>CM076576.1:799585471-800243950 GCA_034641835.2 Pinus albicaulis | reverse complement strand
GGCACCATCTAGATATATTCAAAAGAATCATCCTGAATCTCAAATCTTGGGAGACAAGGAATCAGGTGTACAAACAAGGAGGACTCTTGTGGGATCTTCTAGCCATCTGGCACTTCTATCCACAATTGAACCACACAATGTCAATCAAGCTAGCAAAGATGAATGTTGGAAGCAAGCCATGAATGAAGAGCTTGATTAGATTGAAAAGAATGACACTTGGGAATTGGTACCAAGACCACATGATAAAAATGTCATTGGAACTAAATGGATATTCAAGAACAAGTTAAATGAGAATGGGGATGTTGTAAGAAACAAAGCTAGACTGGTTGCAAGGGGTATACTCAACAAGAAGGTATAGACTTTGAAGAAACTTTTGCTCCTGTAGCTAGACTTGAAGCCATAAGAATGTTTCTTGCTTTTTCAAGTTTTCAACAAATCAAAGTTTATCAAATGGATGTTAATTCTGCATTTCTCAATGGTAATCTAGAAGAAGAAGTTTATATAGAACAACCGGAAGGATTCATTTTGGGAAATGATGAAAACCTTGTTTGTAGACTTAAAAAGGCTCTGTATGGTCTCAAACAAGCTCCAAGGGCATGGTATTATCGTCTTGACAAATATCTTCATCAACAAGGGTTTTCAAAAGGGTCGGCTGATAGCAACTTATACACAAAAGTTGAAGATGATAAACTATTGATTGTGATTGTATATGTTGATGATATCATTTTTTGGAGTAACGAAGAATCTATGAGTCAGAAATTTGCTTCTGTTATGCAGCAAGAATTTGAAATGTCTTTACTTGGAGAACTAACATTCTTTCTTGGCTTACACGTACATCAAACTATAGATGGTATATTCTTATCACAAGCAAAATATCTCAAGAAAATTCTGAAGAAGTATGGCATGGAAGAATGCAAGCCTGTAAGTACACCAATCATAACCAGATGCAATCTCAGTTCTCATGATGATTCTCCCATGGTGAATCAACCAGAGTACATATCAATGATAGGAAGTCTACTTTATCTCACTGGGACTAGACCAGACATTATGCATGCAGTTGGGATTGTTGGACGATTCCAAGCTAATCCAAAAGAGTCTCACCTTCAGGTTGTCAAAAGAATATTCAAGTATCTACAAGGAACTCAAGACTTTGGACTATGGTATCCAAAGAATGCTGATCTTACTCTTCATGCTTACACTGATGCAGATTGGGCAGGAAATGTTGATGATCGGAAAAGCACGAGTGGTGGTGCATTCTATATGGGACCCCGATTGGTATCTTCGCTCAGCAAGAAGCAAAATTCTATTGCATTATCTACAGCAGAAGCAGAATATGTGGCTGCCGCATCTTGTTGCACTCAACTCCTTTGGATGATGCAAACCTTACAAGATTTTCAAATCAAATGTACACCTCCTGTCCCCATTAAGTGTGATAATACAAGTGCCATCAGCATCTCAAAGAATCCTGTTATGCATTCAAAGACCAAGCACATTCCCATCAAGTATCACTTCTTACGTGAACAAGTGCTTGAACAAAAGGTGAAGTTGGAGTATGTTCCTTCCAAGGAACAAGTTGCTGATATCTTTACCAAACCTCTGCCCAGGGAAGCGATCGAGTATCTAAGACAGAAACTGGGAGTAGTCTCTGCCAGTCAAAAGAACAAATCTGCTTAAATTCAGAAGATTAAATTGAATACGCGGTTTTGATGAAACACAGTCGCGTATATACGCGAGTATATTAACATACATCCGCATATGGATAATTGCTGACAATTTTTGGTTGGGGGTCAGCATTTTTCAGTACTGTTTGGTTATTCTGGTTATAAGTATTTCTGACAGAGCATCTAATATGAAGAAGACAGGTACAGGAAGGACAAATTCAGGGGGAGATGACGGAATGTGAAAATTTCTATGCTTCACTTTCCATACGCGGGTTCGATGAAACAAAGTCGCGTATACACGCAAGTTCCAACAGACACAGTCGCGTATGCATTGATGATAAGCGAATTTATATGATAGCTGAAGATCTGGAGCAGATGTTCAGGGGGAGCATCAGTCTAACTGTTAATAACTGTATTATTGACTCTATATCAACTTATTTTCTCAGTTCTAAATAATGATGATATGATACTTGGTTTCTTATGTTGAAGATCATGGATGAGCCCGGATTGATGAAGAGTATCTGTTGGATGAGATGGAAGTCTTGTGATTCAGAGATATGGACAGATCATGCAGAGTTTGTTGCTGATGACTTGCTGTTGAAGGTGTTCAGGTTGCACAAGTTAAGGAGGAGCCTTGGCCATATGGAAAGGGTGCATTGGATGCACAGCTTCAGGGGGAGCATTGGTCTTGATGAGTATAATGCATTGTTGGAATTATGATGATTCTGAAAAATGATCTCTTTCTTGAGGTCTTTTTGGTATTTGTCATGAAAATTCATATTTGTAATTTGATGAAAAGGTCATAATGAGACCCATGATGTAAATTATAATATTCAGTCATGTAAGGACTTGTTCTAATATGTAAACCCACTTGGTTGGGTAGGTGAGTCAAAATGTGTAAACCCACTTGGTTGGGTACTTGAGTCTCATATGTAAATCCACTTGGTTGGATCTTTGATGTAAGTATGAGTCTTTGGTTATAGGAAGGTCATAGAGTCATGTACTTCATTGAAAAATATGTTTGAATATTTAGCATGAGCTCAGGGGGAGCTTGGTCACTTCAATGTACAACAGATCTGCAGAACGCTTCCTTCTACATGAGGAGAAAAACCTTGTGTTGGTTTTGATCCGCCCTTTGCCCTTGATGTCAAAGGGGGAGAGTGACAAAACACCATCGTGGTTGCCATCAAGTCCAAAGGGGGAGATTGTTGGCAATATGATCAGAGTGTTGTCCTTGATGGCAACCCACTTGATAGAGTGTTGTCCTTGAATGGCAACCCACTTGATGAAGATGATGGCAACCTACTTGATGGAGTTGTGCTTGATGGAATATGTCTTGATGATCTTGTTAAATGATGTAAATCTGATGTATCTACAGTGAGTACAGAAGGTAATGAAGAAAGGAATTCAGTATGTGCTAGATCTATGATGAAAAGAGTATGTCTCAAGGCATACGCGGAATTGTCTAGGAGAAGTCGCGTATGCATGCGGGAAATAACGTGACAAGTCGCGTATGGGCAAAAGCGCTCATAAAGTACAAAACCAGGGGTAACCACCATGGTATTGACCCATTGTATTGAGTAATGTTTCGTCTATATGACCCCGTCCAGGAATACCATCGGAAGTAATGTGGTTTTGGCTCATGGTATTGAAAAAGGGTAAACATATATAAAGAGAAGAAATTCATTGTGCAAATCAGAAGTGTGGGTGCAAGACGTCTGAGCTTGAATGAATACTTCTCTCTGAAGTATATCTGAATGGAAAGGGTTATAGTTGAATGATAGATCTGAATGCATGATGCACCAATGAAGAAAATGATGAAGAAGGGTATCTAGATCTTAAATATATTTGTACTTGCTGGATCTGTTTGTGGAATGATTAGATCTGAGATGAGGCGAACATCTGTCTGAAGTAAAAGGTAAAATCTGTGTGATGTGTCTGTTCTGAAGAATTGCAAGGACCTAAATATCTGAAGAACCATACGCTAGTTTGACGCAGAAGAAGCACGTATATACGTGGCTTCACTAAAGAGAAAGCGCGTATGCGCAGTGAAATTAGCTTTGTAATATGTACAGAGGTATACGCGGGTTTGTATGGTAGAAGGCGCGTATGTACGCGGGATCAATGAAAGGAAAGCGCGTATGCAAACTAGGGTTTGCTGAAGCATGGGGTATGAAATGTCTGATCTGTTCTGCTGTGTTACTGCTATCTGTATTCTACAGTTCTGAGTTGTCTGTATCAGTTTGATTGTATGATTGAGCTTAATTGTGTGGAGTGGGTCCAGTCTGAAAATATGATGAAACGAGGCCTGCAAGTTGTGTTCTATTGAAGTTGTTTTGGATCCAGTGTGAAAATTGATGAAACATGGTCCATGGTGGAGCTGAGGGTTGTAGCCTTCAATCAGGGGGTTGAAGCTCCCTTCCAGGAGAGGCTGGTAAACGAGTGTAGGGGGTCGTAGCTCCCTTCCAGGAGAGGTTGGTAAACGAGCACAGGTGGGTGCCTGCATGCTGGTAGGAAGCTGCGCCAGCACATATGTTGTAAGATGTTTTCTTTATAATAAAATATTGAAGGCTGAGCAACGGCAGTGGTGGTTTTCTCCCGACTTGGGTTTCCACCTAAAAAATCCTGGTGTTCATGTGTGATGGTTTATTCTGTTCTTACTGCACATGTTTACTGTTTACTGAACATATGATGAATGAATGATGGAATGATATAAGTGTAGAATTAATGGCATAATTAGATCTCTGTGTATACGCGAGTTTCATAAAGGGTATCCGCGTATATACGCGAGTATGTATCAGGAAAGTAGCGACAGGTTTTAGAAATAAGAAAAAAGAAATTAGAAAAAAGCCGAGTATGTCTAAATTACGATATTCACCCCCCCCTCTAGGTATTTTCCTAACAAGACTATCTTCGAAAGAGCGGCAAAATGGGTCACAAAGATGTTGGGTTATGACTTTGAAATCATCTACAAAAAAGGGAAGCTAAATGTTGTTGCAGATGCCCTCTCAAGAAAGGATGAAGAGGTGGAAACATTGCTTTGTGCCATTTCTATTATCCAACCAGATTGGACAACCAAAGTAAGGGATGAATGGAACATGGACGAAGAAGTTTGGAGACTCATTCAAAATTTGCAGCAAGATCCTAGTACATCGATACATTTAGTTGGAAAAATGATTCCTTATGGTACAAAGATCGCTTATATATTTGCAAGAATTCCCAACTAAAACAAAAGATTCTTTTGGAATTGCACACTTCTCCTTTAGGAGGACACTCGGGATTTTAAAAAACTTACCACAAGGTGAAGAAAGAATTTTTTTGGGATAGCCTTAAATCTGATATTCAAAAGTTTGTGGCGGAATGTTTGGTTTGCCATCAAAATAAAGTTGAGACAATTAAGACCTCGGGTCTTCTACAACCTTTATCCATTCCAAGTCAACGTTGGGAGGAGATTTCAATGGATTCTATCACAGGTTTACCTAAGTATGAAGGAAAGAGTGTCATCATGGTGGTAGTTGATAGACATACCAAGTATGTACACTTTTGTGCATTAGCTCATCCATTTAAAGCAAGTACAGTTGCTACTACATTTATGAACAGAATTCAAAAGCTACATGGAAGCCCAAGGGTTATTGTGAGCGACAAAGATCCCATTTCTCTTGAGAATTTTTTTGGATGGAGTTATTTTTCTTGTTTGGGTACTCAATTAGCTCATGGTTCATCTTATCATCCTCGATCCGATGGTCAAGCACAAGCGAGATAGTAAATAAATGTTTGAAGGATATCTTCGTTCTTTTGTATCGAATAAACAAACACAATGGGTCAAGTAGTTACCTCTCGTTGAATGGTGGTATAACACTTCCTTCCATATTGCAACAAAAATGGCCGCATTTATGGAACTTTATGGATATCATCCACCGTCGATCACATCTTCTTTAAGAGAAAATTCAAAGGTTCAATCAGTGGAACATCACATCGAGCATCAACAAGAAGTTCTCCAACTCTTAAAGGATAACCTGAATTTGGCACAAATCTAATGAAACAACAGGCAAATCAACATCGCAGTGAGAGAATTTTTGATGTAGGAGACTGGGTATTTTTACAACTACAACCATAGCAATGTCCCTCAAGCAAGCTAAGAAGGATAATAATTTATTTCCAAGTACTATAATTATACAAAGGTGTTGCAAAAGGTGGTACTATAGCATACAGAGTGGAGCTTCTTGCTTCTTCACGAGTGCATCCAATTTTCCATGTTTCATGCTTAAAGAAGGTTATAGGTGAAAATCTTCCAGTTCAAACAATATTGCTAAGACTTGATGAGAAGGAAAAATCATATTGGAACTGAGGTAAGTCACGAAGCAAAGACAAACCTTCCGAAATCGATCAATTTCAGAGTAGCTCGTCAAGTGGAAGAATTTACCCACTGAAGATTCTACATGGGAGGATGAGAATTTTATACAGAAGCACCCAGAGCTACTCAAGCGTTGAGGACAACACTTTTTTGAATGAGAGGGGCATGTTAGGTCCCTATATTACTAGTATAGTCCCTTATTGTTGTTAGTGTAACCCACTTATTGTTATTATTGTACCATTGTAACCCCCATATTGTTATTATTGTGCCCTTAAATTATTATTGTTAGGCCGACTAGGATTACATTGTGGCCCCATGGACTCCTATATATAGAAAGGAGGTTTTGTAATTTGAATCATCCAAGAATTGTTCATTCATGTAATGTATTGGAAGTTGCCCCCTCGAAGTGGCTTATTTCTAAGGCATTGATATCTCTTTTCTTCTCTTTTGGGAGCTGGTTTCACAACAGGAAACTTTTGTTGAACTTAGTCTCTGGTGAGCCACTTTCCTTGGTGTAGGAGTTGGTCAAATTTAACAACCCGATACAACTGGATCTTATGTTGGCGAGTGCTCTTGATCTGCGTATCCATGATCCAATAAGTTGTGGCATGTTTCATGCAGTCAGGGTTTAACTATGTTGGTGTGAGTTGTTTTGCAATTTATCTAATGTGTCCAGTAATGGTGGAAAGTATGGTCGAAGGCGGTCCACATTGAAAAATGGGTGTAGGCCAAGGAATGGGGGAATGTTGAGCTCAAAATAATTGTCTCCCACAACCTTTATAATGTTTTAAGCCCATATCAAAGTGTTTTGAGCTTCTGATGAGCTCCGTTTAGGAAATTGGTTGGAAAGTGATCTGGAAACTTCGGATAAATAGCAAAAACACTTTGAAATATGGTTTACTCATATGGTTTATTATTCAGCTCAAGATCTAATTAAACGTATCATTAACCTAACATGGTAGGATCTTCTGTGGGGTGGTACTAGAAGCCATTATATTATGGGAGTTTCAAAAGCCTCCAATGCAAAATTATCCATTTTTCATTTTCTTACTTTCTAATCACTAACCCACCCTCTCCCCCACTCGCCCCAACCCGTCACCATATGGAAAACCAACATTTTTCATTTTATTTGTATTTTTAATTAAGTGAAATATCACACCCCTCCCAAAGGAATCACCTTCAAGTTTTTATCCAATATTTATTTCATAATATAGACATTATTATCAATGTCTTTTAAATAAAAATAATTTCAAATTGTGACCAGAAGTGGATAATTTTCAATGTCAACTAATTCAACAATGGAGATCAATTATAATTACTTTCATATAGCTCAAAATATGGTCCCCCGATCTAGACTCCATGGACTTATTGTCCACCCCCAATCATAATCATAAGGCATGTTACCTCCAATAACAAAAGTACTCAAGAGTGGGCATGCTACCTTTACTCTTAAATAGGTATGCTCATCTAATTGATTTCCTCATCTCACATATCTTGCAAAGAAACTTTAACCTTCTATTTTAGCACTCAATAGAAAAACCAAAGCACCTCATTCAATCTGACGCAACAAAGCCAATGGCTCTTGCTCACGTGTCACTCTCGTTTGTTGATAAGTTGGCAAGGCTTTTCCCTATTCCCTACACATGCATAACACATACACATGTCAAATATATATATATATATATATATGAAATAGTCAATATAAAAGGCTCAACATCACAATTTATGCTTTATGAGTCTTATTATGAAACTCCCAACTTGGAGTTCTCCCATACAATGTTGTTCACCTATTTCAACATTTAGGTGATTGGTTTACTATATTGCTAAGATTTGTAGAATCATATTGCAATACATGTATATAAATATATAATAAAAATATCATCAAGTTTTATGCTAGTTCTATCATGCTTCCACCAGAATCCAATTTTAACTCATTGCAATCATGCATTTATACCTATGCAAATTTCCAATAGTCATGCATCATCAATCATAAATGTTTACTCCAACGACCAATCAAGCCTTATGTTCAACAAGAACCACTTTTGTCATTGAATTCTACAAGTCCATTGAATTCAAGATAGCACACACTTACTCAACATCTTCATTGGTGATTTATTATTATTTTATTACATCATCATCGTCATCATAAAATCCAAGAATTGAGGCCATATTTCTCTCATCATCACATAAGAAACCATATCAATAGCTCTATTGCTAGGAATATGGATAGTATCTTATATCATATATCAATCACATATATACACTTATACACACGTCTATATACATAAGTTGTGTCTACAAACCAAAACAATGTATAGAACTCATCAATGTCCAAACCATTGATAAAACAAGTCTCTGTGTTACCAACAATTGATACCCTAATCATACAAAAAACAAAACCATGCAAAAATGAGTTTTACACCTTATTACTTTAAACTATAGCATTATATTATTAATAGTCCAGAACCTCCCTCTATAACACTAAAATACTACTTTTCCCTATTACCCTCCTTCCAACAATAGTACAAAACCTTATAAATATTATTAAAAAGATCAAACTTGTGTTATTTTCAACATTTCATAACCTATTCCCAATACTAATCTTTGATTGAATTGTCATCTCCTCCAATTGGAAAGCAGAATTGATTAGCAACCATGTAAGTAATCATATCAATGTCTCTTTTTAATGAAACAAGAATCCACCTAGGTGACATTGTTGTCATCCCATCTCACTAAAGCAAAGACATGCCTAAGACAATATTATCTCTATATCTTCTTCATGAAACGAGATAAGGATTCACCTTGATGGTGTAGAAATTTTCCAACAAAACAACTACAATGGTTTTTAATGCAATTCATATTTTCACCTCTTTCCTAGAGGTTTCACAAATCTGATTTTTTAACCTTCTAACTACTATGAAATATAAATAAAACAACAACATTGAACTATATGTCAATGTTTAATAAGCCCAATTGACTAGGAAATTCAAGATATAATATACCAATGTGTTTTTATATGTTTCATCCCTCTATGATAATCTTATCATGCATATAACATATTTGAACGTCACTTATATAGCAAATATTCCCTTACCTTATTCAATATAAATGTTAAATAACTTAACAAATTCACCCTTAACTTATGTTAAATAAACTAGATATAGAGAGTTGGAAATTACAAAACGTGAAGAATATAAAAGGTTGAAAATCAAATATGCAATAAGAAAAGTATTAATATGGATAAATATTAATTCCATATACATACCACATCCTTATCACAATGATAGTATAATCCCCCTGCTCTCCAAAACCTTAGCCAAACCAAAGAAAATATTGACTCGTGCCAAAAAGATCCAACATGCATGCATCGCACAAGCATGCCCTTCAAGGCAAAACATCTCATTTTCTTCTTCACTTGAACAAGTACAACCTAAGGTTTTATCTCAAAACCCTAATATCAAAATTTCCAAAGGATGAAACCATAACCTTAGTCTTCAAGAATCTCCAACAAGTTCATGAAACCTTAATGAATTCAACACACACAAAGTACATAAGAAGATCTAAGAGAGAGAGAGAGAGAGAGAGAGAGAGAGTGGTAGAGCACTCTTCTTGATCACATCTCTAACACAAGAATAAGTTGTGAGTGAATGAATGATGATCGAAGGACTCTCTCCTTCATGTATATCAAAGGTAAGGGAGACCAACAATACATATGCGAGTCAATTCCCTCACAAACAACCTACAATAACATGCGGAATGCTACACTCCAAGGTTACACATCCCAAACTCTAACTAATGTCATCCACAAGCAAGGCTCCAAGTGCCATAAACCTATGTTTTCTTATGATCTTATTTATTCCTTCCAGTTCAAGACCTTCAACATAAATGCATGGATTGATTTTCTTATCATTTAAAGAACCAAGGGTGCTCCACTAAATGTGCCCAACACTCCTACAAACCTATAAATAATCCAACAATCCCCATAAGCCATGTACTCCACTGAGTCCACTCACAACCCAAATGTCCCCAAGTTAACTCCAAGCCTCTATGAAATCATCCAAGCCACCCTATGTTGTTTAGGGCCCAACGCCCTTCTCCAAAATGAAAAGTGATCCTCCTCCTAAGAAGGATATTCTCTACACAAGTTACCATATCCATGTTTCCATCATGTAAAACATCATTGAGGCTATCAAGAGGTCTACAACACCTTAGGGGAGAATATCATGCAAGCACCCAACTAAAGTCAAGCAACCACTAAGTAAGCCACCTTCAATGTTTAAATCTGTCACTGAGCATCTAAGATTTGATCATAAACCATATAACCAAAATTTCATGAAACATCCCCAGCACATGGTGTTAACACTTTCAAAGTAACCCTGAAAGATAACACTGCCTCTTTATAAGGAAATTATTTTCCCCAACACCTATCCACTCTCTCTATAACTCCACCAAATCTACCACCTAAAAATTTGTACATGATACAATCATGGAATCAACTGTTGTCTCTTTAAAAGGCATTGTCACCCATGTTATCGTAGTGTCTCCACCCTCCAAAGAATCGAACCACTTGTTAATGTGAAGGAGCATGATCGTGGAACATAAGCAACCTACCAATATCCACCATCCCACAAGTTAATATTGCAGGCCAAAGTCTCAAGAAACCACATCATGTGCTATCTAGGACACATTGTAAATATAATCACATCTCCTTAAACGCCAAGCTCATGGCATAGGTAACAACCCATGTAAATCTCTCAAAAAACTACAAAACATGTGAATGTCTTTATTGACCTTAGATCCTCCAGCAAGAATTGGAGCAACTACACCATCTAAAGGGAATCTTAAAGAAAGTGCAACATCATGGCTAATTGTCTCTAAGAGAATCCATCAACCCTATCCCTATACTCTATAGGACTCCCATAAGTCGCAAACCCTAAATTGATATCAACATCATCCTCCATTTAGATATCACACCTCTCCTTCACTAGACATTTGAAGGCTCGTGGATGGAGAAATTAATGCAACATGACTAGCATATATCCTAGGAGGTATACTCGTCCATACTAAATATATGAGTGCTCCTACGTGCTCTCAAGCCTCCCCAAACCTAGAAGACTCAACCATCCTTTCACTAGAATGTGCAAGTGCTACTAGATTAGCAAGTAACATGTGAAAGGCCACCCTTTCTCTCGACTGTAAATAAAGTCCTCATAGTAGCTGGACTATAATCACTTATAGTACACTTCTGTCCAACAAAAGAAACTCTCTATTGTACATGTTTCCTATAAGAAACTAAAATAATATTGTTTGCAAAGCAAGAACAAATAGAATATCATTTAACTCAAGAAACACAACTAATTTACCTCTAAAAAGGAATTGGAGTCAAACCCTTTTATAGGGTAAGTAGCTTCATCAGTAAGCGCAAAACTCACACCTCTATCTTTCTTTTGATTAAATATGTATCATATTTCATATGTCTTGAAGCTCCATTGTCCCCATACCATCCAACACTAAACACAGTGTTGAGGGAAAGAAAGAAACCATGGAAAAAATAATTTCAGATAGACAGATCCTCCTCTACACCTATTACAGCCAACAATAACATGCATCCTACAATTTCCCTTCTTCAACAGACGTGGTAGGGATAATGTTCCATCTTGTGACACTGAAAACGCATTATCTTAATCAAGTCTTTTCATGTATTTGTACCTTACTTCTTCTTGTAGCATTTCTTATTGTTCTTTTTTACCTTCATGACAAGACCAATACCATCTACTTCTCCTTGTTGCTTTGAAAAAATTTGTAATATGATTTCTTCATGCATAGGATCAACATAATGCTTTGGAAACTTTACCAAGGTCTCTTAAATATAAGCACTCTACACAAGGTATTCATAGAGGAGTGGGTCTTTTTACAATAATGAACACCAACTTCTAATCCTCCACCAATGTTCTAATGGTGGACAATAATTTTTTAACTCAATGATCTTGGTCAACTAGCTCACCATACTCTATGTCTTACTCATATGAATGACAGTGAGCTAGTTTCACAAGAGTATTTATCAAGAAGCACAAGAGTTTTGAATCAACTCAACCAAGTCTTTAAACATTTCCTTACATGTATTTTTATCTATAATGTGTGAAATGAAATGATCCTTCCCATAATCAAGAATGATTATCTTCACCTTAACTTTTTTCTTCCAATCAATGGCCAGCTATGTTGGATTAATAGGTTCTACAATCTCGTTCAATACATGCACTCAAAAATCAACTTCATCCATAAATCGCCAAAATCTAAGCTTCCAAGAAACAAAATAAAAGTTCAATCCAACCTATCACACGCTTTAGGACTACAAGTCACTTTCCACATCTTAAACAAGTCCTCGAGTGCACAAAATCATCATTATGTGAAGTAAAAAAAACTATTTATATGGTCTAAGTGCTTCTCAAAAACAACCTAAGTTCTCACAACCAACAACCTCAAACAAGGTCAATCACCTCTTCCAAGTATTCTCCAACTAAAATACAAGCTCCCTTATATAGCTAGAATGATCTCAACCACAAAAGCTCTAATACCATGCAAAAATTTGTCAACAGAAAAATAGTACTTTAATGTAACTCAGAAGATTATATCTTTCCCTGAGGTTTCTCCAATTTTAACCTTATGAATTTTCAACCTTGGTGCTACTATGAATTATAAACAAAACATCAACCACAATGAATTATATTTCAACTTCTAACCACCCATATTCTTAGGAAATTTTAAAAATAAAATATCATTACGTTACAATGAGTTTTTGAAATTTTACTCTTAACTTATAACAAATAAACAACATATAGAGCTAAAATTACAAACCATGAAAATGGTTGGAAATCACCTATTCAATAGGGCACATAATTATGAATAAATATGAAATTCATGTACATACCATGGCCTTATCACAAGATCAACATAATCCCCTAGCTCTCTGAAACCCTAACTCACGCCAAGGAGATCCCACAAGCATGCATCACACAAGCATGTCTTTCAAGGTAAGAACTCTCTTCTTATTCACTTCAACAAGTACAACCCAAGATTTAATCTCAAAATCTCCAAGAAATGAAACCCTACCCCTAATCTTCAAAATGCTCTAAAGAGATCAAGAAACCCTAGTGACTCCAAGAGAGAAGAGAGAGAGATATATATAAAGTCTATAAGAGGATTAAAAAAATAGGTGTTACATAAATAAGAACCAAGCGAGAGAGAAGTGGTGTGGTCCTCTTGATCACATCTTTAACACGAATTCATAACAATAGGTTACTAATTTGTGATGAGAAAGGTAAAGGAGACCAATAATACATATGTGGACCAATTCCCTTACAAACAATCTAAAATAAGACATGCAGATTCACACATGTGGAGAACTACACCCTATAGGTACATGGGTCAAGCTCCAAGATTATTATGTCCACAAACAAGGATCCAAATAAAATAGCACTCCATGATGCATGTCCAATACTTCTACAAACCTCCAAAGACCATAACAATCCTCCTAAATCATGTAATACATTGAGTATGTTATCACTAAATTGAGGCTGGTGGGCTGCTTCAACAGTCAACCAAGAGTAAATATTTCAGACCACTTTTCGTTGGAACTTAGCCTTTCCAACCTAAGAGGGCTCTCTCAAGGTAATGTATGATGATATTCAATAGACAATATTTGGAGACAAATATGGCTAACTCTTAATGTATTTTGAATATTTTTATGCAGGTGAAAGATGTTAATATGTAGCTACCATTGGGCATGGAGTCAGAGGAAACTCAATTACATGAAACCATCTAACATGGAAGCTGAGGCATGTGTGTATTCTCACCATAACACACCTAAAACAATAAACCATATGTATACAGGAAATTGGAGCATGATTAAAACGCGAATTCCAAGTGATTATACATAAATCTAACTGCAAAAAAATCAAATAGATAGGTAAAACAAACACATATGAGAACGCATAATGAATCTCAGGTCTGATAGAAGTCTTCTGCAACTGTATATTAGTGTACTGAAAATATTACAATAGTAGCTGGTAACATGACATCAATCCACCCCCTCTAATCCTCTCATATGCCTATTTATAGAGTGAGGACTCATACAAATGGTTTTCCACCTTAGATAACTTCAAATTCCTGCCTAAGAGACCAATTTCAAATAGGATTACGGCACTTGGAGACTTCCTAGGGATATTTTCTGTTTGGTAGAGTTTGAATACAAAAAGGACTTTTCTTTCATTAAATAACTCAACAAATCTATTTAATAACCCCTATCAACCACAACCAACTAATTTTTTGAGTGTACTAGACTACTGATGTGTCATCATCCCACGTGGATGCTGAGCTGGACCTCTTCCAAGTCGAATGTTACAAATTTTACACAAATTTGGTTAGTGAAAACTATGAATAATAGGCCTCAAATATGAGGGCATAATTTCGAAACCCTGATGGATTTACAGAAACTGAGAGAGGTTTTTGTAGATGATCTTGTGCTGAAGAAAAACCTCTTTTATATTTCGAAAATGATTTCCCATTCAGTCAAAAATTGAAGTTGAAGTCGACTTCTAAAACAATCATGTACAAGAAATTTCAGGAGATTTCGTAGCATTTTCATTTCACCACCTTTTGCATAACCTTTGAAATTTATGATTGTTGGAGGGTCTTCCTTGGGTCTAATCAGCTAAATAAATGCCTCTAGCACCCTCTGCCATGTATTTTTTGAAGGATTTTTAGCTTAAGGAAACCTATAGCGAGTTCGTAGCGAAAAATCTACCTCAAGCCTAGAGCACGCTACGAACTCATCTAGTTTGGCAGATGTTTTTTTATAATTTCTCTTTCTTTGCCAAAAAATCATCTTTGCAGCCTTCATATGTCTTGTGATGATAGCTTAAGACAAAAAGTGACCAAAAATGTATGGCTTACCATGTTTAACATCAACATCTTGTATAATCACTTTAAGACCCTTTTCCTTCAATTCAGCTTGTAGCATCTCTATCGAACCAAACTGACATGTTGAGGTGTTGATCACTGATACACTGGAGTTAAGACCTTGAAATACTTTAGGTTGAGATGGTGAGTTTTCCAATTGATGAGTTGGCATGCTTTGTTGCCTTGATGAGTTGTCATACACATGAAGTTTGACAGTTGAGATGCCCCCTTAAAAAAAATGGCTCAATGACATTTCTTGAACTCATTTGATGATTCACTTACCTCCTTACATGCATTGAATGCCTCAAAAATATCACAAACTCATAACACTGGAAAAACAAAACATTAGGCAAGTTCATAGCGAATTCTGACTGTTTTGCGCTGATTTCGCTATGAGCTTGGGTAAAAGTGTCAAATTCACTCTAATGACCATATTTGCTCATGCATGAGATATTTTTGGATTTTTCTTTGAGATTGACTCATATCACACGAATGATGACCATTAAGACCCCTCACATATGTGCATTTTTTGAAAAATATGAATTCAAAAGACCCTATTCAAATCTAAGTGACTCAACCTAATTAACTTAAGACCAACCAAATTTTATCATGGATAACAGAGTCCACTCCCTTTGCATGAATATCACAACCTAGGTGTCTCTAAATGTCAACTTTAGGCCTCCATACATAGATCCAAGTTATATTATGTTGTTTAAGACTCAATGCCCTTCACCATGATGCACAACACTGCTACTCCTAAGTAGGGTATTCTACAAGTAACCATCTTCATGTGGCCATCATGTAGAATGTCGTCAAATTTGTTAGGGGATCTCCAACACCTTGGAGAATAATATCGTACAACTACCAAGTCGTATTCAATATACGAATCCATCACAAACCATCTCCAATATGCAAATCAATCACGGTCCATCTAAGTGTTGATCATACATCATGTACCCCAAATCTCATGAAGCAACCCTAGGCAATGGTGTAAACATTTTCAAAATGACTTAAAAGGTAACAAATAGGTGGAGTACAAAACTCAAGCCTAATTTATAATTTTTCATAAAAATAGTGTTATTTTCTTTGGATATTGTTAGAACGTAATCAACTTCATCATTTGAGTCATTTTCTTCTTATGAATTCCATGCCATATAACTTCTTTCAGTTTTCTTTAATTCAACTTTCAGTACATCATTTGCTTAAATTTTACAATCCCTTGCAATATGAGCTAGTCTTCTACGAACAATAACAATTTCTTCTCCTTTTTGCATTGCTTCTATATCGTCTATTTTTCATATTTGATTTTTCATTTGCTAAAAGAAATTATTTCTTTATACTTCCCATCCACATACTCATGTATTTCCTTTGCCATAAAGATCAAGGTTGTATTCATTATCTTTTTTTTTCCTAGTTATGTTGAGCTAGGTTAGGGCCCGCCCTAATGTTGGATGGAAGAACGATATGCCCACTAGTTGGATTTTATCACTAGGATCATGTGAAGCTCAATGGAGCTTGGATGCCCCTTGGAATAGTTTAATTCCCCCAAAGGAGGCTCCCATCCTCAACCCCTCCCCATGAAATTTGAACTAGTGACCTAGTGGAAATTAAACCCTACACAAACCAATTGGTCTACATCTCATAAATATTCATTATCTAGATTGTAATAGAATATTACCAAATATAAATACAATATTGTTTAATAAATTAATTTTGATCCATTTTCTTATATTTTGATACCTACGGTATATTTTATTAATTGTTTAGTGTATTAAATTTCAAGATAATAATCATCATCTCGAAATATTGTAATAGAATTCTGCCAAATATAAATACAATATTACTATTTTTATATATTTAATAAATTAATCTTGGACCATCTTATATTTTGACCTCCTTGTGTTGGATGATGTCTTATTAATTTTTTGAGTGCATTAATTTGGCTGGACATATTTCATAGAATTAGTTTCATAGGATTTTCTCCCAAAATAGTGTTTATCCACTACTTCTATATTTCCAAGTTTTATGTCAAATCCAAAGAGTCAAGCTATGTATTAAAGATAGCTATGGACTTCTGTTTTGTCATTTCTACCTATCTACTACACTAGATTTTCATTTCGGGCAGAGTTTCTAAAATTTCATATCGTGCAGAGTTCTTTTTTGTTAGCCTAACAATGCTCCATAACATGAATGCGTATACCATTTTCATTTTCTATATTAAGTCTTTTTCCATTCATTTGCCTATCAATCAGTATAAAGTGAGAGTGGTCTACCGCAATAAAATAAAATAAAATAGTCTGGAAAGTAACTTTTTTTTGCTAAAATTTGGTGAAAAAAAATTCAAAAAATCATATAGTTGGTTAGAGTATTTGAATCGTTTTTTAATGGTGGAAATAGATTCGGCACCATTAAAAACCTGACACTCAAAGTCTTGAAGTTCTTGCCGAAATTTCTAGGTTATTTTATGAGTTTTTTAAGACGACGCTAAAAACCTAGCACTCAAAATCCTGAAGCTCAAAATCCTAAAGTTCCTACCGAAATTTCTAGATTATTTTGTGGGTTCTTTTAGACGACGCGCTTTATGTGTGAACATTTCCCCCATCATTTGTCCACACTTTATGTGTGAACATTTCCCCCATCATTTGCCCACACTCTGCCATAAGCCTCTCATTACTTCGGAGGAAAGGCTCTTCAATTGGTAAATTTCATTGTGGAAATAACTTATACGTGCCAATGCCACGATATATGTAATTAGGCCGATAAACCTTTTTTTTTGAATCAGTGTAGCTCAAAATTTCGTCTACCTTTTCTTTCTATCCTTGACATCTGTGCATATTTATGACCACTCTATTTTTCACATATGTGCATATTTATAACCACATTTATTAACAGAATTTCTTTACCTTTTCTTTCTATCCTTGACATCTGTAAATATTTATGAGCATTATACCTTTGACATCTTTGCATATTTATAACCACATTTATTAACGGATTTTTCACCAATTGTTTTCCTTCAATTAGGCGGTCCTGTCAGTTGCTCCCCGTTGTTAATATTTGAATTTAAGGAATAATTTTTTTTGGTTAAGGTTGGGTGCCAAGGAGGGTTGTGTGCGTCAAGCCAGCCAAGCCAGCCAAATCCATGCGTAAAGATGTTTCGTTAAGTGCTCTTGTGGGTTTTCATATGCTTCCTTTATTCATCAATGTAATATTTTACGATTATATGGGTTCCTTACCATGCACTTCGTGCTTTCATATGCTTATTTTTTCTTATTCATCTTTCATATGCTTTTTTTATTATTAATAGAAGAGAAGCCAAAATCTCAAGCTTAAAGTAAAAGCGAAAATCCATAGTTTTGGTTGAAGATTTTCTATTTTATTTGTATTATATAGTATGAATGAATGCTCAATTTTATTAAGTGAAAGATACCAAAAATACATATGGTAAAGTGTGAATTCTTTCTATTTAGGAAGATTTGTATTGGTTGTGTTATCAATTTTCTTCTAGGATTTTATTTTAAGATTTAGAATATTGCTCAACAGATGAGGAAATGGATAAATTAGATTGTTTTCAAACTATATTACATAATTTTCTAGAAAAGAGAAAAGGTAGGAAATTGCTTTGGGCCTAAGATATAGGTAACTATGAGAATCCTCTCCAATATTGGAATGCATTTTGTTAGTCAAATAAAATTTTCAAAAATATAGAGCTGCACTATTAAAACTATTTAGAAACAAATATTAAAAAAAAAAAAAAAAAAAATTGAAAAAAAAAAATCTATGAAGTAATATTATTAAACAAAATCCTAATATTATTAAAATCATGGCATATTGAAATGCATTTAAGGAAGGGAATTTGAAAGAAAATGGCAAACATAAAATCCGAAGATTGAAATTAAGTGGTACAAATTAATTAGTACAATTAAAACCCTAAATAATATCAATGCATTTCAATTTTAGGTGAAGTTGAAAAACTATATCAAGTTTTAGAGGCCTGGAGAGGTGACGTGATGTAGAAAAACTATATCAAGAAAGAAACATAAATGTAAATTAAACCTATGGTTAAAATGCTAATCTATATCAATGTATTTCTAGGCCCTCAAAACTATATTAAGAAAGAAAATGAAAATGTAAATGTAGAAATAAATTAAAACTTATTAAATGAAAATGTAGTTAATGCAAATAGAAATAAATTAAAACTTATTAAATGAAAATGTAGTTAATGCCACTTTTTTGTTTTTCTGATCTATTTGTCTAAAATCAATGAGAAATTCATTGAAATCACAAGTTTGATGTGTAAAGCAGTGAAAAAACCAGTTTAACAAGATTTCACCCCAAATTTTTTGGCTGGATTCCAGCCAAAAAAATCCATAAGAAACTCCAAAAAATTGCATTGAAGACAACTACGAATTAAAATAGCAAAAATAAAATATTGAAATAGTAAAGAAAAATTGTTGGGCAACCTTTTACCAAAAACACAAAGCTATGAAAAACTAGATTAAAAAATTTTAAAAATTATATATATATATATATAGATTAAAAAATGCTTTGAGCTATGTGACAAGATGATTATTTTGCTTCATATTTTAATCTTATATAATTTCTCAAGAATTTAAGATAAATTTTAAAAATGAAAATTGAATGATAATAAAAAATCTTTTTGAAATGTAAATATTTTGGCAAATTTTATACCTCCTCCTTTTAGAAATAATTTGAAAAGCTACAAAGAAATCTTTCAAATAATTTGTAAATGATTTCCCTTCAAATCTTTTTGAAATGTAAATATTTTGGCAAATTTTATACCTCCTCCTTTTAAAAATAATTTGAAAAGCTACAAAGAAATCTTTCAAATAATTTGTAAATGATTTCCCTTCAACCAATTTGTTGAGTGTGAACATTAGATAAAACCAATTTGTTCCGAATGAACACTACATAAAATCCAAACCTGTAAATGAATTTCAAGAGTCTAACCTAATTTTCATTGCCTAATTTGGGGATGGGACTTTCTTTTAAATCAATTTACTTAAACTAAATTTTTTTATACCTGAAATGGTTGCTAATTTATTTTTTTAGTCCTAGCTATATAAATGAGTGAATTAACCTCTACTTCAACATGGTTTTCTCCCATTTATTCTATGGCATTTGATTGATGAACTTTTACTTAAAATGATAACATAACATGGTTTTCTCCCATTTATTCTATGGCATTTGATTGGTGAAATTTTACTTAAAATGATAACATAGTACCATGATGATTGGATAGTATTGGTCTTTACTGTACATAATCCACATATGTACAATTCCACATATGTACAAAACAAAATTTAGTGAAATTTCAGTAGAGTACAGATATGGTACAATCTATGTACTTTCTCCTAGTCTTTGATTATATATATCATGTGTTCGATAAAAATTCCATAGATGTACAGAACAAAATTTTGTGAATTTTCGATAGAGTACAAATATGGTATAATATATGTACTTTCTCTTAATCTTTGATTATATATATCATGTGTTTGATAGTTTTCCACCCAGTAACCCCCTTAAAAAAAACCTTAAGTTATAAAATATGTTAAAAATTCTTAGATATAAATTAAATAGTCAAATTTTAAAGGTAATTTTTTTGGGGTTATTTTATTATTGTCATATTTGTGCATTATTTTTAAATAAGTGTAGCGATTTTGTATTCTTAAACTTTGTAAAAAAAATCATTCAAAATTAAAATTTCCAAAAATATTTGATATTCAAGTAAAAAATATATTTTTCATAAGTGACATTCCATCATAATTTAAGTCTTTACATAAGGGAAAAAAAAAAAAAAAGAATGAGAGGTAAATAAAAAGATGTTGTCATGGTATACCTATAGAGAATTGGAGAAAAGTAAAATAATAACGTGAATCATGAGCAAAAAAATCATCATCATAAAGGGGAAAAATCAAAAGCTCTATGTCCATGGATAATCAGCACAATACTAGATATGCTAGGATGTTGGAGTGGGTGGAGTGTTGTAATTTTGCCAATAGCTTAATATTTTATTGTATTTCATTGTATTGTGTAAAAAAATGGAAGGAAAAATGTTTGTACTAGCATACTCTGTTTTTACATTTAATTTTAATTAAATTGTAAAAAATATTATTATAATATTAATTATATTTAAATTAAATGTTTTTCAAATCCTTTTTCAAAAATATTTAATTTGAATAAAAAAATTGGTTATGGGCTTATTTAATTTTATTTATTTATTTATTTTGGGTTAAATGCTATGTTTTTCTGTTTACTATTAAATAATAATAGAAAGATAAAACCTAGGTAAATGATTTCTAAATGATGTCCATCAATGTTGCTTATGCATAATTGTAAACAATAAGGATGTCTTTACTTATGAGTGGAAATATATTCCACTTACCTTTGAAGTGCCAAATTATTTTTTTGGTAGTGTAAAACATTAGGTGAATACCATACTAAAGAGTTCATTCAAAAGCTTCATGCATTGCCGGTCCATCAGATGATGTAGAATTATAAAATTTCCCATTGAGAACCATCATTTGAATAGCTCCCACATCTTATATTGTCAGTGACAAAAAAATCTCACTTCTCATTGCTAAGAAAAGTGTGTATAGATGATATAGAATTATAAAACTTTCCCTTGAGAACCATCATTTGAATAGCTCCCGCATCTTATATTGTAAGTGACAAAAAGATCTCACTTCTCATCGCTAAGAAAAGTGTGCATATGGCACCAAGGCCTGTTTGATATGTATACACAAACTATGAGACTCCATGGAGATGGAGCAATGCATTTTTTTTAGTTACTATACAAATAGGTATGTAGAATGTTATGTGCTATGAAAGAACCTATGGCAACTTCTTGTGGTACATTAAGCAAACTATGTCATCCTTTGAGTCTAGTTCAACTTGATGCAGAGTAATAATATATTGTCTTGATTTACAACAATTATAGATAATTTCCTAAATGAGATCATCAGAATACAAATGAGAACAAGAATACAACATATATTTTGAATTCCATCCTATCACATATAGGCACAAAAAAAATTATTAAATGAGGCAAAAGTAATATGTACTTTTTGTTTTCTTTTAGCAGAAATTTCTCATTTTATAAAATCCATATTTCTTCACGCTTTAAATATTTTATTGGTAAAATAAGTGGTAAATTATATCTCAATCAACTTTCATTATCTCAATATTTCAATTATTATTTTAATGTGTATTACCAACTTAATACAAACACACTAAAACACTTAAATCTAATACAACAACCCTATCAACCTTTCTTTATACCTTTTGGGGCAATTGCTAGTTTTATCAAAGTACAACTTTTCCAATTTAACAACCCTATCGACCTTTCTTTATACCTTTTGGGACAATTGCTAGTTTTATTAATCCGTATAAAAGGACATTATAAAAGGGCATTGATGTGAAGATTTCAGTGGGCCGTCATCTCAACCCTTGCGTTATGGATTGAAAAAGATTGGTCATCAGATTCCGCAGCAAGGTTCTATTCGAGAGGTATTTTTCTAAGTTTATATTCCAGACAATCGTAACAGGTTATGTTGGGACCGCCGTTCTGGGGCAGAGCTGGGCTCCTCTATAAACCTCTGGTTCAATCCTAGTAAAATATCAATCACCTCAATTCAATATGAATGAGACTGGTAAACTTCCCCTTTAATTTTCAGGAAAACCTTAAGAGGAAATGAGAGTCTTCTACCTATACCAGAATTTTTATAGTGCTCGGACGTAAACAAATACCGGATAGACAAGATCATCCTGGACTCTGAAGACTTTAAATGGACCAAACCTCTGGGTTGTGAGAATACGACACATAGGTGTAGACTCAAAGGTCCACAAACACGAAGAAAAGGCTCACGTTAACAATGAAAGGATAACCAAGATGGATTTCAAAAGGTCACGAGAAAGAAAAAATGTAGAAAGAACGGGTGGTCTAAAAGGAAACTGGGAAGGGACAAACCAAAAGAGGCAGCCGAACTTGGATCCCCAGCTGATAAAGCAATAAATCTCTAAAGACCTCTCTGCTGTAGAACTTTGCAGATGGGTAAGAAGATTTTAGAGGGGGAGACCCACCCCTGGCTGAATTAGAGCAGAGGATACCAACTATCAAAGTGTCAACATCAATCTTCATATTCAAAAGTAGAACCAAACAAGAAATCAACAAGCAGAGTATAATGAACTTCAAGATTTTAGGTATTCAGACCTGTCTTTTCCAAGTATAAGGATAGCTGGGACAGTTTGTAATTTCACAATTTTAAAATATCGGGTTTCTGTGAAAAAAGGGGCACATAAACTGTAAATCTAAGTTGATGGGAACCCGGAAATTTCCCACAGGTAAACACAAATATATTTCTCTGACAGCATATATTGTAATTGCAGAAGACATTAACATAGTGAGTAGTATTCATTGAATGACATATGAACTCAATTAGTAGGCCATGGATGCTTATTATGAAAGGCAGCTGCTCCATACAACTCACTGTAAAACTGTCATTTATAGATTGTGCTTCAGAAATTTTAGTGTATTGAAATACAACAGATTTAACATCGTAATATTTACCAACCTCAATAAAATTATGGCTAAAATAACAGTTGTGAAGAACAGAAGTTATGGGAACCACTGAATAAGATTGAAACGTTTTGGGGACAAATAGCTCCTGTAAAAACTTGGAGACAACTTATTCTTTCTAAAATATTAATAACTGCTTACATCCAGCTCTTAGAAATAAATTAAGATGACTTCCTTTCCTTTTAATACATTTATGACAGATACACCGCAGCTTCATTCTAACATTATCTTTCAAAAGGAATCATCCTTCACACTCCATTGTTGCACTTCAATCTTGACTGACAGGCTGTTCATCACTTGGCATAGATAATGGTGCAAGAGCACTGTCCTTTTTCATAAGCACACACCTTACCGTGTGAAGTTCTGATGCACTGCAAAATTAAGATGTATTAACTATTATATGCATTGCAACCAAAGAAATGCCTTCATGGCAAAATACACGGATGTCAAATAGAAAATATGAAGATATTTCTAACCATTGCAGTGCTCTGTCCAGATGAGCATCCAAAGATGAGATGACACGGGGCATTTGACCCAACACCTGGTTAAAACATATTATCATGACGTCAAGGTTTGGGTGAATCACTCCAAGCAAATTTTTGTTCCATCATAGTATCAACTAGAGACAAACCTGTTCAGTGTTTTTGATATTTGGTGTTTTTGCAAGTAGATTCTTTGGAATTTTTACAAGGCCCTGTTATATAGCCACAGAAAAACATCAAACAGCCTCTGATTTCTTATGCAATGTCAATGAACAACATTCTAACACACAAACCATGTGCACAACGTTTCTATTTATAGTTTGATACTCTGTAATTTAAAATATACGATACTATAGAATGTGACAGACGAAATGCAATTTCTCAACAACAATGTCAGAGTAATAACATGATATAATATTGAGGCACAGTATACTGAATGTTCACAAACTGTTTACAGCTCGATAAAGAGAATGTTATCAAAATGTGTGTGCTGTGTTGCACGAAACGCCAAAATGTTTTGGAGTTTCCGAAATGGGTATGTTTAGAAACATCACCTCCCAAAAATGGAAAAGTCAGCCGAAACATCATATATATATATAAGTGAATAACACATTATCTTGCAAGAAAAAAATGAATAAGACCCATTGATGACAATTTATAAGGAAAACAAAGTCTATATTAACTCTCATAGATGGTGGTACGAAACCCGCGTTTCGGCCGTGTTTCAGCTGAGTTTCGGTGCTTCGGGTACTGGTACAGCACGAAACACTGGGCTCCTAGACGTTTTGTGCAACATAGGTGTGTGCCATTTAAAGCAGGGAAGAACAAAAAAGATAAAAGACAGACAACAGACTTGCACCTGAGCAGGTGATGATTGTTGCATTAAATGGAGTAAATTGGATGTTGACAACACAGCTTGAGAGATATGATCAGCAACCATGCCTTTTGTTGTTCCTTCTGAGGCTGCCTTTGCCATCACTTGTGTACAACCTTCACAAAGTAAATCAAAATCACATACTTGTTCTAAGAGCCTGGAACACAAATACCATTTGACTAAATCACAGGACCATTTTGGCCGTTCCATCTTAGTTCTTAATTATGTTGAATTGGTACCAGACCTCAGATCAACATCTAAATGCAAGGTGCTGAATTGAGTACTCCTTTTCATAGGATTTATTCTTTTTTCCATTGTCCCTTGAACTGCATTCAAATGTATCATTCAAGTAAATTAAATACAAAAGGTTAAAAATTAACTAAATACTTGTCCAGTTTTGGAGCTAAGTTGCCAGCCCAAGGGACTTTTCTTGCCTATGCAAACGACTTGGAAGACAAATATAAGCTTGTGGCTACAAACTAAAAGCAATAACTCTGCAAAGTCAACAAGTGAGACCACTAATTCTCTCATATTTGATATTCTACTTCCAAATGATAGTGCTCATCATGTGGTGGAAATTCCCAAAATAGCATTTGGCATGCAACTTATGTTTTCCTTAAAGAAATTCAGAATCCATAATGTTACTTCTGGAAACTTATATGTAAAATGAGTACTTTGGTCCAACTTACGTACTAGGAATACACAAGAGTTATGGATGTATTTGGCATATATTTCTAATGCTGCTTAATATTTCCTACCAGACAATGTTTGTCTTGATGGATATACGGTATTACATTCAGATGCACGCAGAATGTCCACATTCATCTTGTCTTGCAGAAAATATCTTTGCATCCCAGTCTGTAAACTATGCAAAATATCCACAATTTGACAGTCTTCGACCAGAAGACATCTCTAATGCTTGGCAAATGTTATATTTATGTTTACCTTCACCTTACCATATAACAGGCTTCCTGCTCACCACAATCATTTTTTCTTGTAGATAACAGCTTTGCATCTTTGTCTGTTCACTAAACAAATTATCACATCCTAGTCACTGCTATCCACAATTTGACAAAACCAGGACTGATCTCAAGGAGCTAGTTTTAGTATTATATTAAACCAATTTGGACTTACAAGACCCAACAGTTTTATCAAAGGCTTTATGTGAGGCATCAATTTAAGGAGATCCTCAACAAACGATGGCATATTGAGGACAATAATAAGAAGGGGATTCATGGGTTGAACTTATTTTGAGATCACAAAGTCTCTGACTATCTCAAGGTCTTTTCTTGATTGTTGATTTATCAAAGACTACCTTTGACAGTGACAGATCCCAAGTCTAGGGTTACAGATGCTCTCTACATGCATTGTGGGGTCACTGAGACAATCTAGCAACATTTTTGGAATGGCGAGTGCACTAGATCCTGTTCGGATCTTATGTGGACTCTCTTTGAATCACATTTTATGAAAACATTTTTTGGAAGGCTGCCCTATTAGGAATTTTGATGTTAGTGTATCATCATGACTTCACTGTCTTGGGTAGGCCTCACCTATCATGATGGAGATAGTTGAGCTATTGCTTGAGGAGATCTTATTGACTGGTTTTCTTCATTGTACAACCATACAGTGCTCATCACTCTTTCTTATAATTGATTGGAAGTGTTATCTATTGAAAAGTGTAAGTACGATCGGTCTTCATATTGACTATGTAATTATGTATTTATGTAAAGAAGACAAAAGATAATAAAATATGTTTTTGATATGCTTGCTTCATGGGTTTCATGAGCAAGGTTTTATTATAGGTCAATAGACTTCTTTTTGATGTCTATTAGGATTTGTCTTCTGGTTATAAATGTAATTAGGAGTCATGTATATGAAGAGTCTAGTCAGATAAATATGCCTCAAGACCTTGCCATACAACCTGGGAGAAATGGCTCAAGTCTTATGCTAGCACCTCTGCTCATAACAGCCTTCAGCACGCTGGAAAATAAGTTCTTCATGTCGGCCTACAAGCTGTGGACAAGTCAGCTTAAAACAGGAAAGTATGCCTCCATATATAAGTTGCTCTGCGGTTCATTTGCCACAAGAGATTTCAGACAAGTTCATGGAGAAAAATGCGAGCCAAGGATCTGTCTTGGTACGAAGGGTATAAAGGATAATCTACAAAGGAGGAGGAAGAATAACTGCCTCTGAAACTAAGCATACTGGCTCAAGTCTTATGCTAGCACCTCTGCTCATAACAGCCTTCATGGCTCAAGTCTTATGCTAGCACCTCTGCTCATAACAGCCTTCAGCACGCTGGAAAATAAGTTCTTCATGTCGGCCTACAAGCTGTGGACAAGTCAGCTTAAAACAGGAAAGTATGCCTCCATATATAAGTTGCTCTGCGGTTCATTTGCCACAAGAGATTTCAGACAAGTTCATGGAGAAAAATGCGAGCCAAGGATCTGTCTTGGTACGAAGGGTATAAAGGATAATCTACAAAGGAGGAGGAAGAATAACTGCCTCTGAAACTAAGCATACTGTACCTCGCAAAAATCCAGGAAACCGTGATCTATTGCAGCGAGGGAGAAGTCTGATCTAAGTACGTTCTAAAGGGCTAAAATTTGGTGCGAAGGGAAGGGTTCAGTCAGTAAAGAAGAGCTTCACTACAGCGAAGAGAAAGGAGTCTCGTGAACCTTATTTTGATGCGAAATTCTGTAATAAAGTTTATGCTATTACAGAAGTCCGAGGATGCTTTAAGATTAGTGCTGTTCGGTGCTAATCTATGCTAAGTATTGGAAGGTGCAGAAAGGTCTCTTTGAAAGCGAAATAAGGAGACTAGTGGAGGTCAAGATATTTGAAGAGAGACTGAGTTCCTCTGAAGTAGCAATGCAGAACTGTGTATAAGAGAAGAAGGAAGCATTTCAGGGTGCAGGACAGTGCACGATAGTGCAGGTCGGTGTAAAGAAGAAGAAGCAACTTAAGGAGTCAACAAAGAAGCAGTGACAAGGTCTTGAGGGCATTCAAGGGTTAAGGGTCTAAGTCATGGTCTTGGTACTTGTCATCTGAAAGTCTATAAAAATAATTTCTCGTGGGTTTTCCTCTTCAAGAGGGAGAGGTTTTGGCCCTGGCTTGAAAAGCCTAAATTTGTGTCTTTTGTGTTTTTGATAATTGACTTGATGATAGATGTAACAAGCTAAGAAGAGAACACATAAGTAAGTAAAGTAAGATCACAAGTAATTATCAAGGAGAAAATTTGTATTAATCATCGCCCCTCCAAAATTCTCAACATTATCAATCTCTTCTTAACATTTTTTTAATGGAAGCTTTTCTTCAATGCTTTGTTTTGCACATATGCATTGCAGAAAACACTTTTTGTGTTGGAAATACTGAGGGGGAGGTGAATCAGTATCTCTTTCATAATTGTTACTTTACCAGTTAAGATCACTTATAAACAGAACACAAAATAAATAATTTTATTAATCAAGAAATGATGAAGACTTCAATCATAATTTTACAACGAATCAAGTATAATAAAAGTTCTGGGCTCCAACCCTAGATGAAGACTCCAATCTTCAATCAAACCGGGCTCCAACCTGTACAGTACCAAGCTCTAACTTGGTCTTCTGGAGGACTCCAATTCTCTTAGCGAATTCAGGCTCCAACCTGATCTCCCAAAGCTCCAACCTTGTGCTTCACCAAGCTCCAACTTGGTCTTCTTGAGAGCTGCAATCCTCTCTGCAATACAGGCTCCAACCTGATCTTTCCAAGGCTCCAACCTCTAGAGCTCCAACCCTATCTTCTTCAAGGCTCCAACCTTGTCTTCAATTCTAAAAACATCAAGAATTCTACAATTCATATGAAATTCAATGAGGTTAGAACCACTCCCAAACATCAAGAAACAATTAATGGTAATATTAAAAACTTAAGTCAAAGTGACATTCACTTTTACATTAAGATTTTAACATTACCATTATTTACATAGCATTACTAGGGCCCTAGAGTTGAATATTAGGCTGCCTCACTCATAAATTATTGTTTTATCTAAACAAATTTGCATTTGGAGACTCCTTGAATGCATCGTATAGAACCAGCAAGTTTCATATAGAACTGGCCAGTTCAATGAAAAGAAGTTGGTTTGGTACCAAACCAGCTGGTTCAGTGAAAAAAGGGCCAGTTCCGTACCAAACCAGCCTTTTCCGGTTTTGTGCCACCAGTTGGACCAGTTTAGGTTTGAAAGCGGTCAGACATCTAGTTCCACCAATTCCAGTCCAATTCTGATAAACTGGTTTTGGAGGCTACATTTAAAAAGCAAGACTTTCTATTTAAATTTTTGTTAGCTTCATCATTTTCAAAAAGGTAAATGTGAAGGTGTTTTGGAGGCTATAGTTCTAAACATAGACTCTTTTGTAAGGGCTGGTATGCACCTCATCGTGGTCAGAACATTGTCAACATTAGGTTGTCATCATCAGTAATGGAGAGGTCAAGTGATCCCCATTTTGAGTGTTGATGCATTGAACACCACATTATGGACACACTCACCAAATCATTTTATATGCCAAATTTGTCAATTTGCATACTGTGCTTGGGGAAGTTGCCATTAATGCGGGACATGAACAATGACCCTTCCTTGCCCCCAACTCATGCTTGTGGACGGGTGTTATGTTGAGATTAATTAGGACAAGTGTCTTCCACATTGGCTTGGTGTCTAGCATGTGGGTGAATGTTCAAAAAGTGGTCTCTAAGGTCTCTAAAACATTAACTTTATAAGTTTTAAAGTTAAAGTGACATTTATACATTATTTAATAATTAATATGACTTAAATGATTTAAGTTGTGATAATAAGAGATTAAATCACAACCCTATATTTTATTGGCCAAGGATTTGACCTAAACCATTAGATCTTAGGTTTAAGTTACAACCATTATAATGAGACAAAAGAAGTTTCTAGGAAAAGGCACCGTTAATTTTTTATTATTTTCGCTAATTCTTGAGAGAGAGAGGAGAAGAAGAGATGAAGAAAAAGGAGCAGCTGCAGCTAGAAGGCGCATGAGTTCCAACAGATTTGGCATGCAAACCAGGGAGAATATTCCAGCATTCAGGCACAGAAATCAAGGTATCACTGCACAGATTTCGAGGGCATTTATTTCTGCCAGTTCATGCACAGAAATCAAGCATCACTACACATATTTTGAGGGCATTTATTGCTGCCAGTTCAGGCACAGAAATCGAGGCATCACTGCACAGATTTCAAGGGCATTTATTGCTGCCAATTCAAGCACAGAAATCGAGGCATGACTGCACAGATTTTGAGGGCATTTATTGCTGCCAGTTCAGGCACAGAAACGAAAGCATCACTACACAGATTTCGAGGGCATTTATTGCTGCCAATTCAGGCACAGAAATGAAGGCATTACTGCATATATTTTGAGGGCATTTATTGCTGACAATTTGGACCATACAGGCCATACAAGCCATACAGGAAATCAGATATAGATTTCTAGTATGACATAGAAATCGAGGTGGTGAAAGGGCACAGTTTTCAAGATTAAGTACTGTATTTATTGTTGGAAAAAGTTTTTTGTAAATTCATTTTTCTACGAGTCTATAATAAAATTTACTCTCTACTGGATTTCCCTTCGGGGTTTTCCCAGGGACATTGCCCAAAAATTTGTGTCTTCTATGTGACTGATTTCTAAGTTTATTCTCAGTATTTGAAGTAAATGATTCAATGAGTTTTCATTTATAAGTTCAGATGAATATGCATTTATGAATAAGCATTAAACTGAGAAAAAAACTAATTGAAATTGAAAACCGATGATTGTGTCAAAGGAAAAAAATTTACATGTTAGTGTATAACCTTCACTTCAAGCCAAGATTATTTCTAATTTTAGACTATTGATATATTATTAATATAATAATATATAAGAGATGTGACTAAAAGGTTGCCTCTCTTGTATTTTTATATCATAGAAAGGATCTCATAACCATTTTGTTTTGTATCATCAACGCTGGGATTGCTAAAATATCATTGCTCCAACATATTCATGTGTACCGTGTGAAGTCACTAATAATTTTCAGATCCTAATATTACACACCTAACTCTAAAATTTGATGTTGTTGCCCACCTTAGTTTAGAGGGGTTTGGCATTGTAATATGTTAGTTTGACTGTATTCCATTTAGAGGGTGAGATGAAGTGTAGTCTTCAACAACTTGCAGTTTTCTTGAGAATGTTTTAGTGACTTGTTGAATGTTGCACATAAAGCACAATTTAGATATAAGGTCACTCTCATTAGGAAAGATTGTGTTCTTCAAGCTCAATCTTTTTTAAGGACATTCTTGTTGTCCTTTAGATAGAGATGTGAGTCAATTTTGTACTTTCTATTTTTAATGTTAATATAAGAAGCATTCTTAAAAAAATGCAAAGCAACATCAAAATAGCATTTCAAAGGATCACAAATGAGATCAAAATAGTGAGAGTAATTTATCATTATTTTTAGATACCTAATCCTTGGAATTATGATATTATAAATATTTAATCTATGAGAAAATGAAGAGTCATAGGTGAATAGGAACAACGATCCACCCTGTGAGAAGATGAAACCAAGGTCACGTTTGTTTGTGTGTGTGTAGAGAGAGAGAGAGAGAGAGAGGTCTCTTTAATGAAAAGAATTTACTGCATGGGATTCAATGCCTGTAAGTGGTATCAAAGTTTAGTGATTTTATTTTAATAACTCCATTATCGTGTTTCTTCTCGATCTTCCTCAATAGGTGTTTGTTTTTCTTCCTTAATTGTAGTTTCTCCCTTGCACGACCCATCGTCTGTTAGTTTGACATTGGCTTTGATTCAAATCTGGAAACATATACCCTTACTTTAAATTTTTTAACCAATCAAAAATATTACAAGTCTAAATATTTTCAATAGGGCTTGATTCTTTAGAAAACTGTAGTCTTAGTCTGAAATATTCGGTTAGGAGAATTGAATCATTGCTATAGCAAAACACTCAAAACATGTGTTTGCCTATAAACCAAATGTTCCTACCGATAACATTTCCCACGGTGTAATCCCAATGAATCTCCGTTGAGTATTGCCTCCATGCCCAAAAAACCCTAAACCTAATCTCTTGGATTTTCCAAAAAACAGTTTGTGTGCAAGGAATCTCATGCATCTTCCAGAACTAGAAGCCAAATTTGTTAGCAAATTTCAGACCGTTAGCATTCCCACATTCATTGGCATATTTTACACCATTGTCATTCCCACATGTGTAGGCATTCATTAGGTTCTTTGTAACTTGGTTTTAATTTTTAAAAAGTGGGAACAAATATTTAGTAAAAGCCCTTTTGATCCTCTAGATGTGTTGCTATCAAATGAGAGGCAGCTCAGCACTCTCGAGTCTCAATACCAATGTTACCAGACTCGGAATCAGCAATAAATCGGCAAGTCAAAAGAGCGAAAAGTTTGAATCGGATCCGGAAAAAATCGGCGAATTCAATAAATAAAGATATACACATATATTGAATTAACAAACAAACAAAAAAATCATTGATATTCAACAAAGCCATGTCCAAACAATGCATAATATCAATAGATGTCCAAAATATCATGAATGAATAAGTATCTCATATATGTTATGAGTTCAAACATGATCCGAAGTGCTGAAACCTGAGTCCTAACCAGTGACTACATAGAACCAGAAGCATCTGCTTCTAAAAGTTTACAAAATACTACTAAGCAAATCAGTAAAAAATCAATAACAGAGAGTCTAAGACTCTAAGAGTGAGAACTAGAAGCGATTCCTCCCACTTCTTTGCTTGCTTGACTCTCTATGTTCTCCAAGTCATGTAGACTTAAAAGAGGAGGCTCCTCCTCTATTTGGACCCAATCTGATGCATTTGTAGTTCGCAGATCTATCTCCTCAAGGTCAATTGGTGAATGATCCAAACCTGTCATTATCATGAGACATTGAAATGCAAATTAAAGTTTGAAGTTTAAAATTTAAAGTGCAAATCAGATTATGAAAACTTCAAATTCAGGCTCTCACCTAGTATTTGCTTGTTGCGAAGTCGTAGATTGTAATGGACAAATACAAGATCATTTAAGCGCTTTTGTGCCAATCGATTGCGCTTCTTAGAATGTATTTTCTCAAACATGTTCCAGTTGCGCTCACAACCTGAACCATTGCATGATTGGTTTAAGATTCGAATGGCAAATCTCTTCAATTTTGGCGTATCACTACCAAAGTTTTGCCACCAAAGACGTAGCAAGTGGCAAGTGTTTGTGAGTAGTAACTTAGTAAGTACTAAATAGTAAAAACTTAAAAAGAAAACAAAATTTAATAAAACATTAAACATATAAAATTGATGAAGCCTTCAAGCCTCAAAGGGTACCTGGCAACATCTTAGTCCTTTCTCGTATAGCGCTGGTATAGGCAAATAATTTAGCTGGCGTCCTATAATCCTGTAGTTAGGAAAAGACATGGCTTTGAAATTCTGGATCAGGGGAGCACCTTTCAATGCAAATTCTGGATCAAAGGAGCACCTTTCAATGCATGTCATAAGTCCTCTACCAACCTCCCCATCTTCATTAAATTTGCTCTTATCATAAAAATATTGTGGGTTTAAGAAGTACCTAGCAGCATGTAAGGGGGAATGTAATTGCCTATCCCAATGTGCATCAATAATATCCCAAAGAGGCAAATACTTTGCCTCCTCATCCCCATATCTTCTTTTGATGGCCTCCTTTGCGAGATCCATCGCCTCATAAATGTAACCCATAGCAGGTTTGTCACCATCAACCATCCTGAAAGTTCAAGGCTCAAGCTTTCAAAATTAATGAAATATGAAAGTTTGAAAATAAAAAGAAGCTTGAAATGAAATTTAAAAAATGAAAAAATTTAAAAGATATGAAGTGCCTGAGAACTCTAACAAGGGACTCTGTCACAGCAATAATCTATTTGGCATCTTTCCAAAAACCTTCATTAATCACAAGTGCAACAATTTCAATGCCTTCAAGGGTTTTCGAATGTTTAGATCCCATCCACTCAGGTCCCAAGAACATCCTCTTCAAATTTATCTTTTGCTCAACCACAGATTGCAAAGATATGAAATTTTTTGCAAATCTAGTCGCTGTAGGTTGAACAATTTCTTTACCTTCAGTGTATTTTCTCATGGTGTTTAGGACAATAGTGTGGTTGTACAAGTAATTGGTTATGGATTTTGCCTTCTCCACGACCTCATATATCCAATGAAGCTTACCAATTTCCTCAAGCATTAAATCTATGCAATGGGCTGCACAAGAGGTCTAAAAAATAGTGGGGTGCCTAATCTCAAAAAGTCTACCGGCAGCCATATAATTAGCTGCAATGTCAGTGACAATTTGTACAACGTATTCTTCTCCCACTTCCTAAACGACTTCCTCCAACATTTCACAAATAAGTTGAGCAATCTTAACCTTGTCTGAGGCATCCATTGATTTGAGAAACATTGTGCCTGTTGGACAAGATACAAGGAAATTTATTAAAGTTCTATTCGTTTGATCTGTCCATCCATCACTCATGATGGTGCACCCCATTTCTACCCATGATGAACTAAACTCAACTAACACAAGCATGACATCTTCAACACTCTCTAACAACAAATCTGTCCTAAGGCTCTTTGATGAAGGGGCTTTGAACCCTAGACTTGCAAAAGCAACTACATCAATCATAGCTTGCCAATAAGGACTTCTGGCACAGTGGAAAGGTATGTCAGAATAGTACCAAAAGTTAGCAATGGCCTTCCTTGCCTGACTATGGATATTTTTTTCCAACCAGTGCCATCCAAGGTAGGTTGGGAACCAGGTTTTGTGCGAGGAGCAAAAAAAGTGTTTATGTTTCCACCTCCAGTGTTGAATGCAAGAGGATTCATTTGGCATTGACTTTGACTTGGATTTGGAGGCATGTGTGGGAAACTTGGGAAGGGCATTGAAGATTCAACAAAGGGAGATGAGAAGGGGATATTGGAAGAACAATGGTCAGCTCCAAGAGTTCCTATTTCTTTTTTTTGCTTTGCTTTCTTGGCATTATGCTGACTCAACATATCAAGGGCCAAGGTTGCTTGGTGTTGGACATTTTCATCAACAATGGCGCAAAGACCTATATCATGCTCGGGTATCTTTGCAAGGTGGTACTTGAATCTATAAATGCCTCCACTACATTTATCTTTGAAAAATTTACAGAGGAGCCTGGCTTCCCCAGGAATCTTTTCACAATAAGCCCAAGCAAAGTCCTTCTCCCTTGGCATTATTGTTGTTTGGCCTTGTTTGGTCTATGTTTAATTTGTGGCTCCTGTAGGCCTGTAAATTGTAATAGATGAAAAAAATTAAAAATTAAAAATGATAAAAAATGAAAAAAGTTTAAAACATTAAAACAACCAAGATTACACACTGCAGTGTGCACAGTTACTGCTCCTCCAATACTCTGGTTCAGTTTAATTGTAATATTGGTTCTGAAATTTGAATAACTTCCAACTGTTTTAGAATCCCTTCAACCTTGACACTAGTATTGCAGTCTGTATTTAGTACTATTGATTCAATGGTGAAATCGATATATGTTTTGGGTGGTAATGCATGAATTTAATTCAAAAAATATCCTTGAAATTCCACACTAACCAAGATTAAGAAGTTAACTAGCAGCTGCGCAATAACCAGCTGAGTTGAAGCAGCAGCAAGATCAAGCAGCATCGGGACTCGATCTTCTTCATTGTGGCACGCTGCAACTGAGTCGAAGCAATAGCAGGAGCAGCCGAGTCTTTCGTTCGAACTTCGACGTTGACGCAAGCAACGTCGTTAAGTTTAACAGGCAGCACCGTGAGTTGTGAGTTGTGCAGGCAGCATCGACGCAGCGTCGTGAGTTGTGCAGCATCGACGCAGCGTCGAGGGTCGAGGCAGCATTGTTGGCAGCATCGTGAGTTGTTGAGAGTGTCAAGGCAGCGTCGTTTAACAGGCAGCAGGCAGCGGCAGGAACGTCAACACGGAGTTGAGAAGGTGGCAGGCAGCGACAGGCAGTGTCGTTGAGTTGAGCAGGTGGCAAGCAGCGTCGTGATTGAGTTGCAAGCAGCGACAGGCAGCATCATGACTAAGTTGCAGGCAACAGTAGTCAACAGCAATCGGCGGCGTTTAAAAAAAAGACAGGTTTTACCATTCCGGAGTAAACCTAAAACTGGCCGATTAATCGCGACTGCCAATCGGAACTCAAGTCTCGCGAGTCAAACTCGCGTTGACCACGAGTCAAACTTAGTCAACGCAAGTTTGACTTGCGAGACTCTGATCGGGTCTTTTCACAGTCGACCAGATTATAAGTCGCGAGCACTCGCCGAGTGCTGTTTCACTACTCAATACTTAATTGATAGCAAAGAAGCCCAAACCTCTTCTAGTAGTAATACTAGCGACAGCCATTGTTGGATAGGATTGTAGCTTTAGTAAGTATGAGGATTGTTACCACTAAAACCAGCAGGGTACCTAAAGGGGGTTCCAAAGAGGGCAACTGATAGACTAAGGGCAACAGTGGAAGCTTCTACGGCTAAGATTCCCTGCTCTTTACAGACTTACACCGATGGGAGGAGTCCCGATGTTTTTGGGAAGCCGCTTATAAAGGATATGCCAATGGACAAGTATGAAGTGATCCCAATAACCCTTTCCCAAGGAGAAGGTGAAGAAATGGTGCTTGCTTTCTCTTTAAGCAAGGAACTTGCCTTCCAAGGGAGAAGGGGTGAGGATAAGGGAGAAGGATACAACTTGAAGAGGTACCTCCCAATCCCTAAAATCCTATATGAACTTGGTTTCCCAAATAACCCTTGATGATTAGTCTTTTATAGAAAACGGGACCAAGCGAACCCAGCCCAGGTTTGGGGATGGAATATAGCAACAAGGTAGGGGAAAGGATCAGACAAGGAATTTTGCTTCAAAAGGTCAAATCAATCTTACTATCTTACTAGGGTCTAGCCTTGGGGATGCCTAGGCAAAAATTGGTCCTAGAGCTAGGGCTTGGGATTCCCGGTGATTCCACTATTGAACCTGTCTCAAATTCAAAGGAGAGGGAGGGGACCCATAAGCGCAATAGCCTCCAAGAGATCGAATTTTTCCTGTGGGTGGATTATCGAGAAATTTATGCCCTATGTGACCTATCAGGTCTACACTTGGGGAAAACGGGAAAAAGGGGGAAAAAGGAGGGGAAAATGACCACCCTTTTGAGGGACCAGCGTCTATTTCCCTTAGGGATATGGAGTCAAGGATGATAATGATTGAGAACTCGGCTTCTTGATCAAGGAGGCTTGGAAAGTCAACTTCATCCAATGTTAATAGAAAAAGAAGAAAAGTGACCTTCAATCATTTATACTTCATGCAAATAGTACAAGCTTATCGAGATTAAACAATCTCTAGGACATTTCATTCATCTAACAATCGCCCATACATTAAACAAGCTAAATAGATACTCAATTCCACAATCCATCGATGCAACAACTAGCCTTAATTATAGCGAAGCTCAACAGTGTACAGCAACAAGAATATATCATTAAAATTTACTTATAGTGCTAGAGAGTATATCCAACCAGCATCACATTTGCAAAAAACGAAGCTCCAAGATAAAAATGACCCAAATCGATACATCAAAATTCATCCATTTGTCCAAAATAATCCTCCAAGAAGAGATGCGAAATTCTCTAATAGTAGAGAAATCCCAAGTGAAGTGATGATACAAATGAATGTATCTAACATCAATATATACCCTCCTAAGAAGTTCGAATTAGCCTATGGGCCTACATTAGACCCTAATGATAAAATATTCTGCAAATAAAACCCCTATTGGTGACAAGCCCACCAAACTAGCTCATAAATGGAAAAGATAAGCCTCACAAGGGGCCAAATAATAATATGTAAATGTCGTGGGGCTCTTTAAAGGCCTAATAATGTCCTAAAGTGCCATAATCAGGAATAAATTCCTCGGAATATGATGGATAAGGGGGTGGCCCCTTGTTCTCCAAGTAGTAGACATGTGGTGCTCCCAGTGGGTGTGGGGGCACACAAATGACCCCATGGGTCTCCATATGAATCGAAGATGCCTGTAGATCATCTGCAAGGGCTCGAGTGATGGAATGAATGTTGCCATGACATCGTACATGTCTTGGGACACCTGCTAAGAGTGTGGGGCTTTTGTGGGCCTGTTGGGCATAGTGTATCGCACATCACCAAGCACATCACCATCAACCCAAAAGTGGATCGCTAGTAGTCCGTGAACATCAATGAGGATCCGTGGAGTGTTGTCTGCTATTGTGGAAGCCCATGGCTCTCTACGCACACCCTATGTGTGTCAATGTAGCTCTCTGGGGGTTAGGATCCCATATAGGGAGACCAAACCCAAATAGAAACCACTTGCAATCCTACATAAGATCCAATGCGTCCAACCACCTACAATCCTACATTAGATCCAATGCGTCCCCTAGGCTTCCAATACAACAATCATTAGAATAATCGCGTAAAAAAGCTTGCAAATCATGGATAACAAAGTGGACACTTCACAATGGCATGCCCTTCCGTAGTGGGCTTTGGCATGTGCTAGTGTCTCCATACTCCAAAGGGGGTGGCCATGGACCTTATTAAGTGGTTTCATACTTTGAAGGGGATAGTAGGTTCAAGGTACATCATTTGAATGGGGGTGGTAAGTGATAAATAAGTGAAACGGAGTAGGGAATGAAAGGGGCAATCCTGGGCCACATATCGGGGCATAGGGGCAGCCAAATAAGGGGAAACCCACATCAGGTTATATAATGTGTAGGAGGGAGCAATCGTGGTACATGAGGTGTCCCGACCTTGATTTTTCCACCCTTCTTCATATGCCTTTTGCCTTTTATGAATTTTATTTAATTAACTGCTCAGGGCTCAAGGATAAAAGCATGATGTGTCAGATATAGCAGTGATTACCCCTTTAAGGTAGGGCAGTTCATTACCTTCCAGGGGTTGAGACAATCATGGGTTCCTTTGTGACAAAGGAGGCTCATCTAGGGCCTATGGAACTAGGGTGATGGCCATGAGTAAGGGGCAGAGCTCATGCATTGGCTTTTTCCCACGTGCTAATTATTTTTTTGTCCCGACCATCTTTTGCATTTTGTGGTACAATTTCCTGTTAAGTGTGGCCAATTATGCTTTGTCTCTTTCTTTTAGCTGCTTCAACCTCCGGGGCATCATTCCAGGCCTGACCCAAGGTGGGGGCAAGGGGATAGGGAGGCTGACCCTATGTGGACCCCGATGGGAGAAATGATGAATGGGGGTATAATGAGTGGAAAGGGATTCATAGATGCGGATAAAGGAGCAGGACCACGCACTTAAGGTCAAGGTTTCCCAAGTAGTACCACCCAAGAACCAAATGGCCAATAAAGGAGATCCCATGAGACTGAGATGCAAGGGTAACACCCAAAAGAGATGAAGGGGACAGGAGCATAAACTAAGCCCACTCTTTCTGCCAAATCACTCCATCAATCCATTCCCAGAAGTATCCATGATAAGTAAACCCAATACTCAATTACCAAATGAAAAGACATACCCTTAGATTCGGGAGGCCCACCTTCAAACATACGATCAATACAAATTGGTGAGGGACCACATGGCTGGCTCAAGTGGCGGAGAAATAGCACAACGAGCTAGAAAGAGGCTGCGAGGGGTTGTTGGCTGCCGACTGAGGTCCATCATGGAGAAAAATTTATCCTAGGGATATCACCCACGAAGTGGTGGGTAACAAGGACCACAATCATTCAGTTTTGTATATAAATTTATTAATGCCTAAACAATCCCTTACTGTGATGGGAGCTATATATTGATGGAGGGCATGCAATGAGCGAGATCTTAAGGGAAAGAGAGGATGGTTACGTTTTGACAACTACTGCAAGTAGATTTGGAAGCATCCAAAACAGTGAAGTTGAGACGATTATAAGACCACCAACATTGATATGCACTGATATTCATCTTATATAAGAGTATGTCAATTGTCAGGCATACCATAAATTGTAGGTGTCTTAGCTAATATTAGTTTAATGGCCCATTGCTCAATACTTCAAACACAAACCAATGAGAACAGGTAATATTTTAAGTTTTTGAAGTGATATTTTCTACAAAAATGCAATCTCTTGCTCAATTGTTGTTGTGGTGCTCGATGGAAAAGAAAATTATCCAGAATGGTCGAGAAAAATCAAGCATACTCTAATCTTCAATGATCTTTGGGATGACATTTGTGATGGTGATACCAAACCTATAGCAAATAAATAATCTTCCATATGGATGAATAAAATCAAGAAAGCATGTGCCTTGGTTGCTACTTTTATAAGTAAAGAGGTGAGTTGTCATATTAGATCCATCAAAGATTCTTGGAGTGCTTTGAAGAAGTTGAAAATATATATGATTCACATTCAGAATTGAAGCTAATTCAATTGTTGATGGAACTCTTCAACCTAGAGATGAAAAATAATAATCCCATGGCTTTAGCATGCATCCGAAATTAAAGCCATCATGCACAATGTTGATGCCATTGGTGTGAAGATAGATATTGCTCTCACCGCCTTCATCAAGGCCCTCTACCCCACTTATTCTCACTATCTTGAATCACTTCACATGCATGTGTTGTATGGCCTAAAACAAGCACCTCGCACATGGTCTGAAAAGCTAACTGAACATCTTTTGAAGATTAATTTCAAGCATTTTAATCTTGATGATAGAACTTCATTTGTCAAGAAAATGGAAAATTTGTTACATATCTTGTGGTGTATGTATATGATATTTTGATAACAAGCAACGATGACGCATATATTGCCTCCATAAATAAAAGAATTGAATAAGGGTTTTGAGATGACAAACATGGGCCATCTTCGCTACTACTTGGGTACTGAACTAACTCAGAATCCAGGCTTTATATTTATCCCCCAAAACAAGTACATTGGAGAGTTATTGAATAAATTTGGCATGGTTGAATGCAATCCTCTCTCTACTCCAATGGAGCAAAATCTGAAGCTAACATCAAAAGAAGGGAATAAATTGAGAATGCAACTAAATACAGACAACATATGGAGAGTCTTTTCTACCTTAGGCTCCAGGTAATAGATTCGTGACTGACAATTGAAACGAGCTCCTTTGTCACTCACACTAGCTAACTAGCTACTCGCACTATTGAACTCGGCCTTCTCTTCTGCTGATGAAATCAATCTCATTCCTCTCATTGGAAATTGGAAATCATTGAGAAAATTCCTCCGGAAATTTTCTTCCCAATCTTCTCTACTGAAACCCTTCTGTCAATGTCTCCCTTGCTCAAATTGCGCCCTTGCTATCTCTACAACTGGGTGATTTGAACTCTTTGATGTGTATCCAACTGACCCATTGATTTGCTCTTATAATCTCTTGTTGACAAATCAACGACCATAATCTAATCACAATCGATAGCTAAGATCATCTTGACCCCATCAAGTGACTTTTCTGAAAGTCTCTAGAGAAAAATTGATGTACCTCAATTAATTTGATTTAACTAAGTAGTTTTCCAAAGTTAGCCTTAGGAAATTATTTAATAATTGGCTAATTAATCTAATTAAAGCATTTTTTCCTTGGAATCTTTTCTGGGTTTTGGAGATAATTATCCTCCCATGTTCCTTAGCCTCATAGACACCATAGAGACTAGAACATCTGTCCGTTGCTACCGAAAACTAACAAAAGGTTGAGCCATGATCACCAAAGACATAAGCAACTTCCAATTCAAGACATCCTTCAAGTGAGGAGGACACATTGGAGACCTTGATGGTTCACACACACATTGAGGGATGGTCAAGAGTATGTTAGGGCTCCTAAGACCACATTTAGGGAGAGTGGGCCTCCATAGAAGTATCCTACTTACATCGCATTGATGAGCAACAACATTGTTTTGGAGACTTCCAGTTTTCAAGAGGCAGTAGACAAGCAAGTATGGAAGGATACAATAGTGGAGGAGTACACCTCCAAACATGAAGAACGATGTTTGGGACATAGTGCCAAAACAAAAGGGAAAATCAGTTGTGAGTTCCAGGTGGCTCTACAAGATCAAGCATGTTGCAGATGGCAACATTGAGAAGTTCAAAGCACGGTTTGTGACGATAGGGTTCTCCTAGAAAGAGGGAGTGGACTATGAGGAGACTTTTGCTCCAATCACCGAATACACTTCCACTAGAGTTGTTATGTCTATTGTCTCAGTCATGGGATAGAGGATAGATCAAACGGATGTGAAGACAGCATTCCTTAATGGAATCATTGAGGAATAAGTGTACATAGAGAAACCTCAGGGCTTTGAGGTATGTTTACCACTCTGTGTCAACAACCGCATAGCAGTACACCCTTTTTTTCCCAAGAGGGATGTATCATGTTCAAGTGTCCGTGCCATTAAGTTTTCATCATCAGTCAACAATTTGTAAATGATGTAAACCCATTCTGCATGTTTATAATGTAAATGATCCTTGTAAAACCATCATGTATGTAACAACCTAGGTAAGCCTAGTATTTTGGTGACGATTTCTATCATAGGAGGTTTGTAAAATTTTGTAGATGTTCTATGCTAGTAGCAATTTCACTTTTATTTCAGCAATCATACAAGTAGTTAAGCAAAATGCAGATAGAACATATAAGAAGATCTTACAGAAGACAAATCAGAAACAGGAAAAATGTGTATAATTGCTTGGCACAATGTGATGCTCATAAATCCAAGAAGTCTCCTTTGGTCAGCCAGCCCAGCATGTGTCACAACAACCCTTCAATCAGTAGATGAGTCAACCCAAGTCAACTCTGCAAAAGTCAACGCTGTCCTGAAAAGTCAACGCAGTGGCAGCAAGCCAAAAGTCAACGCAGCAGCAAAACGGTCAACCCTTTGACCTCGATTTTTGTGCCAGGTAGTATGGCCTTCATAAATCGAACCTTCCACAAGTTTTCAGCTTGTTTGGACCAAGCGTTGACCAAAGTCAACGCTGGTCAAAGTTTCTGCGAAACCCTAGCAACAGCAAATCCGTACTTCAGCTCAGCTGTACAGTTTGTCCTCTTCGTCCTTCACACGTGTGGCTGAAACTCGTCCTTCTTGGTAGCTCGTACTCTAAGATGAGAGAGGAATATGTGAGTTGTGATGATGATGATAATCTCTCCAACTTTTCCTGTATATATATCCATCATGAGGGTGTGTGACACATCGGTTGGGCATGCGAGCCTACATTACAAAACTGGCCGACCTTGCACATATAATTTATTAAAAATAATAAATTCAAAATATAAGTTCTGCTCATCGGATTAAGACATATTTTATATGGATTTTATACCTCTCAGAAAGAGGAATCCAACAAAAATATTAGCCTCTTAATCTGAGCATCTTAATATGGAGTTTGGACCTAGTTGTCCAAATTTAACACTCCCTCTCAACTAGGGAGAACTCCATCTATCAGTGCAATCAACATCGTGCGTCATCCCGCCGAAACTTGCTTTGCTGACTTCTTTATTTTAGAACAGAAGTGGGTCAGTCACAAAGACATCATCCCCCGACTGACATAGTCAGTCCAGAGGTCCCAGACCTCACAAATCTTGATCCCAGATCAAGTGGTTGGACCGTGCCATCCTAGATAGAGAGTACGGCAATCTCTGATGCGTCCATCAGTCTTTGCTAATAGTCTCTAACTTTTCCACACCTCATTGGCCAAATGAGAGGTACCTCCCATGAGCCCTGAACTCAATGGGTAGGATGCATACGGGGCACAGAAAATGAGAGGTGAACCAACTCAAAATCACAACAGTGGGGTCCAAGCACACCACCAAGGTTGGCAAGCCTAGCCTTGTGGTTGCCCATAGCTCCAAGAAGCTCTCCCCAAAGCCCCCCAGAGCTCCCAGAGCTCATCGTCCAACAGGACCCACATCATAGGGTCTTTCCACGACACCCAGACTCTCACGGAAGGTTAGGAACTTGACCTTCCCCAGGGGCTTAGTGAGAATATCCGCGACCTGCTCATCAGTTCCTATATGATCGAGCCTTACGGCGCCTCGCTGTACCATATCCCGGATAAAGTGGTACCCGATATCAATATGCTTGGATCGGTCGTGGAACACAGGATTCTCAGTCATACGAATCCCACTCTGATTATCACAGAGTATCACAGTGGTATCTAGCACATGTCCAAACAGCCCACTAAAGAGCTTCCGCAACCAAACTGCTTCACAACAGGCCATACTAGCAGCAATGTATTCGGCCTCCGCGGTGCTCAAAGCCACCGACTTCTGCTTCCTGCTCATCCATGAGATCGAGGCAGAACCAAGATTGAAGCAGCATCCAGATGTGCTCTTACGATCCACCACACTGCCAGCCCAATCGGCATCAGTATATCCACGGAGTATCACACTCCCGGCAGTGTATCTCAGCCCATGGTTTATCGTGCCTCGAAGATATCTCAAAAGATTCTTGGCACCAACCCAGTGAAAATGATGAGGCTCAACCATCTGTTGACTCAAAGTGTTCACTGCAAAACATATGTCCGGACGGGTGTTCACTAACAACATCAAAGCTCCTATGAGTTGACGATACTCAGTAGGATTGGCCAAGATAGGCCCAGCAGCGCTGCCACTCAACTTTTTAAAGTTGAGTTCCATCGGTGTCGACACGGACTTACAGTCCACCATTCCAAATCTTTCCAAAAGCTTCACAATATATTTTCCTTGAGAAAGGAAAATCTCTCCAGGTCTCTGCCAGACCTCCAGGCCTAGGAAATAGTGCATCAGTCCTAGATCCTTCATCTCGAATTCAGCAGCAAGCTCCCTCTTACATTGATGAATGAGAGGGTCATCTCCAATCAGGAAGAGGTCATCCACATACAGCACTAGAATGAGAGGCTTCTCTTTCACAACCTTGAAGTATAGGTTCGGATCAGCATTGCTTCGAGTGAAGCCCAGCTTCATCAAGTAACTATCCATCCTCTCGTACCAAGCTCTGGGTGCTTGCTTTAACCCATAGAGGGCTTTCTTCAACCTATAGACATAAATGTCTCGATCTTGAACTTCAAATCCCAGAGGTTGTTCTACATACACCTCTTCCTTTATTGCACCATGCAGAAAAGCGGTCTTGACATCCATCTGATGAAGACTCCATCCTTGTGTAGCAGCAAGGGCTATGATGGATCGGATGGTGGTATATCGTGCCACAGGTGCAAATATATCGTCATAGTCAATTCCTTCCTTTTGAGAGAAACCACGGGCAACAAATCTTGCCTTAAACTTTTCAGCACTCCCATCAGATCCATGTTTAATCTTGTAGAGCCATTTAGCGGTGACAACAGATTTGTCCTTCTGTCTCGGGACCACATCCCAGACATCATTCTTCATAATAGACTCATATTCTTCAGGCATAGCATCCTTCCAAACTTGATGCTTGATGGCTTCCTCAAAAGATCCAGGTTCAGATTGTACAATAGTACTCATGGCAGCTAGATACCCTTGGTATCTACACGGCTTCTTGCTTTCTCGGAATGTCCCCCTTTGGGGCAGCATGACCCTCAACATCTTCGAGGGTGTCCCTGAGCCATGATGGTCTCTTTCCTAGTGAAGGGGTTGGATCAATAGGGTCCATTGGCCCTTCAATATCAGGCATAGTCTCATCCTGGGGTTCTTCCAGATTTCCAGGTCTTTCTTCATGATTTTCTTCAGATCTAGGAAGATCTACTACTTTCTTCAGGGAAGCATCTTCGTCAAAAGTGACATCATGGCTTATCTCTACTTCCCTTTGACCAGGTACACAGACTCTATATGCCTTAGAAGTCTCACTGTAGCCCACAAACATTCCTTTCTTCCCAGTAGCATCCAGCTTACTTCTCTTTTCTTTCGGCACATGAAAATAGACAAGACATCCAAAAATTCTAAAATGTGAGACATCAAGTTTCTTACCAGAGAAAACCTCTTCGGGAGTTTTGGAGTCCAAAGCGGAATGAGGGCATCGGTTTTGAATGTACACAGCAGTATTTGCAGCTTCTCCCCACAGAAACTTTGGTAGACCCTGGTCACATAGCATGGCACGGGCAGCTTCCACAATAGTTCTATTCTTGCGTTCAACAACACCATTCTGCTCAGGAGTATATGCAGTGGTAGTCTCCCTCTTAATGCCAGCTTCTCTGCAAAAGTCTTTGAACTCATTTGACTCATATTCAGTGCCATTGTCAGTCCTCAAAATCTTGATCTTCTTTCCGGTCATATTTTCCACTAAGGCTTTGAATGTACGGAACCACATGAAAGCCTCATCCTTCTTCTTCAAGAAGTATATCCAGGTTTTGCGAGAGAAGTCATCAGTAAATGTCATATAGTAAGAACATCCCCCAGGGATGTTACGGGTAACATACCAGAAAGATCAGAATGGACCAGTTGCAATATATCAGATGTCTTTGTGACACTTGAGGGGAAAGGTCCCCTTGTATGTTTTCCTTCAGCACAGCCCTTACATACACCTTCATGATTATTTCCAAAAACAGGCATCCCTGTCACCACCTTCCTTGCTTCGGGAAGGGCTTTGTAATGAAGGTGTCCAAATCTTCGGTGCCATAGTTCGGTTTGTCGGATAGTATCACAAGTCATAGCTCCCAACGGACTCCCTCCAACCTAGTAGAGTGTACCAACTCTAAAACCAATAGAGATAGCTTCCTTGAAGCTCTTCTTCCACATGAGCACCTTTCCATCAGAGAAAGTTACATTGAATCCTTTGTCTTCCATGGCAGATACAGACACAAGGTTCTTCTTCAATTTGGGTCCATAGAGTACATCTTGCAAACGGAGGACTTGACCTTGGGACAAGTGGAGGGTCACAGTCCCGGTCCCTTTCACAGGATAAGTGGCATTATCCCCAAGGATAATTTCTAGATTAGTATCCCTTTCAACCATGTCAGAAAGTGCTTCCTTGAATCCCGTGATGTGTCTTGAGGCACCACTATCAATTAGCCAGACATCCATAGTGTCGGGCAGAGATGCAGCTGAGAGAGCAGATACCAGAATATACTCATTTCTTTTATCAACAACATTAGACTCCTCATACCTGGTATTTCTGGACCTCTTAGAAGGTTGATTGTTTCCTCCAAAGTGAGCCTTCCTCTTTCTTTTGGATTTGTCATTTCTTCGATTCCCATTTCTTCGGTTGTTGTTGTTATCGTCACTATCGGGAGAATCCTTCTTGAAGGGGCATTCTCTAGCATAGTGTCCAGGCCTATGGCAGGTGAAACATTTACCCTTCTTCTCTTGAGTCTTTGTCCTTCTTTTGTCCTTAGAACCACCGGAGTTCTTCTTTCGGGAATGAGCACCATAGGCAGCATTTCTTTCATTATCAAATTCCTTCATCCTTGTTTCTTCTTGCATACATCTTGACAGAAGCTCATCAAAGTTAGGAATGGTATTATTGTTGAGAATAGTAGCTGTGAATACTTGCCATTCATATGGAAGTCCTCCAAGTGCGGTGAGAACCATCTCACGATCAGCTATTATCTCCCCAATAGCTAGCAGATTGTTCCTGGTTTCGGTCAACTTCAGAAAGAAAGTTTGAACAGACTCATCTCGGCCCTTCTTCATATACTTCAACTTGTTCTTGAGGAATAGCACTTGGTTCACATTGTTTACTTGAAACATAAGTATCAATTTGTCATACATCTCCTTGGATGTGCCTAGTTCAGACATGTAGGCAACCAGACTCTTATTTATGGATTCCCTGATCAGCAGCTTTGCTTTGATTTCTCCCTTCTTATACTTGTTTCTAACAGCAGCAGAGGCATTGGATGGAGGTTCTTGAATCCTCCCTGTCACATGATCCAGGAGATCATGATCTTCTAATTTAAGATCTAATATCATCTTCCAGGGATGAAAGTCATCACTTCCAGTCAGCTTGTCATTCTCCTTGAATTCAAGACTAGTGGAACCCATTTCCTCCGATGATGATTGCTATAGATTGAGTTTGTCTTCACCTCAGCTCCGATACCATGTAAAATTTTGTAGATGTTCTATGCTAGTAGCAATTTCACTTTTATTTCAGCAATCATACAAGTAGTTAAGCAAAATGCAGATAGAACATATAAGAAGATCTTACAGAAGACAAATCAGAAACAGGAAAAATGTGTATGTTCGTTTCGGCGGTCAACAGGATGCTTCAACCAGCAAAGTCTCCTTTGGTCAGCCAGCCCAGCATGTGTCACAACAACCCTTCAATCAGTAGATGAGTCAACCCAAGTCAACTCTGCAAAAGTCAACGCTGTCCTGAAAAGTCAACGCAGGGGCAGCAAGCTAAAAGTCAACGCAGCAGCAAAACGGTCATCCCTTTGACCTCGATTTTTGTGCCAGGTAGTACGGCCTTCATAAATCGAACCTTCCACAAGTTTTCAGCTTGTTTGGACCAAGCGTTGACCAAAGTCAACGCTGGTCAAAGTTTCTGCGAAACCCTAGCAGCAGCAAATCCGTACTTCAGCTTGGCCGTACAGTTAGTCCTCTTCGTCCTTCACACGTGTGGCTGAAACTCGTCCTTCTTGGTAGCTCGTACTCTAAGATGAGAGAGGAATATGAGAGTTGTGATGATGATGAAAATCTCTCCAACTTTTCCTGTATATATATCCATCATGAGGGTGTGTGACACATCTGTTGGGCATGCGAGCCTACATTACAAAACTGGTCGACCTTGCACATATAATTTATTGAAAATAATAAATTCAAAATATAAGTTCTGCTCATCGGATTAAGACATATTTTATATGGATTTTACACCTCTCACAAAGAGGAATCCAACAAAAATATTAGCCTCTTAATCTGAGCATCTTAATATGGAGTTTGGACCTAGTTGTCCAAATTTAACAAGGTTTTTCCTCTCACTGATTCATCTATGTCTCTAAACACAAATGATCGGTAGAGTTTTTCCCCTCCAACCTCACCCCAAATCTAGGGTGGATTTTGTCGTCAAGATATTAAGTGAGTCCTAGTGTTTTTTATCAAGTCTTGTAAAAGTAATTTGGGAATGATCTTAGCTAATTAGCTAAATCACTTTATCACAGATTGTTGGGTCTACTAGATCATATTTTGAGTCGCAGAATTGGGTATATTATTGAAGGTCTATTACGAACGGGTGTTCCCCCTCATGGATTTAATGTATTAATATTTTGTAAAGAGGGTTGGAAAAATAATTAATCCCCTCATAAGTCAATTAATTAAATTTTATGGCCAAATTAAATTAATATTTGAGATCTAATATCATCTTCCAAGCATGGAAGTCATCTCTTCCAGTCAGCTTGTCATCCTCCTTGAAGCCATAACTTGTGGAACCCATTTTTCTCTTTTGGTGATTGCTATAAGTTAGGGCTTGTCTTCACCTCAGCTCCGATACCATGTAAATTTATGTAGATGTTCTATGCTTGATGCAACTTTACTTTTATCAACAGCAATCAAATGAATTTACAAGTAAAATGCAGATAGAACATACCAGTGATCCTTTAGAAGACAAGTCAGAAACAGATAAAGGTGATGGTGTGTTACGGTAGTCAACAGGATGCTTCAACCAACAAAGACTTCATGATCAGCCAACCCAGCATGTGTCACAACAGTCCTCAAAACAGTCACACGGTCAACTTAGAAGTCAACCTCAAAAAAGTCAACGCAGGGCAGCAACACTAAAAGTCAACACTACTCAACTTCTGGTCAACCTTTGACCTCGATTTCTATGCCAAAGAGTACAGCCTCCTTAGATCGAAGTCTCCTCCAAAATTCAGCCCAATCGGACCATGCATTGACCAAAGTCAATGCTGGTCAAACTTCCCCAGAAACCCTAACCGCAGATTTTTGGCTGCAGTAAATTTCGTCCTTCTTGCTGCGGTAAACTTCGTCCTTATTGTTGTGGTAAACTTCGTCCTTCTTGCTCCTTAGATGCTCGTATGAGAGGAGAAGATGTGTGTTGAGATGAGTGGAAAATGCTCCAACATTGACCCTATAAATACCAATCATGAGAGGTGTGTGACACATCTGCTGGGGGTAAAAACCTTAAGGCCGACCTGCACTTAAATTTATTATAAATAATAAATTCAAAATAAATGTTCTGCTCATCAGATTAAAATCAATTTTAAATCGATTTTACACCTCTCTGAAAGAGGAATCCAATACAAATATTGGAATCTTCATCTGAGCATCACAAGATGGAGTTTGGACCTAGTTGTCCAAATTTAACACTCCCTCTCAACTAGGGAGAACTCCATCCACCAGTGCAATCAAACATCATGCGTCATCCCACCGTAACTTGCTTTGTTGGCCTCTTTATTTCAGAACAAAAGTGGGTCAATCACAAAGATATCATTCTCGGCTGACAGATTCAACCCAAAGGTCAAAACCTCTATCGAACTCACAAAGAGTCTCCAACCAACCCAAAGTTGGTTCATCTGACCCGAAGTCAGGCGGAGGTCCGAGACCTCACTAGACTTGATCCCAGATCAAGTGGTTGGACCGTACCATCCTAGATAGAGAATACGGCAATCTCGGATGTGTCCATCAGTCTTGCTACTAGTCTCTAGCTTTTCCCACCTCATTGGCCAAATGAGAGGTACTTCCCATGAGCCCTGAACTCAATGGGTAGGATGCATACAGGGCATAGATAATGAGAGGAAAACCAACTCAATAATCACAACGGTGGGGTCCAAGCACACCAACAAGGTTTGGCAAGCCTAGCCTTGTGGTTGCTCATAGCTCCGAGAAGCTGTCCCCAAAGCCCCCCAGAGCTCCTCGAGCTCATTGTCCAACAGGACTCACATCATATGGTCGTTCCACGATACCAAGTCTCTCACGGAGGGTTAGGAACTTGACCTTCCCCAGGGGCTTAGCGAGAATATCCGCAACCTGCTCATCAGTTCCTATATGATCGAGCCTTACAGCGCCTCGTTGTACCATATCTCGGATGAAATGGTACCTGATATCAATATGCTTGGATCGGTCGTGGAACACAGGATTCTCAGTCAAGCGAATCCCACTCTGATTATCACAGAGTATCACCGTGGTATCTAGCACATGCTCGAACAGCTCACTGAAGAGCTTTCGCAACCAGACTGCTTCACAACAGGCCATACTTGCTGCAATGTATTCGGCCTCTGCGGTGCTCAAAGCCACCGACTTCTGCTTCCTGCTCATCCATGAGATCGAAGCAGAACCAAGGTTGAAGCAGCATCCCGATGTGCTCTTACGATCCACCACACTGCCACCCAATCGGCATTAGTATATCCAAGGAGTGTCACGCTCCCGGCAATGTATCTCGGCCCATGGTTTATCGTGCCCCGAAGGTATCTTAGAAGATTCCTGGCACCAACCCAGTGAAAGTGATGAGGCTCAACCATCTGTTGACTCAAAGTGTTCACTGCAAAACATATATATGGATGGGTGTTCACTAAGAACATCAAGGCCCCTACGAGTTGACGATACTTAGTAGGATTTGCCAATATGGGCCCAGCAGCGCTGCAACTTGAGTTGAGTTCCATTGGTGTCGACACGGACTTGCAGTCCACCATACCAAATCTTTCCAGAAGTTTCACAATGCATTTTCCTTGAGAAAGGAAAATCTCGCCAGGTCTCTGCCAGACCTCTAGGCCTAGGAAGTAGTGCATCGGTCCTAGGTCCTTCATCTCAAACTCAGCAGCGAGCTCCCTCTTGCATTGATGAATAAGAGGGTCAACACCTGTCAAGAAGAGGTCGTCCACATACAGCACCAGAATGAGAGGCTTCCGCTGGACAACCTTGAAGTAAAGGTTCGGATCAGCATTACTTCGAGTGAAGCCCAGCTTCATCAAGTAGCTATCTATCCTCTCGTACCAAGCTTTGGGTGCTTGCTTCAACCCATAGAGGGCTTTCTTCAACCTGCAGACATGGGTGTCCCGATCCTGGACTTCAAACCCCAAAGGTTGTTCTACATACACCTCTTCCTTTATTGCACCATGCAGAAAAGTGGTCTTGACATCCATCTGATGAAGACTCCATCCTTGCGTAGCAACAAGGGCTATGATTGATCGAATGGTGGTATATCGTGCCACAGGTGCAAATATGTCATCATAGTCAATTCCTTCCTTTTGAGAGAAGCCACGGGCAACAAACCTTGCCTTAAACTTTTCAGCACTCCCATCAAATCCATGTTTGATCTTATAGAGCCATTTTGCGGTGACAACAGATTTGTCCTTCGGTCTCGGGACCACATCCCATACATCATTCTTCATTATGGACTCATATTCTTCGTGCATAGCATCCTTCCAGACTTGATGCTTTACGGCTTCCTCAAAAGATCCAGGTTCAGATTGTACAATAGTACTCATGGTAGCCAGATACCCTTGGTATCTACACGGCTTCTTGCTTTCTCGGAATGTCCCCCTCGGGGCAGCATGTCCCTCGGCATCTTCGAGAGTGTCCCTAAGCCATGATGGTCTCTTTCTCAGTGAAGGAGATGGATCGATTGGGTCCATTGGTCCTTCAACATCAGGCATTGTCTCATCCTGCGGTTCTTCTTGATTTCCAGGCCTTGCTTCATGGTTTTCCTCAGATCTCGGAAGATCTACTACTTTCTTCAGGGAAGCATCTTCGTCAAAAGTGACATCATGGCATATCTCTACTTCCCTTTGACCAGGTACATAGACTCTATAGGCCTTAGAAGTTTCGTTGTAGCCCACAAATATTCCTTTCTTCCCAAAAGCATCCAGCTTACTTCTCTTTTCTTTTGGCACATGAAAATAAACAGGACATCCAAAAATTCTAAAATGTGAGATGTCAAGTTTCTTACCAGTGAAAACCTCTTCGAGAGTTTTGGAGTCCAAAGCGGAATGAGGGCATCGGTTTTGAATGTATACAGCAGTATTCGCAGCTTCTCCCCACAGAAACTTCGGTAGACCCTGGTCACATAGCATGGCACGAGCAATTTCCACAATGGTCCTGTTCTTTCGTTCAGCAATGCCATTCTGCTCAGGAGTATAGGCAGTAGTGGTCTCCCTCTTAATGCCAGCTTCTCTGCAAAATTCCTTGAACTCATTTGACTCATATTCAGTGCCATTGTCGGTCCTCAAAATCTTGATCTTCTTCCCTGTCATATTTTCCACGAAGGCTTTGAAGGTACGGAACCACATGAAAGCCTCATCCTTCTTCTTCAAGAAGTATATCCAAGTTTTGCGGGAGAAGTCATCAGTGAATGTCATATAGTAAGAACATCCTCCCAGGGATGTCACGGGTAGCATACCAGATAGATCAAAATGGACCAGTTGCAAAATATCAGATGTCTTTGTGACACTTGAGGGGAAAGGTCCCCTTGTATGCTTTCCTTCAGCACAACCCTTACATACACCTTCATGATTATTTCCAAATTCGGGCATCCCTGTCACCACCTTCCTTGCTTCAGGAAGGGCCTTGTAATGAAGGTGTCCAAACCTCCGGTGCCATAGTTCAGTTTGTTGGATAGTATCACATGTCATAGCTCCCAGTGGACTTCCTCCAACCTGGTAGAGTGTTCCAACTCTAAAACCAATCACGATAGCTTCCTTGAGATTCTTCTTCCACATGCGCACCTTTCCATCAGTGAATGCCACATTGAAACCTCTGTCTTCCATGGTTGATATAGAGACAAGGTTCTTCTTCAATTTTGGTACATAGAGTACATCCTGCAAATGTAGGACTTGTCCTCGAGACAAGTGGAGGGTCACAGTCCCTGTCCCTTTCACGGGATATGTGGCATTATCCTGCTGAATCTTGACAGTTTTGGGCAAGATTTGAAAATACCAAAAGATAAGACAACATCAAACCCTATCACTTTGGATCCAAGATCTTAGCTCCTCTAGATCCAGAGGGATCTTCCACATCTTCCATACATAACAAAGAATGATATATATCTTTGAAGCTCAAGATGAGATGTTAGGATAGTTATGAAGCACAAATTGGGTTTAAAATAATTTGGTTGGTTGGTTGCTGGGTTGAGTCATGAGATCGTAGGCTGAGAAAGCAATGGGAGAGAAGGAACAAAGCAACAAGATGTTTCAACAAAGGGGATAGGCCAAGAAAGTGCCATCCATTGGGCTATGGAGTCATGAAAGAAGAATTACTTGCAACCACTAGCCAAGGCTTTCAGAGGGCAAGTCATCTACACTAAAGGATCTTTTTAGATAGATGATGGGATGGAACATTAAGGGGAGAAGGTGAAAGAAGGAAAGAAAACCAATTTATGTCTATAGATCAGGTCAGAGGTCATTTAACTCCAAACCTGCTTGGACATACTCAAAGGCAGCTTTCAATGAAGTCACAAGGAGGCAGCTTATAGATCGGACCAGAGGTCATTTAACTCCAGGTCTGCTTTAGCATGCTCCAAGGGAAAAACAGAGCCAGGGTCTATAGATCGGAGAAGGACTTTTAACCTTCCCTGCTTTGACACCAGCAAGAAACATCCAAGCAGCAAGCTCCGAGTTCACACATCAGCTAGCAGGAAATACATCTGCTACACTGGTTAAACCACGGGAGTCTGCCCTCAAATCTCACTATTAGCAGAAAACATTGAGGGCAGGGAGAGCAGAAACATAGGGTACCATGCGTGGGTAAATCCTATGCCAGATTTCTGATGCCTACCAGAAGAAATGAACAGCGTGAAAATGTAATAAAACAATGTGATAAGAAAAACATCACCCGTAGTAATAGACCAGGATCCTGTGAAATTTGCTTGATTAATTGATGCAAAATTAGTCACATACACTGAGCTCAATGGCTGATCACAGTCCAAACTTTCTCCTCCCAGCCTACTACATTACAGACTACTCTGTTATTCCCTCCCAACACTGTTTTCACAGTCAAAATGAATCCCTACAACTACAATAGCAATAACACAATCCAACCCCCTTTACAATATGTTCTCGGGAATTCTTATAGGAGAAGAGAATAACAAGAGTAGATGATATTCATTAAATGGATCTCATTAAAACAGAGTGGAGAAAGAGTTCATGCCCACTCTACTTAATGGCAATCTGCATCGCTGTAAGTACTCTCAAGTATGGTCTGGGAGTCTCTGTCAGGTCGACTTTGACCTCGGATGTGTTCTTGAAGTCCTTTCTGGCTGGTAGGCCCTCTGTTCTGTCTTCTGAAGCAAGTAAGGTGAATGAAAGGTCTCAGGTCTCCATGCTTCCATAACTGCGGTCCTGACAGTCTTTAAGTAGCTTCTGTCAGAGTAATTAACTGTTTTTGGGCTCGAGGAGGCATGGAGACTACTATAGGAAGGTGTACCTCTGGAGAAAACGCGTTCTGTTGTTACGTAGCGCTGGTATGACTTGCTGGTAAGCTCTTTAGTCTTCAAACTGTGCCTTAATCCTTTGAACACGGGATTAGCACATTAAATCTTCAATTACGGGCTTAAATCCCTCAAATCCGTCTCTGCTGCTTCACTTGGCCGCTATAATGGCCTCTCTGTGATCCCTGCACAATAAATTAAATTACTTAAAAAAAATCCAGGGAAGGTGGCGGAAGATTTGCAGTGGAGGCCTGGAGGAATGGTGGCGCGGCGGTGGAGAACAGTGGAAACAATGAAAGAGTGGCGGAAGAATGATCTGCAGACCATTGGATTAGATCTAGTGCAGGAGATCGGCAGTCAGGATTCGTTGATGGGGGTGTTAATAATAAGTTGGGCGGAAGAAATAAGATATAATGTAAAACCCAAAGTTTAACGCTCGGGTGATTTACAAAGAAAATGGAGCAAACTGTATGAAAGCGGGGCCATTTGATGGTGGGACCCAGTGGGCGGAGGGCGATTAACTATGAGCCGTTGGATCTCAGGAGGAGATCAACAGCAGAGATTAAAAGAAGAACTTTTTGGAAGGTCTGATGGGAACAGGATGGGTGAGGCGCGATGCGATGTGAGCCGTAGATCTGGATCAAACAGACGATCGTGATTAAATCAGAAGATCGCAATCGGGGGAGGCAGAGGGGGACACATTTGAGAACTTGCGATTGGCGATGGTGCGATTGAGCACCAACCGTCCGATCTGGGTCAGATCGACAGCGGAGATTAAATCGGCGGGTAGACGAGATGGAGGTATAGAAGCAGAGCGAGAGAAATGAGGGCCGTCGGATCTCAGGGAATGAACGGCGGGGATGGAATCGGGGATCGGCAATCAGCGTAACACAAAAGGCGCTTTACGAAATCTCCGATTGGTGATGGGGTTGCGATGCGATTAGTGCTGGGCCGTCGGATCTGAGAACAGATCGACGGTTGATATGTGATCGGAGGGGGGAAAGAGGAGAAGCGATGGGCGCGATGTAGAACTAGCGCGGACCGTCGAATCTGTATAGATCGATGGCGAGCATTGAACCCGCGCTCCACAGGACATTACACTATCGCATCGGAGATAATTGAGTTAACAAAGAAATGCGCTTCCGTCCGTCTCTCTGATTGCGATAAGCGCCTTGCGGGCTAGCACTTGGTCTTGGCGCCCAGGCATATGGGGAAGTGGTTAAGGCGCTGGCCTAAAAGGGGCTTAGCCTGTCATAAGGTGAAAAGTGGGTTTTTGGCCCGTTTTTAATGCATTTTAAGGCCAACAAGCGGTAACAGTAGAGAGGAAAAGGAGTTTTAAGCCAAACAAAGGTAGTTTAAAAGGCTTAAAAGGGGGTTTGGGATGATTTAAAGGATAAGTGGGGAATTTAGAAGGGGAGGAAGAATGATGAAAACAGAGGCTTAGAGGGAATGAAATAAGAGGGAAAATGAGGCCTTTTGGGCATTCTTCTTCACAATCAGAGAGGCTTTTAAACTGGAAACAGCAATGAGGATTCATCAAAGGACAAAGGCACAAGGAGGCTTCAAGGATGATGTTTTTTCAAGGGAAATGCATTCCTTGAAGGCTCAAAAACAATTTAGCTCCCTGTTTGCTTGTCAAAAAATTTATAGGAGGCTAACAGTGGCTCCACATGGGGATGGCTTCTTCTTGAAGGAGTCAAGAAATCAAAAAATAAATCTTTGGAGTAGGCCAGATGCCTGGTACTTGACACCTTCATTTTCTTTTTTGGATCAGCTGCCACAAATCATAAAGACATTACATCAGCAGTAAAATTCTCCCAAACAACTACCTACCCATACTATAGTCCTAACATTTTTTCTTCTGGGTGCATTTGGACTTGCAGACCCTTACATCATCAATTTTTTGCAATACAGGAAAATAAACCTATTCTATTTCTACCCTTATTTCTCCATGAGACCAGATTAAACTGTTGGCCTCATAGTTTCTCTACCTAAACTAATGTTTGCTAGGATTAAACTGTCTAGCAGATTTCTTTTCTAAATTCTAAGACATAAATTGAAAAACAACCAAGCCAGGATTAGACTGTCTGGCTTGCTGGACTTTGCAGAAATTAAAACAACTAACTACATGCTCGCACACTGAGCTTTGTTGAGATTTCCTACCTACTCTACTCTACTTGGAACTCTCTGATGCTTTAGGTGATACAATAATGCCAGTGTAGCCAGTCAAGCAGTAACAAAAAAGGATAGAAGCACTGACTACTCATCAGAGACAACCATAGGGTGCTCTGCCTGTGGTTCTTCAAAACTGAGGTCACCATCGGTGGTGACCACTCCTGATGAATCTGGCCCTGGCGAAGGATCAATGCTAGAGAATTTAAGCTAATCAGGGCCTCCATGTACTCTGCCACGGGATCAATAAACATACGATAGTACACTTTCTTCCTTTAGGCCTGCCATGACTGGTAGGCTGTCTTTATCCTGGGCCGCTTTGATTTCCGCATCTTCCACTGCATCTTCAGAGTGGCTCTTGAAAGCCCGATCATCTTCTTCTTGCACGTCGAAAGGCAATGGAATCTCTTCTTTTTTATGGGGCGGGAGACTTTCCAAAAAGGCTCTCGGGTCTCTGAACTGATATGATTTCTCTTGTGAGTTCAGAAGTTCAATCTCAGCTTCATATCTTTCAACCACCAATTCTAAGAAAATTTTCCTAAGCACAGTTTTGAAACTTGAACTGAGAAGAATAGCCCCTGGAAGGTCCTCCACTTTCAGTTCTGCCAAGTCACATGACATTACATCTCGACACTCTGCTATGAAACTTGAATGCATTTCTGCAAACTGCTCAAAGTCTTCCATTGGTGAAGTGACTTGGTCTTTAGCATGGCAGATGTTGTATTGCGACATGGTCTCCCAGTGGAGTCTTTTAATCATTTAGGAACTGTGGAGTCGCCAGGTGGAGGATTTACAATTTTACTGTCCACCACAGTGATTTACTGCCAAATCAAAGCTTTTGGTCTCATCCCCAGTGGAGTCACCATTATGTTGGGGACGACAATGGGACACAGACCAATGTTAGCAGTTGTAGACTCTCAGATTTTCCCCAGTGGAGTCGCCATTATGTTGGGGTTCCTATGTTTTGGCAGATTTGGCAATACCAAAAGATAAAACAACATCAAACCACTTTGGGATCCTAAGATCTAGCCCTCCTAGATCCGGAGAGGGATCTCTCCATAAAACAAAGAATGATATATATCTTTGAAGCTCAAATGAGGTATTAGGCTAGCTATGAAGCACAAGGGGTTTTAAATGATTTGGTTGGTTGGTAGCTGGGTTGAGTCATGAGATCATAGACTGAGAAAGTAATGGAAGGAAAGAAGCAAAATAGTGGGATGTTTCGGCAAAAGAGGATAAGTCAAGACTGTGCCATCCATTGGGCTATGGAGTCATGAAAGAAGATTACTTGCAAGCAACTGACCAAGGCTTTCAGAGGGCAAGTCATCTATACTAAAGGATCTTTTAGATAGATGGTGGAATTGAACATTAAGGAAAGAAGGTGAAAGAAGGAAAGACACCCAATTTCTGCCTATAGATCAGGTCAGAGGTCATTTAACTCCAGACCTGCTTGGACATACTCTAAGGCAGCTTTCAATGAAGTCACAAGGGGGCAGCTTATAGATCGAACCAGAGGTCATTTAACTCCAGGTCTGCTTTAGCATGCTCCAAGGGAAAAACAGAGCCAGGGTCTATAGATCGGAGAAGGACTTTTAACCTTCCCTGCTTTGACACCAGCAAGAAACATCCAAGCAGCAGGCTCCGAGTTCACACATCAGCTAGCAGGAAATACATCTGCTACAATGGTTAAACCACGGGAGTCTGCCCTCAAATCTCACTATTAGCAGAAAACATTGAGGGCAGGGAGAGCAGAAACATAGGGTACCATGCGTGGGTAAATCCTATGCTAGATTTCTGATGCCTACCAGAAGAAATGAACAGCGTGAAAATGTAATAAAACAATGTGATAAGAAAAACATCACCAGTAGTAATAGACCAGGATCCTGTGAAATTTGCTTGATTAATTGATGCAAAATCAGTCACATACACTGAGCTCAATGGCTGATCACAGTCCAAACTTTCTCCTCCCAGCCTACTACATTACAGACTACTCTGCTATTCCCTCCCAACACTGTTTTCACAGTCAAAATGAATCCCTACAACTACAACAGCAATAACACAATCCAACCCCCTTTACAATATGTTCTCAAGAATTCTTATAGGAGAAGAGAATAACAGGAGTAGATGATATTCATTAAATGGATCTCATTAAGACAGAGTGGAGAAAGAGTTCATGCACACTCTGCTTAATGGCAATCTGCATCGCTGTAAGTACTCTCAAGTATGGTCTGGGAGTCTCTGTCAGGTCGACTTTGACCTCGGATGTGTTCTTGAAGTCCTTTCTGGCTGTTAGGCCCTCTGTTCTGTCTTCTGAAGCAAGTAAGGTGACTGAAAGGTCTCAGGTTTCCATGCTTCCATAACTGCGGTCCTGACAGTCTTTAAGAAGCTTCTGTCAGAGTAATTAATTGTTTCAGGGCTCGAGGAGGCATGGAGACTACTGTAGGAAGGTGTACCTCTAGAGAAAACGCGTTCTGCTGTTACGTAGCGCTGGTATGACTTGCTGGTGCGCTCTTTAGTCTTCAAACTGCGCCTTAATCCTTTGAACACGAGATTAGCACATTAAATCTTCAATTACGGGCTTAAATCCCTCAAATCCGTCTCTGCTACTTCACTTGGCCGCTATAATGGCCTCTCTGTGATCCCTGCACAATAAATTAAATTACTTAAAAAAAATCCAGGGAAGGTGGCGAAAGATTTGCAGTGGAGGCCTAGAGGAACGGTGGCGCGGCGGTGGAGAACAGTGGAAACAATGAAAGGGTGGCGAAAGAATGATCTGCAGACCGTTGGATTAGATCTAGTGCAGGAGATCGACGGTCAGGATTCGTTGATGGGGGTGTTAATAATAAGTTGGGCGGAAGAAATAAGATATAATGTAAAACCCAAAGTTTAACGCTCGGGTGATTTACAAAGAAAATGGAGCAAACTATATGAAAGCGAGGCCATTTGAAGGTGGGACCCGGCGGGCGGAGAGCGATTAACTGTGAGCCGTTGGATCTCAGGAGGAGATCAACTATAGAGATTAAAAGAAGAACTTTTTGGAAGGTCCGATGGGAACAGGATGGGTGAGGCGCAATGCGATGTGAGCCCTAGATCTGGATCAAACGGACAGTTGTGATTAAATCGGAAGATCGCAATCGGGGGAGGCAGCGAGCAACACATTTGAGAACTTGCAATTGGCGATGGTGCGATTGAGCGCCAACCGTCCGATCTGGGTCAGATCGACAGCGGAGATTAAATCGACGGGGAGACAAGATGGAGGTATAGAAGCAGAGCGGGAGAAATGAGGGCCGTCGGATCTCAAGGAACGAACGGCAGGGATGGAATCAGGGATCGGCAATTGGCGTAACACAAAAGGCGCTTTACGAAATCTCCGATTGGCGATGAGGTTGCAATGCGATTAGCGCTGGGCTGTCGGATCTGAGAACAGATCGACGGTTGATATGTGATCGGAGGGGGGAAAGGGGAGAAGCGATGGGTGCGATGTAGAACTAGCGCAGACCATCGGATTTGTAAAGATCGACGGCGGGTATTGCACCCACGCTCCACAGTACATTACACTATCACATTAGAGATGATTGAGTTAACAAAGAAATGCACTTCCGTCTGTCTCTCCGATTGCGATAAGCGCCTTGTGGGCTAGCACCTGGTCTTAACGCCCGGACATATGGGGAAGTGGTTAAGGGGCTTAGCCTGTCATAAGGTGAAAAGTGGGTTTTTGGCCCGTTTTTAATGCATTTTAAGGCCAACAAGCGGGTAACAGTAGAAAGGAAAAAGGGTTTTAAGCCAAACAAAGGTAGTTTAAAAGGCTTAAAAGGGGGTTTGGGATGATTTAAAGGATAAGTGGGGAATTTAGAAGGGGAGGAAGAATGATGAAAACAGAGGCTTAGAGGGAATGAAATAAGAAGGAAAAGGAGGCCTAGTCTTAGCGCCCGGGCATATGGGGAAGTGGTTAAGGGGCTGGCCTAAAAGGGGCTTAGCCTGTCATAAGGTGAAAAGTGGGTTTTTGGCCCGTTTTTAATGCATTTTAAGGCCAACAAGCGTTAACGGTAAAGAGGAAAAGGGGTTTTAAGCCAAACAAAGGTAGTTTAAAAGGCTTAAAAGGGGGTTTGTGATGATTTAAAGGATAAGTTGGGAATTTAGAAGGGGAGGAAGGATGATGAAAACAAAGGCTTAGAGGGAATGAAATAAGAGGGAAAAGGAGGCCTTTTGGGCATTCTTCTTCACAATCAGAAAGGCTTTTAAAATGGAAACAACAATGAGGATTCATCAAAGGACAAAGGCATAAGGAGGCTTCAAGGATGATGTGTTTTCAAGGGAAATGCATTCCTTGAAGGCTCAAAAACAATTTAGCCCCCTGTTTGCTTGTCAAAAAATTTATAGGGGGCTAACAATCTCCAAAGATAATTTCCAGATTAGTATCCTTATCAACCATGTCAGAAAGTGCTTCCTTGAACCCAGTGATGTGTCTTAAGGCAACACTATCTATCAGCCAAACATCCATAGTGTCGGGCAGGGATGCAGCAGAGAGGGCAGATGCAATAATGTATTCATTTCTTTTACCAACAACATTTGACTCCTCATACCTGGAGTTTCTAGACCTTTTGAAAGGTTGATTGTTTTCGCCAGAGAGAGCCTTCCTCTTTCCTTTGGACCTATTGTTTCTTTGATTTCCATTCCTCTGGTTGTTGTTGTTGTCATCACTATCGAGAGAATCCTTCTTGAAAGGACATTCTCTAGCATGATGACCTGGCCTATGACAAGTGAAACACTTGCCCTTCTTTCCTTGGCCCCCTGCTCTTCCTTTGTTCTTTGGACCACCAGAGTTCTTTCTAGAATGAGCAGCGTAGGCAACATTTCTGTCATTTTCGTATTCCTTCATTCTTGTTTCTTCTTGCATGCATCTTGACAGTAGCTTGTCAAAGTTAGGAATTGTATTATTATTGAGAATGGTAGTGTTGAATACTTGCCATTCATATGGGAGCCCTCCAAGTGCGGTGAGTACCATCTCACGATCAGCTATTGTCTCGACTCTCCCCAATAGCCAACAAATTGTTCCCAATCTCGGTCAGTTTCAGAAAGTATGTTTGGACAGATTCATCCCTGTCTTTCTTCAGATTCTTCAATTGATTCTTGAAGAATAGCACCTGGTTTGCATTGTTTACTTTGAACATTTGTATCAGCTTATCATACATCTCTTTGGATGTGCCTAGCTCAGATATGTAGGCAACCAGACTTTTGTGTATGGATTCCCTTATCATTAGCTTTGCTTTGATCTCCCCCTTCTTATACTTGGTTTTGGCAGCAGCAGTAGCAGTGGATGGAGGTTCTTGTATCTTACCCAGTATATATTCCATGAGATCATGGTCTTCTAATTTGAGATCTAATATCATCTTCCAAGCATGGAAGTCATCCCTTCCAATCAGCTTGTCATCCTCCTTGAAGCCATAACTTGTGGAACCCATTTTTCTCTTATGGTGATTGCTATAAGTTAGGGCTTGTCTTCACCTCAGCTCTGATACCATGTAGAATTTTGTAGATGTTCTATGCTTGATGCAACTTTACTTTTATTGACAGCAATCACATGAATTTACAAGTAAAATGCAGATAGAACATACCAGTGATCCTTTAGAAGACAAGTCAGAAACAGATAAAGGTGATGGTGCGTTACGGCGGTCAACAGGATGCTTCAACCAACAAAGACTTCACAGTCATCGAACCCAATATGTGTCACAACAGTCCTCAAAACAGTCACACGGTCAACTCAGAAGTCAACCTCAGAAAAGTCAACGCAGGGCAGCAACACTAAAAGTCAGCGCAACTCAACTTTTGGTCAACCTTTGACCTCGATTTCTGTGCCAAAGAGTATGGCCTCCTTAGATCGAAGTCTCCTTCAAAATTCAGCCCAATCGGACCATGCGTTGACCAAAGTCAACGCTAGTCAAACTTCTCAAGAAACCCTAACCGCAGATTTCTGGCTGCAGTAAATTTCATCCTCCTTGCTACAGTAAACTTCGTCCTTCTTGCTGCGGTAAACTTCGTCCTTCTTGCTCCTTAGATGCTCGTATAAGAGGAGGAGATGTGTGTTGAGATGAGTGGAAAAAATGCTCCAACGTTGACCCTATAAATACCAATCATGAGAGGTGTGTGACACATCTGCTGGGGGTAAAAACCTTAAGGCCGACCTGCACTTAAATTTATTATAAATAATAAATTCAAAATAAATGTTCTTCTCATCAGATTAAAATCAATTTTAGATCGATTTTACACCTCTCTAAAAGAGGAATCCAATACAAATATTGGAATCTTCATCTGAGCATCACAAGATGGAGTTTGGACCTAGTTGTCCAAATTTAACAGAGAATTTATCTATAAATTAGAGGTCGGTGTTAGTCTATAACATCTGATCTTTTAGATCGTGTACTAGCGCTTGAAGCTCTCTTGTCTAGAATAATACAAACAAAATCTTTGGGGTTTTACTTGATGGTGGTGTTCCTCTTCAGCATTTTATGGTAATCTTGTTCTTAATAGTTTTTTGGTAATTATTTTAATAAATTGTTAATTAATAGCTCTTGTAGAGTAACCTATTGCACAGGTATCTAGATTGCTTAGGCTACTGGATTTAAGATAAGAATTTTAATTGAATTGAATTAGCAAGTATCTCTAATTCTTGAAAATTTAATTTTTATCTTATTTCTCTATTGATTTAATAGTTTAACTTTAAGTGTGCAGAAATCTCTCGGATTTAAAATTCGACGTTTGGGGAAGTCCTTTGCTGGACCAACTGACTCCCAAGGAAATAAGATCTGAAAAGTCCTCCAAATCTAATTCCCAAAGCTTATCTTAAGCTCTCTTCTTGTAGGGTTCTAGAGCTTGTGCCTAAATAAGAAAATTTATCTTAACTTTTATTTATCGAATTTAAAGTTAAAATTGGCTAGTAAGAGCCTTACATCTTCAGATGTGGAAGCGGAATCGGACTCACTTCTCAAATCTGACAGATCTACAACTCTTGTGCATAGATCTGTAGATATATTGTATAGTTCTATAATTTTAATTATGTAAATATTTAGAAAAAAAAATTAGTTTTTAATCTCTAACTCGGGATCGGGGTTTCATTTTCATATTTTTGTACATGTGTTGGGTTTTCTGGGATTTTTGTTTCTAGCTTGTGCAGGTGTGGATCTAAGGGTTTTCGAAAGAAAACTCCAAGATCCGAGCAATATCTAGGCCCTAGAAGGTAATATCTTGTCTTGCAATATAAAAAATTTGCATGATCATTCAAATAAATTTTTGATCTGGGATTATTTTTCATAGAAATTTTTGGGTTTGTTCGAGATGAAATTTTGAAGTAAGTGGAGTGAAAATTTCTTCAAATTCTGGGCATAATAAAAATCGAATTTTTTTTTTTTAGATTTTCAACCTTTAATAAACCCTTTAAGAAAACCTGGTTTTCTTAATCCCATGCCTGCGTTTTTCTTCATCTTTTTTGCGACCTATCCCTTGTTGCCTGCTGCATCCATTTCAGCTCGTTTTCTTGCGGCCTCTTCTTCATTCTATGTTGCTTGTAGCAGTGTTTATCGTTCCCTGAAGCCTGCCCGCAGCTCCCTCTCCTCTTCCTCCCTCAGCCCTCGGTTGTTGTCTTCTTCCGCGCATTCCCTTTCCTCTTCACGCAACTCCCTCAATTCTCCCTCTGTTGCCATCTCCTCCCTCCCTCGCAGCTTCTTCCCTAAGCCATTGCATCTTGTCGGCTTCCTTTCTTCCTCTTCCCTGTGTGTGTTCTCCCATTACTGGTCCATCCGCTCCTCTCGCTCGTCCACCTCTATGCTAACTAACTTAACGCATTACAAAAATTAACTTTCATTTGAATTTTTTTAAATCAAAAGTTCTGCTTATGATTTAAATTTTTTATTTTATTTTATTTTTTGCTTTCGTTTCATTTTTTGGTTTTATAAAGTTTAGCCCAATTTTCATTAATTTTAAAAATTAAAATCAGGAAAAATTCAATATAAACTTTAACTCTTCTTTTTTTTTAATTCAAAAAAGAAACTTAAAAAAAATCCCTTAACCTTTTAACTTTTGTAGAAATTTTAAAATTTTACTAAATTCCAAAAAACTTTAAAAAAGGCCAAAAAAACAAAAAAAAATTATTAACTCACAACATTAATTTTTTAATTTTTTTTATTCTTTTGTATATAAAAATTTAAAGGCCATTTATTTTTTGATGTTAGGGTTTTGGGATCATCATTATTAAAGCATTGAAATTCTAAGCCTCAAAAAAAATATTTAATTGTGGAAGAATTCTTATAGTTGACATGATCTAATTTTTTAAATATCCTAAGTTTGACTATAGGAGAACCAAAAAAAACTTTATTGGATTTGCATTATTTTAGAAGATCATTTAATCCATAAATTACTTGACGAAGTGTTTATTTAGCATCGAAATTTCATGGTGATTCTTGATGATTAATTATTGAGATTCAAGTGTTAATTACTTTCATATGCTTCAGCTGAGTTTGATGATCATTGGCATGGGATTTTTAAACGTTTGCTATCGATTAAAACTGTTTATTGTTTAATTAACTCTTGTTTCATTTACTTGAATTATTGGATCTTTATTGAATATTTAAGATTGAGAAACTTTCAAGTAATTGCAATCGATATTTTTCAGAGCTCTATTGTGGATCTGTGACAAATTGTAAATCTTTCAATTGGGCAATTTTTGGCATCTTAATAATTGGCATTGTCGCTTAAGTACTTAGTGGTTAAGTCAGATATTTTGCAATCTAAGTGCTTTGGGTTTTAACATCACATTTCACTAAAAAAAATTGTGCATTTGCATATTAAGTTAGCCTTGCATATTTAAAATCCACTTCCAAGCATAAGCTTTGTCGATAGGAAGATAGGTACCCATCCATCTTTGTTTGAGAAATCTGGTTTTAGTACTACTTAAAATGGTGACCTTGCAATCGTTAGAGCCACAGCTCTCTGCGGCGCCGGAGGCACTGAGTACGTTAGATTTTCGGGAGAGGTACAGGGTGGATCATAATCACACCTTAGTGTGCTTCACCTTAACTTTTCTCTGCTACTTACTACGGAATCAGGCTCAATATAGAAAGATCGAAGGGCTTAAACTTAGAATAGGCATTTAATTAAAATTAACCAAGATTCTTGCACTTCACATTAGTCTTACGATCTGCATTGCATATAGGATAGTTATTCATCCAAGCAGCAGTTTCTCATCAAGTACTTGGTCCTAAATTCTTAGTAAGATAGTTGACTCCATAAGGCACTGGTATCAATCATTCAAATCTAATCGAATCCTTTAATCTTGCTAGATCTATTACAAGTATTTGGTCGTTTAACTATGTCTCCCGAATTGGTTGGTTCCCAACTAGTTCTCCTTCATTCCATTTCCATAGGGTCTACCCCCCTTAATCTGCTATAGGGAGACAAATTAAAAGAAGAGATTGGGGATCAAGGTGACAACCCCAGATCTGAGTCGTTGTCCCGGTGCCTAGACATTCTATGCGACAACAAGGTACATGGAAAGTAGTCTCATGTTTGCAGGCTTAAGAAAGCCTTGTACAGACTCAAGAAGGCATTAAGAGAGTGGTATTCCAAGATCAATAGATATTTATTGAGCATGCGCTTCACCAAAAGTGAAGCAGATCCTAACTTATAATATATATTTGTTAGGACCAATTTGATTATTTTGTTATTGTATGTTGATGACTTGTTTCTAATAGGTGCAGAGAAGCTCATGCAGGGTGCAAAGCCAAAACAGCGCTGTCAAAATCTGTGATTTTTTGCAGCAGTGAATAGCCCTAACCAGAAAGTCAACACTGATCAAAGCAGCACTAGGATGTCTTCAAAATAGATCAGTCTTCTCCAATCAAACTCAGCCTGATTAAGAGATCAAAGTCAACCCAAAACAGTTCAGTTAAACTCGGTCAAAGGAGAGAGAAAATTGTTGTAATTTTCTGCAATCAAACTGCAGTCAGCGCTGGTCAAACTACCCAGATTCCCTTGGTTTTTGTGCCCAGAAATGCAGCCTAAAAATACAGAAATTATCCTCCAAAAATCACAATCAAAGCTGATCAAAGAACCCTTGGTCAACGCTGGTCAAACTTGGTCTGCTTCCTGAAATTTTCATCCCTGCCACTCCGCCCAGAAATTCATCATTCTTATTCCACACATGTGAGAGAGAGAGAGAGAGAGAATGCCCAATGTAGTACGAACCAATGAGAGAAGGAGAGAGAATGTGTGAGTGATGAAGATGCCAAATGATGTGAGAGGTCACTTGCATTTATACAATTCGTTGTGGGTGAAGAGTCACATCCATTGCGCTTCATGAGCCTACATGTTAATGTGGCCAACCTGAACAATTTGCACATGCGTAGGCATAAATTCAAAAATGCACTTCTACTTGTCCAAATTGGATGATCTTTATATCAATTTTGGTCCTCTCAAAAAGAGGAATCTAATGCAATCATCATCTCCATCAAATGAGTTGTCCCAAAGTGGAATTTGGCCCTAGTTGCTAATTTTAACACTAGGATAGTGAATTGTGAGGCGAACTAGCTTCGTAAGTTAGTTGCAGAAGTATTTGATCAGGAGTCGGATCCCATGGTGATCTATTGTGATAATCAAAGATTTATCAAATTCTCTAGAAATTCACTTCATTCAAGATAGGATTCAGAAGGGAGCAATGACGCTCCAATATAATCCCACCAATCAACAAGTAGTTGATATTCTGACCAAGCCCTTAGTAAATGCAAAGTTTGAAGCATTCTAAGACATAGTTGGATTGGTGCAGAATTCCTTTCTCGCTAAGAGGGAGTGATGAGAAGTGTAGCTCAAGCAGTTCTTGCATAGGTTAGGTGTGAATGTGTATGTAGTTCAAGACAACAACTACCGACCACTTAGTAAAATTGGAAAATAATTACATCTTATAATTATGCTTACTAAATAAAAATGAAAGTTTAATTTCCCAAGATCTCTTAAATCTTAAAAATCTAAATGAAATATTCTAGAGAGTTCTAGAATATTAATGAGTTGATTTGATCTAATCATAGTTGTACATCTCATTGTTGAGATACGGTATTTGCTAAAAGATTACGAGATTAGTTGATAAAATACTAAATAGTGTCGATTAGAATGAGGAGTTTGGTTATCTCACTAAAAGCATAAATAGGACAAGATGGAAGAAGTTGTACGCACACATTTTGGACATCCCGAAGACTCAAGAGATCAGAGAAATACTAGCTGAGTAGATTCAGCGCACAGGAGAGGAGCCAAGGTCAGATCAAATTGCAACAAGATCTTGACTATTTTCACAATAACCTGCCTCATCATAAATTAGATTTGAAGTCATGATAGTAGAGTGTTACTGAAACCAGCAGAAAGTTACTGCAGAGCCTGTAATGTCCTCTTCTAATTAAATTGCCCAAAGGAGGACAAAGTAGTCTATCTAACCCCGTAGGCTATAGTCATTTGTAAAGGGGGAACCAATTATTTGATTGGGGTAACATTCGATAATTTGGGGTAAATGGAGGGAGACTTGTAATAAAGGCCAAATTTGGGGGCAAAATGGAGGGAAGACCCCAAAGCTAATCTATAAAAAGGAGAGTGGAGAATCTTGGAGGGTTTTAAGACCCCTTTCCTCTAGTTGGTTTCGGTGGTGAAAGATTCCACCGTAGCCAATCCACCCTTCTCTTTACTCTGCTTAGCATAATTTCCAAGACATCATTTTCCATTCGGTGGCAAAAAGGGTCCTGTGGCCCAATCTGTGGCAAGAAAGGGTTTCTGTGACTAAATCTTTGGCACCAAGGCTTTCTAAGGCAATTCTGGGCAGCAAATTATCATCTAGCCATTATCTGAGGCAATGGCCATCTTCAAGTGCTTATCTCTGGCAGCGCAGGGATTTTTGAGGATCTTTTTTGACAACGGATAATCCCTAGAAGACCCCTCTGTGACAACCAGGGTTTCTGAGACTCAGCTGTGGCTGCAGACTAGTTCTAAGGCATTGGCTATTCTTCTGAGGCCCTGTTTGGACAGCGGATCCCTTTCTGAGGCGAACAATTAATTCTGGATAACATTGGTCTGTTCAAGGCCTAATTCTGTGGCAGTGAAGTTCTGCGGCCTTACCTGGGCAGCAAAGGGATAGCATAGGTCTGTTACAAGGCCTTCTGGAGCAGCGAGGACTTGAAAGCCTTCTGTTCTGAGGTAGTGAGAATTTGAGTAAACCCTATTATGGCTGCAGATTAATCCTGAAGCACACTTATGGCAGCAGGTCACCCTCAAGATCACATCTGAGGCAGCAAAACCATTTCAAAGGTATCAAATGGGCAGCGGATCTTCTGAGGTAACAATTGTGGCAGAAAATTTAAAAACCCTGTGGAGGTCTGGTCTGGACAGCAAAGTGAAGTCTAGGCAGCGAGGATTTGTTAAGGCCTTACTGAGGCAGCAAACTTTGTAAGGTGCAATCTGAGCAGTGAAGGTCACTGTTAAGATATCTCCTGCGGCAGCAAGGACACTAATGATTTTTTGTTATTTGTGTGTCGGATCAGTCGAATGTACTGTGTGCTGATAGCATTGGCTGATCCTCGTGTAAATTGCTAGTGCTTTCAATGATAGATTGTCACTGTTTATGAGTTGATGAGTATTATACAGCCAGGTCTGTAACAGCCCTAGGGGTAAGATTGTGAACTTGTAGTCTGCTATGAACTACTGTACAGTGTATTGTTGAAAACAACTACTTGTTTACACTATTGTGCATTCAATATCGTTTCTGCTTGGAATTAGAAGAAATCCTGTGTTACTGGTACAATTTTGTCATGTGCTCTTTTCAACCCTAAGGCTAATTCCCCCAAGGGATATTTCAGAACCAAGCAAGAAGAAATTCAAAGGCAAGTACCCTTTTGTGAGTTGTAATATGGAATTACCGGAATTGCTCTTAATATGGTTCTTTCTCTTGACCTTCAATTGAGCTGCAAAGTTCCCAGCAAATGTGCCACACCACTCTGAACTTGAACCTTCGCATCTCAGCTCCCTTGCTTTCTGGCTATACACCTCCACACACCCAGACACAGAGTCAGTGACTCTAGAAGAGTGTTTCTTTTTTCCTATTTTACATTTTGCACCGTCTTCTTTACTATTGTTGGTCGTGGATGCATTTTTCCAGTTGTCAATGGCTGTGGAGTGCATTTAAGGACCAGAAATTTGAGTTTCATGAGATTTTTCAAAAAAAGTCGCTGGAAATACATAAATGGCATTCAAACCAAAACTTTATTTTGGCAGCATTCTGTTGAAAGGAAGGCATGTTGGGAAATAGATTCCCTGACAAAGAATCCCTAGCACAAAATGTTGGAGGTATTTTATCTATGTTGTGTGCTTTACTTTTATGGAATTGTCATGAAATGGAAATCTCAAATCTTCCATTTTTTCTTCTAAAATGTACTGTTTTATGTTTTTTCAATATGCAAACTTGTGTGCCTCTATTAGTCTGTATGGTTGACTCGGTGAGTCTATAAGAGTGATAATTATATCCTTTGTTACATTCTTCACCGTCTTCTTTCTTGTTTTAAGCTGTGAGTGAGATTTTCCAGTTGTTAAAAACTTTGGAGTGGATTCAGTGACCGACAAACCAACAGCTTGTACTTTTCATGATTTGTAAAGAAACATCGTCAAGAAATATTTAAGTAGCGTTTTCATACCGTAACTTCGTTTTGGCAGCATTTTTTGGTAAGTGATACGAGTAGGGAATTCGATTCAGAACCAGAGGAGCTCTTATCACAAAATACTGAACGTATTTCATCTATGTTGTACAGTCTACTTTTACGGATTTTTCAAGAAATGCTCCATTTTTTCTTGTGAAATTAATGTTATGCCGAGTTGTGCCAAGCTTTGCCAAGTTGCTGAGTTTGATTCCCCATTTTGGGTTCACCAAGTCAACGTTTTCTGACTTTAAATACAATGATGCCAAATATTTATTCAGGGGGGCAAATTTTCAAGGTTTTCTTCTAAAACTCATAAATTCAGAAACCAATAAAAAGTAATAATAATAAAAATAAATAAATAAATCAGCATGCAATATTATTCTGAGAATACGATTACCCCACATGAAAATGGATGTACTGCAATAACGCGGAGTTGGGAACATAGCTCCCCGTAGATTTCAGAAAAATAAGATATAAAACACAAGAAATAAAACAGCTTTCCCTTACAAAAATAGCAATTACAAATTTTATCAACATATGGTCAAAATCAAAACACTACCACATCTTTTCCTTGCAATGATTGCCAATACCATCTTGCCAATTTATCATATTTTAAGTGGAAGTTTAATTCGGTGTAGAGTTCATAAGTATGCCCCTAAATTTATCACCATGATCACAACACGAGCGGGTGTCAAAATGCCATTACTTTCCCGCAACTACAAGAATAACTCTTCAAAAACCTGAAACCTTAATTATTCGTTTGGCATAGAACAAACTGGAGAGCAACTCGGCCAAGGTTCAACAAATCCCGATTCACACATACAAACAAATAATAGTGGGCCAGAATGACAAATTTCCAAAACCATTGAACTATAACTCGAACCCTCATTCATATGGGCAACATTTCAGAGTCCCAAACATCTTCCTTCAATTATCATCAAACCAAATTTCTGCAAACAGTAATAATGTATCACCTACCTCACTTCCCTTGCTAAGTCTTCAGGGCACTCCGATACACTTTCTTCTGTATTTCGGACTCCAGCGTTTGCCAAAAACACCAAGTACGGGAAAATACGCTTAGCTCTGGTATCTTCTTCAAAGGGAGTCCGCGCTTGTCTGTTCAGTAACGAGTCTCTACAATCTTCACTTAGAAGGTGCCATAAACTGGACCAGGAATCGCGATTACCAGTGCTATTATACGCATCCTGTTTGGTTTATAAGATAAAAGTAATAAACGAAAAAATCGGCGTGTGTGTGTTTTAACGAGAAAAAAGGTATTTTTCAAAATAAAAAATTCGTTGTGTTGATAATGCACCCTTTATTGAAAACTTGGAGTAAATCTTCCTTCTACGTGTTAGGTTTACTTAGTGAAGATTTTTCTTTCACCGCAAATTCCCTTTTTTTTGGGTTAAAGGTTTATATGGAAAGAAAGAAATTATTTTAACGTTTATGAGGCTAATGATGGTTTATGGAACAACTTGTTTTTCAAAATATGTACATTGTAACAATAATCTTAATAATTTTTGGAGTAAAAAACTTTTAAAAAAATCCAAAAATTATGAAATTTATTTAGAGTGTATTTTTGAAGTCTTAAAATAAAGTTAATCATTTTAGAATTAAGATGTATTTAATATGTTTTAGGGAAAAAAATATTGGAACTATTTACTTCAACGAAAACCATTTATATAATATAATGCATGATGTATCTATAAGAGTATTTGGAATGTTTATGCTTAGAATAATATTTCAATGAATCTTTTTCTCAGCTTGAAAGTTGAATCCCAATTAAGAATATTTGGAATGTTCGTCCTTACAATAATATTTCAATGAATCTTCTTCCAAGTTTGAAAGTTGAATCACAATTATGGCTCTCCTTCAACTAATTAGGCAATCCTAAAATTTCATGCACACAACCACAACATTTTATATGTTCAATAATTGCATTCGGGATATACTAATGAAAATGCAATGAAACTTGTGTCACCAAGAATTGAGTGCATGTGTACTAATGGGTAGCAAAGACATTAAATTCTAATGACAAATGGTTATTAAACATTAATTGAACAAAGAAATATGGATAACAAATATTACTTGAACCATTGCATGTTTACCTTGTCCAGTGAATTAATTAAAATACAAATATATTATTCACTATCGTTTATTCATTCACATAAATCATATAAGCATCTTCAGATATCATGTATCATGGTATATGTAATATATTCTAAGGTTGCTTTCTCAAGTCTCTATTGCAAACATTGGTTTGTAAGAAATTCAGTATAAAAAGAATGTAGAAATTTTAATACAATTATGTGTTGCCTGGATTCTCCTGATCTAACAATTAGATGACACTGTTAAATACAGAATCGCTTCTACAAAAATTCTTGCAGAAATTTAGAACACGATCGCCAATTGCAATCACATGAAGAAAGATCATTCACACATAACACAGATGTTTTTACTGGGAAAGCTTAAAGTTAAAAAACCCACTATCATATATTATGTATATACCATGGATCATGAAACAATCTCATAAAAAACTCTAATCCAAGAGCTCTCAGTACAATATACAATCGTCTCACACTGTCTTGCAGAAATTTGCAAATCCCTTGCACAATTTACTACCTCTAGACAGCTTGCCTCCACTGCGCAATCCGAGATGATTACAAAGACCAATTCGATGCAATCATACCCTCCTTGACTGTGCAATCCTCATGAGCATATCCAATGTGTATTTGGCTTGCAAGAGTACAACCCAATATAGTACAACTGGTAATCAACTGTCCTTTTCACCTACCTCTCAACTAGGTCTCCACTAGATCTGACATGCATGTAGTTAACAGTAGTAAACCTTCAGTTGCATGTGAGATCACTCCATGTGAATTAATTTAATATTTAATTCATTGATCTCTCACTGGTGTATCTTCAGTTACAATTAACACAACTGAGTTTAACTCACTTAACTGAGTTAAACTACTTTACAACTCACATAACTACACATCCAACTCGATTACAACTTCAAATCACTTAGTTACAACTATTCCACTTGCATGTCCCACCAACCAACCTTTGAACTCAAAATTCCTTCAGCTAACTGGTTTTCCACTTCAGTTAACTGATTCCAAGTTCTCCATGAGAATAGATTAATATTTATTGTCCAACTATTATTAAGGGATAATAATAGTCGACATGCATCTATAAATAGACATGCGATCTATAAACAGAACTCGCACATGCATCTATAAATAGACCATCATCTATAAATAGTATTTGCTCATCATCTATAAATAGACATCATTTATAAATAGAATTTTCTCGTGCATCTAAAAATAGACTTCCACCTAAAAATAGCCTGTGTGGGCCCCACCTAGTGTAGGTGTTTAATTTTCACTAGGATCAAGGATGTTGTTTCCGGATGCCAATTTCACTTTTTCTTGTTGCAACCTTCAACACTCCCTCTCAACAAGAAAGGAATGTCTTTGCATGCGACATGCATGCGCCCTGCAACCTTTGCATGCGCCATGCAACTCCATGCATGCGCCTTGCAACTCTTGTATGCAACACTTCTCTAGTGTTTCTTGCACATGCAACACTTGCACGCAACACTTCCGAAACTGAATAGCCTCCAAACAACTGAATCAGTATAATGCATCTATCATCAAAGTCTTCTGACTTCTGCTGGTACCAACTGCACATGTCTTCAAGAACCACTGCGTTGTTGACCTCTGCATCCATGCACTCTGCACTTGCTGTCAACTTTGATCTGCGCTCTAGTATTCGACATTGTCACTTTGATTTCATGTCCTCCCGACATCTAACTGCATCAATCCAACTGATCCTGCTACTACTGTACTGTGGGCTCCTCGTAGCTAGGTTTAATTCATGAGATCCACGCCATCTCAATGAATCCTGCCCAGAAATTTCTTCTTAGGATTATTCATGCATGTCGCCCCACCTCTCACCTGGTGGTATAGCTGCATGCACTTCCTCTGCTCATCTGGCACGAAATTTCTCTGCATGAATGGTTGCTCCCACTACATGATCCTCATCTTGTGGCTACTCCACATCTTGAGGTTCACTCTTACCTGCATGCAAATCCTGCTCCCTCTCAAGCGTCAATTGCATGGCTTTCTCACACTTCTCAATAGTAGGAAGCTCAGTAGAAATCCCATCTACATCAAGTCTATAGAGATTCTTAACTCGAATCCCAACCTTCTTGTCTTTCCCTATTGCTTTGTGTCGCAGGAAAACTTTTCCTTCACTAAAGACAACATCATAGCCTCTATCCTCTAACATTGTGATTGAGACTAAATTTTTATTCAAACCTAGAACATGCATAACATATTTTAAATGAAAGATTTTACCTGACGCCCTCTGAAAGGTAATGGTACCAATTCCAGTCGCACAGTATCGTCCATCGTTGCCCAACTCAATATGCATCTGGCGATCTTTCTCCTCCAAGTCACTGAAAAGTTTCTTATCTCCCGTCATGTGAAAGTAAGCACCACTATCCAAGTACCACCCCGATCCCAATGCACTTGGCACCATGCATGCGATCAATGAGAAGTCAAGCTCAAATTGTGAGGCAAGAGCCTCACCAAATGCAGCTCCAGCAGCCATCTTGTTCTTCTTCTTATGTGGACAATTTGTGGCAATATGTCCATACTCGTGACAGTGAAAACACTTCACTTTGGACATGTTGTGCTCCTTGCCATCTTCACCGACCTCAGATTTAGAATGGAATTTCTTCCCCTTCCCCTTCTTCGCCTTGGCAGCCAAAGCACAATCCTCTTCATCATCAAGCTTTGATGAAGAGCCATCTCTGGCGTTTCGCCTGAACTCCTCTTGCACTAGATCCAGCCACAGTCATTCCCAATCTGGCAATTTTTCCCATCCGTTGACAGAGTCTTCATAACTGTGCCAACTCTTAGGAAGTCCCAAGAGAGACAATCTCACCAAATCATCATCAGAAACACTTACTCCTTCACTCCCAAGCTCATCCCTGCATTGGACAAACTTTGTTAAGTATACCAAAATATTGTCGTTCTTGTCCATCTTGATATTTCTGAGTTTATCCTTCAGCGCCAATTTCCTATGGTCACTGATGCTTTGGAAAAGATCTGTCAAAGCCTTCCATATAGCATATGGAGTGGCTTTCCCATGAAGGCTTGAGACAATGTGGTCTCGTACACCTTCCAACTGAATCCTCCTCGCCCTTGCTACTTTCTTTTTCCATGCATCAAGTAATGCAGCATCTGTCGAAGTAGGCTTAGGAACATCATTGTCAATGAATTCCTTCAAGCCATTATCTTCAAGCACTGCCTCCATCCTGTCCTTCCAAGCAACGTAGTTCGAGCTGCCCTCGAGTGCATACTCTAGCTGCAAGCCATTGAAAGCCATTTCAATGTTTACTCAATTTTCGCACCAAGAAATTCTTGCATCAAATTCGAATTGTTTCCACCAACAAAATCAGCTCCTGATTCAAAATTGCAAACTTTTGTGCTCTGATACCATGTAGAAATTTTAATAAAATTATGTCTTGCCTGGATTCTCTTGATCTAACAATTATATGCCATTGTTAAATACAAAATCGCTTCTACAAAAATTCTTGTGGAAATTTAAAACATGATCGCCAATTGCAAACACATGAAGAAAGATCATTCACACATAACACAGATGTTTTTACCGGGAAAGCTTAAAGCTAAAAAACCCACTATCATATATTACGTATATATCCTGGATCATGAAACAATCTCATAGAAAAATCTGATCCAAGAGCTCCCAGTACAATATACAATCGTCTCACACTGTCTTGCAGAAATTTGCAAATACCTTGCACAATTTACTACCTCCACTACGCAATCCAAGATGATTACAAAGACAAATTCGATGCAATCATGCTCTCCTTGACTGCGCAATCCTCATGAGCATATCCAATGTGTATTTGTCTTGCAAGAGTACAACCCAATATAGTACAACTGATAGTCAACTGTCCCTTTCACCTACCTCTCAACTAGGTCTCCACTGGATCTGACATGCATGTAGTTAACAGTAGTAAAACTTCAGTTGCATGTGAGATCACTCCATGTGAATTAATTTAATATTTAATTCATTGATCTCTCGCTAGTGTATCTTCAGTTACAACTAGCACGACTGAGTTTAACTCACTTAATTGAGTTAAACTACTTTACAACTCACATAACTACACATCCAACTCTCTTACAACTTCGAATCACTCTGTTACAACTTAGCCCACTTGCATGTCCCACAAACCAATCTTTGAACTTGAAATTCCTTCAGCTAACTGGTTTGCCACTTCAATTAACTAATTCCAAGTGCACCATGAGAATAGATTAATATTTATTGTCCAACTATTATTAAGGGATAATAACAGTCGACATGCATCTATAAATAGAACTCGCACATGCATCTATAAATAGACCATCATCTATAAATAGAATTTTCTCATGCATCTAAAAATAGACTTCCACCTAAAAATAGCCTGTGTGGGCCCCACCTAGTGTAGGTGCTTAATTTTCACTAGGATCAAGGATGTTGTTTTTGGATGCCAATTTCATTGTTTCTTGTTGCAACCTTCAACAAAGAAAGACAAATCCATATGATAAGGTTTAATAACACATTATATGTTAAAGTATAACTTTTCATTTTTTCAAATTTGATAATTTATATTATATATGGTTAATCATATATATTTCTTTAAAAAATGTTTTATTGTTTTTATTTTTTTTATATGTTAGTTAATTTATGGAGTTAATGATCATTATAAATCTATCTTAACTCTGGATTTATCATGCACTAAGAGTAATCAAATTGCTTGAGGTTGCAAACATTTCCTCAAGTTTCCAAATTCACTATGCGCTAGGAGGAATCACATCCCTCGAGGCACTATATATTTCCTCAAGTTGTTTCAATCTAAAAGAAATTTTCACCTCAAGGGACTTGATCCCTCTCAATGCATGATTTTTCCAAAGAAGATAGATTTACACCAATTCATTTGTGTGTGTGTGTGTGCGCGCACGCGCACACATACATAATAGGAATCGGTAAATACCTTGATAGGCTTGATCCCTTTCAACATGTGATAGATCCAAAGTTAAGATGGATTTACATTGATTTCTAGTGTGGGTGTGTGCATGTGCACCACATGTCAAGATCGTGTGGAGAACAGAAGGAGTTACACATCTCCCTCATAGTGAGTAACACATCATTGAAATGTTTAACCACCGATATAGATTCATCTTAACTCTAGATCTATCATTTGTTGAGAGGGATCAAATCCCTCAAGGCACAATTTTTTCCTTAAATTTTACATTTTAAAAAAGGTTTGCACCTCTAGGGATTCAATCCTTCTTTATGCATGATAGATCTGGAGTTAAGATGGATTTACACATGTTCTTAACATACACATACATATGCCACTTGTCAACTCCATCTTGAGCACCAAAGAAATTACACATCTCCTAACCAGTGCACCATTGAAATGTTTTAACCATAAGAAATTATGTATTCTCTCTTTCATATATATATATATATATATTGAAATAATTAAAGTGGAAATTTAGACCTATCTTCATATGATATGTTATATGTACTATATTCTAGATAAGGTTTTTTTCTCAATTCTCTCTCACAAATGTTGGCTCCTCATATTATAAGATGATAAGTATAAAAATAAGACAAATTTATATGAAAAACTTTAAGAAAACAATCGATGTTAAAGTATAACTTATTATTATCTCATTAGAGAAAAACTTTATAAATTCAATAATCTATATTATGCATGGTTCATCATACATATTTCTATGAAAAAAATGTTTTATTGTTTTTTATCTTTCCACATATTGGTTAATTCATGGATTTAAGTACTAGTGTAAGTATGTCTACACTCTAGATCTATCTTGCATCGAGAGGAATTAAATCCCTTGAGATTGCAAACCTTTCCTCGAGTTTATATATATATATATATATATATATATATATATATATATATATATATATGTTAAAAAAACTCGAGGAAAGGTTTGCAATCTTAGCACACACTAGGAATCGGTGAATATCCCAATGGACTTGATCCCTCTTAGCACATAATAGATAAAAAGTTAAAATGGGTTTACACTGATTCTAGTGTGTGTGTGTGTGTGTGTGTTTGTGCACACACATGTGGGTGTGCCACATATCAACTCCATGTTGAGCATAGAAGGAATTACACATCTCTCTCATAGTGAGCAACAACAATTGAAATATTTAACAACCAATAGATCCATCTTAACTCTACATCTAGCATGAATTTAAAGTAGTTAAATCCCTTGAGGTGCAAACCTTTCCTTAATTTTTGCATTTTAAAAATGGTTTGCACCTGAAGGAATTGATCCTTACGATGCATGATTGTAACACCCTCTTCCCACATTTACCCAAGATAACATTTCCATTTGGATAAACATATGACAAGAGGCTACTATGATGTGATTCAACTCCCCAAGTATAGTTAAGGAAGTGGAACCGACAAAACAAAACCAATCTGACCTTCCACACATGCCAAAGAACCTCCAGGAGCCAACCAACCCTTCCAGGTGCTTAACCCTTGAAGCAACTTTCCTTTTCATTTTCATAGAGCCCCATTCGCTCCCATGACAATGCATGCATGCAACTATAGGCCTCCAGTCTCTCCCACAACAATACAAGCCTGCGACTATGGACTTTTTCAACTAGTTCTGTGCTAGCAACCCCAGATTTTGTCCCACTTTTTTAGGGCTAGGACTCAAGCCACTGCCCAGAACTTCATGAAACTTTCAGAAATGAAAAATAACACTGAGACAAGGTTATTAATGCAAATAATTGACCAATGACTTGACTGGACCCCTACTAGCCATGATAGGCATTTTGTCATACATGTCACAAATATGCATTCTACATGTCATAACAACATATCTAAGCATAGGGGTCTCATACTTATCTGAGAATCGCTAAGAAGCATTGATGCTTTATCACATTAGCTGCATTATCATATATTAGGTCATAATTCATTGCTCATTCATTTACAAATCAAAACATGATAAGAGTCATACATTATCACTGTCATAAAACATACTAATAACCAGCATATAAACAACAGAAATGAAAAGGATACAACAACCATAAAATCCACATACCATTTAGTAAATTTACACATGAAATACCAAGGGAAAGAACCTCTTATTAATGAACGCAAAAGCCAACCAAGTTTAGGACTTCCACATACCACCTGACCATAGATTGGTTGAACAAAATATTTCTTTCAGCGAATCACCCCTGTGACATATTCCAAGGATGAATGTGGGACTCATAACCAAAATCAATCAGGGCTTCCCGAGGCTAAACCACCTCACCTTCATCAATAGTACCAGGATTTACCGCAATCCCCATCAGATCACTAGGCCCTAAACAAGCATGAATGCCATAGGATTTCTCCACCTACACCGTGAGGAATTTTCCTGTCTCCTATTCTCTAGGCTTTACCGTACATGCCACCATACAATCATTGAGAATCCCTAGGCCTAAGCAATATTCCACCCTCCAGGCTTTACAATATATCCTTCCATTCATCAGTTGAGGATTCCTAGGCCTAATCAAGGGCACCCACCTCTAGGATTTACCGTATATCCCTCCATTCACCGGATGAGGATTCCTATGCCCACCGAGGTAACACGAAATTTGGCTTTACTGCAACCCACATTCTGGTTCAGGGGTCACTGGGCCAAGGCTTTATCGCTATCCATAGTCTGATTCAAGGATCACTAGGCCATGTGCTCTTTCTTTCATAGACCACCTCACTCAGTTTTGAAACCATCCAGCAATCCAACTTAACCAAATACAAGAGAACCCATCACACCATGCCTATTAAGAAATAACAAGGCAAGTTTGAAAAACATTGTCACACCTGGAAAAACCCATGTCAATAACAACAAGAGAACCAAGAACACACATGCATAACCATGCATGCCAAAACTAGCAAGAAATCATACATGCAATTCTATACCTGCAAATAATCCCATTGTAGTCGCTTGATCCTGATCTTCCTTGTTTGATATTTTCTTCCTCTTTCCTTCTTTTCTTTTCTTGACTCAATGTTGAAGTGCTCCAAGAAAACTCTAAGTGACCAAGAGTGTGAGAGAGAGAGACAATAAAGAGATAGCTCCAAAACTGAACTGACAAAAGTCTACAAACTGATCCTTAGAAGCATTTTTATCAATGAGGCATCTATTTTCTTCAATTTCCATTATTTTTCCTTCATTTTTCTCCTCATGCAAATTTGTGACCTTTCACCATCCTTTTCTCCTAATTTCAATTATTTTCATAAATAAAATTCTAATTAATGTCTCATGCCTTTCCAAATCCTTTGTCATTGCCTTTTCCAATTTCCTTTAGCCATAATAACTTAAATGAACACCCACTAGGATGTTTTGTCCAACATTCAACTTGGAATAAGTGTCCCATAACCATGGTTATTATTTTGCCTTTTATTAACTTTATTTACATGGAATTTTCACCAGGTTTGTTATAGAACCCTCCCCCTTGGGGGAACACCGTCCTCGGTGTTCAATTACACCTACAACCAACAATACTTCTGAAAGAAAAACATATTGCCCATGAAGCTTTATAACACAACTCGTTGCAGTATTTATAATGACCACTGTTAAAGATAATAATGACAATCATATCATTTATTGGAGATTTATAACCCAACCCATTATGGTATTTATAATAGAAACACATATGCACATTTTCTCAACCAACAAATAAAATGATATGATGCCCGTATCAGTAACAAGGGAATCCATAGGCTCACACATCCACCCTCAAAGTAATACCAAGATTCATATCCTTCCCAGGAAGTCCATAATCCACTGTCAAAGTCAAAGCTGCATCTAATGTCCAACACCACAATCCTACGCCACTAGTCCTCTCAGTGAACGATTACTAGCTCATTGTTTTAGGGCACGCTCCCAATTTGCATCTGATTCCATCTGTAAATGCTAATGACCAAAACAAATCTATCCCCGACCTTCCCTTCTTTGCTACACAGTCCCTCAACAAATCTGGACATCCCCTTCCGTGCAGTCACTCACCTTCCAAGTTCCCCAACATCCCCTATCCCAGGTAATACATCCCTTGGCAAGGATTCCTCGCATCGGAAGATACAAAAACCAAGGCATATTCCTGCCTCAAAACCATCATACCAGTCATAGCATGCTCATGGAAATCAATGGACATTATTGGGTACCAGTGTCCCACAACGACCTTACTCTGGTAGTGCTTTACCAACATATTGTTGCCTATTCCAATTCATTTTTCTACTACTGTTAACTCTGGTAGTGCTTTACCAACATATTGTTGCCTATTCCAATTCATTTTGCTACTACTGCTAATTCTTGCAGTCAATTTCAATCACCCAAACCGGGCATTTTTATGTTTTCCTTCCCCAAGCACATAACTACCATTGATTCAAAATAAATTGAAATAAATTCACATCATACCTCATTGGTGGCCCATCAAGGTACACTTGCAATTTTGTTTACTTCCTATCACAACAAGTTAAATTAGCTCTTTGATCAAATCATCATGTATAAATATATCACATTTGGTTAACTCAAAACACAACCATCATAAATCAGAATCATAAATGACATGCAATCATCATAAAATGGAATCATAAATTGCATACATAATGAAAACTAAAATAAAATATTGATAGCTATCCTTTAATCGATCCTTAGCTTCTACCTTTATCCTTTTCGTACACATACCAGATCATTGCCACACCCGACAACACCCAATGCCTTCTTTTCAACCATGTGCACATACACATAGTGTGCATCACACACATACAACCACACACGACATACAACGACATACAATACATGCACCTACACCTTGTGTACAACACAACACACACACTTACACCCTGCATACAACACAACATATACACCTACACCCATCGTACAACATAACACATACACCCACACTTAGCGTACGACACAAAACATACACCTACACCTAGTGTACACAATACATATACGTACACAGATTACAACACAACGAATAAACATATTATGATACAAGGACGACACAATGCACATACAAAGTACCACACGTACACAACACAACATGTACGACATGCACATAATCCCATGTGTACCCCAGTACCACACGTACAATATGTACACACTACCACCTATACACAACTCCACCTGCACAACGTGTACACAACGTCACATGTACACGATACCACCTGCACAACATGTACACAACGTCGCATGTACACTGCACCACTTGTACAGTGTGTACAAAACACCACATCGACATGTACATGAAACCACATGTACACAACATCACATGCATGAAATTTACACAATGCCACATGCATGCAACACGACATGCTCACAACACCACATATCCAACATGCGCGCAACACCATATGCACACACACTACATATCCAAAATGTGCATCGTACGATATGTAAACAACACTGCATATCCAACATGAACATAACACCATTTATACACTCTGCTGATGTATCCCTCATTATTATTTGTCCATAATATAAACACAAGCATAGTACAGACATATAATATCAATTCATATGATACTGACCTTGTAGATATGTTAGGGTTACTATTCCCACTTGATTCCTTACAGCCAAGAACCTCTTCACGCCATTCACCTGCATAAGAAATCATTCCTCCACAAGAATGATTCATGATGACCCTATTAGACAACAACATACATATATACATATAAACATCAACATAAAACAATCATGATCCCTGATGACCCTGTTAGACAACAACATACATACATATATATATGCATGTGAACGCTAACAAAAAACAATCCTAACGACCTTGTCAGTCAATGACATATATATATATATATATACATAGTGTGCATCACACACATACAACCACACACGACATACAATACATGCACCTACACCTTGTGTACAACACAACACACACACTTACACCCTGCATACAACACAACATATACACCTACACCCATCATACAACATAACACATACACCCACACTTAGCGTACGACACAAAACATACACCTACACCTAGTGTACACAATCCATATACGTACATAGATTACAACACAACGAATAAACATATTATGATACAAGGAAAACACAATGCACATACAAAGTACCACACATACACAACACAACATGTATGACATGCACATAATCCCATGTGTACCCCAGTACCACACGTACAATATGTACACACTACCACCTATACACAACTCCACCTGCACAACGTGTACACAACGTCACATGTACACGATACCACCTGCACAACATGTACACAACGTCGCATGTACACTGCACCACTTGTACAGTGTGTACAAAACACCACATCGACATGTACATGAAACCACATGTACACAACATCACATGCATGAAATTTACACAATGCCACATGCATGCAACACGACATGCTCACAACACCACATATCCAACATGCGCGCAACACCATATGCACACACACTACATATCCAAAATGTGCATCGTACGATATGTAAACAACACTGCATATCCAACATGAACATAACACCATTTATACACTCTGCTGATGTATCCCTCATTATTATTTGTCCATAATATAAACACAAGCATAGTACAGGCATATAATATCAATTCATATGATACTGACCTTGTAGATATGTTAGGGTTACTATTCCCACTTGATTCCTCACAACCAAGAACCTCTTCACGCCATTCACCTGCATAAGCAATCATTCCTCCACAAGAATGATTCATGATGACCCTATTAGACAACGACATACATATATACATATAAACATCAACGTAAAACAATCATGATCCCTGACGACCCTGTTAGACAACATCATACATACATATATATATGCATGTGAACGCTAACAAAAAACAATCCTAACGACCTTGTCAGTCAACGACATATATATATATATATATCTACACACACACACACACACACACACATATATACAAATATATATACATACACACACATATATGTGTGTGTGTGTGTGTGTGTGTGTGTGTGTGTATGTGTGTGTGTGTGTGTGTGTGTGTGTGTGTGTGTGTGCATACATATATATATATAGTCACAACACAATTACCAAATATCGTAAGGTCTAGGGTAAAAGAACTCCCTTTATCCATGCACAACATGCACAATATTGAGTAAAAATGTTCCCAACATAGCTAAGGCATTTGATATCTCAGATCTATTTACTTTACATTTCTCATGATTGTCCTACCACCATCCATTTACCCAATGGACCCAACTAATCCAGCTAATTGTACTACTCTTGCCTTCAATTGCCTTTTATTCATGCACCAAGCTTCATCCAAGTCTTACATTACTTGTTGGGTTTCATCCATCTCTTCTCGAACTCCATTAACTTTCCTTTTTCCCAACCAATTCCCAAGACTCTCAAAACAAAAAAGGCAAGAACAAAAGCAAACAAGAAGAAAATCATGAAAACTAATAGCAATATGACACCAAACAAAGTGGCATGGCAATGCACTAGATGCAATCAAGACCGAAAATCAAGTGCAACAAATCACAAAAGACCAAAAGCACAAGAATAGAAACAAACACCATGACTCAATCCCCATGGGTTCCTAGTGCTTCCAAAGGAAAGTTGAACCCAATCATTCTTCAAGATTTCATGACAGTCTCCTTGCCATGAAATTCCTTGTATCATACTGCCATAAACACATACTTGTGAGTGTATAAACAAATATAACAATATATCGGTTATCTTACCTTTTTGTACTAAGCACGTTGACATGTAATTAAACACATCCGTACCATCTCTCAAGGGACTCAAATTCCCTTGACTAGCCTAGCTATAACTAGAAACTAGCTAATATACTTGTCAAATACATGTTCATGAATATAACATATAACTGCATAATGTCAGACAAACTCAAGATTAAGAAGGCTTCCTATATGCAAAGCACTCATTCGTTTGGAATTAGGGTTTCCAAACATATCCAAACGAATTCCCACCCAATTATTTTCCTTTACCATTTTTACCTTGTTGCAATCAAGTCTCATTATGTACTGTCACATCACCTGACTGTTAGTTATATAAACACATTAACTATTACCTTGTCCCGCTAATACCAAGTATGTTTCCCTACAACTACTCACACGTGTCAATCACATGTTCCAAAGATCAAGACAACATATCTATTAATTTGAAATCAACGTTTAGCAAGTCTAACAACCATGTCATAATCAATAGTCAACTCACATTCATCATCCATAATACATAATGCTACCATTATCACCTACTTATACTCAAGTGCATATCAGTTGTCTCAACACATAATGTGTTAGTACAACCATCTTAAAACAAGACCATTCATTCGTGCAATCTTACAGACACATACTCATATCATGCAATTAATCAAACATTCAAACAACTTACAAAATTATCATGTTAAATAAATAGACAAGATGACATAATCAAACACTCAAACACCAAATAGACGATATAATCAAACTCATACCTTGATGTATCTTAGGGGAGGCTATCTCGTCTACACAATAAATCTAGTTTATCATGATATAAATTCACAACACATCAACTCAAACATAAATAAGGTCATGATATCCATAACAATAACTAGCTAACATGTTCACCTCATAAGTTCATAAACAATTGAAATTCATGCATAACAATCACATTTTCACAGTTAGTAAAAATTAGTACGACACAATATCATTGTAGAAAATCATACCAATGGGATTCAATCTGATCTTATGATGTACTAAAACAAGATACTAAATCCTTCTACAAATTTGTGGAAACAAAATACAAGTAAGAGAATCCTTCTACGATCGCACAATCACATAAACAAGTAAGAGAAATAAATTATTAATCGCACAACACAAGATGTATATGGGGAAATCAACTGCTCAAAAACCCGCTATCTCTATATTGCATAAAGTTAATATCATGAAAAAATGCAATGCTTTCTCACACTGAGAAACTTCTCGCACTCTGCTGACTATCTCAATCCAATCCTGCTCGAAATTGGTTTGCAATCAAAGAAAAATCGGTCAAGTACTTAACCTTTTTCTTGCCCTTGTAGCCTACCTTGATTACGCATTATTGGGCTAATTGAGCCCTTATTAATTAGGAAAATCCCTAATAATGATTTTGCAATCCTTCAAGGCCTTCCCAATGACCTCATGCATGACCTGTACAATTTTATAATAGTACAACTGATAGTTATCTTCCCTTTAACCTCAAACTCAGCTGGGCCTTCCTTAGAACTGACATGCAAAAACTATTTATAGCGAATTATCAGTTAACTAATTGATCACTGCTTGTGAATTAAATCTAATTTAATTCACTGGACCTCTCACTAGCTCATCTCTCAGTTAGAACTAGTTAAACTGATTTTAACTCAATTAATTGATTTAACTAATTACAACTCATGAATAACTCAACCATGGGTCCTAAAAAGTAGGAGATCCCTTTGAATGCATCCTCTTAGACCTCTATGTCGAATTTCCTAAGCTAACTAAGTCTTCCTGACTCAGTTAACTAATACAAGTTGTCATGAGATGAAATTACAATTTTTATTTCAATTTAATTAATGGAAAATTACATCAAAAGCCTCATATGGTAGCCATTTCTAGGTGCCATTTTCTGGATTTCATTTCTGGATGCCAATTTCACTATTTCTTGATGCAAATTTCAACACTCCCTCTCAACAAGAAAGGAATTCAATCTATCCCGATCCGGTAACTTTGGAATGTTCAGCATGTAACACTTCTCTAGTGTTTTTAAATAGAGAATCCATACAGGTGAAGAAGATTGAAGAGGAGAGGAATAACCTGTTTTTGAGTTTTTGTTAATAACACTTCTCTAGTGTTGTTTGCTCGTGCTACCCCTAAAACTGAATAGGCTCCAAAAAAATTGAATCAATATAATGCATCTGTCATCATAGTCTCTGATTGTTACTAGTTACTGCATTGTCTATTAAAATCTTTGTGTTGTTGTTGACTCTACATATGTGCCCTGTCCACTGCTGCCAACTCCTATCCGCGCTCAAGTATCTGACATCTATCACTCTGATTTATGTCTTCCTGACATCTGATTGCATCAATCTAAGTGATCCTTCCTGCTACTGATGTACTGTGGGCTCCTCGTAGCTAGGTTTGATCCATGAGACATGCCATATCAATGGACCCTACCGAAATTTCTTCTTTTGGGATTATGTTTTCACATTACCCCACCTCTCACATGGAGGTATGGTTGCATGTTCTCCCTTTTCCCATCTGGCTCGAAATTTCCCCCTCCTAGAGGTCTCTGCTTGAGTGGACGCTTCCACTAGGTCTCCTCTCTGCTTCTCCAATTTTGGTTGCTCCACGACCTTTTGAGACTCCTTCTAAGGCTGCATGTTGAGAGGCTCCCTCTCAATCACCTAGTCACCATCCTCTGCTTTTCTCCTCAAATCTTTGCACGCATCTTTGACCTCAAGAGCATATAGGTTCTTAACTCTTACGTCGATATTTTTTAACCTATCTCGTGGCGATGTGTTTATGGAACACGTTTCCTTTTCTAAATATGACATCATAACCACGGTCTTCCAATACCACTACAAAAACAAGATTCTTCCTTAGTCCTGGAACATACAAAACATATGTTAGTGTGAGAGGGGAGCCAGACTCCCTCTGAAAGGTAATTGTACCTATGTCAGTCGCATTATACCTCCTATCATCTCCAAACTCCATGTTTTGTTGGAGGTCCTTCTCCTCCAATTCACTGAAGATATCTCCATTCCTCGTCATATGGAACGAGGTAGCGTTGTCTAGATACCACATGTATCCCATTACAGTGTTGGCCATGCATGCGATGAGAGTAAAATCAAGCTTGAACTATGAAGCTAGCGCTTCACCCGCTACAACTGTAGGCTCCTTCTTGCTTGCCTTATTTTGTGGACAATTTGAGGCATAGTTCTCGTGCTCGTGACAGTGAAAACACTTAATCTTGAAAAAATATCTCTTTCCCTCTTCGCCTTGGTACTTATTTCCCTTGGCTTTCTTTCCTTTTCCGACCAATGAAAAATCTTCTTCTTTGTATTTTCCGAAGGTCCCGTCTCTAGTGCTCCACCTTATTTCTTCTATTACCAATTCGGACCACAAACGCTCCCAGTCTAGTAGCTTCTCTCTCCCATTCACAGAGTCCTGGTAAATATGCCAGCTCTTGGGAAGGCCTAGAAGATCTAGGCTCACCAAATCATCATTAGCAATAGCCACCCTAACACTTCCAAGCTCATCTCGACACTGAGTGAACTTCTGCAAGTATTTATGGATCGTGTCGCCCTCCTCCATCTTGATCTTTTTGAGCTTGTCCTTCAACGCCAACTTCCTGTGGTTGCTGCTATTATGAAATATACCTTTCAAGGCCTTCCAAATAGCATATGGAGTCACCTTCCCATGGATACTCGAGACAACATGATCTCAAACTCCCTCTAACAAGATCCTTCTCGCCTTTGCTACCTTCTTCTTCCATGCATTAAGAAGTTGAGCATCTGCTGCTGTGGGACATGGAATATCATTGTCTATGAATTCCTTTAGTTCATTGTCTTGTAGCACTTCCTCCATCCCGTCCTTCCATGCTATGTAATTCGAATTACCCTCAAGGGAATATTCGAGTCTCAAGCCATTGAAAGACATCTTGATTTACTGTGGACCATAAAGAATAAATCTGCAAATTTGAACCTGTTCAAAACAAACTCAATTTATTCTCTTTTATTGTGAATCCTGGCGCTCTGATACCATGTATAAATCATACCAATGGGATTCAATCTGATCTTATGATGTACTAAAACAAGATATTGAATCCTTCTACAACTTTGTGGAAACAAAACACGATCACACAATCACATAAACAAGTAAGAGAAATAAATTATCAATCACACAACACAAGATGTATCTGGGGAAAGAAATTGCTCAAAAAATTTCTATCTCTATATTTCATAAATAAAATATCATGAAAAAATAAAATGCTTTGTCACACTGAGAAACTTCCTGCACTCTATTGACTGTCTCACTCCGATCCTACTCAAAACGAGCTTGCAATCTAAGAAAAATCAGTCAAGTATTTAACCTTTTGCTTGCCCCTGCCTAGTCTGCCTTGCTTACGCATTATTGGGCCAATTGAGCCCTTATTAATTATGAAAATCCCCAACAATGATTGTGCAATCCTTCAAGGCCTTCCTGATGACCTCATGCATGACCTGTACAATTTTCTAATAGTACAACTGATAGTTATCTTCCCGAAAACTTCAAACTCAACTGGGCCTTCCCTAGAACTGACATGCAACAACTATTTATAGCTAACTATCAGTTAACTGATTGATCACTGCTTGTGAATTAAATCTAATTTAATTCACTAGACCTCTCACTATCTCATATCTCAGTTAGAACTAGTTAAACTGATTTTAACTCAATTAATTGAGTTAACTAATTACAACTCACAAATAACTCAACCAGGGGTCCTAAAGAGTAGGATATCCCTTTACATGCATCCTCTTAGACCTCTAACTTGAATTTCCTATGCCAACTAAGTCTTCCTGACTCGGTTAACTAATACAAGTTCATGAGATGAAAGCACAATTTTTCTATCAATTTAATTAAGGGACAATTAAATCAAAAGCCTCATATGGTAGGAATTTCTGGGTGCCATTTTCTGAATTTCATTTATGGATGCCAATTTCATTGTTTCTTGTTGCAAATTTCAACAACCACAAATATGTCGGCTCATACATGAATATCATAACCATAACCATTTGCATAGGCCAATCTAGATTAACACGATACATATAACATCAAGATCTTAAATGTAATAACCCTAATCATCAAGTTAACTAACATATAACAATAAAAAGTTAATCATATAACATAATCATCAACAACATATAACATAGCCATAAAGTTAATACCATGCATGACTAACCAACACATGTACATATGATCACACTGATTAACTAACATATATAATGTATGTAACCATAACCTTAATATAATAAAAGGCATACACATAACTGTAATGCATATAACAACCCTTAAAATACATACCTGCATGCCCAACATACAAACATGTATGACGATATGCTCTCACCCCGAGTTACAGTGCTACAACCTCACTATGATGATATGTACCTCTTACTCTATCTCAGGTAACACATTAGCATCATAACATACCAACAACATAATGATGACCTAAAATGCATACAATGACCTCATGCACAAAAACCATGCCCATAATAATGCATGCATAACAACATATAGACACTGACTTGCATACCAAATGCATATACAACCGACATGCATTCATGACTAGCACATCCCAACAACAACATCATAAACTCCTACATGGAAACACAATTGTAACAATGACTACCACCATGCATATATAAGCACATAAACATCCTTCATGCATTGCATGCATGAAAAATAGATTCCACCCATCCAGTCCAAGTTTTGAGCCATATGCTATGATACCACTCTCTAACACCCTCCTCCCACATTTACCCAAGCTAACTGATCCATTGGGGTAAACATGTGAGGAGAGACTACTATGATGTGATTCAACTCCCCAAGTACAGTTAAGGAAGTGGAAATGACAAAACAAAACCAATCATACCTTCCATACATGCCACATAACCTCCAGGATACAACCAACCCTTCCAGGTGCTTAACCCTAAAGCAAATTGCCTTTTCACTGCCCTAGAGCCCCAGTTTCTCCCATGAGAAGGCATGCATGCGACTATAGGTTTCCAATCGCTCCAACAGCAAGGCAAGCCTGCGACTAAGGACTTTTTCAGCTAGTTTTGTGCTAGTGACCCCGAATTTTGTGCCACTTTTTCAGGGCTAGGACTTAGGCCATTGCCAAAAACTTCATGAAACTAACATTGAGACAAGGGTACTAATGAAAATAAATGACTAATGACTTGACTGGACCCCTGCTAGCCATGACAGTAATTTCATCAAACATGTCACAAATATGCATTCTACAAGTCATAACAACAGATCTAAGCATAGGGGTCTCGTACTTATCTAAGAATCGATAAGAAGCATTGATGCCTTATCACATTAGCTGCATTATCATATATTAGGTCATATATTCATTTCTCATTCATTTACAAATCAAAGAATTATAAGAGTCATACATCATCACTATCATAAAACATACTTATAACCAACATATAAACAACAAAAATGACAAGGATACAACAACCATAAAATCCACATATCATTCAGTACATTTACAAATGAAATACCAAGGGAAATAACCTCTTATTAATGAATGCAAAATCCAACCAGGTTTGGGACTTCCACGTACCACCTGACCATAGATTGGCTGAACCAAATATTTCTTTCAACAAATCACCCCATGCCATATTATAAGCATGAATGTGGGACTCATAACCAAAATCAACCATGGATTCCCAAGGCTAAACCACCTCACCCTCATCAATAGAACCAAGCTTTACCGCAATCCACACCAGATCACTAGGCTCTAAACAAGCATTGATTCCATCAGATTTCTCCACCTACATCGTGAGGAAATTTCCTGTCTCCTAGTTGTTTTACGAAAATCAAACCTATGGATAAGTATGCTTTCCCTAAGTGTGGTGGTGCACTTAGAACAAAAAAAAGAAAGACATCTGACCTTTTCCTTAAAATGAATAGATAAAGGGAGGAAAACCTACTTGTAATCTGTTCGCTTTTCCTCGCCTCCCTTCATTGCTTCCGTCGCTCTCAATCTAAATGAACTTGCTTGATTGATACCTGCAATGGCAAACAAAAGACATAAAACAACATAAAGGCAATACGATGTATTAAAGTTAAACAACTTGAATCGATTAAATTCATAAATACACATATAACATCATTGACACGTACATTAGGAAAGGAACAAATGTCTTTATTATGAAGTAGAAGGAAGAGTACAACCAATTGATCGATTCACTGTCACTCACCCAGATTTAGTCCCATCCTCATCACATCCAACATCAACAATCTGGAAGCATCACAGTACATGCACAATACCTCCAAGATCTGTGATCTCACCAGCATAACTCTACTTAACACAAATTCTTGCTCTCTTGTGCACTATGATCACTGCTCTATTTATAAGTAGATGAAGGTAGTTTGACATAAATGAACCATTGAATGGATTTCCTAAAAATAGATGAAGAGGTTTCCTTGTTCATGGGAATAGGAGGATAAGAGGTTTAATGTCTCCATGGTGTCCATATTCGAAGCTATCAGATGAGGTGAAAGTTGGAACAACTTCTATAAGCCACTAGAGGACGGGAAGATTCCCAGAATCCAATGAAAAATTCGCTCCCAGTCAACCAACGCACTCTAAAGTGGGCCTAGATCCTCTGCAACACAGCCTTGCATGGGAGTAGATGATCTTCAAAGTAGTTACAACTGTCTAGGGGTGCATTGATGGCTCAATGGGGCACTGCAACTGGCATCTAAGAAATGAAACATTCATGAAGGAAAAACACCAATGGGATGACTTGTTTAGGGCATGTATCAACTAATTTAGTGTATGATATACCCTAATAAATACTGATATGTGTTTTGGGATGATGCCCAAATTGACCTGTAATAGTTGCCCCCTAAAGCATGAAGTAAAAAATGATAAAGTTGAGTGATTTTCTTTACGACCGGATGAGGAAGAAATGAAGCTAACGATGACCTGCATCAATTACAATACATTACATCATGATATATGTTCATATTGGACATGAATTGTTGAGGGAGGCATATCCCATACTCAGCACATAAACTATCATAACATCATAAATTCGTCTTCAGATATAGACCCATGATAGGATGACCATCTGAATAATGATCATCGTATGGATGATTTGGTACTACTCCTGAAATCGCAACCCGATTGGATGAAAATAGATTCGGGGTCTTCCGTCTCGTTGAATTGATCACTTAAAGTACGAGTCTAACCATGTGAATATGTGAAATGAAGTCGAACATGGGAAGACACCGTTTGATTACCATCTAATGATGTGAACCATTAACAAATGTGAGAGAAACCACCATTGATGATAATGACTCTCAAGGTATTGCAGTATATTCTGCATGGTTGTTGAGCAGTGAAAAAGGTATGAATTTACTATGTGTTTTCCCATTCTTTTACTTTAAACATAATTCTTTTTACCTTAGAAAGATGACTTATTACAGGAATTGTGGTAGAATTGTGAAGATTTATGCTTATTGTAAAATATGAATAAAAACTGCCTTTTACTGCTAAAAACAGGAATTAGGCGAGGTGAGCAGCTATACCAGAGGTGTGGCTAAAGTAAATGCAACTGCTGTTCCTCCAGCGTTAGACCAAATCCTGCCAAAGACAAGGAAATCCGAACGCATCGCTAAGAAAAGGCAGGGGACAGCTCAACTCGGTCAAAGGAGATCAAGTGACAACTAAAGAAATAAGGGAAGCGAATCCCTTAGGATCCTTCGATCCTGAGGGATCGCTATGCAACCTCATCTCATTCCTTGTCTTGTCCATCGAGTTTGATATATAAGGCAACACCTTTAGTGATTGAGGGGAGATCCTTTGATTCAAAACATTCCTTTTGTAATATTATGTTTTATTGACTCTCGGGTTTAGAGGGCGAACTTTGTAATACTTTTATGCTCGATTAATACAAAGGCGTGTTCATTTCATTCTTCAAGCTTTGAAGTAACCCAGCAGTGTTTCACTGGTGCTAAGGGCCCGACCCTAGTGGAATTACTCTGCTATTTGTATTTCTATTATGTTATTACTGTCATGTGACAATTGCGTTCGGTTTCATTATAGTTACAGAGTTATTTGATTGTTGTTGAATTGAGTACTGGTTCGCTGTATGCGCTAATGAGTTGCATCGCCATTCTATTTTAGCAGGAATCATGATTACTGTCTTATTCATGTTGCTATCTTTTATAAAGCTTTGTTGTTCTATACTTAATTATGGTTGCTGTTCCATTGGTTTATGGTTCATTCCGATTGACTATTTCATAGTGTTGGCTGTTGACAAGGTTGGAGTTTAAGAAGATTTGTTGCCTGATTGCGTTAAGTTTATATTTGCTATTCAATTAATGTTTGCTGTTCCATTACTGTTTGTTGTTCATTTTTTATTCGTAGATTCAGATTAGTAGAGAGATTGTTTACAGTAGCTGTGTACACATAGGAATTACGAATTGATGTTCCTTTCCAATTCTTGCTATTAGAAGAAGTTCTTCTTAGTTATTTTCATTAGCAAGTAGTTCAAGTTCGATTTCATTTTGATTGCTTAAAGCACATGACCATCAACTGTAGAGGACATTGGTTACTGCTTCCAAGTCCCCAGATTGATTGCCTTGTCTCAGTTGTGATTTCAGTTGCATCGATTTCTAAGGGAATGAGTTATTGTTACTGCATCCCTAATTGATGTTTTGCAGAGTGAGTAGTTAAGATTTCAGAGTATTTTCATTCATGTTACTGTAATTAGATTTCTTTACAAGCATCTGTTTACTCTTGTATCTAGAATACTGTACTACATCTTTCATAGCATTACTCTTAGCTAAATTGCAGTCTCAAACATAGTACACTCTTGAAATAAAAAGTTGCTCCCAGATTGATAATTAATGTGAGATAATTAGGTGTTTAAAAGATACCTTTTATGCCTCAACATTTTGGCGCCGTTGCCGGGGAGGGTGTATGCCATTTCGAAGGAGTGATGCACATTTGATTTTCTTCTGCTCGCGAAGAATTGGGTATTAAATACGGAAGGTAAGAACCTGCGCACCAGGCAAGGAACATACTTGCTCACAGCTCGCTTCACAGCAGAATTAGGTAAACTTCTTTCTTTAGGTAGGAATGAAGGCTTGTTTTCTTGAATGAATAAACCAGCTAAGCAAAACAAAATTCCTCCTAAACCTGAAAAACCCAAGGGACCTGTGACCCTTGGGCGAACAACTTTCATTGACGAAATCCTTAAAAAGACTGAATCTCAGCCATCAGTAGGACCTAGGAAAGTTATCTCTAGATAACCTACTAGTTCCCTTCAGGCTACAGAGTCACCATCTGAAGCCTTTGCTGAGATACATAGTCAAACAGTGGGAATTGAGCAAGATTCCCAAGAAATTGAGAATCCCTGCCCAATTTCTCCACAAGAAGGGAACTCTAGTAATCTCTGTGAAGGAGAAGGGGAAACAGGAGAAGCAGAAGAACCAAAATCTCCTCTTGAAATAGTCCAAATAGTAAGTAGTCCAGATAAGGGAAGTGTTGTCAAACTTATTCAAAACCAAGGGCCTGAATCTCCTCAAACAGCAGGCTAGCAAGGAATACTTATTGTTCCAGACAAGGGTAGTGTTGTCAAGGCCATTCCTACTCCTTCCAGTCAGCCTAGGAATTCCCTTGGGATCCCGGAAGGATATTGGCACATATTTGATCAAATGGCCCAAAACCAGAACCAAAACCAGAACCAAAAAACACCCCAGCAAACCTCCACACTACAATATCCTATAGCAGATACTGCAATTAATGCACCTATGAAAGCCATTCCCCTTCAACATATTCCTACATTTCATGGCTTGAAATCATAAGATCCAGATGCATTTCTGTTTGAATTTGATGTGTTATGCAGGGGGTATGACTATACCACCGATCCCCAAAAATTAAAACTATTTCCTTCCACATTAAAAGGAGCAGCCTTACGATGGTTTATGGGGCTAGGTGGGGGTGTCATAACTGATTGGGATCAGATGAAAGCTACATTTTTAAAGAAATATCAAGATTATTGCAGGTCTTGGGAACTAAAAGATGAAATATTCCAAATGACAGCAAAATCGAATGAAACCCTGGAAGAATATGTGGAACGGTTTCAATACAATCTTCAAAGATCTCCTTATGCATCCTTACCCTTACCTGATAATGTGCTGAAAACTACATTAATTAGGGGAATGAAAGGTCAATGGGTTGAAACATTGAATATTAAGGGAAAATGTGAGATATATCAGGAAAACTATGCTAACATCATTGATTTGTGTATCAGGAGTTCGAGGGGCAATACAAGGCTAAAATCAGCAGAGCGTGACATGATCACAAGGGACAATAAGACCTCCAATGAAGGTGTAACTCATGCAGAGATTGGCAACCTACTGGAAGATTTTAAAATAGATATTCTAGGGACTCTAACAACGCAGTTCAACATTATGCAAGCCAAACAAAAGCAAGCAGAAGCAGAGCAAAATTTGGCAATATTCTGTCCTAGATGCAGGAAGAAACACAGCCACAAAGAGTGCCCGCTGGATGTAATCAAAGTTTGTGCCATTTTCACGAATTATCACCCCACAGAAGGATGTCCCTCACTTCCTGGCCTAAAGGCAGTCTATAAGGAGGCAGAAGAAGAATCAGAAGTGGTATGTCTGCTTAATCAGCATCGACAATGGCAGCCACGACAATCAGGTATGCCAACTGATCCATTTTCTTCTTTTCAGCCTCCTCAATATAATGCTCAGCAATATAATGGAATGTGGAATAATCAACCACCTTTCCTCAATTGGTCACAACAACCATTCCTTACATCATCATGGCCAAATCAAACAAATCAAACTAATTGGCCAAATTTTCCTTTCTGCCCACCGTTTTGGCAAAACAATGCTTATCCAACACAATGGTCCCCCTCTACTTCACAGAGTCAGGCTTGGCAGTCAAATTGGAAAAGACCTACAAATCAGCCAGCTGGAACAATTCCTCTCTCTAAACCTACACTGCCAGCTCCCTATACAAACCCCCAGACCAACTTAAGACCACAACTCCCAGCCCAACCCAACCCAAACCCAAACAATAGGCCAGTTCAGTCTGTCCAAATAAGGGAACCACCAGAATTAGAAACTGAACTGAGGGAGTGTAATGACCTTCAATTAAGGTCTGGGCGTATAGTAGAAACAGAGAGAGACAAAAATGTTCATATTGAAGATCCGTTACCTGTAGAACAAACATTGCAAAAAGAGAAAGAGGTTCAACAACAAAATCAACAACAAGCAACAACCTCTTCTCCACCATTCCTAGAATGGTTAATCATGCCTCGCCCATTAGAACATCCTGATTTTGATCTTCTGGGATAATTGAAAATTTTGTTTATAAAAATCCCTCTCCTCCAAGCTATCCAAGACATCCCTATTTATGCAAAAACCATTAAGGAACTGTGTATAAAGAAGCCAAAGAGGAGAACAACCACCAACCCAACTGTCCAAATAGTCTGTACTTTATCTGAATTATTATCAGGAATGGAAACACCTGTAAAATATGAAGACCCAGGAAATCCTATAGTGACGTTGCAAATCAATGGGAAATTGTTCCCAAATGCCTTAATTGATTTGGGGGCTGCAATCAATATTTTAACAACCACCACCTGTCAAAAACTTGGCATTACATCACTGGAACCAACAACAACCTTATTGGAATTGGCCGACCGATCGGTAGTCAAACTAGAGGGTACACTACAAGATGTAATGGTATCTGTAGATTCCTGGGAATACCCTGCTGACTTCCTGGTTATCAACCCAAAGAACCGGCTAGATGGACACCCGTTAATCCTAGGTAGACCTTGGTTGGCAACTGTTGATGCTTATATTGGATGCCGACAAGGCAACATGAAAATAACAAGGGGAAACTATGTCAAGAATTTAGCTTTATATCCCCCAGCCCAACCAAGCCTATCAATAATCAAAACAAGAAAGCAACCTGTATCATATCTTATGGAAAATATGAGATCACCTCTAACTGTAGAAGATGCCCTTGATTTTAAAGACCAAACAGAGGATGATATCATTAATAGTTTTATTAATAAACCACAAATCAGATCCCATCTACAATGTCGCATGATCAAGGCAGCATTTGATAACAAAGAAGGAGAATATCCTCTGAAAGACATCCTTGATCAAATAATACCCACTACTTTGGTGTAAAATAGTAAAATTGTAGAAATTGAGCCAGGAAAAACTCTAAACATTAACAAAAATTTGACTGCTAAACAAGAAGAAAAGTTGTTCCAATTACTACGGAAATACAAAGCAACATTTGCATCGGATTATCCAGACATGAAGGGAATTGACCCCCAATTATGCACACACCACATTTATACCGAAAAAGATGCGAGACCCATTCGCCAACCCCAAAGAAGATTAAACCCTCACCTTAAAGATATTGTGAAAGCTGAATTATAAAAACTATTGGATGTCAATTTCATTTACCCAATATCTGATAGCAAGTGGGTCTCTCCGTTAGTAGTGGTACCAAAGAAGAACGGGAAGTGGAGAATATGTGTAGATTACCGAGAACTCAACAAGGCAACCCAGAAAGACCAGTTTCCCCTTCCTTTCATTGACCAGGTATTAGACACATTGGCAAGAAATAAATTCTTTTCTTTCCTTGATGGCTTCAGTGGGTACAATCAAATCCAAATTGCCTGTGAAGACCAAGACAAAACTACTTTTACCTATCCTTGGGGAACATTTACCTACTGAGTCTTACCTTTTGGCCTATGCAATGCCCCTGCTACATTTCAAAGGGCCATTCTCAGCATCTTTTCAAATTTAATAAATGAAGGGCTCGAAGTATATATGGATGACTTCACACCTTACGGAGATGATTTTGAGCCAGCATTAGAAAATTTAGAAAAGGTGCTGCAAAGATGTATTGACACTAGGCTTTGTTTAAGCCATGAAAAGTGTCATATGATGATGACCGAAGGAGTTATCTTAGGGCATTATATTTCAGCAGCTGGAATTCAGGTGGATCTAGCCAAAATTCAGATAATTTTGTTAATACCCACACCCACCACACAAACAGAGGTACGTAGCTTTCTTGGATTTTTTGGTTATTATAGGAGATTTATAGAACATTATTCTCGAATAGCTGCACCTTTATATGCACTAACAGGAAATGTTGACTTTGTTTGGACAGGTAAATGTGACAATTCCTTCAATGATCTGAAAAAACTTGTATCAACAGCCCCAGTGCTGAGGGGCCCAAATTGGAATTTTCCATTCCAAATTTCATCTGATGCCTCAGACACAACGATTGGAGCAGTGCTTGGGCAGGAGGAAGATAAAAAACCATATGCAATCTATTATATCAACAAAAATCTATCTCCTACTGAACTAAATTATACTGTGACTGAGAAGGAATTTTTAGCTGTAGTACATGCTGTAAATAAATTTAGACATTATATAACTGGGTATCCTGTAGTTCTATATACTAATCACTTTGCCATTAAATTTTTAGCAAATAAACTTGTTACAAATGGAAGAGTGACAAGATGGCTGATTTTATTGCAGGAATTTGACATTACAATCAAAGATCGACGTGGAAAAGAGAACCCTGTAGCTGATTTTCTGTCAAGGATGCCAAAGCCAACAGACACAAAAGCAGTTGAGGACCACTTCCCAGATGAACACTTGTTCGTTGTTACTATTAGAACCCCATGGTATGCTGATATAGCAAATTATTTGGCAATAGGTAAATTACCTAAACATCTAACCCTTAATGAACGAAAGCAGATAATACAACGTAGTACCCGATTCTCTTGGATTGGGGGCTACCTGTTTCATACAGGGTCAGATATGAAAATTAGGAGATGCTTCTGGGAGGACGAGGTATTTGATATTCTGAAATCATGCCATGACGGGCCGTGTGGTGGACATTTTGCAGATCGAAGAACCGCCCATAAGGTCTTACGGACAGGCTATTATTGGCCTACCATTTTTAAAGATGCCAAAAAATTTGTGCAGGCCTGTGATAGCTGCCAAAGGGCAGGTCATCCTGAGCATTATGATGAAATTCCTTTGAACCCACAACTAGTAATTGAACCATTTGAATGATGGGCGCTCGATTTTTTTGGCCCTATTAGCCCCCCATCAAACCAAAAAACATATATCCTAGTTGCAATCGAGTATGTTACTAAATGGGTTGAAGCAGAGGCACTTTCAAAAGCTACAGAGGACTCTGTAATACAATTTCTTTTCCAAATCTTTGTGCGATATGGCCTCCCAAGGGACATAATCACAGATGGAGGACCAAAGTTTGTAGGTAATAAACTCGTTGAAACATTACAAAATTACCACATTTAACATAAGATTACAACCCCATACCACCCACAGGCAAACGACCAAGTAGAGAGCACGAATAAAGTGATGGAGTCTATTTTGACAAAAACTGTTGCCTCACACAGACGTGACTGGGCCTACATATTTCCAGAAGCCTTGTGGGCATATCGAACAACATGGAAAGCCACTACGGGATATTCACCATATCAATTGGTATTTGGAAAAGAGCCCATCTTTCCAATAGAGTTTGAAATTCAGACACTGAGAACAACCCAAAAGGTGGGTCTAGATTTAAATGAAGCCCAGGCCAAAATACTGTAGCAAATTAATGAGTTAGATGAAATTAGGCTCTCTGCTCTTCAGCACACCGCGTTAATTCAACAATAGAGAGCAAAATGGCATGACGCCCTTATCAAAGAAAAGATCTTCCACGAAGGAGACTGGGCACTCCTATATGATTCTAGGTTTCAGGATTTTCTAGGGAAACTCCAGACACGATGGCTCAGACCTTACGAGATACAAAAATTGCATGATAATGACACTATTATATTAACCACCATTGATGGATCTGGACATTCCTTCAAAGTAAACGGTCATCAAGTACGATTGTATCATAAACCGCTTACTCGAGAATCCTTTTACCAACAATTACGGGAAGATTCTACCATGAAAATTCTGGCTGAAGGGGATAACTCCTCCTCGGCACCCATTCATAAATTATTTCTTTCTTTTGAAATTTGTACATAAATATTGTTCATTTATCTTGCTTGTTTGTTTTATGGAATTCTGTTTTTTGCAAACTCTGTTTATTTCGCTTATTTTGATTTTTTGCTGTTCCTTTCAAAAGGAACAACAGCTTTGTTGAGAGTGTTTCTGCTGTTCCTAACAGCAGTTGTGCTATTTATTTTCGTTGTTTCGCAGATTGTCTTGCTGTTCCTTTCGAAAGGAACAACAGTTTCGTAGATTCTTTTTGTTGTTCCTTTCGAAAGGAACAACACTTTTCGCAAATTGTTTTCTTGCTGTTCCTTTCCAAAGGAATAGCATTTCCACATATTGTTTCTGCTGTTCCTTTCCAAAGGAACAACACCTTTTGAGTGGATTATTTTTTGTTTTAAACCAGCATTTTGAGGATTTCCGATGACTCTCCTAAAGGCAAGCATACTATTTCTACAAAATCATACAAATTAAAGCTTACTGGAATCAGCAAATGAAAAGAAATTGTCATTTTTTGAAGAAATTGTTTGGTAATGATAAGAAAAAGGAAAAAGAACATAATCAATAACATGAATTTGTTGTTTTACTATCACTAGAATTAATATGATCGATTATCCTTATCATGTTGGTTCTTCCCCAAATCTTTCTAACTTTCTTTGATTTTTACTTATGGAGTAGGAATAAGGGCATATTCTTTTCTATTGAGATGTTTAGACTTCTTCCACCATCCCTACTCTTAAGGAGTGTTGAGCCATCCTTTATATATAAGTAGGAAAGTGCTATATGAAAAAGCAGAAAAAATATTTATATATTACACTAACAATTTTATGAGATGGCAGATGGAGGATAGGGGGTCTCATCAAAAGCCAGCCTACCATGATCATAAGGAAGCAAGTGAAGTGGCATTCCCATCATGGCCACCACACCAGGGATATGGTCCAATGGACAATTGAAAGAAAAAAAACTAAGAATTCCTTGGAACAGGAGGTCTCATCACGAGCCGGCCTGCCCACTTTTCACTTCTTCCCGGTGAATGGCATTGTGATTCATCTGGTCCCCAAGCCAGCACAATGGTCTTCGTTATGAAATTCAACAAACACTTCCTAGGCATAAATAAAGGACAATGGTTCCAAGGGTGAGAAAGCAACTTTGTTAAGGTTATGGACACCTGTGGGCAACAGAGCTTTGCTGATGGTATTTGAGTCACATTTGTACACATCAATAATAATATTAAACCCTTTTTCCTATATCTCTATCTAAATATCAAATGAAGGTATGAATCCTAATCCTTGATTTCGAACCTATCATACGTGAAAATCATCATAAATCGATCACATTAGTTTGAGTGGGTAATAAACGCATTTGTACTTGTGTTCATTTTAGCTGTCCCTTCTCCTTATATTTAAATCATTACAAACGTTTCTATATGTATTTACGATTTAATCACACGCATCAATTTCAGTAAATGCAATAATTTGATTGATTGTATCATAAGTATGCATGCTTTTTCCTACTGTACAACTGTTGTGCAGTACTTTTCCTCTCTTATTTGACGGTCGAGGACGACCTATCATCCTCCAGGGGGGGTGCGGATGCCTCTTAATCATTGCATGCAGATCAAATCCCTATATTTTTTTACCTGTACACAGATCAAATCCCTACATTCTAGGGAATAACAAAAACTTAACGATATTATTCCAATTCACCGTGCTGTGTTGTTCCATTATAACACTGTGTTTGGAAAGAAGTAACAGTGTGTAGAGAAGATGGGAGGTCAACCAATTCGTAACGAGCTGCAAGTGCTAGTTGTTTCTGATGCTGCACGAGAGATTTTGGAAAAATTGGGGTGGATTACATACTTCACAAGGCTGCAACAACCCCATGAAACAGTGGCTACCGAGTTTTTACAGAATTTGCAGGAAGGATACTCCATGGTTAGAGGAAGACAGATAGCCGTAACAGATGAAATAATTGCAGAGGTGTCTGGTCTACCAGCGCAAGGAACCATATGGACTCAGAAGAAGGTCAGGCTTCAAGAAGCCATGAATATTTTCCAGGATGACGGACATACATTGGTCGTCAAAGGCAAAGGAATTCAGCCGACATCATTGGGAGAACCATGGACGGAATTGGAAAAGGTAGTGCAGGCCTATATAACATGCGATGGAAGGAAAGACATGGTAAGACCTTGCCACCTTAAGTTATTGGCAGTATTAAAGCAAAAATGTACTGTAAATTTGCCTGCATTTTTAAATTCCTTACTGCATGATGTTGCCCATAGTATAAGAAAAGCTCAGCACACAGACACGGTGGTAAGCCACCATTGCCTAATCAGATTAATAGTAAGTCACAGTCTCGCCTAGCAACAGACCAGTTGGGAAGAATTGATATTTTTTATTGATGGAGGGTTAGCCTTACCTGTCCCAAAACAAAAGAGAATGGATATCTTTGCATCTGAGCCATCAAATCGTAGACAGTCCTCCTGTTCAAAAAGAAGTAGGGGAATGATAGAAGGCCTTCCGGGTAGCAGTATCCAACCCTTGGAATTTCCCAGCTCGGAGGATGAACAACCTCCACAATTGGAAGGAGGGAGTCCTCGTACTGATGAGGGTGAAGAAGAAATGAGCCACCACACCAGTGGTGAGAAACAAACCAGTGGAGAAGAAGGAAATAATGAAGAAGAGGAAATTGAGGGAGAAATTCGCTACTCTGATGAGGAAGAAGGTAGTTACCATACCTGCGAGGAGGACAAAGATAATCACAACAGTGAAAGAGAAGTAACAGAGCCTCCTAAAAACACTACTGCAAGCTCACCACGAAGCCTTTTGCAAGAAGACCAATTGGCCCAAATCCTGGCCAATATGAGTGAATATGTGCAGCCTCACAGCCCACTAGACCTTAATGTTGATATCAATCAATCGCAGGAGTACTCTGTTGTCAATAAAGAAACGGCTAAGGAAATGCCAGATGAAACAACAAACCCTAATGAAATGATAAAATTAGTTGGGGTTGCTTCCCTTGAGAATTATGGACAAGAAAAGGAGAACACTGAAGTAGTATCCCAACCTAAAAATTCTCAGGGGATTGCAGAGTCAATTGAGGGTATAACTCCTGTAGAATTCAACCGAGGGCATATGAATATTGAGGAAGAACCCCAAGAAGAAAACAGAGAAGCGAGCCCAACTGAAGGCATGGCTGATGAGGACCAAAACCCCGTTGAGCAAGTAGGTCCAGAAAAAGGAACAGCCGTTCCATCAAGAAAAAGGAAGAAAGTAACTGAGATTGAAAAGCTTCGGAGGGAATGAATGAAGCTTTAGAGATTAGTAGAATAGCTCAGGCAGACCATTAGGGTTCTTAGAATGAAACAAACGCCCAAAAAAACCCCAAAGAGAAGAAGCATAGTCACCAAGAGAGCCTCGAAAAAGAGGAAAGTGGCCACTAAAATAAAACCCCAAGTTGAAAAAACTATGGCTGAGCCTAATCATGAAGATATGGAACAATAGGCGGCTGTTCCAGAAGCAGTTGTTCCAGAGGGAGCCACTTCAAGTGAAAATGTGCAAGCCAGTAGTCAGAATACTTTTAGTGACCCTACATTAGCCAAACTCCAAGAAGAGTTGGCACAAGCTCGACTGGAAAGGGAAAAACTGGAAGAAGACACTATCCCTAGAAGGAAATATCAGGAATTGCAGTAGCAGAGGAAGATCATCCATGAAGTAGAGGCTGAAGCCCATGAGAAGTGTCGAAAAGCAGAGGAGAAGGCTGAAAAGGTAATGAATCAATTAAAATTAGCCCAGAATCGAATGGACACTCTCTGCTCATTATACATAGATATTTTAGCTTGTAGATGCCTTGCCAAGAATTATGCTTTATTTTTATTAGAAAGATATTTAAAGCTAAAGATTAAGGCAGTTAGAGCAGGAAAATATATAGAGTTAAAAACCATAGATGATTTTGTAACATGCTGCAAAATATATGGGGTAAAAGTACATCGTCTCATGTGTGAGTTCTATTTGCATAATCTCATATTGGAAAATGATAGTGAGACAAATCCTAGCCCTTTTGTCGGTGACATCCAGTACCAAGCGTTTATCTCCTTTGCTGTTAATCAGTTAAAATGGCTTAAAGCTAATGTTTTTCAAAGGCAGGAAAATGAATTAGATTTGTGGGTTAGAAGTGAACCTAAGCACTCGGTACAATTATGGGCTAGGCAGAAGAATTTGATGACAAGAGAAGATCTTATCCAAGCATTGGGGCTTGTCCATAAAGCCATTGTCTTGAATAGCATAGACTATTTCCTATCTATTAGAAACCAGGATTACATAACAGCTAAGGTCCGATGGGGAATTTCCAATCGGAATGTTCAAAATAGAGAACCATTTAACTATAAAAACTTTGGATTAGCTGCAGACTGCTTGGTTTCCTATAGCAACCTCATTTTGAGGGAAGGACCATTCTGGCTAGGGTGTAGGTTTCGAAGTCCCATTGCATGGTATCCTGCTACAGATTACAAAGCCACTTATGAAATACCCGAAGGACAGACAAGGCATGTCTTTGAAGCATTAGCTGCAATGCATGGTTTTAGGCCTTTTGATGAAAGAACTTCTCCAGCTTATTCTTTAACTGCTCTGCATGTGAACTATAGTTTTCATGAGGACATGAAAAAGGGTAAGCAGGGGGGTATGTTGAGCAGTGAAAAAGGTATGAATTTACTATGTGTTTTCCCATTCTTTTACTTTAAACATAATTCTTTTTACCTTAGAAAGATGACTTATTAAAAGAATTGTGAAGATTTATGTTTATTGTAAAACATGACTAAAAACTGCCTTTTACTGCTAAAACCAGGAATTAGGCGAGGTGAGCAGCTATACCAGAGGCGTGGCTAAAGTAAATGCAACTGTTGTTCCTCCAGCGTTAGACCAAATCCTGCTAAAGACAAGGAAATCCAAACTCATCGCTAAGAAAAGGCAGGGGACATCTCGGCTCGGTCAAAGGAGATCAAGTGACAGCTAAAGAAAGAAGGGAAGCAAATCCCTCAGGATCCTTCGATCCTGAGGGATCGCTGTGAAACTTCATCTCATTCCTTGTCTTGTCCGTTGAGTTTGATATATAAGGCAATGCCTTTAGTGATTGAGGGGAGATCCTTTGATTCAAAACATTCCTTTTGTAATATTACGTTTTATTGACTCTCGGGTTTAGAGAGCGATCTCTGTAATACTTTTATGCTCGATTAATACAAAGACGTGTTCATTTCATTCTTCAAGCTTTGAAGTAACCCAACAGTGTTTCACTGGTGCTAAGGGCTCGGCCTTGGTGGAATTACTCTGCTGTTTGTATTTCTATTCTGTGATTACTGTCGTGTGACAATTGCGTTTGGTTTCATTACAGTTACAGAGTTATTTGATTGCTGTTGAATTGAGTACTGGTTCGCTATATGCGCTAATGAGTTGCATCACCATTCTATTTTAGCAGGAATCGTGATTACTGTCTTATTCATCTTGCTATCTTTTATAAAGCTTTGTTGTTCTATACTTAATTCTGGTTGTTGTTCCATTGGTTTATGGTTCATTCTAATTGACTGTTTCATAGTGTTGGCTGTCGACAGGGTTGGAGTTTAAGAATATTTGTTGCCTAATTGCGTTAAGTTTATATTTTCTATTCAATTAATGTTTGCTGTTCCATTACTGTTTGTTGTTCATTTCTGATTCGTAGATTCAGATTAGCAGAGAGATTGTTTACAATAGCTGTGTACACATAGAAATTATGAATTGTTGTTCCTTTCCAATTCTTGCTATTAGAAGAAGTTCTTCTTAGTTATTTTCATCAGCAAGTAGTTCAAGTTCGATTTCATTTTGATTGCTTAAAGCACGGGACCATCAACTGTAAAGGACATTGGTTACTGCTTCCAAGTCCCCAGATTGATTGCCTTATCTCAGTTGTGATTTCAGTTGCATCGATTTCTAAGGGAATGAGTTATTGTTACTGCATCCCTGATTGATGTTTTGTAGAGTGAGTAATTAAGATTTCAGAGTATTTTCATTGATGTTACTGTAATTAGATTTCTTTACAAGCATCTGTTTACTCTTGTATCTAGAATACTGTACTACATCTTTCATAGCATTACTCTTAGCTAAATTGCAGTCTCAAACATAGTACACTCTTGAAGTAAAAAGTCGCTCCCAGATTGATAATTAATGTGAGATAATTAGGTGTTTAAAAGATACCTTTTATGCCTCAACATTTTGGCGCCGTTGCCGGGGAGGGTGTATGCCATTTCGAAGGAGTGATGCACATTTGAGGAGGATAACAAGCTTGAGGAGGATAACATATGCTTGATGTATAATTCCACCCTTCAGGTGAATCCATCACTATTTGATGCTTTAATGAGTCTAGCGAAGGTGAAAATCGATCTTGTCATGATGGACAAGTCCGTCGCTCTTTGATTATTTAACGACAGTGAAAACTCGATCATTTTTCATGTTTACAGAGTTTTAAAAAGGAACTAAAAGAAAACTCCACAAGATATTTTTGTTGAGATTCAACAAGAGCTTAGTGAAAAGAGTCGCCTTCACTAAGTGGGCCCGCAGGCTATTTTTGGCACAAGTATATTTTTAGACTATGTCTAGTTTTAGACTTGTCGATCATATTTCAGAAGTCGTAGGATGCTATTTGTGGATGGTTGATCAAGTTGGAAAAATAGATGAAATTCTATTTTTAGAATATTGGGCGAAGTCTATTTATAGATCGTCAATCTAAAAATAGATGCATGTCGATTATTGTTAGCTCTTAATAATAATGAGACTCTAAACATCAACTTATTCTCTTGGAGCACTTTCGTTCAGTGCACATATGTGGCACAACAGCTGACAGAAGGAATTACGCTATTCTTGAGGGTTTACTGGAGCTATTGCATGGAGGACTCAGTTAAAACTCAAGTGGTAGAGTTATGACATAGTTAGAAGAAGTAGTTATGGATTTGTATTTAGTTTAACTCAGTTAGACTTAGTTGAGCTAGTTGTATCTAGTCTAACTGATTGATACACTAGTGAGAGTGGGGTGAATTAATTCACAAATAATAACTCATTAATCAACTGAACAATACATCAGTTAACTACAGTGCATGGCAGTTTCAGTGGAGACCAGTGGAGAGATAGGTGAAAGGGCAAGATAGACTATATGTTGTCACTATTAGTGATGCATTGATTGCATCCAACACACAGTGTAGATGCCAATGAGGATTGCGCAGTCAATCCAAGAGTAATTCGAATTCATTCAGAGCTATTCTTCAGCAGGGATTGCGCAGTGGAGGCAGGCTAGCAAGTGGCAAAGATCGGTGCATGGATTTGCAAGATTAGGCCTGTATAGTGTATGACGATTGTATTGTACTGAGAGCTTGTGATAAGCTTTGTATGTTTGTATGAGATTGTCATATGATCTCCATGTTACATAATATATAGTTGGGGTTTTCATCTTCAGGCTTTCCCGGTTAAAAAACTGTGTTATGTGCGATTGAATTTTTTTGTTTATGCTTCACATGTGTGTGCAAATAATTTTTCCGCAAAAGATTAACAAGTGGAATAGATTCAGTATCTTGCATAAATTTAAATAGTGTGAGATCAGGTGGATCTTGGAAATATGCATGCTTAGTGCATATAATTTCTACATGGTATCGGAGCATTTTTTATTGAAGATTGCAATTGTGAAGTGAGTTTGTGCTGGTGGACAATTCGAATTTGCTACAGAAGATTCTTGGTGCAGAAATCGAGTATACATTGAAATTTCTTTCAACAGGTTGAGATTGGAGTATGCCCTTGATGGGAGCTAGAATTACATAGCCTGGAAGGACAGGATGGAGGCGGTGCTGGAGGATAATGGGCTGAAGGAGTTCATCGATAGGGATGTTCCTACGCCGAGATCTAGCGATGCTGCATTACTTGATGCATGGCAAAAGACGACTGCAAAGACGAGGAGGATTCTTTTGGAAGGTGTGAAGGACCACATTGTGTCCAGCCTTCATGGGAAAGCCACTCCATTCTTAATGTGGAAGGCTTTGACAGACTTGTTCCAAAGTAGAAGTGACCAGAGGAAGTTGGCGCTTAAAGACAAGCTTAGAAAAATAAAAATGGAGAAAGGCGACAGTATCCCAAAATACCTCACAAAGTTTGTCCATTGCAAGGATGAGTTGGGAAGTGTGGGGGTTACTGTTGATGAAGAAGAATTGGTGAGCTTGGCTCTCCTTGGGTTTCCAAAGAGTTGGCATAGCTACGAAGACTCTGTCAATGGACGGGAGAAACTGCCGGGATGGGAGCGACTTTGGTCGGATCTTGTGTAGGAGGAGATAAGGCGGGGTACTAGAAATGGATCTTCATCGAAGAATGAAGATGAAGAGAATTGCACTTTTGCTGCCAAAGCAAGGAAAGGGAAGGGGAAGAAATCTTCTTCTAAATCCGGTGCGAAAGGCAAGAAGCAGGACTTGTCCAAAGTGAAGTGTTTTCACTGTCACGTGCATGGACATTTCGCCACTAACTGTCCATAGAAGAAGAAGAATAAGCAGGCTGCTAGATCTGCAGCTGGAGAGGCCTTAGCCTCGCAATTTGAGCTGGATTTTTCCTTGACCGCATGCTTGGTTTCAAGCTGCATGGGATCGGTGTGGTATCTTGACAGTGGTGCGTCTTTCCATATGACGGGAGATAAAGAGTTGTTTAGTGACTTGGAGGAGAAGGACCTCCAGATGCATATAAATATGGGCGACGATGGTCGGTACAATGCGACTGGCATTGGGACCATTACCTTTGCACTAGTACAAAATGGCTAATTAATTACTAAAAAAGCGACTAAAATTTGCATATAAACGACTATTTTTCAGACGGTGACTAATAGTAGTTAATTTACAGTATCTTATAACGCGACCAACTTTTAGTCATTTTTAGCTTAGTCATTAATTGGTTGTCTCAATTTTATCATCTAGTAGTATATTTAGTCATTAATTTGGTCATTAATTTAGTCATTTATTTAATCATTAATTTTCATAACTAATGACCAAATATACAACAAAATATATTACTATATGATCACCCGATAAAGCCAATTAATGACCAAAAAAATATGACTAAAATATTGATCATGTTATAAGATACTGTAAATTAGCTACTAATAGTCACATATATGCAAATTTTAGTCATTGTTGAAACCAATTAATGACCAAATAAATATGACTAAATTTTGATTGTGTTATAAGATATTGTAAATTAACTACTGATAGTCGTATATATGCAAAAATTGGTCGTCTTTTGTAATCACAAATTTATCAATTGCAGTAGTCATTTATCTTTTTTTAGCAGTTTCATATTCATTATATAAACTACTAATTTAGTAGTTTATATTCATTTCATTTACTTTCATTAATAATCATTATAAATGACTAATTTAATCATATATTCATTTTATTTATGTTCATCATTAATCAATATAAACTACTAATTTTGCAGTTTTAAATTGATTTTATGTGTTCATTATTAATCAACATAAATTAATTAGTATGCTTTTGCAACTAAATAAAAAGAATATGAAATGAAAACACAAAGTTACATATGTTAATGATAATATTAAACAATATCAAGTGCAACTATAAATAATTTCGAGCACACATTATATTATATGAAATATCAAGTATTTCAATACGAGTTTCCAACTTAATATTTGTTGGACTACAATTTACACGTGAAATATTGTTTCATCACTTCAAAACATTATCATTGTGTTGCCAAGGCATTGCAGGTGAATTCACCAACTCTGAAGACTTGACCATCAATCTCTATGTGTGTCTCATACAAGATATTGGCTCTAAATGTATCACTATACCAGTTCTCTTCTCTCTCTCTATCTCTTTGCAGTTGCCGTTCCAGTGTTATTGTTCTCTTCTTTCTTCAATTATTGTTTCTTACCATCAATATTGAGTTCTTTTTCTGAAAACAAAATATACAATGCAAAGTGTAAGACATGAAAGACGATGAACACTAGAATATAAACTAAAGTAAACTATAAAGAATTTATACAACAAAATAAAAAATGCATTAAACTCCAAACTTCACAATCAATGAATGCATTAAACTCCCTATATGGCATGAGAAATAAAGTAAATTAGATGAGGTGAAAATTTAATACATTACCTCTATTAAAATCATGATCGAAAGAGGGTTACAGTGGCTATGTGATCATTTTTCATGACCTGCAAACGTTTAGATAAGATCATTAGTCCATTCTTAACTTCACAATAGTTGAAAAAACACAAATTCTATTTTTTTGGAATCAAGAATGTGTTTCAAACCTAATATAAATTATCATGATTGATATGTTATAAGAAATTAAGAATAGACCCACAATTCATGGCCACACTTTCATGACATTAAGAAAATAAATGTAAAGGTTGTAAAATTGTAGATATCTAATATTATAACCTGACCTGAAAAGTTATATTTTGACACACATCAACACATGTTGAGCCAAAAGGATTAGTCTGTTCAACCTTGTGTCTGAATTGCAGCTCGACCACCATCTCCAAAGAGTTCCTGCAAGCAAGTATAAAAAACATTAAATTTCCTATAGCAAAAAAACCTATCGTGAACCAGCCCATGGTTTCCTTGGGTGTGCAGAGTCAAAATCTAGACTTTCAAATTTCTACATGCCACACTCTCAATAGAAACCAATCTCTTTCTTTCTTTATCCTAAAAACCAAGACTACTTTAGCGGCAATCAACATGGATAATTGAATGAGACTTGCATAGATTTTTGCATGAAACTGTTCATAACATTTTTCCACTAGGCTTTGATGCCTCCATTGGACATTCATAGACAACACCATTACATATCCCCAACTTGGAAAATTTTACAAAGACCACAACTCCAAATAGTGCTTGATCAATACCTATCTATTTTGGCCTTGGATTCAATGTTAGACCTTATGAAGCACATATGAAATCTAAGGCTTCAATACGAAATTTACCATATTGGTTCATGCAATCCACGCAACTCTTAAAAACAATTTTAAGTCATACATAATAGTTATATTCAAATCTTATTATTTATATTTCTCTGAAATGACACAAATAAAACCCCAAAGAAACAACATTATGAGTGCCAACCATCCTACAAATTATGTTAGACTTAAGTAAGGATGAACATGTAATATTAGACCTTGGTGTTTTACAAAATTTAAGGTATTATTAGATCTTCCAATAGTTTTTTCTATGTAGGAGAGAGGCAAAGAGATATTTATATGTCGAAAAATAACCATTGATAAAAGAATACCTTAATGCTTGAAAATTCATTTCTGATTCTTAGATATCGACTCAAAAAAATATTATTATTGTAGTTAGGAACATATTACTTTAACTTTTCCACACATGAAAAAAACATTATTTTATATATTCCATTGATGGGTAAGGTTGAATTGTACTTTATTATCTAAATTTAAATGGGCATTCAATTGATACTAATTTTAGATTTAGGAACAAATTCATAAAATGTTAAGAATTCATTGGAATTAGGGCTACTCCAGTAATTGTCATAGGTTATGATAGATATATAAAAAACCAAGTGAAATGTCGAGAATAACTACTTTTTGTATCTAACATAATAATGAAAAATCCATTTTGAAATGTGATCTTGTTGATGTTATACCTGTCAATGCCAATCTCCATATTTCTCAAGGATATTTTTCTGTTTTTACATCATGTTCATACAATTCCTGCCACAATTGAAGACATGCTTACCTATTTAGTGAGTCAAGATCATACTATCAATGGGTTATAAAGCACAAAAGAAACACCTTAGACATACGAAAATTCATTATGACATAGTAGTGACAATCCACTACTATGAAAAATGAGTTGTTTTCCTTTCCCAAAAATTATCATCAATGTAAGGTCTTGGATATCTAATTTGATGATTAAATTTACCTCAAACAATTGACATAGTGCCACCTAATAAAGGTTTTCAGATAGAAATAAATGGGTAGAATTTATTTATTCTTCAATACACTATTTCAAAGACAAAACGAGAGGAAAATATTTAAGACCTATTATCTCTACAAAATAACTACAAGAAATTAGCTTAAGATCACTTCTACATCACCAAGTTTTGCCCAATTCCAATTCTAGTAACTTTATGGATACATCAGAAATTTGACAGTGAATTTAGAAAGTTATGAAGTTTTTTCATGCATGCAAATGAATTGGGGTAGCACCGTTCACAAATATACTAGTTGTCGTAGGAACAAAGGCATAATTTGGACAAAAGGTAAACAAAACCCACTACAAATTTGTTTTATTTTCATTCATCTAGATCTTCTAACATGCTCAATAATATGCATATATAAATCCAAAATTCATTTTCCCAATACTATAGAAATACAAAAACAAGGATTTAGATAAAAGGTGTTCTACATACCGGTCTGGGTGGAAATTTTCAACTCCAAGATCCTCATCCCAAAGGAAAATGTATTGGTAGTCAGCAACTACATCTAGATGGAGGAAATGATTTTCAAACCACCTACATGAGAAGTAATCTATTGACTTAACATGAAAGATTTTGAAATATGTATCCATAAAGAAGAGAAATATATTTAACAATTCATTACCACTTGGTTTGATTGATTGCCACTATATGAATAATTATATTGCTCCACTCCAAATCACTCCATTTATTTGTGACACAGTCATAATGGAACAACATCACTGTGAATTTCTTTAAAGGAAACTGGAAACAAATTCCCATGTAGCACAACCATCAATTAGTCCAGAAATAAAATGTAACACGTTGATAACCACCTAAATAATGCATTACAACACACCAATTATTAACTGAACTCACTGAGAAAATACCTTCTAAAAAATTTGGTCCACATTCCCCTATTCTATTCCAATTGCAATGCAAAAATTTTTGTGGACTCTTACCTCGTGACTATAGACATAGCAAAGGTACAAACAAAAATGATAATCATGAGTTATATTAATGACAAAACATTCAAATGCTGATGCAAAAATTATCCACATTTGTTTACATGAGAGTAATTGGGGTTTACTTTTTGGTACTCTCTCTCTCTCTCTCTCTCTCTCTCTCTCTCTCCATGACCATTAATTGAAGGAAATGTCAGAAACTATTCTAGTAGTCTATGGGGCACCTTCCTTTAAGTTGTCTAGATTATAGAATAATCCCAAAGAATCCCCAGCATCTCATTCAGATATATCACATACAATATCATCAAATCTCCTTCAAATGTATTTTCTAATAACCATCTAACCCTAGATTTTACTTAAGTGTGAATCAAATCATTTGTTAATGTAATATAATAATGTTCTCTAAAGTGATTGCACACCCTTTCACGAGACTCATTCATATTAATAAATATCCCAACCCTCATTTTATTATAGTCAATGCATGATTACAATATATGAGCAAGTAATAGATGATAACTTATGTAATAACTAAAATAAATAAATCATATGCAAGGAGAGAAATGTGTCATTTTCAGATATTTTAGCATGCCATTTTTTTTCTGAGAACTCTAAACACCAACATTAGTATATCGAAAGCAATACTCTAAAACCACATTTATGCTTCGGCCAAGTTCCAGCTTTCTCGGCATTCACACTTAGGTGAAGAAAAAAATAATAATAAATAAATAAATACTTTTCATAACCACATGCTAATTCTTTCTTAATTAAAATCCCCGGGTAAAAGTCATCTTAAGCAAGAAATTTATATGGTTATATATTAGAAACAAATTAAAATACGCCAAACTATTTTGTTAGCAAGGCAAAGATCAAATCTTCCCAGAATCAACCCCAATTTTAGTAAACAAATATTTCATGTCTTCAAGACTATTGTTCACTGGAACCAATTCCAAGTTTGACTGCTTCAAAAGACGACGAAATCAATTATAGATATGCAATAGTATTTTCATGCCACTAGAAGGCTTGTACATGGACTTTTTCAAATGGTTTAACAAAATCAAGAATTTAGACATGAAAAGTCAAGGTTTTAAACTCTCTATCAATGAGAGATAGAGTTTCGCTATGAACTTGCTCTCAGTCAAGTAAAAGGTATGATTAGACCCACCTACATATACATATATTAATATATGTAACTACAAAAAAAGGCATGGCAGAGTATTACATATGAGGCCATAGGCCTTCATCCTAATTTTTTAAAAGGTTGTAATTATGGTATGTCGTACAAACTCAGGAAAGGTAACCCCGGGCTATAAAATCATATCCCATAGGACTTGTTAAAGACCAAAAATTATGGCCTAATTCTCAATGTTGGCAATGTCATATTGTAAGGCTTTTAAGGCCAAGGTTTAGCAAAATGTAGAGACCACAATCTTGACATGATCACCACCCAAACCATAACAAGGAAACCCCATGTACATGAATAAAACTTGTATAGAAATTGATAGGTCATATCCTTCACGTAGTTTAATCATGAATAAGACTAATGTACATTGGTTTCCCTTAGACCATACTAGCATTAATGACTTCTCCATTACAACTCCCTCAACCTTACATAAATGCTAGGTAACTCATCAATGCACTTAAAGGTTGTTCACAAATTTGATTCATTGGGTTAAGAAGGTTATGAAGTTAAATTCCCTTATTTTTACCTTGTTAATCCATCCCTCTTCAACTCTCACTCTATTAAAAAAATTACAATGCTAAGGTATATATATAACCATACTTCCCATGAAGGGAATTCTTGGTGCCATCACCCATTATTGCAGTGAAGGGATGTTCTTTATACATGAATATGTACAATTATATGTGCATATCTTGTGTGAGAGTGCACCATACTAACAATGGCTATTAAGCCACTCTTGTTCATGGCCTATCCACCCAGAATACAAGGTTGAATGCATATATACCCAAGCATAGGGTTGAGAAATAAAAGTACTACTCTAACAATCTTAAATAAGAAAGTTGGAAATGCATTCCATGTTGGCTCAAAAATGGAGGTTTTGGAGATGCCATTATCAAGGATGCAATAGTCAACTTTACTCAAGCTCAAAATATGGCTAAGAATGCTTCTTTCAAGGGAGAAGAAACATTAATACGTTAACACTTAGTGTTGGTCAAAGTTGTCATTGATGTCAATATGGAATTGTTGGAGATAGAAATATTATTATGATAACCCTTTCGTGATGTTGCCCTCTCCTCATGTGATAACCCTTTCGTGATGTTGCCCTAACTACATGACAAGACGAGTACAATTATGCCCTAAGCTCTAGAAGATGCTCATGATGTCCTAGTCCTTGTTTCTTATTTAAGATGCCTTAACCCTAGGCATACGCATGAATGATACCCTAAATGCATATATGAAACTCTATATTACATACATGAATGATCTAATGATGCATAATGATGAACTAAGAAACCCTTACCATAAAACCCTCTTAGGCACATGTATGCACATGTAATGACAAACTCTTTTTCCCTGGCATGGTTCAATGCAATAAATACATAAATTCATGAAGCCCTAAATACCTTGCTAAAGATGTCGTAATCCTAATAATGTTAAAGGCCTAAGTCTAAGAAGAAGAAGCCCTAGCACTGTAAAAAACATAAGATCCTAAAGCTTTCCATAAATAATATTATGATGACAGTTCACATTTTCATATCCTTGACTTCTCACAATAACTTTTGCTAGGGTTTTGTCACAAACCCTAGATTCCATCACCAAACTAAAATTTAGATATCAATAATTTATTTCAATCATAGCAAAAGCATTATTACATCTAGGGTTTCATTATCATGCCCTAGAAACTTATATCAATCCCTACTAGGGTTTTATCGTAAACCCTAGACACAAACATCAAAATTTTAATGTTAGATATACAATTGCTCAACCAAGCTAGGGTTTCAATCAAATTAAAGCATATTCATCTAGGGTTTCATTCTAGGATTTTATATTTACTATTGCAAGGGTTTTTTCATAAACCCTAACACATCAAACACTAAAAAATCTAGGGTTTTCATCATATATTTTGGACATCAATAACAAACCCTAAAAGGCTAAGGTTTTATAGTGAATCCTAAAGGTTAAGGTTTTACCAAAGTGAACAATGGATAGAGTATGATGAGGGTTGATTTAATTCGAAGATTAATCACCCTAAAATCAGAATCTTGATGATTCAAAACCCTAGACATGAGAGAGTTAGTAATATAAAGAAATTTTCAAAATGATTGTACCTTTTAATATGAAGAAGATTTCAAATCATATGGTCTCAAACATGTCTTGAGTTGCTTCTTTTTACAAACCTTTTAAGGGTTTCTTTATTGAAGGGTTTCCTCTTATCATGACAACATATTCATGGTCTATTTCCATATGAGATCTTTTATTAGAGTGTACAAGAATCCAGCTCGATTTATCATGCCTGCCTTATTTTTCTTCCTTTAAAATATAACTGCAATACTTGTTGACAATCACAACCAAAATATACAAGTACAATAGCATGGTGATTATCTAGAGCTTCCATTACCCTTTTAGAGAATGAATTCCTAGGGATTTTGACTACAAGCCTTAACTAGCTCTAAAGAGCAATATGTCAAAACCTAAACATCAATCATTTTATTTTTGCAAAGGATTGTCATATACCGACAAAACCTAGATATCATGAACAAGAGAATTAAGATTAGGTTTCCATATGTTCTATCTAGGATCTATAATCCTTAGACATTAAGAATCTTCAACACAATAATAATTTACAAACCCTAGAATAATGTAAGAAACTAAACCCTAAAATATTTTGTAATAGAAGTTATACATACCTCAAAATTACATACCTCTATTTGTAATGACGTAAGAAAATTTTGCCTTAATTTCTAACTTAATTTCTCTTCAAATAACTAAATCTACAATAACTTCCAGAAATTGAAGACAACTAAAATACTTGCAATGCAAAAATAAAAATGCTAGCAATGTATTCAATATCCAGATTACAATTAGACTAGCGATTTCAACCCTTTTTCAATGGAGAACATTCAGTTCAACAGTTAGTGGAAAACATCCACAACTAAAACCTGATCAATTGAAGAAAAATAATTCATTCACTATCCGTATGCCAAAATTCTGTGATATTATAATGTCCAACTTAACAATTGCTTTGTGGACCCTACGCCCCTTGATTGCACTACAGTCGATCCAAGTGTTGACGGCAAGACAAAATTTTTAATTTTGGGCCGCCTGAGGGCCTGAGGTGCCTCACAATGCTGGCTCAATTGCGTACTTTCACACACAGGCAGCCGCGGTCCCCACAAAGACTGTCCACGTCACCACTGGTTTATTGCGCCGAGAGGCGCATCTACAGCCCAGTATGACCCCGATGTCAGGTGGGTCACGTCCTCATACAAAATGTCGGCTTAGGTTTAAAAAAAAAAAAAAAAAATCGCATTGTGCTAGAACATATATCAATTTCTAATACAATTATATATTATTTATATAATTTGAATGGATCGTAAATTATATATGTGAATTTGAATGGATCATAAATTTACCTTTAACAAAAAAAATTACCACATTGAATTTCCAAATTAAGTAAAATTTTAAACATCTTTACTCTTTACTAAAGTAATTACCATTTCCTAAATCAAAGGAAAATAGTTAATTGAACACAAACAATCAAAATCCAAAATATTTTAATATTTCTTCTAATTAAATATTTGTAAAATGAATTTATACTTACTCCAGAGCTATGGTAAATAAATAAAAACATATATAAACTAGATGTATGGTAAATAATTAAAAATTCTTTTTATATTTATTCCATAAACCTTTTTATATTTAAAAAAACTTTAAAAAGAGGTTTTATTTAGATGAAGCCTATGGGAGGAATACCATGGGACAAATTAATATTGATACCATGGGCCAGATACCATGGGCCAAATACCATGGATAAATAAATAAATATAAAAGAGATATAAACAAGTATGATAAATAAATAAATAAATATTAAATAGATATAAAGAGGTATGGTAAATAAATAAATATAAAAGAGGCATAAAGAAGTAAGGTAAATAAATAACAATATATCAAATAGGATTATAAATAAAAATCTAATTATATAACAAGCCTATGGGCTAAATACCATAGTAAAGAAAAGGGGTATGGTAAATAAATAAAAATATAAATAAAATAGAGGTATGGTAAGTAAATAAAACCTCTTTTCATATTTACTCCATAATCTCCTTTATATTTACAAATATTTATGTTCATTAGTTTACATAACTAAGAAGAAATAGAGAGAGAGAGTGATAAGGGAGAGATGGAGAGAGAGTGTGTATGTTTAGGGGTGAGATAAAGAGACAAAGTAAGATGTATGGAAAGAAGGGGGAGAGAAGAAGTGAGAAGGAGAGAGGGAGGGATATAGTAATGTAGTTGGAGAGAGAGAGGGGTGGAAAGAGAGCGAGAAAGAAAGGGATGGGGGAAGAGAGAGGATTAGAGAGAGAGAGAGAGAGAGAGAGAGAGAGAGAGAGATATGGGGGAAGAGAGAGGATTGGAGGGAAAAGAGAGAGAGAGAGGTGGGAGAGAAAGGGGGAGAGAGGAATGATGAGAGAGAGGAGGAGAGTGATGGGGGAAGAGAGAGTATTGGAGAGAGAGAGAGAGAGAGGAAGGAGAGAGGGATCGATAAGAGAGATGGAGTTAGAGGGGGAGAGATGTAGGAAATAAGAAATATAGAGAGTGAGAAGGGGAGAGAGAGAAGGAGTGAAAAGGGAGAGACAGAGAGAGAGCGTGTATGTTTGGGGCTAAGATAAAGAGACAAATAAGGAGAGATGGAGATAAGGGGGGAGAAGGAGATATAAGGAGAGAGGGAGGGATATAGTAACATAGTTGGTGGGTGAAGAGAGAGAGAGATGGAAGAGAAAGGGAAAGAGAGGAAGGAAGAGAGAGGATGTGAGAGAGTGGAGAGAGGGAGGGAAAGAGAGATGGACTTGGAGGGGGAGGAGGAGAGAGGTAAGAAGAAAGAAATAGAGAGAGAAAGGTGGAGAGAGAGAGAGTGAGTGAGTGATAAGGAATATGGAGAGAGAGGGAGAGAGGGGGAAGATAGAGATATAGATGGAAGGTGAAGAAAGGGAAGAAGAGAGAGATGGGGAGAGGAGGGGATTGACAAAGAGATTGATATATATGGATTGCGAGAGTGTGTGTTTAGGGGGGTGAGATAGAGAGACGGAAAAGAAGAGATGGAGGGGGATATAGATATGGATGGAGGGTGGAGAGAGGGAAGAATATTTCTCACACTAGATGGATTGATATAAGTGGAGATGGTGATTTATAATCCTATTTGATTATTTGCACTATATGCATAGATTTTAGTGTAGATATTTATTTCTAATGATATTTGATTACTTGCACTAGATGCATTGATTTCAGTGTAGGTGGTGATTTCTAATACAATTTGATTGCTTGCACTGAATTTGTTGATTTCAATTTAGATGTCGATTTATAATTATATTTGATTACTTACACTAGATGAATTGGTTTCAATGTAGATGATTTCTAATCCTATTTGATTGTTTGCGCTAAATGCATTGATTTCAGTGTAGATGGCGATTTCTAATCCTATTTGATTTATTTGAGTAAATGCATTGATTTCAGTGTAGATGTTGGTTTCTAGAGAGAGAGAGACAGAGAGAGAGAGAGAGAGAGAGAGAAGGAAGATGGAGAGAGAGGGAGAGAGGAAAAAAGGAGGAAAGAGAGATATTAATGGGGGAGAGGGAGAGAAGGGGAAGATAGAGATATAGATGGAAGGTGAAGAGAGGGAAGAAGAGAGAGATGGGGAGAAGGGGTGATTGAAAAAGAGATTGATATATATGGAGTACGAGAGCGTGTGTGTTTAGGGGGGTGAGATAGAGAGACAAAAAAGAATAGATGGAGGGGGATATAGATATGGATGGAGGGTGGAGAGAGGGAGGAATATTTCTAGCACTAGATGGATTGATATAAGTGGAGATGGTGATTTCTAATCCTATTTGATTATTTGCACTAGATGCCTCGATTTTAGTGTAGATATTTATTTCTAATGATATTTGATTACTTGCACTAGATGCATTGATTTCAGTGTAGGTCGTGATTTCTAATACAATTTGATTGCTTGCACTGAATGTGTTGATTTCAATTTAGATGTCGATTTATAATTATATTTGATTACCTGCACTAGATGACTTAATTTCAATGTAGATGATTTCTAATCCTATTTGATTGTTTTCACTAAATGCATTGATTTCAGAGTAGATGGCGATTTCTAATCCTATTTGATTTCTTTGAGTAAATGCATTGATTTCAGTGTAGATTTTGGTTCCTAGAGAGAGAGAGAGTGAGTGATAAGGAAGATGGGGAGAGAGAGAGAGAGAGGACAAAAGGAGGAAAGAGAGATATTAGCGGGGGAGAGGGAGAGAAGGGGAAGAGAGGGAAGAAGAGAGTGATGGGGAGAGAGGGTGATCGACAAAGAGAATGATATATATGGAGTGCGAGAGCGTGTGTGTTTATGGGGGTGAGATAGAGACAAAAAAGAAGAAGAGATGGATGGGGATATAGATATGGATGGAGGGTGGAGAGAGGGAAGAATATTTCTTGCACTAGATGGATTGATTTAAGTGGAGATGGCGATTTATAATCCTATTTGATTATTTGCACTAGTTGCATCGATTTTAGTGTAGATGTTTATTTCTAATGATACATGATTACTTGCACTAGATGCATTGATTCAGTGTAGGTGATGATTCCTAATACTATTTGATTGCTTGCACTGGATGTGTTGATTTCAATTTAGACGTCGATTTATAATTATATTTGATTGCTTGCACTAGATGCATTGATTTCAATGTAGATTATTCCTATTACTATTTGATTGTTTGCACTAAATGCATTGATTTCAGTGTAGATGGCGATTTCTAATCCTATTTGATTGCTTTGAGTAAATGCATTGATTTCAGTGTAGATGTTGGTTTCTAATCTTATTTGATTGATTGCATTAGGTGAATTGATTTCAATGTAGAAGTTATTTTCTAATCTTATTTGATTGCTTGCATTAGATGCATTGATTTCAATGTATATGTTGATTTATGATTTGATGTAATTGAATATATGATGGTACATTAATATTAAAGTGATTGGATTAACAATATGCATTGATTTTAGTGTAAGCACAAAAAGTTATTAACAATGTAGATTGATTTTTGTGTTATAGTAATTTAAGCTATTAATATTGGAGAGCAAGAGAGACAAGGTATCATGTTTACTACAATAGATCGAGCTAAAGATTTAAATGGTTTACGCTTTAAATTTTCTTTTTCATATAATCGATATGAAAAGATAACAAAACTAACAAGGGATGAAATAAGAATAGTAGAAGAAAATAGTTTGAGATTGATTGTAACATGAGTACGTTCTTATTATTCACATTTTCTATCTTTCAACACTATTATTGTCACTTTTCATTTAAAAAAAATATTTCATCATTTTTCATCATTATAGTTATTAACAATAATTATCATCTCAACGAACTGAGGTAACTAAGAAAATAATGCCCAAGTTAATCTCAAAAATATTTAGCATATTTAAAATGATTATATTAATATTTAATATATTTACATATTACTGATAAAATTAATCATATCTTTGATAGATTTTCCTTGGCAGCACACTACTGAAACTAGCCTAGATCCATCTTACATCTCAAAAATATACAAAAATTTTAATAATCTGAAAAATGTGACGTTGATGCCTCCGACTGGAACCAGCCTAGATCCATCTAACTCACTCCACTATCATCTTGTAGGAGGGATCAAATCTCGGTGCAAACCTTTCCTCAAGTTTTGCACTCAAAAAATAGGTTTGCACCTCGAGAGATTTGATCCCTCTCGGCGCATGATAGATCCAGAGTTAGATGGATCTAGGCTGGTTTGAGCTAAGATAAGTCCCCGACGGTTTGCGTTTCCACAACTCCCCTACAATGAGATTCCACAGACATGCTAATCGATTTTTTCTTCCGCTTCAATCCTTTAACTCCCGGAATGGTGCCTGGCGTTATGATTCTGTAAATATGAACTGCTACACTCTTCAATTTAGGGATTCACTGAAAAATGGAACATTGTTATCTCCAGGGTGTCTTCTGGAAGTGATGTCGTAAACCAGAATTTCGCTCAGATGCAGATCACAAGAGATTACACTGCTTTAATTGCTTCACTGTTTTGCTTTGAGTTTGACCAAAAATAACAGGATTAAGATGCCTAACCGAGAACCCTTGCGTCCAAATAGAAAATATCTTTCGTTGTCTTCTAGAGACTCCTGTACCAAATCACTTACTCAAGAATCTGCTGCTCATATAGGACTGTGCTACATAGAGAAAGATAGAAATGGTCAACTGGGTGGGATCTTTCACCACCGAAATTGGCAAGGAGAGGGGTCTTAAAACCCACAGAAATAATGTTTAAGAAACCAATAAGATGATCAACCATGATTATTCTAATTGAATTCAATCCTTCCATATTTATAGATTTCCTAAGGGGTCTTTCCTCCATAAATGATTGAGTAAATTTTACTTCAAACCTCAGTTTTGGGTTTCTTTTAGATTTCTTTGCCAAACTTCTCCAGAATTGGAAATTTTGGGATTTCCCCTTTAATGAGGACTGTAGCCTACGGGGATTGATAGGCTATTTCATATGTTAGGCCAATTAATCCCTTAAGAACATTACAGTCCTCCTTCGTCACATTGTTTTTCCTCAGGCAATTGATGCATAGCCTCTTCAACCTTGGGATGTACATCCTTAGTAGATAATTCACAAAACAAAGATACATCTGAGTCAATTGTCATCAGGTCCTTTGCATTTACTTCAACATCTTTCCAGAGACCAAATATCAACTTTAGGGAAATTGAAGTAGTTTTAAGTCATGGACATTTGACTTGTTTTCTGTCAAATGATCATCCTGTATAATGAAGAATTGTCCTGCATGCCAAGAGCTTCTGTATACCCTCTTCAAAGAAATAGTCTGGAGAATTTACAAGGCACAAACCCAAACTTGATTGGGTAGCTGCATATCTTCAGCAAATGTACTCAACATTGACCAAGATGCATGTCTTGTACTTTGTAAATTTACAAAATCTTGTTTTGTTGGTTCAAGGGCATTTGCTTTATCTTCCCCATAAGAGATACAACCCAAGTGATGACAATAGATTGCACAAACATCTGGTACTGAGCTTGTTGATTTCAACTAAATCATTGGAGACCTGGAAATCTATTTCACAGAGGATAGAATTAATAAAAGCTATGTACGCCTCCAGTATATCTTGAAAGCTATCAACATCTTTACCTTTAATAGCTGTCAGTTTTCTCTCATGTTTATCCATTTCTGATGAACCATATGATCAGCAGATTTTAAGCTGGTATCTGACATAATAATTTCTCTTCCCTAAAAGCAGATCTGGGCAATATCTCTAATGGAAAAACCTACATAGCCTGCAGTAATCATGCTTGTAAAAAATTCAAAGATCATTTTTAAAACTAATCAAATTTTCTGTATACCAACACTCGATGTACTTTCTAGCCCAAGTCTTTCTTTTATATGTATGCAGTAGGCTGACAACAATTTATATAAGAAACCCAAGCCATTGATCATTAGAAGCATCCAGTGCAGTGTACACGGTGGAGGAAAGCACCTTCAAAACCTACCCCGAATGCTCCAAAAGTTCATTCGGATGCACCGAAATTTCCGCTTCAATTTTCTCATTTGTCCACAATTGTGAGACAAAAGGAGAACTTAAATATCGCACAAGAACCTATGATCTCTTGACTCTCTAAGTGTTTTCTAGAACTTAAATATCGCACAAGAACCTATGATCTCTTATGATCTCTTACAGTGTTTGCTAGAACTTAAATATCGCACATGAACCTATGATCTCTTGACTCCATAAGTGTTTGCTAATATTAATCCATTTAATAGAACACACTTTTTCTCCACTTTGACAGGCTCAGCCAAAGAAAACACTACCCTTTGTATGTATCCAGTATCTCCATACAAAAATCTGCTTGTTTCCACCTCTGCATCCTTAATGTAGTGTTGACTTGACTTCTTGTCAACACATTTAACTAAGTAATTTCTGTAGGCTTGTTAAGTCTCTGACCTGCACGCGGCTTTTTTCATACTAGAACCTCGCATTTGTTAAACTGAAAAACATTCTCTAAATATAGAAGTCTCCCATCAGTTTCTCCAAAAAACTTCACAGAACCATAACCTCTTCTACCAAAAAAAGTCTTTGACCTGACAGCAATAACCTCGCTGCTCAGCACGCTCTTTAGCAGCCAATTCTTGTATCTTTGGTTTTGTGTAGTAGTCTGAATGCCAAAGTTTAGGCATAAGGGCATCAATGTCTGCACCATGCTCATATACCAGCTTCTCCTAGCTCTATGGCCAAAAATTGAGATATAACTATTTCCTGTATGATTATGCTGCTTGTGAAGAACATTCTGCCCTGAAGTGGATTTTACGTAGGCATCAACTGGCTTTGATGATAATGGGTTATTCTGAAGGGTTGTATCCTTGCCACCACATGACCAGTCATCAACATTGTCTTCAGGCTCTTGGGTAAATGCCTTCTCAAATGATGATGCCCCACTTTTACCATATGTCGTCGTTCCATTATCATTGATAGCCATTTCCTTCGTGTTTGCTATTGGTTTGCATGTAGCAGATGGAGATTGGTCAGGTGGATGAATAAAAAGTGCCATTGGGTTTTCTCTTGGAATGAACATGGCATCTGCCTTTGGAGGGCTAGGTGCTTCTTCATTCTCAATGAAAAATGATACCTTGGGACTATCCTTCTTAGGATTGTATCTAAGTGAATGTATGTGGATCCTTGACCTTTTAGTGACATGCCTTGGAGTCAATAGAGAAGATCCCCAACTTCGACCGATAGACATCCGAGGCATTTTAGGAAGATTTCCAAATGGATTTGTCACAGGTTGTGGTGTAGTAACCATTATATTCTGCTGAGTGGGTTTCCCAAAGGTGCTCTACCCAAAAGCTGGCATCTCATGGGTTTCCAAAATATCTCCAGATCCAGTGCATTCAGATTGTTTTACATTACAACACTGAGTTGAAACTGAGACGACACATGAAGAATATGTTGAGATAGTAAGAGCTGCATCTGCAGAAAATTTTGGGGAAGACGTAAATGTCTCACAATTCTCAGATCCTTTATTGCTTCACTGTCTACTACCCTGGATGTATAGATATTATTTCTAACAGAATTATCTTAAGTAGAAAAGTCAGCTTCACCCATTAACCTATCACCTTACCTCCCACCTAATAACCTATCACAAGTTGAGGTTTGCTTCACTCATTAAAGCTAGGGCATCAAACCCACTGAAACCCTTCACTATTCCCTCTGATGGGTAGTGGCCCATTTCCTCAGTTAGAAGTGCTTCTAGAAACACACCACGAGGGGATGGACTGCGTAGCACATACTTCCTTTGGTCTGTATTCCAACTTCCAAGTCTGAGGGCTATATTGGCTAATATTCTAGGTCTGAAAAATAAGTCTGTTTACAAGTTTCAATTAAGTTTGTTCTAGCCTTTTATGCAATGTTTGGCTGGATTTTTACAACATTTTTATTATTGGGACTAGAGCATCAAACCCATTGAAACCCTTTACAATTCTGTCTTATGGGAAATGGCCCATTCCATACATGGATCTGGTACTTAAGATGATTCTCTAATAGCATTTGAACCCCTCAATTTTTTTTAATCCTAACCTTAGGGACTACAAGATGCTATAAATCAAGGCTTCCATTTTTGCTTTGATTATATGTTGCAATTACTAGGAATTGATGTAGAATAGCGATGACATTATGTTGATGGTTCCTAAAAAAAATCTTCTTCCTTAGCCACCCCAGATTGGTTTTTGAGGAGTCATCAATATTTAATTTTATCCATTTTTCAGAAGAATGATTATAAAACTGCTGGCATTAAGTGGCCTAAGTCTCATTCAACAGTTATTGGCTTTGCTTTAAATATTTAATTTTGTACATTCTCTATCTGATGCTTTTCCTTGCACCTTGATTTCAAAAATAGTGTCATCATTCCCACAAACCCTGGTTGGTTAGTTTGAAATACTTATGGGTCAGCTTGAAATATTGGTAGATAAAGGTGCCTACGGTTATGTCAAGACTAACATGTATATATATTGATATTTTGGATTTGATACAAATAACAAGCATGGAAAAGCTCCATGTGTAGTCATATAATCTGGTATAGCACTTCCACACTAATTCCTACGATGCCAAGAAAGTATTTAATATTGTGGCAAGGAATATATTTTTCTTCCATAGGACTATAAGGAAACAACAATAACTTATATGGATCAAAGTGCTTCTAAACCTCCTCATGCAAACATAATTTTAATTCCTAGGAAATACAGACAAGGACAACTAAAATAAAGCACATGGCCATAATTTTATCTCCAGAGATATTGGCACTTTAAAAGTTGAACTTGCAAGACCATAGTGAAAAATAACTCTTCCTAAAAGCTGGAATAACCCATCACCACAGCAAATAAAAACTATATTTGAACGTTTTTTTGCCTCAATGAACAAACATTTCACAATTCTATAGACCTGCACTTTTAAAATTTCTTTGTCTAAACAGAGTTTTAGGTACTATACAAGTGCCATAAAACGTACATTGTTTTAGCTTTGCCTAGTCTAATCTCACAAAAGAGAGTGACTTGCACATTTATCCTAAGGATTTCACCTCCACATCTATTGTCACTTGGTTTTTTTTCTTCGACCCAAAATGATTCTTTAAGGTTCAATAGTCATGGTGGTCATATTTGATAGTTCTCCTTTGTTATGATTTTTAATCTCTACTTCTGGTTGCATTTACAAGTTTAATATCACTTTCTAACCAATTATAATGAATGCACGTGAACAGAGTTTTAAGGAGTGGGGAGAGGAACAATAGTAATCATGAACTCAAATGTTGGGGATGTTGCAAAGGAAATTCTTCAGTCACTGATTATATGCAAGGGCACTGCTTTTCCTGGTAAAAGGCTTCTAGAATATTAAAATTTGAGGGTGGGAAGTCTTGACTCTTGGGCATATTCATCCTCATTCTCAGCAAGGCTAGTAGTGTCATGGGCCTAAAGTACTCATCAGGCATGTAACTATTTGGATCTGCAAAAGCATCTTCTAAAGCAACACCACCTTTATGAGAACATGTTTGGGCAACATTTTATTTTCTGTAAAATTATTGAATTTCTTTCATGAGAAAAAGCTTTTGACCCTTCGTTTCATTCATTATTTGCCCCAAGTCAATTTCCTGAACTTCTGAACGAGAGGAAGATGCTACAGCTTCATCTTATTCAAAAACACCATCATTCTCATGAAAATAGTAGGATTGTGCAGTAAGCTGATTTTGTTCAGATACTTAATCTCCTCCTCAGAAAGAGAATATGGCCCTCTAGTTCATGCATCATTTGTATTAATTCAAAATCATGCATCTCATTCTTGAGAAAATGATTTTTTTTAGGTTTGATGACAAGTTTTAGGGGCAATGACTATCTGATGCTAGTTGTGGATGGCTCAATAAAATGAGACATCATCCCATCTATAAAGGCACACAAAGGGTTTGAACCTTCAACCAAAATCCTAATTAAATAAAAAATCACACACTGAATTGCAAGAAGGTAACATGTACTTGAACCGTGAACCTTGTCAACTCAATAAAAATAAAAAACTCCTCAGCCTTCTATGTTGGAAAATCTCAAAGTACTTATGACCATTTATAACTAAACATAAACCGCCATTTAATTTTTGTTTGCAAGAACGTCTGACCCAGATCATATTGTCAAAGAACCAAACTCAAAAGAATGCAGGGCAGCTTTTACAGAGTTTTGTGAGAGCTCACATGTCTACGATGTAGACAAGGCTAACTACACCGGGCTTTGTATACTGCTGTAATAGAATTTGGTCGCATGCATTCCAATTGACATTGGGCCTATCCCTTGGTTGCTCAGATCTCCACAACCACTTCATAATCGAACTTATTATTTCGTCTCCTGAAAATTCCAATATGAATAACATGTCGAAAAGATGCATACACCTGTAAAATCTCTTGTTTAATGGGATTGACCCGCAACAGCATGTGGCAACTACATCAATTAGAACTAGTTTCCATTGCAGGCTCCAGTGTATGACCATCAAGAGCATGCATTGTTGTTAACAATGAGAGTATCAATTACTTGTTCTCTGATCTTCTTGCTGAGGCTTTTTAAGGAATAAAAAAAAATGAGCGCATAACATAGTGCACATCTAATGGTTGTGGGGCGAGTCCCCGTCATAGGATGTACTTTCAAGGGAGGGAAGGTAGATAATTTGCTCTTTAATTCAATTGATCTTTCATACATAATTCATAACTCTTTATACAGCCTACCAGATCTGATATTTTGTAATGAAGAAAATTACACACGAAATCCTTCTCTAGTGGTCCAGGTTCGAGTAGTACATACCCGAGTAACTTCGGCAGAAAGTAACCCATATGAAACCCTGCTCTGTATTGCCGGTATTTCCAATCCACCAGCCCTGCTCTGTATTGCCATTTTTGCCAATCCATTATTAAGAATGGCCCTCCTAAATCTCCTACCAAACAACCAAAGATCGAAACATCGGTGCTCGCACAATTGTCTGCCCTTGGTGTTTGATAATTTGGGCAATTGTGATAGTAATACTTTGAACACACCAAATCTGATATTCCCGCGTATGGCCGAACCAAAATTCAAAAGTTAGTAGAACTACGCGCGAATGTCATACATCGAAATCTCTTTACATTACCAATGCATGAAACTATTATATATTAAAAACTAATTATATATTATATCCGAATCTCTTTTGTCACTCATTTTTCTGCGAAAATTAAAGTCGAAGATTTTTTTTAAGCTTCCACTTGGGTTTTATGTACGTAGTGTACCTTATAATTTTCTAGTGTCACAATTAAAATAATAACAAATAATTAATTAATACAATGTGCATTCCATTCAAAATTTAAATTTATGATTATATTTTCTTTATTGTAATAAAGAGATAAATAGGATCATAAAATCTATACCAGGATATATTTTAATGTTTTTATGTTTTTGGTCTTGTAGTATGGTTTATTTTTTATTATTTATTTATTTGGTTTTGGATTTGTAGTCTTAGACTGTTTAAGATTTAAAATATTAGAAAAAATGAAAATCTAGGAAGTCTAGTCAATTATTGTAAATGATGTGGTTTTTTTGAATAATGGGATGAAGCAAATAGCAATTACTGATGATTGTCTAAGTATTGATTTTTACAATTGAGTTATAATATATTTTTTCACTATTTATTAAAAAGAACAGAAAATCACGATTTTTAAGAAAATAACATTTTTATTCCTTTTCAAAATCATATTCTTAAAGTTCTATTTTTTTTTCATTTTTTTCTTAATCTTAATTTTGTTTTTTATGAAAATGTTTAAATGATAAAAATTGAATTGTTAAATTTATATAAATATAAAACTTGAGGGTTGTCAAGGCTCGTTATATTTATACATTCATAAATATATTTCAAATATAATAGTAAACAAATGGAAAGGAATAATAAACAACCGACTATAAAGTATTTGATGTTTTGTAGTATAAATTTTACATTGTTAAATTTGAAAGTTATTTTAAATTTAATAGGCAAAAATAAAAATGATATAGATTTTCATTTCATTTATATCAAGTAATAATTATTTGACAAGGAATAAATATCTGGTTACAAAGTATTTAATATTTTGTATCTTCAATTATACTATGTAAGTCATAAAATAAAGTTACAAAGCATTTAATATTATGTACCTTCAATTATACTATGTAAGCCATAAAATAAAGTTGATAGCATATTTTCCATTTAAATTCAATAATATATAATCAAGATTACAAAATATTAAGTCTTCAACCGAATATATATATAATTGCGTTAATTAAAGCTGAGTATTAAATTAAAAAGGTAAAGGTTCTTTGCCAATATATTAGTTAATTAATTAACGTTTATTATTAAATATAAAAAGTAAAGGTCCTTTGCAATTATAAACTAATTATATATTATAAACTATTATATAGTGTAATAAACCGATAGTATGAGAAGAAGGATTAGTATAAAAGTGTAAACTATTATATAGTGTAATAAACTAATAGTATAATGGTATGAGAACGAGAACAATAGTATAATGGTACGAGAAGAAGAATGATTAGTATAAAATTATTATATTTTATAAATTATTATTTAGTTTGAGGTGGTCTAATGGTTAGGAGTGTGTGTTTCTTTTTAAGAGGTTGCATGTTTAAAATCAGAGGGGGTAAAGTATGTATGTTTTCGTAGACTTAGCAGTCAAATCGCTGCCCGGAGGTGGGTCCCTTATTCCACAAACAAGAGGTCTCATACACCAATTTGGAGTCTAGCTTGGTCGTGACCTTAAAATTGGATAATAATAATAATAATATTGTAAAAGGGTAATAAAATTATTATATATTGTAATATTATATATATATATATGGTATAATGTCAAGTCTCACTAGCACAATCGGTTGAGGATGGGCCTCGTTAGCAAGGCAACCCAGGATCAAACCTCACAGGAGGTGGTTGTGTCTTGTGTTAGGGGAAGGAGACATGCTAAAAAATCTAGTCAGCTAAGGGCTGGTGTGGCCCAGGCCAAGTGTGATCCCCAGGTGAATTTGACGGCTAATTAGATGCCCCTGGGTTGCGGCTCCTCAAGCCACAGGTCAAGCCTAAAGGATCACAAACAACTTGAAAAACAAACAAACAAAATTATATAGTGTATAAAACTATTATAATTTTAGCATTATAAATGGATACATACTCTTCTAAGGGGTCATTGAATTCATCTACCTAAATTTGAACACTAGATGGATTTAACGAACCCTTTGTCTCTAAATCTTAATGCTACAATTTGATTCAGAGACCATGGGGTCTTTGAATCCATTTGCAGTGTTAAAATTTAGTGAAATGTAACACTTCAATATCAAAATTGCAATTTTTCATTTCTGGAGTGACACAATTAAAAATGACTAGCGTAAATGACTAATTCATATACTTTTTATACTTGTTAGTTGGTCATATTTTTATTATTGGACTATAGTAGCCATTTACATTAATCCTTTTTTATTTAGTCACTTATTATCTAGTCATATATTTTAGTCTTGGACTAAATTAGTCATTTAAGTTAGTCGTTTTTAGCTGGGTCATTTCTTATCTAGTCATATATTTTATCCCTGGACTAAATTAGTCGTTTAAGCTAGTCATTTTTAGTTCGATCACATAAAGTTGCTCAATTTTAGTAGTAATTCACTTTAAATAATTGCGATGACTAACTTTTGTAGTCACCTAGTCACTAATTTCATCATTTTTTACTAGTGTTGAGAGGAAGTCCGGTAATCCATTCTTGTTGAAGAATGTCATGCATGTTCCAGGTCTGAAGAAGAACTTGGTCTCAGTCGCAATGCTGGAAGACAGGGGTTATGATGTTGTTTTCAGTGAGGGAAAATCTTTCCTTTGACATAAAACAACGGGTCAAACCAAGAAGATAGGGGTTCGAATTAAGAATCTCTACACGCTAGAGGTATATGGCTGCGCTACAATGGTGGGCAAAGCAGAAGAAGTGGTGAGCCGGGATGAGGGCGAGTTATGGCACAAGAGATTGGGCCATCTTCACCATGGCGCTTTGAAAATTTTGCAGTAAATTTCTACTGGACTTCCCAAGGGTACTCTTGTGCAGTCAGATCCGTGCAAAGGATGTACAATGGGTAAGTTTGTGAAGACCACCTTTCATGAGAAGGAGAACCGTGCTTCGGTGATCCTAGAGAGAATTCACACAGACGTGTGTGGACCATTCTCGATTGCTTCAACAACGAAACACAGGTATTATGTGATATTTGTTGATGAATTTTCTCATAGATGCTGGATCTTCTTCATGCAGAAGAAGAGTGAAATGTTCTCAAAGTTCTGCGAGTTCAAGGCATTGGTGGAGAAGGAGTCAGGGAAGTAGGTGAAATCTCTACGGAGCTATAATGGTGGTGAATACATCTCTGGCGAATTCAGAGACTTCTATAGCAAAGAAGGTATTCGAAGAGAACTCATAGCACCTCATAACCCACAGCAGAATGGGGTCGCGAGAGAAAGAACAGAACGATCGTGGGTGCTGCACGAGCGATGTTGCATGACCAGGGCCTACTGATGCACTTGTGGGTGGAAGCATGCAACACTGCGGTTTATGTGCAAAACCGTTGTCCTCATAGAGTACTTGGCATGATTACACCCGAGGAAGATTTTACTGGTAAGAATCCTGATATTTCTCATTTGAAGATTTTTGGCTCACCTGTTTACATTCATGTAACGAAGGATGCCAGGAAGAAGTTGGAGCCGACTGTAGAAGTTGGGATATTTGTGGGGTACACAGAAACACCCCATAACTATCGTGTGTATTTTCCAAACAGTCGGATGACTGTTATGCGACGAGATATAAAATTCAATGAGGTGAAAGCCATGAAGTTGTCACTTGAGAGGGAGATACACTTGCATGTGGAAGAGGAACTTCTTGTTCCCAAAGATGAGCTTCTAGATGTGGATCAGCTACAGGAGGAGATTCATGGAGTGGAAGAGTCCAATCATGCAGAACCAAACATCAGACAAGGGAGGAAGCGTACCACGGAAGCTGAGAGACTGAAGGTGGATGCGGCACAGAATGTAGGAGTTCCTACATCACAGTGCAGACAGAGACAGTCACCTGACCGATATAATGGATATATGGCTCTTATGAGAAAGTGTATTGTGACAGAGCCATCTTCTTTTGAAGAAGCAGTGCAGGAGCCCACATGGGTAGATGCCATGGTGGAGTATGACTCCATTGTCAGAAACAGTGCTTGGGAGATTGTTCCAAGGCCGGTGGGAAAATCAGTAGTAGGATCAAGATGGATCTACAAGGTAAAGCAAGCTGCTGATGGGAGCGTCGAGAAGTATAAGGCAAGATTTGTTGCCCGGGGCTTCTCACAGATTGAGGGGATTGAATATGAAGAAACCTTTGCACCTGTCGCATGATATTATTCCATACGAACCATCCTTGCTCTCTCAGCACAGATGGGTTGGCACATTCATCAGATGGATGTGAAGACTACGTTCCTTAATGGGATCATTGAGGAAGAGGTGTACATTGAGAAACCTGAAGGATTTGAGATCTTTAGCAGCGAGTCGCATGTGTGCAGGCTCAAAAGAGCGCTGTATGGGCTGAAACAAACACCCCGTGCTTGGTACACTCGGATCAACAACTATTTCATTGGACTTGGCTTCACTAAGAGTGAGGCGGATGCAAACCTGTACCATATTTTGGTTGAGGGTAAGCTTTTAATCATTGTACTTTATGTTGATGATTTGATACTAACAGGTGATGAGCAGTTGATACACTCATGCAGGGCTGATCTTACAAAGGAGTTTGAGATGAAGGATTTGGGCCTCCTTCATTATTTCCTTGGATTGGAAATATGGCAGCAGGAAGGTGAACTGTTTGTGTCTCAAGGCAAGTATGCCCGGGAATCTTTGGAAGTTTCACATGAAAATTTTGCAAACCTATCGACACTCTCTTCCGGAAATTGAGAAGAAAATTCCATATTGAGAGGTAGTGGATGCCACTGTTTATCGACAGTTGGTGGGTTCGCTCATGTATTTAGTCAATACAAGACCGGACATATGCTATGCGGTGAACCAGCTTTCACAAGCGATGGTTAAGCCTACCAAGCTCTTTCGGAAGGTGGGAAAGCATGTCCTGAGATATCTCAGGGGCACATCTGAGTATGGTTTATGGTATAGATAGATGGATGAGGTGAAGTTGCATGGCTTCACGGATGCAGATTGGGTAGGAAGCCCAACAGAAAGAAAGAGCACATCAGGAGGGATTTTCAGTATCGATCTATGGCAGTTTCTTGGTACAACATGAAACAAAGATCTGTGGCACTCAGTTCAGTGGAAGCAGAATACATGGCAGCAAGTTTAGCTGCATGTGAGTCTATCTGGATGAGGAAGATTCTGGTTGGTTTTTTCGGTTCACATTTAGATCCCACGGTGATTCATTGGGATAATCAGAGTTGCATTAAACTCTCGGTTAATCCTGTGTTTCATGATAGATCTAAAAATATTGATATCCGGTATCATCACATCAGATATTGTGTGCAGCGGAAGATCATGTTGCTTCAGTACATTCCTACGGAGGATCAGGATGCATATATTCTGACGAAGGCGCTCACTAGGAGCAAATTCGAATAACATAGAGGCAGGATCGGGGTGAAGGATAATCCCTATCTTGTTGAGAGGGAGTGTTGATATTCAACAAGATGATGAGCTTAGTGAAAAGAGTCGCCTTCACTAAGTAGGCCCACAGGCTATTTTTGGTGCAAGTCTATTTTTAGACTGTGTCTATTTTTAGACATGTCGATCATATTTCAGAAGTTGCAAGATGCTATTTGTGGATGGTTGATAAAGTTGGAAAAATAGATGAAATTCTATTTTTAGAATATTGGGCGAAGTTTATTTATAGATCGTCAATCTAAAATAGATGCATGTCAATTATTATTAGCTCTTAATAATAATCGGACTGTAAACAACAACTTATTCTCTTGGATCACTTCAGTTCAGTGCACAGATGTGGCACAACAACTGACAGAAGGAATTATGCTATTCCTGAGGGTTTACTGGAGCTATTGCATGGAGGACTCAGTTAGAACTCAAGTGGCAGAGTTATGACACAGTTGGAAGAAGTAGTTATGGAGTTGTATTTAGTTTAACTTAGTTAGATACAGGTTGAGCTAATTGTATCTAGTCTAACTGATTGATACACTAGTGAGAGTGGAGTGAATTAATTAGTTAATTAATTCACAAATAATAACTCATTAATCAACTGAACAATACATCAGTTAACTACAGTGCATGGCAGTTTCATTGGAGACCAGTGGAGAGATAGGTAAAAGGGCAAGATAAACTATTTGTTGTGACTATTAGTGATGCATTGATTGCATCCAACACACAGTGGAGATGCCAATGAGGATTGCACAGTCAATCCAAGAGTAATTCGAATTCATTCAGAACTATTCTTTAGCAGGAATTGCACAGTGGAGGCAGGCTAGCAGGTGGCAAAGATCGGTGCATGGATTTGCAAGATTAGGCTTGTATAGTGTATGACGATTGTACTGTACTGAGAGCTTGTGATAAGCTTTGTATGTTTGTATGAGATTGTCATATAATCTCCATGTTACATAATATATAGTCGGGGTTTTCAGCTTCAAGCTTTCCCGGTTAAAAACTGTGTTATGTGCGATTGAAAATTTTTGTTTATGCTTCACATGTGTGTGCAATTAATTTTTCCGCAAAATATTAATAAGTGGAATAGATTCAGTATCTTGCATAAAGTTAAATGGTGTGAGATCAGGTGGATCTTGGACATATGCATGCTTAGTGCATATAATTTCTACACTTTTTCGTATAATAGTCCCTCAAATCCGAAAAAGCATAAAATAATACCTGAGAGAACCTCCTAGCCATGTTCAACTAGAGTTTTCCTGTTTGATAAACATAATCTATCTCAGTCCGAAAAAGGGTTAAACTTATACTAAGTAGATTTCGTTTCACTTCCTTTTATGAGCTCGAAAGGACAAGTGCTCGACGATATATTCATGTTTTGGGAGTCTAAAAAGAGCTGAAAGAGAACTCCAAGGGGGTTCTGCTTTCATGTTTAAAAAAGCTCGAAAAAGAGATAAAAGTGTGCTTTGAGTTTCTTTTTCATGTTTAACAAAGCTCGAAAAAGAGATGAAAATGTGCTTTGAGGTTTCTCTTTTTCGTAAGTTTTAATGAGTCTGAAAAAATGATAAAAATGTACTCATAACACCGAATTTAAATTTAATTTAAAAGCAGGAAAAGACAGAAAGGAATTGACATTTTTATGTTTTTACGAGAATGAAACGAATAAGAAAAGAAGCTCGGGATTTTCATGAGTTTAACGAGTGTTCGAAATAATAACCGAAATGGACTCGAGATAGGTTTCATTTTTATACAAGCTTGAAACAAAGGAAAATTATGCCTGAGAGTGGTTTAATTTTTACAAAAGCTTGAAACAGAGAAAACTGTGCTTGATATTGGTTTCATTTTTACACAAGCTTGAAACAAAGGAAATTGTGCTTGAAAGTGGTTTAATTTTTACACAAGCTTGAAACGTAGAAAACCGTGCTTCAAATAAATTTGAATGCCCCCTGCAAGAGCACATGCCCCCCAAGCTTCATTTCATTCACCTAAGTAGACTACTAGTTATTAATAGCTGGATGGAATGAAGGTTCATTTATGAGATCAGATGAAAGAACTGACTTAATTAGGAGAGGATTTATTTCATTTTTTAAGGAGCTTGACACGAGAAAAGAACTATGCTCATGGAACCTTGTTTTATTTTTTAACGAGCTTGACACAAGAAAAGGAACTATGCTCATGACCTGATTCATTTTTTAACGAGGTTAACACATAAAAGAACTATCCTCAATGACCTTATTCATTTTTTAACGAGGTTGACATAATAAAAGAACTATCCTCAATGACCTGATTCATTTTTTTAACGAGGTTGACATAGTAAAAGAACTATCCTGATGGGAACCTGTTTTATTTAATGAGGTTGACACAGTAGAAGAACTATCCTCAAGACTTGATTCATTTTTTAACGAGGTTGACACAGTAAAAGAACCATCCTCATGATTCACCGAACCTATCTATTTCAGAATCATTGGGAATCTTCCTTAAGTTAGATGAAGTGGAAGATATCATATTGCAGGTCTACATATTTGCGATTTCCGCTGATGTCATAGGCGACGGTAATGAAAAGGTGACCATTAGGGAAGGATCCTTAAAGAGTCCTACACCAATGTTTTTAGACTCGGGTGTCATCGAAAACATCGAAGATGAAGCAACAGTAGATGTTGTTGCAACTGTAATAGATGGTACAGTCTGGGATGTTGTCTCTGCCATGGTTAAATAACCCAACAAACTCTCTAACGAATCTACGAGAACTTGAGAGCGAAAAGGATTAATAGGAACAGAGTAAATCTAAGGAGGAAAGGATGGATAAAGATGAATCTTCGACCCAAAATGAGTTGGAGTCAAAGGCGATGTTTCTTCTTGTGGTATTTCCTCAATGGAAATCAAACCAGGTGGAAGCACTTCACCGTTAGGCCCGAGATAAATTTCATGAAGTAAAATTTGTGGTAAAGAGGAAGACTCAATGGTTATGGATGACTGAGGATTAGACGGTTGCACAGGAACAACTTCAGTATCAACTTATGGATCGACTTCCAGTTGAACAAGCTCGAGTTATGGATTTACCATTTCACTGGATTGAATTTCAGTGTCCTCAGGTAACTGTGAGGGTTCCGTCTCGACAGTAACAGATAAACTGGGATAAGTCGAAACACCTCAAGACTCAGTACTCAAAGGATTAGATGTCTCTGGTATATCAGATGATGTAGCACCAAGAGTTCCAGAGGTACCAGACTTGGTAGGACGAGCGCGCCTTTGACTACTAGGTGTAGCTTCTAGCAGTAATGGTGGTTTATTAGTTGTCCTAAAGGAATGACGGGGAAAGGGTTGATCTTCTTCCACGATTGTTGATTTATTTTATACAAAAAAAGGTAATGCTATGCAAAAGGTTTACCAAGCAACTTTGAATTGCAATATACCACCCTAGTAAACCAAGGACTTATGTACGTGCAGGAAATATCCCCGAATGTTGTGTTCGGTGTATCACAGGTACAAGGCGGTCGACTCAGTTACCTATGGATGGTAAGCATCCTAAAATTTTCCTGCCAAATATACGTGAAGGTACGTGGAGGCCCAATACATATTAGCATTTTCTAATGCGAAACCACATAGTGAGAGCATCCCCTTCTACTTTTCATAATAAAACACCACCCGATATACCCGAAAGTACATGGACGAGCTCCAATATACTTACGTACGTGGAATGAGGTATCACACTCAGAATATATCGCAAACAATTAACGACAGCTGCTATGTTTAATGATGCCGGAACACGTCTTCTAGCCTAGACCTATAAATGTTATCGTTAATGTTACAATGCTTCCTTAGATAAATTCAGATAAATTTTACGTTGATCTTGATTATTAGTTTGTATTTCAGGTTCACCACAAGATGTATTGAACATTCCTAGAATGAAATTAGAATGATAAGCATTCGTTTCGAATTGATTTTCGACAATGGAAAACTAGCTAAAAGGGATAGAGAAATCAGATTGTATGAAATCGAAAATGAGCACATCTAAATGCAATTTCCCTAAACTATTCCTAAGAAACACTCACAATCCCTATATGAAAATGCATGTTTTTATTTTCAATTTCTTTTAAGTTTAGATGAATGAACAAGAAACTAATGCACAAATAATCACTCAAAAATTTCAAGAGAAATGAAGACTGAAACGCCATTTCCTCTTTTCAAAAATAATGAATTGATCAAATGTAAAATTTAACTTTGCACTATTTGACATTGACAAAGAAAACAAAAAGAAACATTGATCAAACAAATCCAAAGTGATGCAAGAAGAGTAGATGCAATCTGGTCTTTAGAGGGAATCAATCACTCAAAACTTTAGCAAGCAAGACACTGAAATGAATTGGAAAAAGGAAAAATATGATATATTTTGGTTGTTCATAGGGGCAACACACCGCTGAGTGGGAGACAGTGCGTTGCAGAGCACTGTCCCTAAGCCAACAATGTTATGCAGAGCACTGTGTCAAGACCAACAATGCGTTGGTGCCAGAGGACTCTCTAAAAAAGAAATCAAACACACTACTTTTGCTAAGACACATTAAAATGACTGAAAATAAGTAGGTAAAGTATACTAGATGTTGATGGACAAGGAAAAAACCACTAGGGATGATCTATCGATCCCCAGTATGGTCACCAATTTGTTTTACAGAAATCAAACTTATGGATAAGTATGCTTTCTCTAATTGTGGTGGTGCACTTAGAACAACATAAAGAAATATATTTAACCTTTTCCTTAAAGTGAATAGATAAAGGGAGGAAAACCTACTTGTAATATGTTTTCTTTTCCTCGCCTCCCTTCGTCACTTTCGTCGCTCTCAATCTAACTGAACTCGCTTGATTGATACTCGTAATGGAAAATATAAGACAAAAAACAACATAAAGGCAATATGATCTATTCAAGTTAAACAAATTGAATCGATTAAATTCATAAATACACATATAACATCATTGACATGTGCATTAGGAAAGGGACAAATGTCTTTATTATGAAGTAGAAGGACGAGTACAACCAGTTGATCGATTCACTGTCACTCATCCAAATTTAGTCCCATCCTCATCACATCCAGCATCAACAATCCAACATCATCACAGTACATGCACAATACCTCCAAGAGTTGTGATCTCACCAGCATAACTCTACTTAACACAATTTCTTGCTTTCTTGTGCAATATGACCAATGCTCTATTTATAAGTAGATGAAGGTAGTTTGACATAAATGAATCATTGAATAACTTTCCTAAAAATGGATGAAGAGGTTTCCTTGTTCATGGGAATAGGAGGATAAGAGGTTTAATGGCTCCATGGTGTCCATATTCGAAACTATCAGATGAGGTGAAAGCTGGAACAACTTCTAGAAGCCACTATAGGTTGGGAAGATTCCCATAAGCCAATGAAAAATTCGCTCCTAGTTTACCAACGCACTCTAAAGTGGGCCTAGATCCTCTGCAATGCAGCCTTGCATGGGAGTAGATGCTCTGTAAAGTAGTTAGAGCTATCCAGGGGTGCATTGATGGCTCAATGGGGCAATTCAACTAACATCTAAGCAGTGAAACTTTCATGAAGGAAAACCACCAATGTGATGACTTGTTTAGAGAATGTAGCAACTAATTTAGAGTATGATAGACCCTAATAGATATTGATCTGTGTTTTGGGATGATTCCAAAATTGACCTATAACACTAGTCTCTAGGATTTAATGTACATCCCTCCATACAATGGTTGAGGATCCCTAGGCTTAATAAATACTCCACCCTCTAGGATTTACCATATATCCTAACATTTACTGGCCAAGGATTCTTAGGCCTGATCATGGGAACCCACCTCTAGGCTTTATCGTATATCCCACCATTCATTGGTCGAGGATTCCTATGCCCACCGAGGTAACAAAAAATTTAGCTTTACCACAACCCACAATACAGTTCAGGGGTCACTAGGCCAAGGCTTTACCACAATCCACAGTCTGATTTAGGGATCACTAGGTCATGTGTTATTTCTTTCAAAGACCACCTCACTGAGTTTTGAAACCATCCGACAATCCAGCTTAACCAAATACAAGAGAACCCATAACACCATGGCTATCCAGAAATGGAAAATCAAGGATAAAAATCATTTTCACACCTGGAAAAACCCATGCCAATGAAAACAAGAGAACCAAGAACACATATGCATAACCATGCATGTCAAAACTAGTAAGGAAATCATACATGCAACTCGATACCTACAAATAATCCCGCTATAGTTGCTTGATCCTGCTCTTGCTTGCTTGGTATTTTCTTCCTCTTTACTTCTTTGTTTTTCTTGATTCAACGCTAAAGGGCTCCAAGAAAATCCTAAGTGTCCAAGAGTGAGAGGGAGAGACAATAGAGAGAGAGCTCCAAAACTGAACTGACAAAAGTCTACAAACTGATCCTCAGAAGCCTTTTTATTAATAAGACCTCTATTTTATTCAATTTCCATTATTTTTCCTTCATTTTCCTCATGCAAATTTGTGACCTTTTGCCTTCCTTTTCTCCTAATTTCCATTATTTTCATAAATAAAATACCAATTAATGCCTCATGCCTTTCCAAAGCCTTTTCCATTGCCTTTTCCAATTTCCTATATCCATAATAACCAAAATGAACACCCACTAGGATGTTTTTCCCAACATTAAGCTTGGAATAAGTGTCCTGGTGAGCCTTGGTATTGCACCAAGAGTGCTGCAACTCCTAAGGGCTGCCCTACTTTACCTTATCAACCTGGGGTTCTTACAAACTTGGAGGTGACAGTGCCATAAACACAACAGATTCAATCTGTTCATGTCATCCTCTTCTGCTTTACAAAAGGGTGCTATTTTTTTAAACTATGATAAGAACTGAAAAGTAAATTGCTGGAAGGAAATGACAGAAAGGAAAATAAACTAAATTGTTGAAAGGAAGTGACAGGAATGAAACTAATTTAATTTTCAGAAAAGGAAATGACTGAAAAGAAACTAAACTATATTGCTGAAAAGAAATGGCAGAAAGGAAACTAATTCTTAACCACACTTAACTTCGAAACGGCTAAATGCACTCTATTTATCCAATGGTCTATCTACCATGCTTCTACTCGTGCAACTAAGCTATCCATGACTTAATTCTAATTGAAGAAGTGTTGATTTGCAACTTGGAGGAAAGAAAAAGGGTAAAGAGGCTAATGGAGGGCTTAACACACTAGAAAATTTGGCCCAATTTCCGACGGCCAATTCGTCGCTATTCCGACACATAGTCGTCGCAAGAGTGACAGTTCGAGGACGGGCAAAACGTGGTTTTCCATTCCGTCGCAATTCCGACGCACTTACAAATTGTCGCACTACCGACACTTTTTCCATCGCTTCCAAACAAGCCTCGCTCTTCCGACGTTTGCCAAACCGTCGCACTTCTGACGTTTGTAAACTGTCGCACTTTTGACGAAATGTGGTCCGACGTTTTTAACGTCGCTCTTCCGATGTTTGTAAACTGTCGCAATTCCGACGAAATGTGGTCCGACGGTTTGAACGTCGCTCTTCCGATGTTTGTAAACTGTCGCAATTCCGACGAAATGTGGTCCGACATTTTGGACGTCGCTCTTCCGACGTTTGTAAACTGTCGCAATTCCGACGAAATGTGGTCCGACGTTTTGAACGTTGCTCTTCCGACGTTTGTAAACTGTCACAATTCCGACGAAATGTGGTCCGACGTTTTTATACTGTCTCTCTTTCGACGTTTTTAAGCTGTCGCAATTCCAACGCTTACAAGGCGTCGGTATACCGACGGCGGGTTCAATTTAAAAAAAAAAATGAAACTTTAAAATAGGACAGTAAATCTCCAATATTTGTTATGAATTGTGGGCGTTCCAATGACCATGAAATATTAATATAATAAACCACCCCACAGCGCTTCGACTATAAACAATCATATAAACATGGCTCTTTATTTCAAAAAACAGGTTTAAAATAGAAACAGGGCAACATTTTTTTTTTTCCAATTGTTATGAACATAATTCGACCGTGAAATATTAATATAATAAACCACCCTGCAGTGCTTCGACTATAAACAATCATTTTTTTTTTCACAAGAAAAAAAACGTTGTTTTGAATATATTATATGAAGTAAAATAGTCCATGAAGTCATTACATTTTTACATCTGAAGATTGGAACCCAAATATCCATCCAGAAAAGTGGAAGTCCCACCCCAGACAATGATAGAAAAATACCCCATGTCACATACAGGGACATGATATAAAACCCAATAACTGTCCACCTTGAGATTATCGACAATATGAGAAAGCATCCAAATATGCCCGAGGCATCTATAAGAAAGTGAAATAGCAGTATGTAGAATAGTAAAGCAACAGATAGAGTACCGACGTCCATTGTTCCAAATACAAATTAAAGTACCCAAAATCCTTGAATAGAGAAAAACGCTAATAATGTGAGGAGTGTGATATGTCCAAAATATAAAAAGACCATCAGACCATATCAATAAACAAACAACATAGACTAGCATCGCTAGTTTTGAAGGTAGAGTGATAAACAATCATTTTTTTTTCACAAGAGAAAAAACGTTGTTTTGAATATATTATATGAAGTAAAACAGTCCATGAAGTCATTACATTTTCACATCTGAAGATTGGAACCCAAATATCCATCCAGAAAAGTGGAAGTCCCACCCCAGACAGTGATAGAAAAATACCCCATGTCACATACAGGGACTTGATATAAAACCTAGTAATGGTCCACATGGAGATTATCGACAATTTGAGAAAGCATCCAAATATGCCCGAGGCATCTATAAGAAAGTGAAATAGCAGTATGTAGAATAGTAAAGCAACAGATAGAGTACCGACGTCCATTGTTCCAAATACAAATTAAAGTACCGAAAATCCTTGAACAGAGAAAAACATTAATCATGTGAGGAGTGTGATATGTCCAAAATATAAAAAGACCATCAGACCATATCAATAAACCAGCAACATAGACCAGCATCGCTAGTTTTGAAGGCAGAGTGATAACTTGTCAACACATAAAATAGTATCATAAAGCGGATACAGGAAATGTGCAGAGACATGTACTGTTGATATACGCCTCACACAAAAAGCATCCATGATAGAGCAAAAATATGTATAAACCCAGGGTCGATTGTATGTTCTAGCTCGCTTGTTCCCGGAAATAAAAACCATCTGCAGAAACCCAGGCTCGCTTGATTCCAAAATTGGTAACCATCTGTTGCATCCGAGATGTAAGGTTCAGGTTCGCTTGTTTCCATTAGTAGCCCGCTACAGCATCCACCCTGTTCACAGCAAAAGGGTTCCTGTAGATATACAGAGAAAGAGTATAATACGTAGACCATATAAACATGGCTCTGTATTTCAAAAAACAGGTTTAAAATAGAAACATGGCAACATTTTTTTTTTCCAATTGTTATGAACATAATTCAACCGTGAAATATTAATATAATAAACCACCCTGCAGCGCTTCGACTATAAACAATCATATAAACATGGCTCTGTATTTCAAAAAACAGGTTTAAAATAGAAACATGGAAACATTTTTTTTTTCCAATTGTTATGAACATAATTCGACCGTGAAATATTAATATAATAAACCACCCCGCAACGCTTCGACTATAAACAATCATATAAACATGGCTCTGTATTTCAAAAAATAGGTTTAAAATAGAAACAGGGCAACATTTTTTTTTCTAAGTAAAGTTACTCTATTAACAATGGGAATAAAATTACATCGAAGTCAAAAAAATTGCCCAGAATCATGGCAAATTTGTCATCAAAAAATCAAAAAAGAAGACTGCCCTCATACGGGGAAACCAATCTTGAACATTTACAGAATTCAAAAATATTACAGAGGTCCAGCACAATAATATAATCTAAAAGCAGCCCAATTAAGTGGGCCGCGAAGCAAGAAAAACAAATTAACCAAACTACTCCTTCGGTGGTTCCTCGACAATTCGGCACCATCCTTCGGAAGGTCCAGGATCACCAGGTGCTATCTCCACATTCATGCCATCGCTCCCCTCCTGAAGGCCCGAATGCTGGCCGGCTTTTTCTGAGCTCAGACCCGCCGGACGGGTGCATTGTTCTTCCATTTGGGCCTCCTCACGGAAAACCACAGTAATTGAAGCTGTGATTCATGGGCGGTTCAGAGAGAAATTAAAGGAAAAAAGTGCAATGCGTGTCATGGGAGAAGGTGAAGCGGTGGGGAAATGAGGAGCAGGGGAGCCCATACGGTAGCCAGATCGTAGAACCCGACCCCGCCCACTTCTAGTATCTGGATAGCGACCTGCGTGATAATCACTGGAATGGGAAGATGACTTGGTTGAGGGGCTGGGGGGAGCGTGCAGGGGTTGACCTCTAGTGCTCCCCCTGCGGCAATGCATCCTTTGACACAGGCGAGGCATGGGTGCAGTCTCAGCAGTGGGCACAAGACGAGACGGAGAAGCAGAATTCCAAGAAACAGAGGAAGACAGACACAGACCAGACCGAGAGAAATGCAGATATGCACCAAGATCTAAGCAGAAGTTCAATTCGCCACTTCTCCTTTTCGTCACAGTGAGCAGGCAGTGTAACCCAGCAACCGGCTCGTCTGAAAAACCATAGCGAAACGCCATTTTATTGACCCAACTACAATGCAATCGAAGAACACCCGTCATAATCAATCTCTCATTAATGAGAGCCGAAGGCCGGATCATATTGGAGCATGTGGAATCGCTAACGGGAGTGGAGGTCCGATCTTGAACAATGTTAAAACTTAATGTGATTTGATGTGAAAACCTTGGAACTTAAATATCGGCTAATTGAACAGCGTTAAAACTTAATGCGATTGATATGAAATCGCCACATCCATGTCCCATCGCCTTAAATGCCATCGAATGCACCCGCAGCTGGGAGCAGGGCAAGTTCTGATTGAGGACACGTGGCAGAAATTGATTGGAGCGGATCTTTGTTTGGGCCGCTCGCGCAGTGGAAATCCGGACCCGAAAAAGATTAGGGCGAATTTGATAAGAAATTCGCGTCACAACTCTCCCTCCGTACGCCAGCCCAACTTCGGACCCGAAAAAGATTAGGGTGGAATTCAATTGGTTTTCGCGTCACAAAATTGGCCGACGTCAGCAGGCTATTTTGGAACGCGAATTTGGTTTGAATTATGGTTTATCGCCGTTTGAAGTCCGGCGGGCTCGACTTAAGAACAATTTTATTTGATCCCATCTTATAAAATTTGTGTTGGTTTTCTTTGATAATACACATATTTATAATAAATCATGGGAATACCACACTAGTAAACATGTGGAAAAGTTATATAAATTATTGAGAACAATCATTTTTATGTAAAAATATCAAATGTGCTTTTGGGAAATAAGAATTCGAGTATTTTGTTCATATTTTTTTAAAGGAAGGAGTGAAGTTGGAGCCTCAAAAGATGCAAGCTATTACAAAATGACCTATTCCTAAGAAAATCAAGGTTCTTAGAAGATTTTTTAGACTTACATGATATTTTTGATCATTTGTTAAGAATTATGCATGCATTTCAAGTCCACTCACATATCTCTTGAAGAAAATATCATTTATATGGAATGATGAGGCTACTTTGGCATTCTCTCTTTTAATGAATGCCATGTCTTCTACACCAACATCGGTTGCACCTAATTTTGGTAAAACATTCATAGTAGAGTGTGAGGCACTAGGACATGGAATTTACGTAACATTAACACAATAAGGGATATCATTGGATTTTAAAAGCAAGGAATTCAAAGAAAATATTTGGTGAAATCTACGTATGAAAAATAAATGGAAGCAATATTACATGCAATAAAAAATGGGGATAGTATATCATTAGGAGGTACTTTAAAGTCAAGATATACCATGATAGCATAAAGTATTTTTTGAAGCTATGATTTTCATTAGAAGATTAACAAAAATGAGGAGAAAAAATGCAAAGTTTGAATTTTGAGATAATCTGCAAAAAGGGTAAGGAAAATTTAGTACATGATGCTCTTTATAAAATAGAAGAGGCCTAAAATTTATATCCAATTACATTTTCTATTCCTAGGTGGCTAGAAGAAGCTTGCCATAATGGAAAAATGACAATAGTACTAAACAAAAACTAAAATTTATAAAGGATGGGATGAACTCTATGGAGCATTGGGAGTGAAAGAGATATATACTTTGGTGCAAATGTAGAATATTTTTATGCACGCAAGCATATTTGAATAAAAAAATATTAAGGGAGTCCCATGTCTCTCTGATGGTAGGACGCAGGGTTCCTTAAAACATCTCAAAGGATCAAAATATATATTTTTGGAAGGAATGAAGAAAGATATTCAAAATTTTGTAAGAGAAGGTCAGGTTTGCATAATAAATAAAAGAGAGATAGTAAAATCTCTAGGGGTACTTCAACCATTCCACATACATATTCAAAGACTAGAAGATATATCAATAGACTTTATTACAGGGTTACTGAAATATAAAGGTAAGTATTACATTTTGTGGTCATTTATATAGACAAATTTTGTAGATTTTTTTTGTAGAGCTCAAAGTACATAAACAACAAGCCAAGTCGCAGAAGTGTTAGTGAAAGAAATTCATAGTCTTCATGGTTTTCCTAAAGTAATAATAACAAGAAACTTTTGGAAATAATTATTTAATATGAGTGGAGAAACACTAGTTGCCATGAGTTCTACATATCAAACACAATCAAATGGTCAAACAAAAATAGTTAACAAATGTTTTTAAGGTTATCTACAATGTTACTCTTTAGAAAAGAAATCTTAATGGATGAAGTGGGTTCGTCAAGGAAGAATGGTAATATGATACTACCTATCACACATCTACTAAAATTTTCCCATTTAAGGCCCTTTATGGATATCCAACTCCTAGTATCTCATACTTTTTGCAAGATAAGTCGAAAGTATAGGAAACAGAGTCACATATGGAAAATACTAAAGAAACTTTGAAAATTATTATGGAAAACCTTCAAATGACATGAAACATGATAAAACAACAAGGGAACAACATTGAAGTGAAAGATAATTTGAGGAGGGTAATTGGGTATTTTTTAGATTATAGCATTATAAGCAATCTTCATTCAAGAAAAAGAAGAATAAAGAATTAGCTCAAAAATGTTATGGCCCTAAATAATTATTCATAGGATTGCACAAGTGGTATAGAAGTTATATTTTCCTTCTTCTTGTATTCATAAGGTTTTTCATGTATCTTGCCTAAAAAAGGTTTTGGGAAAAAATATGCCAATGTAAATAGAACTTCCAAAATTAGATGAAGAATGAAAGTTGATTCCTGAACCACAAAAAGTTATAGATAAACATTATGTATCTCTTTGACATATAACCATTATGAAGTACCTAATCAAGTGGAAGAATATTCCTCTAGAAGAAGGTACATGGTAAAATGTTCAATTCGTGATGAAATACCCACGGCTAAAGGGTTCGTTTGAAGTTTTGACAAAGGTTTTGTTATATGTTTTATATAACGTGCGACGGAATAGTTTTATTGTTTGTTAAGGTCCCACACAGTGATCAAATTTGAAGGGCAGGTCCGAATTTCAATTAGAAGGGCATACATCTATGTCGCCCTTCCATAATGAAAAGCTTTAAAAAAAAACTTTTCAATTGACCACAATAAATTATTTTTACATTTCATTTTCAGAAAGACAAAACCATCGATCTTTATATTAATAAAAGACTGTTACATATACAACAATGAAGAAGGCTCCATCTTTCATTGCTTAAATATCTCATTGGCAATGTCAACATAAGTCTTGAAGACACTATTATAAGAATTTGGATACATACCACGGGGATATAGGAGATTCTTATGTGTCAGATTGTGTAATGCAATTTTGACTTTGTCTCACAAGGAGCAGCAGCATGGAGGTCTGGATTTTTCTTATAGAAATTTTTTATTATTATTTGAAACGTTGTTTATAGATATGAAGACAACAATGAAATTATGAGCATGGTGGACAATTATTCAAGCTCATGATACCAAACCATGATGATGTAAGTTTGGAATTTAACATTTTTACATGTTAAAGACAAATAGTCAAAATCACTGACAACTTAGTATGCCATAATTAATAATCATTCACTGTTCACTTTTGTTAATAGGTTTATGTCACACGATGATCTCTCTTCTCTGGCATTTACTTGTATTGAAGATCACTATTCTAGGAATAAGGAGTTATTTTCTCCAAAAATAACCCTAGCCAAACATTGAAAATGCATCAAGGATATCTTTCTATGCTTCATAAGCACATTTGTTCTACTTCTAAATCATGTCTTGGAAGTGGTTGTTGTGCTGGAAATTATTCACCGGTTGGTTTCATACCAAAGTCTTTTTCACATTTTCAGCATCCAATACATGAAAAAGATAATGGTTTAAAACAACATAAATATTTGAAATTTTGCAAGAATTGTCTGGCACACTTTGAATATGAATTTTGAAGTCAATTGCATGATGTTGTATAGGATCAAGTGTCATTTTGAATACCAAATGTTTCACAAGAAACTTCTCAACATGCTACCCTGCAGTAAGGATTAAATGGCAATATTGCATCAACTATTTCCATAATAAAAGTGCACCTTGGCCATAAGACTAAACAACTACAAATGTTGTAGATCTAACAAGACCACACAATTAAATGTATTCCACAAGCCCAATACTGTATGAAAAATGAAAAGGAGTTTGCAACAAAAAATACCTTAGGCAACTAATTCAATTAGATACACCAAACCATCAGCAAAAAGGAAAACCAACCTACTCAAAAGGCAAGCGTTTACCTCCTTTGACAAAATTTTGAGTTTCGAAACAAGGGCCTTTATTATCTTGGCAAAGCCCCTAGTAATTTGAACGAGGTTTGCACCTGCTGCAACAACCTAAACAAAAAGGTTTCATTTCAAATTATTTTCCACAAATTTAAGATACAACCATTGTCAGTTTTGTATTTCCTAACAAGCTCATAAATTTTGACAAAAGAACCAAAATTTTTAATACCTGATAGTAATTTTTTCACTCAAAAACTATCTTAGACTCAATAAGCCCAACCCAAAACTAAAAAACCAAACACCATAAGACCCTACAAAAATTAATAGATGATCTTAATCCAGTACTATCGACAAAAAGTTACCTTTACACCCTCACTTATTAAACCCTGTGCTGTTGAATTTTAACTTCAACTGCTGCAACAGAAGGACGGATGTAGCAGCAACATTTTTTTTTGGAGGTTGCTTGCATGCCATCCAGAAATTTAATTCAGCATTTAAAATTCCTGCAAGTTTTTTTTGTAGACGGCCGTAGCCTTATTTCTGTACAGGATTGTATTTAAACACAACAACCAGCATTAACGCAATTCACCAACCAGAAATTAAACAAACAGAAATTTACCTGGCAGTTTCGTAAATTCAAAAGGAGGAAACGTGGAGCATTAATATTGGATCGCATGAAATTGAAGGGAATCTGAAAACCTGAAAACCGGACCCGAATTTTTTATAAGGCACATTGGATTGAGAATTCGTGTTACAAATTAGGCAGACGTCAGCATCCCATTTTGGAACGTAAATAGGTTTGAAATTCAATCTATTCAGACTTTTGAAGTTCGACGGAAAGGGTTCTTTAATGTTTTGATAGTTTAATTTTATGTATGCTTTAATATATACATATGTTTTAAACATATGTTATATATATATCATATGCGAAATGAAAGGTGGGCCATAGAATTTAGTTTTATTTTTATTTTTTTTAAAAGAGGGTTTATTATAATATGTTTTATATGTTATGGCATATAAAAATAAAAAGGACAAAAAATCTTGGTAGTTTTTTTTATAGATAGTAGGTAAATTTTTTATTACACAGTAGTGTGTAAAAAGTGAAAGACTGAGTGTAAATTTTTAAGTGTGTATGCATAGCAGTGCGAAAGTGAAAAACACAGTAGAGTGTTTTAGAGACAGAGTATGTTTGTTTTGAACAGACAGTGAGTTGGTTTTATGCACTGCGTTTTGTAGCAGTCATAATTTTGTAATCCCTCTCAGTAAGGAAGAAGTGTAATAGTTTTTTTTTGAGTTATTGAAGGGAATAGAAGTTTGTTTTCAAAGTATTGAAACTCTGTCTCGTGTCAAAGAAATTTTATTTTCTCTGTGTTAGAGGAAGGGAGATTTATTCTCCATTCATTGTTCTAGAATTTTTCAATATTCCAACATGTGCAAGAACAACATATGTTGTGGTTCCATCCCCAGCTAAATCATTTGTCTTTGCCGCAGCTTGCCTTACCAACTTGGCCCCAATATTTTCAACTGGGTCCTCTAATTTAACCAATAAGAAGGCCAAAACCATAGCATTGAGATACATTTCATTACACTGTCAATAACAATAAAATTTGACTCAACCATAGCCCTTTCCTTTTATTGTTGTGAAAATATTTATGCATTACTCTAATGTGGCTAGTCCATAGGCCAAGTAGACCACTGGGTAACAAATATGTTTCCTTTCACCTTTGAGTTTTCAAATTATGCCTACCAAATCTAAGACATTTAAGAGGGGAACTAATACAACGTTAAAAAGAAAACCAGAGCACACATATACAAATTACCTCCTTAGCTACTGTCACACCATCATTAACTATTTTCGGAGAACCATGCTTGCTCTCCAAGACAACATTTTTCCCTTCGCCCCAAGGGTGACTCCAACAAGATCGGCAAGTTTGTTCACACCGCCTGCAAGACAAATTGACAATGCTTTCAGTAAGTGTGCAATTGAATGCCAGACCATATGCCAAAACAACCCTCCATGAAAAATTAAAATAACACATTAAAATCGAATATAAGTGGACAAGGAAAGATCCACCGCAGTGAAGTTTCACGTGCGGGTGACCTTCCTTTAAACATAATTTTTTCTCTGACCTGCAATTTTTTTGTCACTGAGCCATCCTTGTTGAAGTACAACTCCTTTTCCATAGCTCTTGTATTAACTACCTTCTCTCTGTCACGTAATCTCAGAGTCCCTCTTCTGCTTGAGCGATTAAAAGAAATGGGTGAAAAAACTGAAAGAGAAGACAATTGTCTGCCATAATTATCAAACATTGCACCCAACTTCTTCCCCTTTCCATTGTTACCCAATGAGGTAGATGTGGCAATTGTTGTCATATTGCCCAAAGCAGAGGCCATCTTCTCTTATCTTGAATATATAATTACAAGATCTTCATATTAGTATGAACCTTAAAAAACATGACTCCCATTGCTAAAAACCACTTTTAAGTTGTAACAGGCAAACTAAACAACTATCACAACTTTTGGCAACTTCTGGAGCATTAAGAGAGAAAAAACCAAAGAGAAATACAACCACAATCCTCATTTTAATGAGACCGGACTATATATTTTCATTAAGATAATAGAAAGAAATCACGACTATATTAAGGCCAACACAAAACAATCTTTAACAGTGTCTCTCGCGGCCTTCAGGTTGCCATGCTAGAGGTTGCATATTTTTAATTTAAATTCTTGACCTCTCGTGCCCATCTATGAATGCATCCAATGGGATATCTACATCAAATGCTCCTTTATATCCCCAAAAACAAATTCCCTACTACAAGAGCACCGGTATTGATGGATCACCCCACACCATCCCACCCACTAGAAACGGTGAAAAAGGAAACCCGAGAAAACTTATGAAATATCTCAAGATGACTATATGGGTGGTTCTTATGAATCAACCAACCATTCAGAACATGCTCATCAATCCAAACCATGAGTATTATGTGACGATATTCAAGCAGGCACTGAATCAGATTTCTGAAGCTATGTTAGAGAAACCCTAAAATCTCACTGAAAAAATAAAAATATACTCAACAACAAAGATGATCACACTCTGGGTAGCCCTGGAGGCTATTTGGGGGTGATGAGTCCAATAGGTCTCAATGAACTGTTGCCCTCGCCGGGGAATACTATTGCAGTGGAATTTGATACTATTTTGGATGTTGAATTCCACGATCCTAATCGAAACCAGTACCTTCAGCTCCAGTACCTGTTCACAAAAGAGGGTGCCATAGTAATTCATGCGTGCAGAGAGGGTGAATTGCAAGCATTGCAACAGGAGGTGTTGTTGTTGTTGCATTGGCCACTAGATTGTTTGTCTGGTTTTGTTACAAGCGCAGAGTATTGAAAAGGACAAACAAATTTAGTTCAGATATTGTGAAATTGCCTTAGAAATTCACCTACAAAGAGCTCAGCAATGCTACGAAAGACTTTTTTTGAATGTGATTGATAATCGATAATTGCAAGCAAGGGTAATCCCCTTGTGAAACCCAAATTTCTGAGCATTTTCTAAAACCTGATGACAGAGTCATTGTAATGAACAAACGCCTAGGTCCATATTACGTCCAAATCTACCAAGCACCAAGATCTATAAAAAAAATCCACAATATCTGCTAACTAAGAAGAAGAGGCAGAAAATGTATTCTGCTTACCTGTTCGAATAGTGGTTGGGGTTTACGTCACGACAAAAATTTGACAGAGCCCATGTAGCATTTCTTATCATTGAAATTCTGGCAGTATCATTCAACTGGGCAAGCACCTGCCTCAGAGCTCCATGACTGAGGGCAAGATCCCTAAATGTTGCAAAGTCTCCAGCAATATTTCCCAAAGCCCAAACAGCCTTACACGAACACCAGTTGAACTCAAAGTTGGGTACTAGTTTTTTAAATCAAATTCCAAAATTACAAACATATAAAGATAGTTGGGAAGAATAATTTTATGCCTCTAAAATAAACGTGCTACCTGTTCTCGAACATTATCATTCCCAGAGGTAAGAAGTTCCACAAATATAGGTAGTGCCCCGTAATCAATCACAACCTTTGTATTCTCAGAGGTTCCCGAGACTATATTAGTCAAAGCCAAAGCTGCTTCAAACTGCATTATCAATCACAAGGTATCACCATCAAAGCTATAATTTTAAGATAACAATTTATCTACCATTGAAACTATAATTTTAAAATAGATACACTTAGTGATATAGACACCTAGTGAGAGTAGAGGTTAGGAAATTATAATAAGAATTATTACAAGATATCACTCACAGTGCAGTTGATTGTTCATTGTCTGCTGTAACTATAATTTTAAAGAAGAGACACTTAGTGATATAGACAACACCAAGTGAGAGCAGAGGTTATGAAATTATAATGAGAATTATTTCAAGATATCATATTACTCATAGTATAGTTAATTTTTTATTGTTTGGTGTAATAATTGTTTATTATTTATAAACACAATCAAACATATTATGAGGGACGGTGATGAAATTGACAACGGTCTCAAAACAAACCATAATGGGCACATCCCCTGGCAAGATAGACTCTGAATAAGAAAGAAAGAAAAAAAAAGTGATTACTTACAGGATCATAGGCTTCCTAAAGAACAAGATCTAGATCGAGCAGCATCTGTAACCCCTAAAGCAACACCTCTCTCTGCAAGACGAATCGCTACATCTTTCATATGTAGTCTAGCAAATTTTCTGAGCTCATCACGAGAAAGAGGATCAAATACAACTATCTCATCAAGCCTATTCAATAGCTCTAGCCTGAAATGTATTCTAACCCGCAAAAATATTCAAAGGCATGTCAAAGCACTGCAGCCAACTTCGTGATAAAATTATATGAAAAATATGCATACACAGAGTCCAGGAGAATGAAACGACTGGTGTATTGGCAGTTGCCGAAATGCAGCAACTAAAACGATAGGTGTATTGGTAGTTGTGGAAATGCAGCTACTAAAACGACAGGTGTGTGGATTGTTGCTGGTATTTTCAGACCGATTCCATGGAAATATACCAGAAACCAGTGGTATGTCAAACCTAGAAGGTAACCCGAGAGACTGTGACCGTCAGATTAAACAAGTAACAGGTGTCGTGCCTAGATAAGAAGTGTTGACGAAAAAAAATTGATCTCTTTCATAACAGAAGGCCTGTCGGCCTAAATATCTAGGACATGTGGCACTCCATGATAAAGACACATGGTGTGTGGATTTGAGTTTTTCAGGTGGTCAAGTGGGCCGAAAATAGGTGAAATGTGGCACCACTCAGAGATTGACATGTGCCACTTGGTACAAGTGGTAGACAATTGGCATGCTCAAACAATGAGGTGATGCAAGAATGACACGAGGGAGAAAATATCAGAAAAGCCTCAAATTTGGAGAACTAAAGCTCATCACCAACCTGAGATTGACAACTTTACATGATGTAACCTATGAAATCGTAAATGGAGAAATCATAGTAACAATAAAGTAACCTATGAAATAATAAAGTCGGATTCATCCTGGGAGTGGTAATGGGAGAAATCATAGTGAACAACAGGAAACATGCAGAGTTGCTTACAATCAAATAGATGAAAAAACACATACAAAAAACCTAGATAATAATCATGAACAAGCTTAATATTGAATTATGAACTGTAAAGGAACTTAAAAAATGTGACATTACAAACCTGGTCAAGCGCACAAGCAAAAATATCTTGGACATGACCCTGGTTGAAAAGTTGTATTGCTCATGATGCAAGAGGATTTGTACCTGCACTGCCAAGTCAATCAAAATCCATCATTATCTATACAATAAATACAAGTAATTGATGTAGTATTTTTTACTCTAAGATGCATTCTTATGATAATGTTAGAACATATGTTGAAAATGTAAAAACATACCTGAATAAGCTCCTCTTCGTTTCAAGAAAAAATTATTGGAGTCGCATGAACTTGGAACAAGCCTCCCACAATCTGAAAGAGTAGCAACTAAGTCAACAGTGACTTTTTTGTTGCTACACTGGATCGAGGGAGGTTTGCTCCAAGATTAAATCACTCCAATAAATTATTCTCTACTAAACAGGGCCAACCACGTGAAGGTGGAAGCTCTTATGGCTCCCCCCCCCCCCTCACATCACTCTCAATTCCCCAATACCCAATCTATATTTCATTTTTTACTTTCATGAGCATAAAAAAAAATATTCAATAACTAATAAAAAAACAATTCAACAAAAAGTACGTAAGGAAACATTTCAATTAATGCTTGACATAAAAATAGTATGATAAATGAGTTTTGTATATAATGCAAAAAACGTTCCAAGTATGGTAACGTTTGTCTTATAATAATACAATATTTTACATTATCGAATTTTCTTTTTCTTCTTCCTATTTCTAAAGCTCCTAATTACATCATCAATATCATCATGCTCTGCTCCTGTTTCGTGCCTTTCGACCCGCACTGCTGACCTAGTTGCGTAGTCACGATGTCTGGTCTCATCCAATGACGGGGCATCGCCTACAAAAACAGATAATATTAAATTTTAATTGTCAGTTTTTAAATATCATTGAACTAGTTCGGTAATATTAATAAAAAAAATTGCAATGAGATTATTTACCTGGTGCACCAGTTGTCACCGTTGGGACTGTTGCCCTGTCTTCCTCTCTAGTGGTAAGATCCTCAAGGGAAACATTCTCTGTCATTTAAAAAAAAAACGTTATAAGGACAACCATCAAGGTATAATTAGAAAAAATTATAAGTGGAATTTAATTAATGTCATGGCCCTCACTGATAGAAGCATTGTCGTCTTGGTCCCCACTACAATGATCAGGTTGCACGTGAGGATCATCTACATATGGCTCTGAAACTGGGTTATTTGCCTCGTCGATAGTGCTGCTCCCCTGATTTAAACAAAGTTTTTAGACATTAAATTTATGGACGAAAACAAACATATTGAAAGGTTAATGTTTTACCTTATCAGGCATTCTGGATCTTGGGACCTGCCCCAAGCTTCTGCGACGTTCAACTACAGCTTGATAGCCGAAATGGAAAACGATATTTTTATCTTCCTCTGTAGTTTCTGTTCCGAAGTCATCACCCTACATTACATATGATTGTGTATTTTTAATCATATTTGATAGGATTACAAAAACATTGGAAGGCGATACAATTAATTATAAGATGTTTAGCTACTTAATTACAATTCTTGCGGCCAATTTCAAGTAGCCACCCTGGCCTAGCTTGTGATGGCCCTTTTTTTCAATCCTAGCTTTGGTTGCCTTTGAGGTGTCAGGGAACCTAGCATCAAAAGATTAAAGTCAGATATGACATAGCACACTTTTATTTTAGACATAGAGAAAATTCAAGCTATTGAATTAAAGTTGTAATTTACCTTGCGGGTCCGGTTGGCATTTTTCCTTCTTTCTTTGCCCTTTTCTCTTTTCCGTCATGGATGAGTGCTCTCCACTCACTCTCTGGAACTGTGAGAGGACGCTCATATCTAGGGTTAAATTGAAATTGCGTCCTATAGGTGTCCCTGGTATATTTCAAATATTTGCCGGCTACCCGAGCCACCGCTGTTCTGTCAAATGTGCCGACCCCAAAAAGGGCTTCTAGATAATCTAGAAGTTCTTTTTTCAGGTTGGAATTCTGGGAATTCCACCCTGTGCGTATGGTTGGGCCAAAAATTACCAACACATGGCTCTCCAAAAACCTGTAGAACTCATTGTTTCCTACACAGAAAAAAAAATATATTATCATTAATTTAAAAACAAAAATCATGATAAATATGTTTTAGATAGAGTACATGAAATAGTTAAAATATTAAAATTTACCTGGTAGTTGTACGTGCTTTATAGGGAAACCTTCATCGTTCACCAACAACGTGCCATTAATGGTCCCTGTGGAGTTGACACGTGTAGCTCCAGGAAACACAATAATGTAGTTGGCCATATCAGCCTCATCACTGCCAACATGTTCAGCGGTTGGCTGGGTGTCTGCTTGGGCAGGGTGTGTTTCTTGGCTGGCACCTAAAGGAGTAGAAGGTGTACGAGAGGGTTGCTGGGCAATCTCTTGCCCTTGTGTCCCACTACCACCAACACCGGGTTCAGCAAGTGCTAGAAAGCGCTACATACAAAAGAACTTTTTGTTAGTTTAGTCAATGTAAAAATTAAAAATCAAACTATCACAATTCATCTCATGCAGAACAAAAAACATATCCTTTTGACTTTTTATTATTACCTGATATGTTTCTAGCTGGCTCATAAGTTGTTTTATCCTCTCTTCTGTTTTAGGTGTTTGAGGCGCGTCTATCAAAGTACTAAATTCCGACCTTGCATCTCGTGCCTTTTTTCGCAACAAGAGCGCTGGAGATAGGGATGAAGAAAACTCTTCCTCAAAGAGGGAATCATCAGGCGTACCATGACTAGGTGTCTACATATTTGAACAAAATTAATATTATTTCAATTATGTAAATAACTAAAATACCTGAAGATAGAGCAATGCTGGCACTTTACATGTTCTTCCGCTGGCCTCTTTCCGCGATCATCCCGTCTCGGGGTTGTTCCTGTACTGCCCTGATCAGTCTGCCACATTGCAATAAAATTATAAATGTAAAAACTTGAAAAAAATATCTAACTTGAAAACACAAAATGAAAACTGAATTAATTTCTAATAAGACACCGGAAGACAGATTTAGAGTTTCAAATATGCCTTGCATTGAATTCAGTCCTGGAAACATGTCATTGCACATTAAGGCACCCAAACAAGAGACGAGTTGACAATGAAGACCTTATTGAATATATTGTTGGAGGAACTTCTAGTAAATTTGTTGTGAAGACCTTGAGGACATTTTTGGAGCAACATTGTTGAAGCTGATGGTCTAGCATTGTTGGAGACGATCTTGAAGGGCCTTGAAGTGAAGCTTTTGGAGCAACTATTGAAAAATCCTTAGAGCATTTAAGTAAGGCACTTTCTATTTTCCATCACCTTTTTCCTTTCAATATCCTTTAAATGATTTTGTTGATATTTAATGTTGGAAATCACGTTATGATTCCTTGATTATATGTGTTTGGGGACTTTCCCTTTGAAATTACCCAAAAATACCCTGGCAATTTTATCTTCAGGATGCATGTCTGACACTATTGTTCAATATTTTGATTGATAGTAGTAAACATAGAGAGTTAGGGGGCTCTTGAATTGGTTTGGTTGGGCCATTATATCCCTAACATCTACTAGGGAGAACCCCCCTTGAGTTGGAAGAGAGCTAGCCCGAAGTGAAAATAGGTTGGTGAGGTGACAATGGGGCTATTGAATTACACATGGTATCACACTTTAGCTTTAGGACTTTATCTTGAGAAGTGCGAGATTTTGCTATATCAATTCTCAAATTGTTTACAACACTATTGTTAAGAACTAATAAGAAGTGATGTTGAGGGTTTTTGGGTATAAGAAACAATACCATTTAAAAACTAGGGTTCTCAGTCCTTGGCATTCCTTCACCTGGGCCTAGGGGCACACTAGAATAATTTCACACTAAACCATGCAAAATTAAAAGTAACTTAACAGATCCATAAAGTAATAATAATCATAATTCCTAATTTCCTATTATACGATATGATGCAAATTATTCAAACATGAAGCAATGAAGACATGCAATGTCTGAATTTCAAGATTGATGAACCAATACAAGAAGTTAGAAACTACAACTTTGATTCAATACTCTATGTCCTAACTCGAGGAAGGAATCTAGTTTGTAGTACAGAACATGCATCGTGTATTATAAATTCTTAATTGACAACAACTAAAGGTCATCTACCTCATCAATTCCTTCCCATTTTGTGTTTTTATGTTATATTCCTTATAAAAGTGTCAAATTTCTCTCAAAGTAAGCAACCAATGAATAAAATAAAAAAATAGTTGAGATATGATTGAGAAATGGTCATTTATTTCTTGAAAGGATCTTCACAATTTCTTTGGTTGTTTTTCATCTCAAGAAACAAGAAATGACCTAAGAAACTATCGTGATGTAATATAAGAAACAACACGGTGCAATGGCCATTTTAAAATCCAAATGATGTCCATTGAGGACATGGCCTTTATTTGGTTCCTGTTTCATAGGAGTTTCGGGTAGAAATGGAAATTTTTTGTACCATTTTTAGTAGTAAAAAGGGAAAACCTTATTTTTCCATGGGAAATAATTTACCTTTCCTTTTTCAAGATAATCTAAATCACAAAAAATATGAACTATACTGCACACATTCTTGGATAATGTGAAAGTGGAAAAGGAATACCCTACGCAAGTGATGCACACATGTACACTTGAACACTAATATATTTTTGTAGTTGAAATGCAATGCTTGTTTTCATTTAAATGTAGGGTTTTTAAAGCAGGGAGAAATAATGGCTGCCAATTTAATAAGCGTTTCTTTAGGAAAAATTTAAATCTTGTATTGGGTGATGAAGATAATAGAGGGTATTGAATCTTGATTCTTGACATTGTGTTTAACTTGAATAACTCAAATGATTATAAATATCGGTGGATGAGTTATTTTTTCAAGTATGTCACTCAAAACTCTTATGTCAAAGCATTGTATGATGGCTAGCATTTGCTTGTTTCCCTTTCTTCAGTTCAATGTAAAAAGTATATTAATATATTGGAGCACGAATGATAACTACAATTGTTTGCTCTGCAGTATATCCAGCCCCAAGATTATGAAAATTTTTCTCAAGTCGAGCTATTGGTTACTGATGAAGCAGCTGCAATTACATTGCCTGTTGTAAAGGCTTTGCTTGGGCCATATTTAGTGTTTCTGTGCTCTACTGCAAATGGGTAATAATTATAAAGGAGCCAACCACAATCACAGATTTTGTAACCATTCGGTTTCCATGGATAGTGATGATGATATTAACCCTATATATCAGTGACCTATATCTATATGAGAATGATCTCAACATTGACCTTGATATGGTTGTATGGATGTGACCTTTGGTATGTCATCGGAAAATCCCCAAATATCATAGAACTAAAGCTCATCACTTTCGATTTGGAGTACTACCCTTGTGATAAAGTTGATGACTTTCGATCTCCCATTCTCTACCACTTTGCACTTCACCTTCAATATAGATCAGACCAAGGGAAATTCGTTATTGGGTGTTGAGATGGATGAGTTTTTCGAACTAAAATCCATAGCTTAAACTTCATGAAACTGGTGGAGTCAAATTCATGCAAGCACAAACACATCTTACACATCCTCTTTGAAACTCATCCAAAAGAACATTGGAAGACATCTAGAGAGAACCCTATAGCCTAACACAATCTAATGGAATTGACCAAAAAAACCCAAATAGAGTCAACCCTACTATAGGAGGAAGGGCCTGCAGTAAGAACTTACCATTTTGCAAGAGCTGAGGGCGAATGCTGTTCTGCAAGAGCTGAGGGCGAACGCTGAGGGAAAATGTAGGGCGAATGCTGTTCTGCAAGAGCTGAGGGCGAATGCTAAGGGCGAATGCTGTTCTGCAAGAGCTAAGGGCGAATGTTGTTCTGCAAGAGCTGAGGGCGAATGCTGTTCTGCAAGAGTTGAGGGCGAATGCTATTTTGCAAGAGCTGAGGGCGAATGCTGAGGGAAAATGTTGTTCTGCAAGAGCTGAGGGTGAATGCTAAGGGCGAATTCTGTTCTGCAAGAGTGGAGGGCGAATGCGTGCGTGATATTAGACGTTAATGTAGTTTTTAATAAAATCATTTTTATGTAGCGCGCATATAAGTTTCGTATTTTTATGTAGTGCGCATATAAGTGTCATTATACCGACGGCGGACAAAGCGTCACTATTGCGACGGATGCCTCCAAACGTCGTAATTGCGACACTTAGACATTGTGTCGCACTTGCGACATTTGGAGGCAGCCGTCGCAATAGCGACGCTTTGGGGCATAGTGTCGCAATTGCGACATCTTCGTCCAAACGTCGCAATTGCGACACTTTGTCTAAGTGTCGGTATTGCGACACTTTTCTCTAAACGTCGGTATAGCGACGGTTTCGGGTGGGATTGAAAAAATTTGGGGAAATTTCCGACATTTGGTCAAAAGCGTCGGAACCAAGTGTCGGAATTTCCCCCAAATGTAGTAGTGACACATGAAATGAGGCTTAGAAGGTGGAAAGAGTGGGGTTGAACCTTATAAAACCATATTATAGCGCAGAAATGGCTTTGGAGCAGAATGAATTGAGAAGTGCGATGCAGAGTGGTGACGTGGAGGTGGGGCTGACATCGCAATCGCAATATCACAGAGTTGGAGTGGTAAGTGTTAGAGAAGGAAACAAAAAGGTTGCGATGAGCGACCTGCGATGCGGCGACAATATCGCATTGGCGCTCGGAAGCGATGAGTGTTAAAGGAAATAGGGAAATGTTGCAGTTTGCGAAGTGCGATGTACGATAGCGGAAGATTCTAGGAGCAAGGGTGGAAGTCGAGTTTTTATTTTTATTTTTTAAATGTTTTTGAATGGTTTTTGTTCGGTACCAAAATGCGATTGCGATATTTCGCAATCGGGGTTTAGAAGCAGAAAGTGTTAACGAGAATCACATGGAAGTGCAATTTGTGATGTGGCGAATATGACAATCAGCGTTGGCAAGCGGCAAGTGTTAATGGAAGTAAACTAAATAGTGCAGAGTGCGATGTGCGAAAATGGATTGCGGTAAGTTTGAAGGGAAAGGAAAAATGTCGCGATTGTGAAGTACGGTAGCGAGGATTTCAAGGAGGAAAGGTAGAGTTCAACCTTGGATGGTTTTTCAAGCGTTTTGTGACTAAAAAAAGGTGCAACAGCTATGATGAGGGAAAAAAAGGAACAAAGTGTAACAGAGGTGTTTGGAAGCGAATACAAAGATGGAAAATGAAGTGGGGAAGCACCATGGAGCTGCTTTGGGCTTTAGCAATAATTCCTACAAAAAAATTTGCTGATCGATGCATGAGAAAGATACAAATGCGTGGAAATACCATGCAAAGGAAGACTGGAAAATCGTAATGCAACTATACATCTAATCTCAGAAAAAGTGAACAGAAACTAGTTTTTGGATATGTGGGAAGGTTCACCCTCATCGAGCTTTATTGACAGAGATGAGAAGGGGGTATTGATCCACAAATTTTTTGGTTTTTTTCTCCTCTATTCTATTACTCACAAGAAAATGAAAAAAATACAACAGCATACGGAAAGCAAAACTAAACAACAATGAAACTATTAAAAGCAGAACTAATTGAATGACAGAAAGAAAACTAGTTAAATGATAGAAAGGAAAGGATGAAAACAACAGAGAAGATGAGGCACATGGGTTGGGCCCTAACCCATGAGCCCAACTCTCTGGAACTAAATCAGTAAAATGGAGTTTGTCTGCTCATTTTAGGAAGAAAAAAGCATTGTTACATTTCTGAAAGTCTAATCACTGAGTACAATAAAAAGCTTAATAGCTTGCGGCAAAATTCCCAAAATGGAATCGAAGAATCGACTGGAATTGACTAACTCTCACTAGCTCTAGCTTTGATCTATTTATTCTACATGGAAGCTACCAACAACTCCCTATAAAATAGTGATTGAATCCACTTGACTCCCAGTAAACAAAGATTGAGCGCTCTTCTCTTTGAGTTGCTTGGCTGCCTCTGGAACTCAATTGCTGGATACAATATTTGGGGTGATTGAGTCCACTTGAATCCAAGTAAACAAGGATTGAGTGCACTTGTTCTTGAGTCTCTTAGCTGCCTTTGGAATTCAAATTGCTGGAGGGGATCTCATGAGGATCCTTTGGCTGCCTTTGAGAGTTAAGGAGGGTGGAAAGCCCCCTTGAATCTCTCCAAGATTTCTCTCTAATTTCCTGATATTGTGCTCATTTATTCTCGAATATTGATCTTCCAGTGGTAGGGAGCAAGTCCCTAAATCATCTGCTTCTCCAAATCTGCATAATCTATCAAATATCCTCACAATATTCTACAAAAATAACCAATATTAGGCACAAATATGCAATTACCTTTAAACCTTCCTAAGAAAATATTGAAGCATAAGAAAACATTATTAAGTGCAGAAGGAGAGATTTAATACATATATTCATGTGCATAAGGAAGGTAGATGGGCTTAAGAAAGGTTCGATGGGCCTTATTTTATGTCTAATTTAGAGGCCCATTATGTCCCATAACCGTGTTTATTATTTTGCCTTTATTAACATTATTTACAGGGAATTTTCACTAGGGTTGTTACAATGATATATCCTAAGTTAAGAAGGATTTTCAGTGGTTCTTAACACACACACACACACACACATGCCACTTGTCAACTTTGTGTTGAGTACTAAAGGAATTACGCATCTTCCAAGCCACACACCATTGAAATGTTTAACCATAAGAAATTTTTTATTTAAGAAAAAATATTTGTAACCTTTGAAAATATTATACATGTGACTATACCCTTTAGGACTTTCTTGGACTTCTAAAAATATACCTAACCTAGAAGTTATAGTTATTTTCATACCAGCACTGTCTAGAGACCCAAAAAACTAACAATCACTTCAAAATTTTCATCTTATATATCCATCAAAACAACTCGAAACATGATTTATACAACTACTTATATAAAATCGCTTTGTGCATGGCACTCCCATTAAAAGTCACTAAGAATAAAACTATTATTGAAGGAAATACAAGAAACATGGGGATTAAAAGAGAATTAACTCAATCTCCTCCACTTCTCAAGCTTCTCTAAATTCATAGATTCCAAAACATTCGACAGGTAGAAAAACTGCCTCTTTAGAAAGCTCATCAGTTTTTGGGTTGTATTCTCTAAAAATTTGTGTAAAGAAATCCACTCAAAATATTGAAACAAAGCTAAAATATATTTCAATAGGTAATCTAGGCTTACATATTCCACCACAACCTTTTTTCAAGCCCAATTAATAACAATCTTACAGTCACCCATGTTTTGCACCTTTGGAAGGTCCATTTTTTGGTGAAATGCAAAAGAGCTCAAGGAGTCTTAAACTCAAATTTTGAATTGGAACCTCTATCTAGAGAGTATTTAATGTGAAAATAATGACCGTTCTCGATTATATGTAGCACCACCCCTATACCACATTTTAGTGAATCTCTCTAGCTAGTTCCATTGAAAAATCTTAAGAAATAGTGAAACATTTTACTCGCATGATTGGGATCATATTTTTCTTCTGATTTGAGTCCAATTTCTATTCTCAGCTCATCTTTATAATAAAATCAAACAACTGTAATTTCCCTTGAAATTTCCTTATCCTTAGAAATTCTCATGTTTCAGTCCCACCACAAACAATGGACCATAATACCTAGAATTAATCCGAACTACTTAGCAAAACCATCCAACATACATTCCAAGACATAATCCTACAATCTTGATTAGGCCCAAGATTCTTTAGGGGGAAAGAACCCACCACTCCTACCTAGAATTTCACTACATATGAGAAAGAAATAAAAGGTGAGAGACTAATTCAGCTTCTGGTTTAGATAAAGAACATTGATTACGACCACACCAACCTCTTTCAAGACATTTATCCCAAGTTAAAAGTTTATTATTTAAAACCAACCATAGGATTATTTCACATTTATCAATGCCAATGAGTTTTCTTGATCATGCCCCACCACCATTTAACTGAGCACTTATTTAGAGTTTCCATTTGTGCATTATATCCCATTTTGGTTGTAAAATCCCTACTCTTTGGATTTTTGGAACATCATAAGTTGTCTCCTTTATCTTCTCTTAATCTGATGAAACTTGAACACAACAAGCTAACAAACTTATGCCCTTTCTTCCACCTTAGCTCCCATCAAGCACAATGCCTCATTATTCTTCCAACCTCCATGACCCATATCTTGGGGGAAATTGTACTTTTTTGTTATCTAGCGTAAATATATCCTAATTAAGAAGATACTAGAACAATTGTTCAAAAAGAATATAATTGTTACTTGTCACCATCTACAAATCCTCACCAATGCGAATTTTTGCTCCATCACCTACTCTCCACTTATAAAGGATCTATTAAAGTAAATTATTCCATTAATGCTTTCCAAACCACCAAACCTTTTTCTGAATATTTTTTAAGCGATTGATACCACTCCTCCATTCAAAGGCCCTTTAAGTATTTTGAGGAGATGAATTCCCCATAACTTTGAATTGTGAGTGAAAGGCCATAAACTATAGGCTACAATAGATTGGGAAAAAATAAAAATATTTTTGATCCCCCATCTACCCCATTTTATGTTTTTACAATATTAGACCATTTTACTAGTGGGATTCCATTAGAAAGTCTATTCACAAACCAAGGGAAATAAAAATTGACCTTCCTATTTTTTGTCAAAATACCTTTCGAGAACACTGCAATAGAAATATAGTAGATGAGAATACTCTTACGAATCAATTTCATGAGAAACAAAAACCCTCATTTAAATGTTAAAATTGAAATAGGAGCCTTAACCTTCTTAACAAGCACAAAACAATCTATGAACTTATATGAATTTGGCTTGAGATGAAAACCTAGGTACTTTAAACCTTCCTTGATTTAATTTTGCAAGAAAATAAACCTAACCTACAACTACTCTTATATCCTCCTCAAAATATTACACTAAAGCAAGAAGGACTTAGAATCATATATTGCCATGTTAGTTGCTTTTTTGAAAAATAAAAATTTTTGTTAAGAGCTTGAACTTCTGCTAGAGAGACATTGCCCATATGAAGAAAATCATCAATAAAAAGAAGATGAGACAAAAGCATTGAATCTCATACATTCATGGCCCAAATCAAACCGTTTGTTCTAGCATCCACCATCAGAATACTTAAAATTCAACCTCTATTACAAAAAGAAAGGGAGACATGGGGCATCCTTATTGGAGACCCTTTGAAGCCTACAAAAACTAAGATGGAGCATTGTTGATCGTAAGTACAAAATACATTGACTATACACACCCCATATTCTATGTACTTTATTGATTTCAATGTTGTAAATTTAGGTTATGAAAAATACTATAAGTTTGGGGTTCCTAGTGTGTTTGTATGCTTGGTTAGAGTGTGCAAAGGAAAGAAGAGTGAGCTAGTGGAGGTTGTATAGGCTCAGAGGGAGTCTAGCTTTAGAGGGAGACTACAAAGGAACATCAACCACCGAATGGAATTATGAATCTTGAAGCTCAAGAGAGAGGAGTTTTCAACCCATGCAAGGATAGTCACGAACTATGTGAGAAACCATCATGGTGGTGCAAGAAGAAGACAAGCTGCATGCGAGGGCAGTCATGCACCATGAAAGAAAAACCTTGGCCAATTACAAAATAAGATGTAGCACATGCGAGGACATATATGGCTATGTAAAGGAAAGTCATGGACATGCAAGGAAATTCATGGAGCTGGAAGTGTGAAGGAAATAACTTCCTCACTAAGAGGGAGTGATGGAATTTTGGGTAGTGTGAAAAGTATTTTCGAGAGAAGGAAACCCACCAAAATAAGGTTGTTGGGAAATTTACCCAAAGTTGGGGTTTTGGACCCAAAGTAGTGGGTTCGGGACCTAAGAAATCAATTGTTTATTCTAATGGGTCAAGAGGCTAAAACCATAAAGATAGAGTTTTCCTAAATGACCCAAAATAAAAATATGAATAGAGCCAATGTAGAGACTCATTATATATCAAGTGAGATGGACTTCACTTGAGGAGGTTGTTTTCCCTAAAGGAGTTGCAAACCATAGAGAGAGATCACTGAGTTAGGAGTAGATTTGTGGTTTCTAAAGAGGCCGAGTTTTGTTCAGCATGGACGAGATCAAGAGTTTGTTTGAAGTTGTCGTGGTGAAGGTCGATATCTCTATGGTTAAGCAATATTGGTTTGGAGATATGATTTGTCCATGACACTCTTGATATAAGATTTGTGGCTAATTTACTTCTTTTGGTTCATTCTCATCATATTGGGGTTCACATTAATGAAAAATTTATTGGCATTCTGGCTCACTTGTTTGCACAATCATATTTTCCAAATTCTATGAGTTTTCAACATCCAAATTTGGAAACTTTTCATTGAGGCTCAACTTAAGACTTTCAACATGAGGACTTGAAGATGATCATGTTTATGCTACCTTACTATTAATATTATTTGGACTTATTATTGAGGGGGGTGTGGAGGGGCAGACATTTATTCAGAAATTGTAGCTATGACTGGTATTTTCATCATCAAAGTCAAAAGAGAAATTATTGATTTTTTTGCTGCCCTAGCCACCCTATTTTGACAGGTCATCTCCACTTCATGAAGGGGTTTTACCCAAGGTAAAAACCCACTTAATTGGTCTAATATATATTAGCATTCGTTGGAATTCATTTGGAAATAAAAAATCACATTCATTCGACCTATCTAGCAAGGAGATATTCTCACATCTATGAAGAAGAAGAAAATTTCTTTCGACATTGACCAACTAGTTTGATTTCTGTTGACCAGTGTCGACTTGACCAAATTCTCTACTATTTGACTAAGTTTCTAATTGTGGATTAGAGGAAAAATATTCTGTGGATATTTGACTTTCTGTTAACCGAAGTTTGTTTCTATTTTTGGGTTATCTTTGACGTTTGACCGAAATTTCTCTCTGAAATTATAGGACCGAATTTCGACCCTTTGACCAACAACTATAGGCCAAAATTCGGCCACTTGACAAGAATTTGACCAGTGAACAGTTCGTTGAATTTTCTCTCTCTTTTGACTGATTTGAATTGGAATTTATTGTGGTCCAAGGTTGACATTTTGACTGGAAAATTAGATGTACAAATTGGCTGAATTGAATAATCTCTCATAAGGAAATATTACTGGGTTTTACCCTTTGCAGGGTTTTGTTTGAAGAAAATTTTGATGTCTTTTGTCTCATTATTTCATTGTGATATTTACTACTCTACTGAATTTTATGGTTGAAATTTTCTAAGTGTAATTGCTTCATGATTTGAATGCTCTAAGAAGAAAATTTGCATCATTGGAAGTAGTTATCAGATTGAAAATTGTTCTAATCTATTTTGTTAGTAGAAAATAAACATGGTACTAGAGATTTGGTGAAGGAAAAGAGCATTGAGATCACTTTGAATAGACCCTATCCTACATGTTTTTCCTTGAACAATGTAAACTATGAAATAGGAAAAATAAACTCAAAACGAGAACTCTAGCGAAAAAACCCACAAAAAACATGAAAAACAACCTGAAAACTAAAAGTGTTGGGGCTCGAATAACGTTTTATTTGGGTAAATTTCAACAGTTTTTAAATATGACAGTAAAATCCAATAAAAACCATTTTTTTTGGATAAATATATATTTTTTTGGCTCTACTTCGTGCCCTATCCAACACTGCCAATCGATCGTTGCCCATGCTCCGCATCAAGCATGGCTACCCCGAAGCCAGCTCCGAGGCCACCTTCACCATCTGCTGCTGCTGAAAATTTGAATGGCCATCAACATGATGATTCCTCAGCTGCTTTCGCATCTTTAATCAGTTCTCTAGGACCTCAACGAACCAAACCAGCAGCCACAAAATTTGTAAAAAAATTGGAATCCATACCAGAAATTTCTTTACCTCCATCCGTGCCAAGGAAAGCCGCGATCTCTCTCACGGAGAAAGGACTTGTGTGGTTCCAATTGATGATGTCAATTAGAGTTTAATTTAATGTCAACCTGGGAAGGTAAACTTAGAAGTGCTTATCTAAAATATATAGATCTAGAAAGATTCCTAATTTGTCCAAGATCTTAAAGTCCCCTTACAAGAACATATTCATTAAGATCTCTTTCAATAACTAATCAAACCTAGATCTAACAATTGTTTGAGATCTATAGTTCTCTTACGAGAACATATTATACAAGATCTCTTCCAACATTAGAACATCTAATAAGAACTTAAAATCTGAAATAAAATAAACCTAGATCTAATAATTGTATGAGGTCTTACAGTTCTCTTACAAGAACACTTTCAAATAAGACTCTTCCAATATTAGAACATTTAACAAAGCTTAAAAACTGAAATGAAATAAACCTAAATCTAATAATTGTATGAGATCTTATGGTTCTCTTACAAAAACACTTTCAAATAAGATCATTCCAATATTAGATCATTTAACAAAGCTTAAAAAATGAAATGAAACAAACCTAAATCTAATAATTGTATGAGATCTTATGGTTCTCTTACAAAAACACTTTCAAATAAGATCCTTCCAATATTAGATTATTTAACAAAAACTTGAAAGCTGAAATCAAACAAAAACATAAAATAAATTATACCTAAAATAAGCAAATAAGCATGCAAGTGAGGCCATGGGGGCCCTCCATAACTCCACAAGCACACCACTTCAATGGAGACTCAGATGTAGAAGAAAAATCGAAGTATGATCCTTTATTTAAAATTCTCCATTACAACCCAACTCTAAGGTTACAACTCTAAGCTTCTAAGATTACATACTCCAAAATTCTAAGACTACAAAAACTTCAAGATTACAAAACTTCAAGATTCTAATATTACAAAAACTTCAACATTACAAATGGAGGAGATTGTACTCCTATTTATACAATGGGATGAGTAACAAACTCATAATGATCATACACTATTCTCTCTTTTAGTTCCATACATCTCTCAACCATCTAGACACATAACTACTTTTGTCCTTGATCTTCTCCATGAGATCATAATCTTCTCCATGAGGTTTATCTTCTCAAATTCGAATTTGATCCTTCAAGGCCACATAAAGGTGTCTTGGAAGCTTCCTTGGCACCTACACATGTCACAAAAACAACCCACTTTCCATATATAAAGTAAAATATATTATTTTATAATATTTAATCAAGAATTTCTCTTAAAAATGCTTAAAAATAAATAATATTTGGAAAATATAAATGAGACCCATTAATGGTGAATAATAGGGAAAATGAAGTGACATGGTGGTGAATAATGGGTGATAAAATGGAAGCATAGGTGAAAAATGTATGGTAATGAGTGACATTTTGAAACCCAAACAGGACTCGTTGGTCATTTCACAGGACTATGGCCGTCACCCAAAACAGTGCAGAAATGGGTGGAGAGGAACTGGATCCAGTTCACATAAGGGAAAATCGCCATTCAATTCTGTGGAAGGGGATACTATACATTTCATTTTGAAACCAAAAGTGACTGAGCTCTCATTTTCCGAAGTGAGCCTTACTTCATGGATACAAGAGGCCTATATATTAACTAATGGACTCCGGACTTCGATCCGGAACTGGATGTTCCCAAAGTTGTACCGGTATGGGTCAGATTATCGGACCTCCCTCTTCACTGTTGGAGCGATGACTTGGTCCAGGAAACAGGGAATGGAGTGGGAAAATACATTGACAGAAGCAAACCCAAAGATAACATGCATGCATGCGCAAGAATCTACGTCGAGGTGGGTCTAGGAAAGGGCCTCCCAAAAGCTGTCAAGATCAAGGTGGACAACTAGGTCCATATCCAATAACTGGATTACGAGAAAATCCCCTTCAAATGTAAGGTATGTCATGAATACGGTCATTTCGCCAATAGATGTAGTAAAATGGAGGAACCTAAAAAAAATGTAGAAGAAACCTCAGATCCAAAATGGGAACAAGTTAAAAAGAAGAAGAAAGCCTCAAAGCCCACTTCAGGCTCTCAACCCCCTCCACCTCCTAGATCTCCTCCGTCTTCTCAAACAACCATCCCCAAATCATCCTCCCTTTTGGGTACAAACTCTTTCGACATACTCTCATCTGCACTCATTCCATCAGATCTTGTCTCCACCTCATCTCCTAAACCCTCTCTTGTCTCCTCCCCTGCCCCTTCCCCCTGAGGCTCCCCTCATCAGGCGGACAAACCTCTCCCCCAAATCCTAGAACGAATCCTAACAAGAAACCAATCAAAAGAAAAACTTCAAAATACCGATAACACTAAGAATGTTGGAAGGAGATCAAACAGAGAAATCAGGGATGAAGAAGCAGCCAAAGACATCTCACTGGGACACAACATGGGTTGGAGAACTTTCTAGAAAAAGGACCAAAGAATAAAGAGAAAGTACATCAAATGAACAAAGGGAAGGGTCCCACAGCCACCCAAAATAATAAATAATGATAGTTGTCTCTTGGAATTGTAGAGGGTTGGGTCATCCCTCCAAAATCAATTTTTTAAAAGACCTGATAAAAAGTGAAAAACCTGACATCCTCTTAATTCAAGAGACAAAACTCAATAGTCAATAAGTCGATAAGATCATAGAAAAAGCCAGAATCTATGAAGGAAAAGAAATATCTACTAATGGAGCATCAGGAGGGATAAGCACTATATGGAAAAAATGAAAGTGGAAACTGCATCAACACACAAAAACATATCACTGGATAAACAAAAATATGGAAAATGTTGAAACTAGAGGGAAAACCAGCATCTACAACATATACTCCCCCAATCACTATAGGGATAAGGAAAACTGCTGGCAAGCCTTAGAAGAAAGTATTGGGGGTGATCGTGAAGAAAACCTCATTGTTGGGGGAGATCTCAATTTAATTCTCAAAGCGGAAGAAAAAAGAGGAGGGAATTTCTTGCCGGACACAAGCAGAGAAACTCTAGAAGAAATAATGGAGCAATGCAACCTTCTTGACGTCCCTCCAAAAAACAGGAAATATACCTGGGATAACAAAATAATAGGTAAGGAAAACATCAAGGAAAGGCTAGATCGAATCCTCATCCGAGATAAGATGATAATCAGCTATAGTAGAGCAGCCTCCAGAATAATTCCCTCAGCAGCATCTGACCACAAACCAGTTCTACTGGAGCTTGGTATGGCTGAAAATTACGAACCACTGCCTTTTAGATACAATCAACTCTGGGGCAGCATTGAAGAAGCACAAAAGGAAGTGGAAAATGTATGGAAGAAACCATCAGTGTATCTCCAACTTTCATATGGGAAACAAAAATAAAAGCAACAAAAGTAAGTCTAAAAGATTGGGCAAAAAATAGATACAAGGAACCCCACAAAGAGAAAGAGGAATTAAAAAATGAGCCAAAACAAATTCAAGAGGAGTTATAAAGCAGTGAAAAAACCATAGAGAAGCAAGCAAGAGAAAAAGAGGTGTAGTGGAAAATATACAGAAACAACAAGCAAGAAGAAGAAACTTGGAGGCTCAAGTCCAGACAGATATGGATGCAAGCTAGAGACAAGAACACCTCTTTCTTCCACAACTCAGCAAAAACAAGAATGATACAGAATAATATTGAAAAAATTATAGGAGGGGAGGGACAAGAGTTAAAAGGGCAAGAAGAAATAAAAAATGAGGCCTTTAACCATTTCAAAAAACTCCTCACAGCTCCAGATAGCCATGCAAACCCTGAAGAGTTCTTGAGGCATATCCCAAGAATCATTGACAAAAGCATCATACCTCTCTCACAAAGGAAGTGTTGGAAGAAGAAGTAAAGACAATAGTCTGGCCTTTGCAATCGGACAAGGCTCCGGGACCGAATGGCTTTCCCATATCCTTTTACAGAACCTTTTGGCATCTCATCAAAAAGGATCCGCTGAAAATGATAAAATATGTAATGAGGAAAAGGAAGATTGGAGGGTACACCAACTCAACCTTTTTGGCCTTAATACCCAAAGGCCCCCGACCATCCTATCTCAATCGCTTCAGGCCCATATCCCTCTGTAACAATTCATACAAAATAATTTCCAAAATCATAGCTGGTAGGCTGAAACCTCTTCTCCCCTCCTTGATCACTGAAAACCAAGGGGGATTTGTTCCCAATAGGTAGATTGTGGACAACATCATCTTAGTTCAAGAAGCCATCCATACCAATCTCACCAATAATGAAAAAGGCTTCATCCTAAAAATGGATATGGCAAATGCATTTGATAGAGTAAACCTATCTTTTCTTGCTACTGTGTTAAAAACCTTTGGTTTCTCAGATGAATTTGTAGAACTAATACAATCTTGCATAGTGGGTCCTTGGATAGCTCCTCTTACAAATGGGAGGCCCTGCAACTTCTTCCAAAGCTTAAGAGGATTAAGGCAGGGCTGCCCCTATCTCCTTTCCTATATATCATAATGGTAGACTCTCTCAGTAGGAATTTGGAAAACTGTAGAAGAAACTCTACATTAACAGGTCTCTCCATAAGAAGAGGAACCAAAAGAATAAATCACTATCTGTTTGCGGATGACACTCTTCTCCTGGGTGGTGCCTCTTGCATAGTGGCAAGAAGATTCAAAGCTATCTTGGACAGCTTCTTATAGGTCTGTGGAGGATTGGTAAACAATGGAAAAAGTTGTTTATATAGCTGGAACACACCCATAAGGAACCTGCATAAAATGTCACAAATTCTAAATATTCCCTTCCAAAACAGCTGGTAACATTTTCAATATCTGGGGCTACCAATAAGTAAGAAAAACATGAAGAACGGAATATGGAGTAAGTTTTTAGAAAAAATGAAAGTGAAAATCCAGGCTTGGGGAATGCTTTGGTTAAACCAAGCTGGCAGAATTACGCTCATAAAGTCCATATTGGCAGCTCTGCCTCTGTACCAATTTTCTCTTATTTCAGCTCCTGCAAGCATCCATAAACAAATAGAATTAATAATAAGAAGTTTTCTCTGGCGGGGAGGGAAAAGAGAAAAGAAAAAATTCAGTTTGATGAATTGGAAACAAGTGACAGCCTCATATAAAAGTGGGGGTCTTGCCATAAAACTCCCAGGACTAATGAACATAGCACTGGGGAGAAAAATAACATGGAGCTTCCTAACTGGGGAAAAGTCATGTTGGAAAGCTGCCCTTGAGGCCAAATACCTCAATGGACCAAGAAATTCGATTCTGGATAAGACCCCTTCGACAAGGCCATGTATCCAGATATGGAAAGAAATCATCAATGCAACTCAACTAATCAGAGATAACATCATAGTGAAACTGGGAAATGGGGAGCAAACAAGCATCTAGGAAGAAAACATAATGGGAAATCCCCCTTTGGGAAGAAACCCAAGACTGAAAGAATGAAAAGAATGGATGACAAAGGAGGGTCTTCACAAGTTGAAAGACATTTCCAACTGGGAGAAGGATGGAGACTGGAAGCAATGGACCAATCCAAAGCTTCCAAGTGATCTCACAGGCCAATGGAACCAATTGAAAACTCTCTTGGCAGGAGCAGCCCCGATAGACAAAAATATAAAGGATGTATATATATGGGAACCAACAGGAGGAGACTACACCGTCAGAACATGATACCAAAAACTTCATGACAATAAAAATCAACAAGATTGGCAATACTAGAGATTAGCATGGAAGGTTGAATCTCTCCCTAAAATAAAAATCTTCCTATGGACTTTAATTCACAACAAATCTCTAACTGTAGAGAATCTAAAGAGAAGAGGAATATGCAGACTGTCTCAATGTCCACTATGCAGAAAGGAGGAAGAAACAATCCAACATTTATTTCTGGACTTCTCCTTCACAAGAAAATGCTGGGAGGCAATGGTGATACCCACAAAAAAAAAATGAACTATAAGCTTCCTATAAACCATTTTATGAGCAGGTGGAAAAGAAATTGCCCACACTCTTTCAAAAATAAACAAACAGTGAAGCGCCTTTGGAACAACATTCCCTCTTTCCTCTGCTAGCAATTATGGCTAGCAAGAAATGGAGCAATTTTAAAAGACAAAACCCCAAAAGTAAGCACAATTACATCAAAAGCATGGGGATTGATGGTGGAATTTATCACAACAAAAGGGGCCAAAGGAATCAACCTGAGCCAACTCCAAGAAGAATAAAGAAGCTGGATCAGTTTTGCAGCAAGCAAGATCTAACAGTCTCCTCAAACAAAAAATACAATGATGCATCAAAAATGGAAAATTAGAAAAACTGAAGAGGAATTCCAAGCCTGGGTAAACACTCTAAACAAAGCATGTCTCTTCTTTGATGGAGCATCAAAAAAGAACCCAAGAAAAGCAGGTACCGGAGGAATAATAATTTTGCAAAATCAAACTACTCAGATAGTTTACAATTAGGGTTTAGTCCAGATGACGAATAATAAAGCAGTGGCTTATGGGCTTCCGTTAGGCCTCAATATATTAAGAGAAAAAAAAATCAAAGAATTTATTGTCTTCAGAGATTCAGCTATCATTATAAAGGCAATGGCAGAAAATTCCCTCCCACAAAATGCAGGCTTACACCAAATTATGAGCAGAGCACAAAAAATAGCAAGTCAGATTGGCAACATTGAGTTTTTTCACATCTTGAGAAAGAATAACAAGATGGTAGATGAGCAAGAAAATAAGGGAGTCCAACAAAATGCTGGACAAGCACAAATTGGTGGAACCATAACCCAAATTCATATTCCTTAACCTTCCCTCCTCCTGTCATGATGGAAAACAATCAAGTCACTTCAAAATAGAAATCCAATGATAGTATCAATATTCCTTTTGAATCCACAACCATGCAAAATGGAAAAATTGTTATAACTCCAAAACTCTGCAATATTCTCCAAATCTTTGATAACAGTACTTCAAAATCTCAGAGCAAGCTACATCTCGTGAACTTCCTGTCCCCCTCCTCCTATCTGCGCAATTATAAAAAACGCATCAGCCAAACAACATCTAAACTAAATCTCTCGCCTTTGTATCTGCTTGTGGGTTCTGCTTTCTTTCCTGCGCTTTCCTTTGTTATCTCTCGGCTTTTCTGCTTTTGTCGGTCCACCCTCACGCACATCACTTTCCTTATCTCTCCAACCTACATTAATCTTGGCTTTTATCTTTATCCCTCATGCACAACACTCTCCTTAATCTTAGTTTCTATCCACAACACGCAGCCAGCGCGCCTACCCTTGTATTTTTCCATTGTGTGTTGGGCTTGTCATCCTTCGGAGATTCAACTATCATTATAAAGGCAATGGCAGGAAATTTCCTCCCACAAAATGCAGGCTTACACCAAATTTTGAGTAGAGCACAAAAAATAGCAAGTCAGATTGGCAACATTGAGTTTTTTCACATCTTGAGAAAGAATAACAAGATGGCAGATGAGCAAGAAAATAAGGGAGTCCAACAAAATGCTGGACAAGCACAAATTGGTGGAACCATAACCCAAATTCATATTCCTTAACCTTCCCTCCTCCTGTCATGATGGAAAACAATCAAGTCACTTCAAATTATAAATCCAATGATAGTATCAATATTCCTTTTGAATCCACAACCATGCAAAATGTAAAAATTGTTATAACTCCAAAACTCTGCAATATTCTCCAAATCTTTGATAACAGTACTTCAAAATCTCAGAGCAAGCTACATCCCATGAACTTCCTGTCCCCCTCCTCCTATCTGTCCAATTATAAAAAATGCATCAGCCAAACAACATCTAAACTAAATCTCTCGCCTTTGTATCTGCTTGTGGGTTCTGCTTTCTTTCCTGCGCTTTCCTTTGTTATCTCTCAGCTTTTCTGCTTTTGTCGGTCCACCCTCACGCACATCACTTTCCTTATCTCTCCAACCTACCTTAATCTTGCCTTTTATCTTTATCCCTCATGCACAACACTCTCCTTAATCTTAGTTTCTATCCACAACACGCAGCCAGCGCGCCTACCCTTGTATTTTTCCATTGTGTGTTGGACTTGTCATCCTTCGCGGGCTGCGTGGATTTTGGCTCCCATACAATTCTATAACCCTCCGGACAACAGGAAGACTATATCAATCTCAAAGATTTATGCAGGCAGAATAAGAGCAGTGCTACAGAGAGTACTACCTATGGGAGAGGAAGCCTTCACAGCGTGTAGCATCAACAACGGAAAGACACAGATGGATCCTTTGGAGAATAGATCTCATCCTTGTGAATTTTGCAAATAACATCGAATTGTGATAGAGAATCTCAAGAACCAGATCTAGCAGGATAAAGAAAAGTCAAAGGCAGAGATGGCCTATATGAGATCACAATGGAACACATGCAATGAAGAAATAAGAACACTAAAGAACAGTTGCAGCCATATGAAGGAATCACTGAACTTCATCAAATAAGCAATGAGCAAAAAGTCGGAGCAAGGCTCCACATCAATGGACCAAGGGAGCAGGCATCGAGGAAGTGAGAATACCGTCAACAAATAGCCCTTAAAATCTCTGACCATCCATGGATCTAGCTCTAAATTGCAACATTAATCATAGTCTATCATAGTTTATTATGCAAGTCAAGTGTATTATGCTTTTATTTCAGTTTGTCAAACAGTACATCTCCAATGTAACAATGTCTAGCTCCAAAATAAGGAAAGAAAAATGTAAATCAAGCAGCATAACTCAAGAAAGAACCCCCAAGCAGACCGCCCTCTGTTTCAAACTTGGGGAATTTTGTAATGGAGAAGCATCTCTCCTCATGGTCTTTTTGCAAATATAATACAACCGACATTGTACGAATAATAATAATAATAATAATATTTGGTGCAGAAAACACCGGGAAAAAAAATGTCCACATTGGAATGTTTTTTTTAAGGGTAAATTTTCAACAATTTTTAAAAATAACAGTAAAAGCCAATTTTTTTGTGTGCAGAAAACACCGTGAAAACAAAAAATGTTTATGTTGGAATAATGTTTTGTTTTGTTTGTTTTTGTTTTTTTTTTTGTTGTGAGGTAAATTTTCAACATTTTTAAACAAAGAAAATATTAAAAAAAACATATAATTTAAAATAATAATAATAATAAAACAATATCCTTGAAAATAAAAATTAAAAACATTATATATATATATATATATTAAAAAAAAAACATTGAAAATTAAAAACACAAAAAATGATAAAGACATTAAAAAAACATTAAAATATCAAAAAAAAAAAAACAAATTATAAATAAAAACAAAAAATCAATTAAAAAAACATTTAAAATTAAAAACAAAAACAAAAAAAATTAAAACGTGGCCCCACGGGCTAGACGAAGGGGCCAGAGCCCACATTAAAATATATATATATATATATATATATATATATATATATAAAATCAAGTTGAAAAAAAAAAAAACATTAAAACAACAATCAAATAAAAATTAAGTAAAAAAAACACATTAAAAAAATACAAAATATTTATTTTATTTATCTTTATTTATAATGTTAATAATAAATTTATTATATGTATCTTTTAATAAAAGGTTAATTTATTGATAGATTACAATAATAAAATTAATAAGGAAGAATAATCATAATAAAAAATGAAGAGGGAAAGAGGGGAGGGGCGCTTAAAGAAAACACAAACTAGGAGTATAGGGCAAGGATCCAACATTTGTTAATGCCCCACCCATAGTCTCTATTTAGGTTGACCAGTATTTTCTCAATCTCTAAATCCTCTCTTAACTTACGGTGATGAAAATGGTCAATCCTAGTAATTCCCTTTGCTTCCTCTACGTAGATGTGATGGTTCATCTTTTGAGCATGTTATGCTAAGGTAAAGGAGCAAGATCTTCCATGTTTTAGGTCTGTCGCATGTTCAAAAATCCTTTGATTAATGGATCGACTAGTTTCGCCAATGTATGGAGTCCCACAGGAGCAAGGAATCTTGTAAACACCTTTTCCATCTTTAGGGTTTATAGGGTCCTTTACCGATCTTAGAGAGCTCTGAATAGTGTTAAGGGGCTTGAAGTCGAGGACACCTTATGCTTCTTAAGGATCCTAGCGATCTTATCCATGGTCCCTTGAATAAACTGAAGGCGCACTCCAAAAAACCAATCACTAGATTTTTTTTTATTCCTAGGACCTTTTTCAGCTTTATGAAAAGCTCTAAGCCACTGGAACTTGCTATAAATGTTCTTATTGAAAACGCCCAGAAGGTGGAATTTTTCTTCTTCAAGGTGGTATTCATCCGAGATTTTTTTTTTTCATCTTCATCATGAATTCCTTCACGAAGGTAGCAAACAAACTTGAAGGAGCTACAAACTTCAGAGCATGGAAGACTGGAATTAGCATTGTTCTTGCAAGTAATAAGGTCTTGGATATTGTGAAAGTAAAAGTTTTGGACTTGAAGATGATGGTGCAGAAAATGTTGAGATTCAACAAGAAATTTTTTGGCACCCATGATCCTAGTGAAAATTAAGCACCTACACTAGGGTGGGGCCCACAGGCTATTTTTAGGTGCATGTCTTTTTTTATTATCCCTTAATTTAGATGGACATTAAACTATAATCTATTCTCAATGTGGACTTGAAATAGTTAACTGAAGTGGAAAAATTAGTTAGCTAAGTTGGTTGGTGGGACATGCAGAGTAATTCTAGTTGCAACAGAGAGATTCTAGTTGTAACAGAGTTCGAAGTGTAGTGGTGCATGATTTTGTGCAAGTTGTAAATAGTTTAACTTAGTTAAGAGAGTTAAACTTAGTTGTGTTAGTTGTAACTGAAGATACAAGTAGTGAGAGATCAAGTGAATTAAATATTAATTAATTCACAATCAGTGATCTCACATGCAACTGAGGATTTACTAATATTAGCTGCATGCACGTCAGATTCAGTGGAGACCCAGTTGAGTTCTAGGTGAAAGGGAAGTTGACTATCAGTTGTGACATTATCCGCTTTCACACATGCAAGTAAACACACATTGGATGTGCCCATTATACTTGTGTAGTCAAGGCAGGTAGGATTTCATCAATTCAGGGATTGCACTCAGTAGGGATTGCGCAGTGAAGGCAGGTTGTCTGGAGGCAGTAAATTGGCTAAGGGATTTGCCAGTTTTTGTATGACAGTGTGAGACAATTAGCTGATGTATTGAGGGCTCTTGTGAGAATATTTTTGTATGTAATTGTTTCATGATCCATGATATAATATACAATAGAAGACAGTGGGGTTTTTAGCTGTAAGCTTTCCCCAGGAAATTATCTGTGTTGTGTGTGATTGATATCTCTTCATGTTCATGTGATTAGCGATTGTGTTTTTAATTCTGCAAAATATTTGTAGAAGTGATTCAGTATTTAACTTTAGCACATTTTTAGATTGGGTAAATCCAAGATATACATGCTTGTTTTATAATTTATATATGGTATCGGAGCACAAAAAATTGCAGAAGTGAAGCAGGAGTTGAGTTTGTGACTAGATAGAATTCAAATTTGCAGAAATAATTTCTTGTTGCTACAGATGATTCAAGATTGGAATGGATTTCAATGGCTTGAGGTTAGAGTATTCACTCGAGGGAAGTTTGAACTACATTTCTTAGAAGGACAGGATGGAGGCAGTACTCGAAGACAATGGCTTGAGGACAACACTTGTTGAAGGAGAGGGGCATGTTAAGTCCCTATATTAATAGTATAGCCCCTTATTATGTTAGTGTAGCCCCCTTTATTGTTATTATTGTACCCCTGTAACCCCCATATTGTTATTATTGTGCCCTTAAATTATTATTGTTAGGTCGGATAGGATTGTGGCCACTAGGATTATATTATGGCCCCATGGACTCCTATATATAGAAAGTTTTGTAAATTGTATCATCAGGAATTGTTCATTTATGTAATTTATCATGGGTTGCCCCCTCCAGTGGCTCATTTCCCAAAATTCTAGTATCTCTTTTTTTCTTCACTTTTTAGGTAGTTACACAACATTTTAGTATCGGAAGCTTTGGATTCTAGGGTTTATTGCTCCAAACGGGTCATCGTATTTTATTTATACTTTGTTTCTCAGCTTTGAAGCTGAAATTTTTAGGGTGTAGCCCTAAAATCTTAAGACGTTGTCTAGATTCAAGGAAGCTTGGTCAATATTTGCGGAGATATGATCTGTGGAAGTTAGGTCTTTTTTCAGGCTCCTAAACAGGTCATCGTGGAATTTGCGCTATAAATTTTTTTCTACGAAGGTTCAGAATCTGAAATTCATATGGTGCGAAGCTGAAATCCTGAGGAAATTCTTCAAAAAAATTTAGAGCTTGGTTCGCAATATTTTTGGAGATATGATCTGTGGAAGGTAGTGCTTTTTCAGGCTCCTGAATTTCATCTCAAAGAGGTGATCGTGGGAAAAGTTCAATAACTCTCTCTCTGGGCATCGGATTGGAGTGCCGTAAAAATTGGTCGCAATTACATAGACTGTAGTTTCTTGGATATCAATTTCAGAGACAAAGGACAAAACAGTGACACGTGGCAAGTAGTACAAATTTGCTCTACTGAACCAGTCCATAATTAGGTCATTGTGGGAGATTGGACACAACTTTGTCTTGGAGAATCCAAATCAGGTCAGACCCGTGGAATTCAAAAGAGAATTCAGAGGGCTACTTCAGTGCTGAATTTCAGATATTGAAGATCTGAAATCACAGAGATAATACAATTTCAATATGGAGCTCCTCAAAGCAAGTAAAAGCTATACTATGATGCATGAAGAGGAAGAGTTGCAGTATGAGATATCAAAATTACGGTACCAAGTGCAACAAGTTTCGATCTTACGAAGAGCAATTGAAGATGAAATAGATGGTTTAAAAGCAGAAATGGAGGCTAAGTTGGATGGTTTGAAGGATAAAATAACAACTAATATGGATGATAAATTAGTGGAAGATGACATTGAGCATCAACAACAAGTTCTCCAACTCTCAAAGGATAACCTAAATTTGGTGCAGAATCTAATGAAACAACAGGAATATCAAAATCACATCGAAAGAAGTTCTAAAGCAGTCATAGAAACAAGAACTCGACAAGTACAATCAATTTCAAAGTATCTCAGTAAGTGGAAGAACTTTCCTGTAGAATATTCCACATGGGAGGATGAGAATTTTATACAGAAGCATCAAGAAATAATCAAGCGTTGAGGAAAACACTTGTTTGAAGGAGAGGGGCATGTTAAGTCCCTATATTAATAGTATAGCCCCTTATTATGTTAGTGTAGCCCCCCTTGTTGTTATTATTGTACCCCTGTAACCCCCATATTGTTATTATTGTGCCCTTACATTATTATTGTTAGGTCGGCTAGGATTACATTGTGGCCCCACTAGGATTATATTATGGCCCCATGGACTCCTATATATAGAAGGAGGTTTTGTTCATTTGTATCATCTAAGAATTGTTCATTCATGTAATGTATTGGAGGTTGCCCCCTCGAAGTGGCTCATTTATAAGGCGTGAATATCTCTTTTCTTCTCTCTTTGGAGCTGGTTACACAACATTTGGTATCAGAGGTTTGGGATTCTAGGGTTTCGCTGCTCCAAACAGGTCATCGTGGCATTGTCGCTATAACTTTTTTTCTACGAAGCTTCAGAAGCTGAAATTTCTAGGGTGCGAAGCTGAAATCTTGAGGAAGGTTGTCTAAAAATTTCAGATCTTGGTTCGCAATATTTGAGGAGATATCATCTGTGGAAGTTAGGTATGTTTTCAGGCTCATAAACAGGTCATCGTGGCATTTGCGCTATAAATTTTTTTTTACGAAGGGTCAGAGTCTGAAATTCATATGGTGCGAAGCTGAAATCCTGAGGAAAGTCGTCAAAAAATTTCAGAACTTGGTTCGCAATATTTTTGGAGATATGATCTGTGGAAGGTAGTGCTTTTTCAGGCTCCTGAATTTCATCTCAAAAAGGTGATCGTGGGAAAAGTTCAATAACTCTCTCTCTGAAGATTGGATTGGAGTGCCGTCAAAAGTGGTCACAAGTACACAGCCTGTAGTTTCTTCGCTATCAATTTCAGAGACAAAGGACAAAACAGTGACACGTGGCAAGTCGTACAAGTTCGCTCTACTGAACCAGTCCAGAATTAGGTCATTGTGGGAGATTAGACACAACTTTGTCTTGGAGAATCCAAATCAGGTCAGACCTGTGGCATTTGAAAGAAGCTTCAGATATCTACTACAGGGCTGAATTTCAGATATCTAAGATTTTCAACTATAGAGATAATTCAATTTCAATATCGAGCTCCTAAAAGCTAGTAAAAGGTGTGTATTTTTTTTCCGAATTGCATAAGTCTTGTTTGAAGAATCAAGTTGAATTGATTCCAAGGGAATATTGTAGAATATATATCAATATTGGATTCTAAAATGGCCCCTAAAAATAATTCCATACCCATTAATCCCTCAAAAATCTATACTATGACGCATGAAGAGGAAGAGTTGCAGTATGAGATATCAAAATTACGGTACCAAGTGCAACAAGTTTCAATCTTACGGAGAGAAATTGAAGATGAAATAGATGGTTTAAAAGAAGAAATGGAGGCTAAGTTGGATGGTTTGAAGGATCAAATAATAGAAAATATGGATGATAAATTAGTGGAAGATCACATCGAGCATCAACAACAAGTTCTCCAACTCTCAAAGGATAACCCAACTTTGGTGCAGAATCTAATGAAACAATAGGAAGATCAACATGACATCGAAAGAAGTTATGAAGCAGTCATAGAAACAAGAACTCGACAAGTACGATCAATTTCAGAGTATCTCAGCAAGTGGAAGAACTTTCCTGTAAAATATTTCACTTGGGAGGATGAGAATTTTATACAGAAGCATCAAGAAATAATCAAGCGTTGAGGACAACACTTGTTTGAAGGAAAGGGGCATGTTAAGTCCCTATATTAATAGTATAGCCCCTTATTATGTTAGTGTAGCCCCCCTTATTGTTATTATTGTACCCCTGTAACCCCCATATTGTTATTATTGTGCCCTTAAATTATTATTGTTAGGTCGGCTGGGATTACATTGTGGCCCACTAGGATTATATTATGGCCCCATGGACTCCTATATATAGAAAGGAGGTTTTGTAAATTGTATCATCCAAGAATTGTTCATTTATGTAATGTATTGGAGGTTGCTCCCTCGAAGTGGCTTATTTCTAAGGCATTCATATCTCTTTCTTCTATTTTTGGAGCTGGTTACACAATAGTATGTAATTGTTTCATGATCCATGATATAATATATAATAGAAGACAGTGGGGTTTTTAGCTGTAAGCTTTCCCCGGGAAATTATCTGTGTTGTGTGTGATTGATATTTCTTCATGTTCATGTGATTAGCGATTGTGTTTTTAATTCTGCAAAATATTTGTAGAAGTGATTCAGTATTTAACTTTAGCACATTTTTAGATTGGGTGAATCCAAGATATACATGCTTGTTTTATAATTTATACATGGTATCGGAGCACAGGAAATTGCAGAAGTGAAGCAGGAGTTGAGTTTGTGACTAGATAGAATTCAAATTTGCAGAAATAATTTCTTGTTGCTATAGATGATTCAAGATTGGAATGGATTTCAATGGCTTGAGGTTAGAGTATACACTCGAGGGAAGTTTGAACTACATTTCTTAGAAGGACAGGATGGAGGCGGTACTCGAAGACAATGGCTTGAAGGAATTCATTGAAAAAGATGTTCGTAAGCTAGATGTTGCAGATGCTGCCAATCTTGATGCATGTCAAAAGAAAGTGGCAAAGGAAAGGAGGATCCTGTTGGAGGGAGTATGAGACCAGATTATCTCAAGCCTCCATGGGAAAGCCACACCATATTCTATGTGGAAGGCTTTGACGAATCTATTCCAAAGCAACTACGACCATAGGAAATTTGCGCTTAAAGATAAACTCAGGAAGATCAAGATGGAAAAGGGCGACACCATTCCAAATTATCTCACAAAGTTTGTCCAATGTCAGGATGAACTAGGGATTGTGGGAATAACAGTCCTTGATGATGATTTGGTGAGTTTGTCTCTCCTAGGACTTCCTAAGAGTTGGAAAAATTATGAAGACTCTGTCAACTGATGGGAAAAATTTCCAGATTGGGAATGATTGTGATCGGATCTGGTACAGGAGGAGTTCAGGCAGAACACCAGAGATGGCTCTTCATCAAAGCATGATGATGAAGAGGATTGTGCTTTGGCTTCCAAGGCGAAGAAGGGAAGGGGAAGAAATTCCATTCTAAATCTGAGTCTAAAGGCAAGAAGCAGGACATGTCCAAGGTGAAGTGTTTTCACTGTCACGAACATGGGAATTTTGCTACTAATTGTCCACAAAAGAAGAAGAACAAGAAGGCTGTTGGAGCTACAGCTGGTGAGGCCCTTGCCTCGCAATCTGAGCTTGAATTATCCTTGATTTCATGTAGGGTGTCAAGTGCATTTGGATTGGTGTGGTATTTGGATAGTGGCGCTTCCTTTCACATGACAGAAGACAAGGAAATTTTCAGTGACTTGGAGGAGAAAGATCTCCAGATGCATATTGAGATGGGTGACGATGGACGATACAATGCTACCGAGATTGGTACCATTACCTTTCAAAGGGAGTCAGGTAAACCATTTCAATTAAAAGATGTGATGCATGTACCATATCTGAAGAAAAATTTGGTCTTAGTCGCAATGTTTGAGGACAGAGGCTATGACATTGTTTTTAGTGATGGAAAAGTTTTCCTGCGACATAAAAAAATGGGTCAAGCCAAGAGGATAGGGATTCAAGTTAACAATCTCTATAAGCTAGAGGTAGATGGTTGCACTGCCATGGTGGGCAAGGCGGAGAAAGTGGTGAGCCGGGATGAGGGCAAATTATTGCATATGCAATTAGGCCATCTTCATCATGGAGCCTTGAAAGTCATGCAACAAATATCTACTGGACTTCCAATGGGAACACTTTCTCAGTTAGATCAGTGCAAGGGTTGCACCATGGGGAAGTATGTAAAGTCCACCTTTCATGAGAAGAAGAACTGTGCTTCGAGGATCCTTGAGAGACGTGTGTGGACCATTCTTGGTTGCTTCAACAACAAAACATAAGTACTATGTAATCTTTGTTGATGAATTTTCTCGTAAATGCTGGATCTTCTTCATGCAGAAGAAATATCAAACATTCTCTAAGTTTTGTGAGTTTAAGGCATTGGTGGAGAAAGAGTCAGGGAAGAAAGTGAAGGCTCTCGGGAGCGATAATGGTGGAGAATACATCTGTAATGTTCCTAATTTTTGCCTTCATTAAATTGGAACATTAGATTTTGATAATTTCACTTAGGAGATGAATAATTGGGTGAAGAGGCCCATTCATAATAAAAACATGGATAAAATCCCTCTAGTATGAAAGAGGATTAGCCTTGGAACTAGATTTCACACCCTCATATGTGAAAGGGGACATTTTGCAAAGTGGCTTGGTTAAGTTTGACCAAGTCAAACAGCGTTGTGTATGAGGTGGAAAGCACTACATGGGGCAACGCACAGATAGAGGAGGGAATATTCCTTTATGGAGGAAACCCTAATGGATGGGGCCCATGGAGAGAGAGCCTTCACTTGCTATATATGGAGAGGAGGAGAGCCATTGTTATTCATGCTTGTATTATTCATTTCATGTCTATTCAGACATTGTGCATTCTTTGCTGCTTAGCAAGAATTGTCGGGGAATTCCTGTTTAGGATTTCCTCACCTTATTGAGAGGCCTCTTGAAGGTTGGTTCTTCATTTTTCACATATCTTGGCTCAAGGCCAAAGCATCCTCCTCCAAGACAGAGTTATTGCTGCAGCAACATAATACTCTGTTGTAGGGTGTTGCAGTGGAGACTTCACAACACCTCTTCCATTGCTTGTTTTTCAGAGAAAGAGTCTTTCCTTCCTTTGGGAGATCATTTTGGAAGCATTGGAGATGATTTGCAGATCTTGGCACTTGGCCATAGTGTTCTATTCCACTCACTGCGCAGTCCCTCTTAGTGACTGCGTTATTTTCATGGAGTATCTGCAGTGAGGGTTTGCTGTATTATTTGGAGGGTGAGATCTCAAGTTTAAGGATCAACCTTCCACTTTGGAGATCCATTGGAGAAGGTTTACTTCAGATTGTTCATCATCTTCAGCCTTCTCTATTGAGTTCCAGATTTGAGTTGCAACAGCTTCCCAGCAACTCTGACATTTTTGCCATTTTTCATATTTCAGCCAATCCCTTGGAGGATTGATGTATTATTGCTTCTAAGGGTTTGAGCTTTGCTCCCCTATTGTATTTGAGCCATATATTGTCATATATTTTAGTTATTATGTAATATGGAGCAATATCTCTTATAAACTGCGTCCTCATAGCCTGGGTTTATGCATAAATAGCAGAGTTATTCCATTTCTATGTACATGTATAGTTGAGGCTTGCATTGCCTTTCTTGAGAGGCTGTTTCATCAAGAACTTGTACTTTATTTTATGCTATAACATTGTTCATTGACTATATACATCTTCTTGTCTCACAAATCATAAAATAACGCTGTATTTCCATGGTATATTCATTGCAGCCCCACTGTTCGGGCAATTCCTGTAGGAGGAATATTACAAGATTTATAGACAGAGTCTGTAGAGGGCTAGGTAGCCTCTAGATCTCATCATTTCTATAAGGTGACATATCCAGTAAATGCCCCTATAGTCAATCTCTGGAATAGATTGTGATATTTCAGAAAAAGGAATATTACAGTGGTATCAGAGCAACTTTCTTGGCTCAGCATGTGAGTCTAAGCCCAAGAAGATCAGAATATTGAAAAATATGAGTTTGTTCTCATCTATGTTCAGATCCAGAGGAGACCTCTCCAAGGAGGTCAAGAATATTGAAGAAATAGAAGAGGAAGGACCATGCACTTCCTATTCTCATCAAGAAGAAGACATTGAGCATGGAAGATACTTGGATCATCAGGTTAGTACAAATCTCAACCTAGAGGTTTCAAGGAGACTCTAGATTTTCCTCATTTCATCCAGTTGAAGGAAGAGAAGAGACCATGTAGCAAAAAAGAAATAAAAGGCAATAGATTTCTGTTTTCTACCTTTGATGGGTCATCTACTGCAAGAACTTGGGTGAAAGAGTTGGTAGCATTTTTCTTTCTACATCCTGTAGTAGAGAAAGAAGTTGTTGAAATATTAGCGTTGCACTTGCAGGGTGAAGCCCATGATTGGTGGAGAAACCACTTGAGCCATGCAAGGGAGGAAAATTTTTCAAAATTCATCCAAGGGTTGATCCAAACCTTTGATGGTGAAAGAGCAAAGGAAGAAAAGACCACACCACCCCTCGAGGAGGCTTGTGATAGCGTTGTCACACTCATAAAGGAGCAGCCACATGCATCGACAGTTGGAGCAGCCGACACTTTTGGGGAAGGAACTCTTGCAGCCCTACAAGAAGTTCCAAATACACATCAAGGTATGAAAGAATTTCCACAATATATTGTTGCAGCAACTTCTTTTGAAAATTGTGGAGATTTGCTTTTGAATGAACAAGGGTCAAATCCCATTTCTACCATAGAGCAGCTTGGTTGCACTACGCTGTGCAACATGAAAACTTTCAAGGAGGAAATAAACCATCATATTCATGAGCCTTTGTTGGATTGCATATCAAATTGGAGGTTGGGGTTTGAAGCCTTGAAGGATGCTAGTAAACATCTTGCAGTGAGAAACCCTTTCTCCCTTCAAGATGACAACTTCTCAATGAGCTCCTCTCAGCTCAAAGAGGAATTTCTACTTTTAGATCCAAGACCTTATTAGTTTTGGAAAACTATTGATGAGAGGGAGGTCTCAAGGAGAGATCTCATCAGAGGTGCACTTCAACACACCAAGGAGTGCAATGATTTTCTTCCTTTCTCACAAGAGCAGATAGAAGATGGAGGACATCTTAGGATGGATAACATCTCTCATGCTTGTGTTGGACATTCCTTGAGCCATACAAATCATGATGGGAGGTTTTTTCCTACCACCTATTTGGGTCTTGATAGGGTCTCATTGATCCTTGAGAAGATTGCATTTAAAAATCCCATGAAATGTAAAGACATGAATTTGATTTGGGAGGATGGTAGCCCTCATAGGAGGAGTACCAAGACGAAGAGGAGGAGAAAGCATCCACAAGTGGTTGAGTGGATGTGGTCGATGAGCATGGAGCTGGGAAGCTACTTGCAAATTTATGATACCGAGCAGCAGGAGGCTTGGCTGCGCTGGTTACTCTTGAAAGAGTTTGGCCATCACTTGGCAAACAATATTCCTAAGAGTAGGAGGATGGAAAAGAGATGGCAGGATACTTGCATCGTTGAGCAGCATAGAGTATGGATGCATGATGTTGATGTGATACTCATATCATTCATTGTGTCTTCATCACATGATTTGTATGATGGAAGTATGGGGAGGCAGCAAAATACTTTGTTGCTTTGCTTGGGAGAGCAAGGGCAGGATTGCTCTCATACTTTGCATGATGTTGCAGGAGGAGGAGATGTACTTCTCTCCTTGACTTTTGATGATAGAGAGGTACTTTCACCTTGGGAGGGACTTCTTATGTATTGCATCATTATGAGAGATATCTTTGACAAGAATCATGTCAAAGAATGGAGCTTGGTATTGATGAGAGCCTATGTGTATAGGCCAACACCGTTGTCTCTTTGGAGCAGTAACCTATGGATGAAGTGTGCCCAGTGGAAGTGTGGTGGATTCATAACCCACAGGTCCCAGGATCATTTCATATTTGTTGCACTTGATGAACAAAGAGGAGCTGAGATGGATGAGATAGTGGATGGAGCCATTTATTACTATAATACATTCTTCTTGACTTGGATTCCCAAGCATGAGAAGAAGGATCTTCTTGCAGCACATGGTTCATTATTCTTCATAGCATGCCACAACACTATGAAGGACTCACTCATGAATCCATGTACCATCCTACTTCTGGTATATGGTAAGAAATCTATTTTTACATTGGCTGATTTGTATACTCTTACCATTATTTTGCAGTGCATGGCTCTACAAGAGGGCAAGCTTTTCAGATTGCTCCATGGATTATGTTGGGCCAAATTATATGATGGATGCAACCATCTTTCACATGGCCTTGGGAAAATGTTTTTCTATTACCTATATGTTCAACTAACTCATATGATTAGCCATGTATCACAAATTTTTTTTCCATGTATCTTTCCGAAGCAGCAGTTTGGAAAACTGCATTGTATGTACTTGGGAAACTGTTGGTACCTTCAAGCCTCATGTAAAACCAAAAATATTTCTTTCATTTTGTTGCTGATCATGACTTCATTTGCTGATATAGATCAGATTTGTATAGGAAGCATGATGATGAGAGAGGCACATGAGTTGGATGTGTCCTTGAGGGAAAGGGATTCCCACATCTTTTGCATTGCATGTTCTAATGGGAGCATGAGAGGAGTTATGGCCACCATAGCCAAGTATATGTTTCCTTTTGAGGTGGGCCATGAGTTTGATATCCATTCATTGTATAACCCTGGGCAAGTGATTTATTATGCCTTGGATGTTCAGTTGACACATTCAACCATTTACTTTTCATTAGTAGATGTGATGGTTCTCACTACTAGTCATGTACCAACATACTGCTTGCCATGCTATTTTCTGAAGATGCAGTGGATGAATCAGCGTTGTGTCCTCTTGAGATATTGTTTTCACTTCGTAGCATCATGTAAAAACCACAACAAACTTCTCATTTGGATATTCTATGATGACCATGTCCTATTCATCATGGATGATATGTTTTGGGCCAACTTGTTCTTCATTGATGGAGAGAAGATCCTTGGGGTATTTTTCTTCACTTTGCCACTTAAGGGCAATACCATTGCAGCCCATGTTCAACACACACTCTAAAATTATCATAAGTGGAGAGGAGGACATCATGGGGTAGGCTATGATGCTTACCATGTTCAGATTTTCAGCCCACCTTCATTTTCGGAGCTTGAGGTGGAAGGAGATTTTCAGGAGTTGCCTTGTTGGGAGGTGGCTCATTTTGTTTGGATGATTTCTTGGGGATGTAAGATCCACATGGGGGAGATGTTCCTCATCACATTTCAGACTCCATGCCTTGAGTGGAGACTTTCCAGTTCTATCCTTGCAGTTGCTTGAGGACAAGCAACATTTGGGGGGGGAGGACTGTAATGTTCCTAATTTTTGCCTTCATTAAATTGGAACATTAGATTTTGATAATTTCACTTAGGAGATAAATAATTGGGTGAAGAGGCCCATTTATAATATGTTGGGTATACGACCAAAGTCCCACAATGACTAGAAGTGGGGAGGATCATGGGTATATAAGGATGGACAAATATATCCATTGGTATGAGGCCTTTTGGGGTAAAGCCCATAAGCAAAGCCATGAGGGCTTAGGCCCAAAGTGGACAATATCATACCATTGTGGAGATATGTGGTGTCCAGAATCCTTACAAGTGGTATCAAAGCCATGCCCCGAAGTTAGCGAAGTGGATGAATCCTCGAATGCCGAACGAAGGTGGTGGGCCCCGGTAATATCACGATGGGATCCATGGATGAGCTTGGTTAGACAGGCGGTATGCTCCGGATTCTTCATGGACGTGTCCTGGTCCCAACACGGTGAAGAGGAGTTGACCTGGGATAGAGCAAGCTCTCGAGGCAGGTGGTGCTCCATGTAAGGCGTGTGCTTCCAACGCATTGGAGCGGAGAATCCTGGTTGGTAGAGAGTGGACGGATGGATAATCGTTTGAGGGGAGGCTCGATGGTCCTTTGTTCGAGGGGAGGATTGTTGGGTATATGACCAAAGTCCCACAATGACTAGAAGTGGGGAGGATCATGGGTATATAAGGATGGACAAATATCTCCATTGGTATGAGGCCTTTTGGGGTAAAGCCCATAAGCAAAGCCATGAGGGCTTAGGCCCAAAGTGGACAATATCATACCATTGTGGAGATATGTGGTGTCCAGAATCCTTACAATTGGGATTCATTTCCCAATGTCTCTTGACCTTCCTTATTTACTAAACTACAATAATATACAATCTCACCCAATCCCTTAGGATTAGGTGTCAACAATATAGACATTTTCTGAATTCCTTCCTCTTCTCTTAGCCCAAGATGGACAGTGACACAAGAGTGGAGGAGGGATTCCTTTGTGGGTTGCATTTACTCCTCAAGGTGGCTCAAATCTGGCTATCCTTGACAGTAATGGGCAGAGAATCATCTTAACCAAGCATGACAAGTGGTACCAGATGGTGAAATTTCACCATCTTTAGGACCACATGGCTATCGAAGGAATAGTCATTTTGTGTGTGAAATTCATTTGATGCAGGTGTGCAGTCATTTAATTGCCTTCTGAACCTTAGGAAAAAATTAAATTTGAGTATGCTCTAATGTATTTCTTCTCTGAAAATCTTCATCTGTACTTTATGCTTGACAATTTTAATGTCTTTTTCCTGTACGATTTTCTGGTGTTAACATTTTCCCCCTAATGTATGAGGTCTAGGAAGAAATGTATAGCCGAAATACATTATGCTTTCTTTTCTGTGTGATCCTTTTCAGAGAGAGAGAGAGAAGGTAACTTGCTTCGGAACTGAGTTTGGAGACCCCTTGTCTTAAGTAAAAAAGACACAATTCTCTGTAGGAAACCTGCAAAAGATAGAATGAATAAAATATTTCAACGAGGTAGGCATGTCCCATGCCCGTGGTGTTTGACTAGTTAAGTTAATCTGACAGATAGTGGTGTTGTTCATATCACTTTTTGGTAGTGACCTGCTATTGGTTGATGACGATGGTTGTTGATGCCCTCGGGGGAGTTTTTATTTGAAAGAAGTTTGAATATGGTGCCCACATGCATAATCTTCATATGGCACGTTTTTAGAAAAAGTGATCATTATATGCATGGGTCTTTGACTATGGGGACCTTCACGTGTAATCATTTCTGAAAGAGATTCTTATTGAGTCATGGATCTTCGACGAATTCTGACAGAGTGAAACAATTATGAAGTACGATACCATCTTGGACATGAAATCTTATGTTGAAGTTGAATGTCAAGAGGATCGATGACATCAATGGGAAATGATGATTCCCATAGTGCCATCCGTGGATGCCCTTATTGAGGCAAGGAATCAGCCAAGGTACTACCTCCTTCTTAGAAAATGGTTGCTGCAGTCGAAAAGAAGGAAGCATCCACCAATCAAAATGAGTACTGATGCAAAGGACCAGTGTTTCTGATGCAACAGGGCATGATTTGATGGGTTAACTAGGCATGATGACGAGAAATGGCTATAACTTATGATGGTAGTTAAGTGGCCCGAGGTCAAAGCTATAAATGCGAGTGGTGGCAGTCATAACAATTTCTGATGAGGAAATCCCTGGAGCCGGTAGGACATCCAGGGTAGGTGTATGGTTGCTATGATTGACATGGTTGGGTGTGGTAAAGAATGTGCAGCTCCGACCAAGGGTGTTTAGGGATTGTTGTCGAAAGAGAAATGTAAATGGATGGGTGAAATCTCTCTCCTTAAAAAAAATTGTGTACACTTTCCAAGAGAATATGAAAGTGGTTTGGATGTACAAGCACAGAGACAGGTGCCCCATAAATATGGATAATCCTTCACTATGGTGTGAGGACTTTTTTTTTGTTGAGGGTGGGGTCCCCATTGGTTGGTCTCGGTGTGGGGTTGATGAGGCGGATGAAAATGTCGCAGATGGGTTGTGTTGATGGGGGTGTGATAGGCCAAATGTGAAACGTGGTGGTGTGTTTTTGTTTATCCAATTGTGGAGAATGGTGGCCCGGGAAATAGGTTTTAACATATAATGGGTAAAAATTGACTTGATTTTTGATGATGGATGGATGAACATGAAGTGGTTCCTGGGATTGGGGTTTTATGGCCATGGCTCCAGATTTTATCATACCATTGTGGAGATATGTGGTGTCCAGAATCCTTACAAGTGGTATCAGAGCCATGCCCCGAAGTTAGCGAAGTGGATGAATCCTTGAATGCCAAACGAAGGTGGTGGGCCCCGGTAATATCACGATGGGATCCATGGATGAGCTCGGTTAGAGAGGCGGTATGCTCCGGATTCTTCATGGACGTGTCCTGGTCCCAACACGGTGAAGAGGAGTTGACCTGGGATAGAGCAAGCTCTTGAGGCAGGTGGTGCTCCATGTAAGGCGTGTGCTTCCAACGCATTGGAGCGGAGAATCCTGGTTGGTAGAGAGTGGATGGATGGATAATCATTTGAGGGGAGGCTCGATGGTCCTTTGTTCGAGGGGAGGATTGTTGGGTATACGACCAAAGTCCCACATTGACTAGAAGTGGGGAGGATCATGGGTATATAAGGATGGACAAATATCTCCATTGGTATGAGGCCTTTTGGGGTAAAGCCCATAAGCAAAGCTATGAGGGCTTAGGCCCAAAGTGGACAATATCATACCATTTTGGAGATATGTGGTGTCCAAAATCCTTACATAATAAAAACATGGATAAAATCCCTCTAGTATGAATGAGGATCAGCCTTGGAACTAGATTTCACACCCTCATGTGTGAAAGGGGACATTTTTCAAAGTGGCTTGGTTAAGTTTGACCAAGTCAAACGATGTTGTGTATGAGGTGGAAAGCACTACATGGGGCAGTGCAGAGATAGAGGAGGGAATATTAATTTATGGAGGAAACCCTAATGGATGGGGCCCATGGAGAGAGAGCCTTCACTTGCTATTTATGGAGAGGAGGAGAGCCATTGTTATTCATGCTTGTATTATTCATTTCATGTCTTTTCAGACATTGTGCATTCTTTGCTGCTTAGCAAGAATTGCCAGGGAATTCTTGTTTAGGATTTCCTCACCTTATTGAGAGGCCTCTTGAAGGTTGGTTCTTCATTTTCCACATATCTTGGCTCAAGGCCAAAGCATCCTTCTCCAGGACAGAGTTATTGCTGCAGCAGCATAATACTGTGTTGTAGGGTGTTGCAGTGGAGACTTCACAACACCTCTTCCATTGCTTGTTTTTCAGAGAAAGAGTATTTCCTTCCTTTGGGAGATCATTTTGGAAGCATTGGAGCTGATTTACAGATCTTGACACTTGGTCATAGTGTTCTATTCCACTCACTGCGCAGTCCCTCTTAGTGACTGCGTTATTTTCATGGAGTATCTGTAGTGAGGGTTTGTTGTATTGTTTGGAGGGTGAGATCTCAAGTGTAAGGATCAGCCTTCCACTTTGGAGATCCATTGGAGAAGGTTTAATTCAGATTGTTCATCATCTTCAGCCTTCTCTATTGAGTTCCAGATTTGAGTTGCAGCAGCTGCCCAACAACTCCGACATTTTTGCCATTTTGCATATTTCAGCCAATCCCTTGGATGATTGATGTATTGTTGCTTCTAAAGGTTAGAGCTTTGCTCTCCTATTGTATTTGAGCCATATATTGTCATATATTTCAGTTATTATGTAATATGGAGCAATGTCTCTTATAAACAACGTCCTCATAGCCTAGGTTTATGCAGAAATAGTAGTGTTCTTCCATTTCTATGTACATGTATAGTTGAGGCTTGCATTGCCTTTCTTGAGAGGCCATTTCATCAAGAAATTGTACTTTCTTTTCTGCTATAACATTGTTCATTGACTATATACATCTTCTTGTCTCACAGCTCGCAAAATAAAGCTGTCTTTCCATGGTATGTTCATTGCAGCCCCACTCTTCGGGAAATTCCTGTAGGAGGAATATTACAAGATCTATAGACAAAGTTTGTAGAGGGCCATGTAGCCTCTGGATCTCATCCTTTATATAAGGTGACATATCCAGTAAATGCCCCTATAGTCAATCTCTGGAATAGATTGTGATATTTCAGAAAAAGGAATATTACAACATCTCTAACGAATTCAAGAACTTTTGCAGCAAAGAAGGAATTTGAAGAGAACTCATAGCACCTCATAACCCACAACAAAATGGGGTCATGGAGAGGAAGAACATAATGATCGTGGGTGCAGCACGAGCCATGTTGCATGATTAGGGCCTACCAATGAATTTGTGGGCGGAAGCATGCAACACTGCGGTTTATGTTCAAAACCATCGTCCTCATAGAGTACTTGGCATGAGTACACCTGAAGAAGCTTTCATTGGTAATAAATCAGATGTTTCACACTTTAAGAAGCCTGCCTACGTTTTTAGCTAGGGTACGCAGGTAATGTGAAGAGAAATTGCGTTCTAGAACGCATTTTTGCAGTGTAATGCCTGCGGTACCCCTGTAAAGTCAAAAAAGCGCGAAATTAGACTGAAAAAGTTGAATTTTGGTCAATTCTGGAAGGTTCTAGATGAGATTTATTGGGGATGAGTACGCTTTGATAAGGTGCATGTATCCCACACCTTAAGGAACTAATCCCTTGATATGAGGAGCCTATCCCTTTGAAGGAGGGTTCTATCCCTTTAAAGGTGGAATCCTAACCTCCTCATCTACTCTATAAAAGGAGGCATTGGGTAGCCTCAAGGGGTTAAGTGAGGTTAATTGGGAAGAAAACTAATGGAGGATTGAAGAAGTTAAGTTAAGATTTTTGAGTTGAAGTGCTGTTGAGATTTAGACTTCTTTCTGCTAAGCTTTTGAGAGGAAAGATCACATACCTCTTTTTGCTCCTGAAGGAAGAGTGCAAGACTTATCAAAGTAGAGGATATTCCTGCTTCGGACCCCGGGAAGACCTTTCGAACATCAAGGCTAAGGTTGTAAGGTTCTTCTGTATATTTTAAGATTAATACAATCAAGTTCTGTTTTTCTCAATAAATTATCGTTCGATTGTTTATTTCAATAAGCTGTCGTTTGATAGTTTATTTCATAGATTCCTTGATCATTATGATAGGTATGTTTTATAATTATTTGTTATACAGGTGCTATTGATATTTTCTTGTTTGTGATTGCAGATCAACGAAAGATGATACTTTCTTGCGACAAAAGAGCTCTTGTTGCGATGAAGGATTATTGATGCGACGGAAGCACTACGACCGCAAATAAGCATTTGGATCTAAGGTAGGATCGATACCTTCATAGCATTTAATTGTAAAACGAATATATTTAGAGAAAGACAAACTTAGTTGTTCGTTTGTTGCTAGATTGTCTTATGACACTAGTGAGATCGGTCTAGTCCGCAAGAACGATTTATCCGGCCAACAGTCACACGTGTGCAGGCTCAAAAGAGCATTATATGGGCTGAAGCAAGCACCCCATGCTTGGTACACTCAAATAGACAACTATTTCACTAGACTGGGCTTCACCAAAAGTGAAGCAGATGCAAACCTGTACCAGATTGTGGTTGAGGGTAAGCTATTGATAATTTTTCTTTATGTTGATGATTTAATTTTGATTGGTGATGAGCAGCTGATACACTCATGCAAGGAGGATCTTGCAAAGGAGTTCGAAATGAAGGATATGGGCCTCCTTCATTATTTCCTTGGATTGGAAATATGGCAGTGGGTTGGTGAATTTTTATGTCCCAAGGCAAGTATGCAAACGAGATATTGGGTAAGTTTAACATGGAGAGCTGCAAACCCATGAATACTCCTCTTCTAGGAAACTGGAGGAAAGAGGATGCGACTTCTGGAGAGGTAGTGGATGTTACTGTCTATCGAAAGTTAGTGGGTTCGCTAATGTATCTAGTGAACATGATACCAGAAATTTTCTATGCGGTTAACTAACTGAGTCAATCTATGGTTAAGCCTACCAAAATCTTTTGGAAGGCGGGGAAGCATGTCCTGAGATACTTGAGGGGCACATCAAAGTATGGTCTATGCTACAGAAGAATGGATGGAATGAAGTTGCATGGCTTCACAGATGCAGATTGGGCTGGTAGTCCATCAAAAAAAAGAGCACATCAAGGGGGATATTTAGCATTGGATCTACAACTGTTTCTTGGTACAGCAGGAAGCAGAGATCTGTGGTACTCAGTTCAACAGAAGCGAAATACATGGAAGCAAGCCAAGCTGCATGTGAGGCTGTCTGTATGAGAATGATCTTGGTTGGTATGTTTGATTCTCAGATGGATACGACAGTGATTCATTGTGATAATTAGAGTTGCATTAAAATCTTGATTAATCCTGTGTTTCATGATAGTTCCAAGCATATAGATATCTGGTACTATCATCTCATAGATTGTGTGCAGAGGAGAATCATGCTGCTTCAGTACATTCACATGGAAGGTCAGGATGTAGATATTATGACGAAGGCGCTCACCAGGAGAAAATTCGAATACCATAGAGACAGGATCAAGGTGAAGGATAATCCCTTTCTTGTTGAGAGGGAGTGTTGAGATTCAATTTTTTTTTTTTTTGCACCCATGATCCTAGTGAAAATTAAGCCCCTACTCTAGGGTGGGGTCCACAGGCTATTTTTAGGTGCATATCTATTTTTATTATCCCTTAATTTAGATGAACATTAAACTGTAATCTATTCTCAATGTGGAATTAAAATAGTTAACTGAAGTTGAAAAATAAATTAGCTAAGTGAATTTCGAGTTAGAGGTTGGTTGGTGGGACATGCAAAGTAATTCTAGTTGTAAGAGAGTTCGAACTGCAGTGGTGCATGATTTTGTGCAAATTTTAAATAATTTAACTCAGTTATGCTAGTTGTAACTGAAGATACAAGTAGTGAGAGATCAAGTGAATTAAATATTGATTAATTCACAATCAATGATCTCACATTTAACTGAGGATTTACTAATATTAGTTGCATGCATATCAGATCCAGTGGAGACCCGATTGAGTTCTAGGTGAAAGGGAAGTTGACTATCAGTTGTGACATTATCCGCTTGCACACATGCAAGTAAACACACATTGGATGTGCCCATGATACTTGCGTAGTCAAGGCAGGTAGGATTGCATTCAACAGGGACTGCGCAGTGAAGGCAGGCTATCTAGAGGCAGTAAATTGGCTAAGGTATTTGCCAATTTTTGTATGACAGTGTGAGACAATTAGCTGATGTACTGAGGGCTCTCATGAGAAGAGTTTTGTATGTAATTGTTTCATGATCCATGATATAATATACAATAGAATATAGTGGGGTTTTTAGCTATAATCTTTCCAGGGAAATTATCTGTGTTGTGTGTGATTGATCTTTCTTCATGTTCATGTGATTAGCGATTTTGTTTTTAATTCCGAAAAAGATTTGTAGAAGTGATTCAGTATTTAACTTTAGCACATTGTTAGATCGGGTGAATCCAAGATATACATGATTTTTGTATAATTTATACAGAAAAAAGACACATTCGAAGGAGGTGAAATCATGGCCATGAGAAACATTGTGGTATTTGTTAGAGATCATCTAATTCCTTATATTGCTGATCTTAAATCTTCCAAGGAAGTTTCTGATGCTCTTATTGGATTATACACCATCAACAACATTGTACAATCTATGAGTTTAAGGAATCAACTTTGTGATGTTACAATGACAAAGAATGATACAATGACATTACACTTCATAAGGATCTCTCAATTGAGAGATGAACTCAAGGCTATTGATGAAATTGTACCTAGTAAGGAACTTGTAACTATAGCACTCAATGGTCTACCTGACTCCTGGGATTCTTTTGCATCGAGTTTTAGTGGTAGAGAAAATGCACCTACTTTTGAAAAAATATTGTCTGCTTGCACTCAAGAAGAATCTAGGCTCATGTCCAAAGGAAAGATTCCAAATCCAGGTGAATACTCTTAAGCTTTTACAACTCACTTAAGGAATAACAAGGGAAGAATAAATTTTGGAATATTTCAAAGAAGTACAGTAAGAAGGCCTGCTCTAGGGAGGGGACCTACTCCACAAAGAAGACCTCCTCCTCCCTCTCAATAAAGAAGGGACATGGACCAACTATTCATTTTTTTTTTGCCAAGCATAGGGTCACTATCAAAATAATTGTCCTCAAAAGTATAATGATCGAAAAAGGAAATGGAAGCAACATGCTTCTGCAGCTGATCATAATGAACCTTCATAGAAGAGGAGGCCTAGGAATAAAGATAACGATGATGATAATTATTCCTTTAATTCTACTTTCACAGGATCTATTGTAGGTCATGAAGTAATTTGGTTGGTGTACAATGGTGCCTCTAGACACATCACTAGAAGTCATGATAATCTCTCTGAATCAGTTAAAATAAGATATATGAAAGGGTGGAGCTTGGATACAATGGAAAGTATGAAGTTAAAGGCATTAGTTCATCATATTTCCAACTAGAATTAGGAGGTAATGTATCTATTAACAATATTATATATGTTCCTAGTTTGAAGAATAATTTATTATCCAAGGATATAAAATTTCCTTTGTTGATGGTCAAGTTCTAGTATGGAAGAAATACTCCTCCTTTTAATCTTCCAATGTTACGAATAGGAGGCCTATATCATCTCTTTGGACACTCAATTCTAGCCTTGATACATAGCACTTATGATCTTTGTAAACTATGGCATCAAAGGTACACTCATGTTCATTACAAAGCTTTGTCTAAAATGAAGGATTTTGTTAAAGGTGTACATGAAATCAATATTGAACATGATGGAGATTGCAAAGGATGTGCTCTTGGGAAAAATGTCAAAGGACGATTTATTAGCAGTGATAGTGGGTCCAAAGGAATCTTGGACCTTATACATTATGATGTTTGTGTACCTATGTCTAAAAAATCCTTGGGTGGTTATTTGTACTGTCACGTTCATTGATGATTACTCTTAAAAAAGATGGATTTATTTCTTAAATTCTAAGGATAAAGTGTTTTAAAAGTTTCACAAATCAAGGGACATGTTGAAAATGCTCCAAGAAGAAGGATCAAGAATTTAATATTTGACAATGGAGGAGAATATGTATCCAAGGAACTCATTATTTTCTGCAAGGATTCTAGAATTAAGAAGGAGATGATAGTTCCCTACAATCCTCAATAAAATGGTATCAGTGAAAGGAAAAACATAACTATTATGGAGGCTGCAAAGGACATGCTTCATGATCAAGATTTGCTTATATTTCTACGGGGAAGAAGCTTCAAAGATAGATGTTAATGTTCAAAATATATGTCCACACTAAATCTTGGAATATGAGACTCCTAAAGAAGTCTTTATAGGTGAGAAGCTCAAATGTTGAAAACTTAAGAATTTTTAATTGTATTTTTTATATTCATGTGACAAAGGAGAAAAGGAAAAAGTTGGAACCTTCTGAGAAGAAGGGAATTTTTGTTGGCTACAGTGAAAATTCAAAAGCTTTTAGAATCTATGTAGCAAGACAACAATCAATTGAAACTAGTAGGGATGCCATTTTTAATGAGGATGCTACTTTATGGAAGTCTAAAGGATCACACTTGGACTATGGTGATGAGATATATGTGGATCCTAAGAGAATGTGGAATAAAAACCCAAAGATCTTGAACCTATGGAACAAGATCCTCAAGAAGAGTCAGATGAACCACATGAGTCCATTGATCCACCAAATTCATTGTACCCGAGAGTAGAAAAATGATAACCTAGCTTGAAAGAACTTTAAAAGAATAAAAAGGACATGCAACACCTCGTGGCACCATTAGGGAAAGAAATATGCCAAAGAAATGTCCAGGTTATGAAACATTGATGTGTAAGATCATTGAGTCTAATGCATCCACCTATGAAGAGGAAGCTCGACATTAAGTTTGGAGAGATGAAATCCTTGAAGAGAACCCATCCATATTGAATAATGGTGTATGGGAAACTGTGCCAAGACCTGAAGGAAAATGTTTTGCGTCCTCCAAATCTACAAAATCAAGCATGCAATTTATGGAAGCGTTGAGAAGTACAAAACAAGATTTGTGGCTCGCGGATTTTCTTAGAAAGAGGGAGAAGATTATAAAGACACATTTGCTCCTATTTCCTGGTACAATTCTATTAAATATATTATTGCTCTTGATTCTATTATAGGTTGGAAACTACATCAAATGGATGCTAAAACTACTTTTCTTAATGGAGAAAAGCCTTGTATGGGCTTAAGCAGGCTCTTCGTGCACAATACCCTCGAATTGATGGTTATTTGTTGAGTCTTGGTTTCACAAAGAGAAATGATGATCCAAATATGTACTTCAAAATTTTTGAAGGTGAGCCCTTGTTTTTTCTATTGTATATCGATTATTTATTTTTCACAGAGGTTGAGAATATCATTGTCCAGTGTAAGAGGGAGTTGATTTCTGAATTTGAGATGAAGGATCTTGGACTTATGCATTACTATTTGGAATTGGAAATATGGAAAATATCGGTGAAATATTTGTTGGGCAAGGAAAGTACATCATTAATATCCTTAAAAAAATTGGCATGATGGATTGTAAGTCCATGGATACTTCCATGGTGATAAATTTGAAGAAGATGCGAGACTTTGATTTTGATTTGGTTGATCCCTCTATGTATAGTAAATTTATTGGTTCAATGAACTATATGGTTAATGCCCAACCTGATATATGCTATGCGATGAACACATTTGGCCAATTATTTTTTCAGCCCGACATGTGCATTGGGTTGCAATGAAACATATATTTCAAGATATTTATGTTGTGCAACTGATTATGGCTCGAGATATGTTTCTAATGGATAATGGAAGCTGCATGGTTTTACAAATTTTGATTGGGCTGGATGCATCGAGGATAGAAAAAACACTTTTGGATTTTGTTTTAGCTTGGGATATACTATGATATCATGGAAACATAAGAAATAAACCTTTGTTGCCCTTAATATGGCTGAGTTGAGTATATAGCTGCTTGTTCAGTGTCTTGTGAAGTAGTTTAGCTTCGAAAGTTTCTTGTTGGTTTGTTTGATCAGGTGATGGAATCGACCGTGGTATATTGTGACAATCAAAGTTGTGTAAATATTTCGAAGAATCCAATATCATTACATCAATAATATTGTCCATATAGGAGTTGTGAGGTTCGAATACATCCCTATTGATGATCAAGTTGCTGATGTTTTGGCAAAGTCCCTGTCCTAGATGAAGTTTTCTTATTTCAAAGAAAAAATTGGAGTGGCTAAGAATCCCTCTCTTGGAGAGAGGGAACGTTGATTCCATAAAATCATGGGATTGACAATATTCTTCGGGCTTAGTTGAGCGGCCATGGTTTATGGTCGGGAAGATTGTCCTGGTTACTGCCTTAGGTCATTTAGATTGAATAAGAAACCAATATGGTTGGGTATTGTGGTTATTAGGCTTGGACTGATCTGTTAAGTCATTTTGTTTGACCTAGAGACCAGTGGGTTTTGTCGGGGAAAATGATTTTGAACTCTCTTCCTTAAGTCATTGTGTTTGACTGAGAGACTAGTAGGTTTGGTTGAGAATATTATTTTTTAGTACTATCTTGGGTCATTGTGCTTGACTAAGAAGCCATTTCATATGGTTAGAGAGTTTGACCTCATAAACAATATTGATTTATCCCATGCTCAGTTGGGTTCTGACCGTGATGCCATTGGTTTTTGCTTGCGGGATGAGCTTGATGCTACCAACCTTTCCTTATGATGAAATTTGTACATATGTTGAAGTCAATGAAAATTACCTCCCCGACTAAGAGGGAGTGTTGATAAATTGTATCTTTGAGTCGATATTTTCATCATCAAAGTCAAAACATAATTTATTTATTTTTTGCTGCCCTAGTCTGCCCTATTTTGACAAGTCAACCCCACTTCATGAAGGGGTATGACTCAAGGTCAAAACCCACTTAATTTTTCTACTATATATTGCCATTCATTGGAATTCATTTGAATATCACAACAACTCATTCATTTGACCTATCTAGCAAGGATATTTGTTCACACATGCGGAGAAGAAGAATATTTCTTTCTACGTTGACCAACTAGCTAGAATTTTATTGACCACTGTTGACTTGACCAGATTCTATGCTATTTTCCAAAGTTGCTGACTGTGGATTGGAGGCTAAATATTTTATGGATCTTTGAATTTCTATTGACTGAAGTTTGGTTCTATTTCTGGGTGTTGATTGAGGTTTGAAAACTATGTGGTTTGACCAAACTTTCTTCATGAATTTGCAGGACAGAATTTCAGCCCCTTGACCATTGGTTTTAGGTCGAAATTTGGCCCCATGATCAAACTTTGACCAGTGAGCAGTTTGTTTAATTTTCTCTCTCTTTTGACTAATTTTTAATTGGCATTTATTTTGGTCAAAGGTTGAAATTTTGACTAGTAAATTAGATGTACAATTTAGATGAATTTAACAATCTCTCATAAGGAAATATTGCTAGGTTTTTCCCCAAGAAAATTTTGGTGTCTCTTGTCTCATTATTTCATTGTGATCTCTATTGCTCTATTGAATTTTATGGTTGAAATTTTCTAAGTATAAATACTTGATGAATTGAATGTTCTAAGAAGAAAAATTGTATCATTGGAAGTGGTTATTATATTGAAAATTGTGCTAGTCTATTTGGTTACTAGAAAATCAACAACAATAGCTTGTGAATCCTATACAATCATGAAGTCTCAAAACACATTTTTCGTATTTCACATCATGGGTTATACTTTTTTATCCTAAGTGTCTTCTCGATCCTACTTTGCTTCCTCCTTATCTCATATCTTGATGAGGTATTGGGGTGAGAGAAAATCAACTTTAAAAGGTGGTTTTATTTACTTATTATAGATTTGTATCATTAGAGTGGATACATGGATTAGAATATAACTTGAGGTCCTTTTCACCAAAATTTTGGTCTTGTCTCATGTGTTCTATCTCTTTACAAGACTAACTTTAATTGAAGATTTAAAGTTGTAATTTAATTAGGTTAATACATTAGAGTTTTGGATGTTACAAAATACCTAAATATTATACCATAAACGATAAAATTAATATAATGAAATATAAAATAAAGTACAAATCTCATTTAAATTAGTTTTTCTTAATTAAAAATTTCCAACATAAAACTTTATATACTATTTGTATTTTTTAATATTTATTTTATATTTTAAATTATATTACTATTAATTTTTTTTACATATTTATAAAACTCTTATATATAGTTATAATTATATTTATAATATTACTAAAAGACAAATATATACCATCAATTCACAAGAATACATATTAAATTAAAGAGGTGTGAAAACACATTTCATCCTTTTCAAACTTACAAACTAAGATGGAATTAGTAAATAACTAGAAATGATAACTCCATATATAAGTTAAATTACTTATACACACCCAAACACTACATATATACAATTAATTCTTCTCTTTCTATAAATAAAGTTATTTATAAAGTTTTAAAGGAGGTTAGTTTAAAAAAAGTTACAACTAGCAATTGCACTATATGTTGCAAAAGAAACGTTGTAAGGCAATAGCATATAAAAGAGTAGCCTAGAAGACATAGGTTGTTGCAAAAAAGGAGCCATCGTGAAGGAATGAAAGGCAATTTTTGCTTCCATGGAAGTAGGTCGTGGAGGTTTCAAAGATATTGATGATAAGAGTTATGAACCCGAAAATTTCATTATAGATATTGAAATAGGAAATTGGGGGTGAAAATCCTTTGGTGATTAATAATCCTCTGAAACAAGCATGTAACTCAAATAAGATATTTTAAATACATTCAAGTACTCTATCTGGCATAGATGTAAATAAAGAGATTTTTTATTAACAGAAATAAAGTTTACTCCAAGTTCATCTACAAATCCGAGCGCTAATTGCATGCTTGTTAGAAATTGTATATTGTATATGAATAACAATAGTCTTGGAAACAAGAAAGTGAATGTCATTTTAATATGGAGACATTTTTGGAAGGAGATATTGGTCTTTATGTTATGGTTTGTTTTCTTAACTCCAAACTTGGTTTATTCTTTCTCTGTATACATAAGAAACAAAAAATACAAAGTAATTTCACAATTTTAAGTTATAGTTTTATATTTTATAATTACAAATCTAGTGTCCTATTAAACTATTTTACACACATCTATTTATTCAAATAAATTATATTGTGAATATGTTTTCTCCTATTATTTGATTACAAAATTGTTGTACTCCCTACTAAGTAAAACAACTTTATTAATAAAGAATTGAATGCCAAATTGAAAGATTACTCAAGCAAGAACTACTATAATATATAGAACTGATTTTTTGATGTATAAATTATTTGTTTTATATGTCGTTGAATTTCCATTACCTAGTATCTTCAAATCCGATGGGGAGGTATTGAACATGGGAGCCAACTTTAGGTAAATAAACTTTCACATTGTCAACTTGGAAAAAAAAATTATGATCCTAAAATTCTCTTACCTAATCATCTTTTTAAGAACCTCCAAGAGTTATAAAAGGTAATTGACATGAAAAATAAAAAGTCTCCTCATGACAACATATAAATGTTAATCTATTGTTAATCACATAGTGTCAATTTTGTAAAACTATAATCTATAGTAAGGACTGAGTGGGTTTTTTCTTTTGTAAGTTTTGTTTAAATTGAAAAATCAAAAAATTATAAAAGCCAAGATTATGTAGTGAAAAAATTTGTTTAAAATTTCAGAATAAAAAGTTGAGTAAGTTTGACATCATATAATATGAAATTTGTTTATGATTATAAAGTAAAAACATATAATATTTTTTAGCTACAATTAGGTAATTAAAGATATGTATATAGTTTTTTTTTAATAGAAGAAATTTGATATTCATTAACAAAAAAAAATCAGAAAGAGTATTTATGTAGTTACAAACTATTACAATTAAGTAATTAAAGGTAAATTTAGTGTTATTTAAGAAATTAGAATTATGAATATTCATCATTATTGCTCAAGATAAATCATGTCTTGTGAAATAATTTCACATATTTTAAAAATTTTCATTATTAATTTAATTTTTTATATATTAAGAAATACTACTCATGAAATAATAAAACAATTGTAACAACTATGTATATTTGGATGTTTGAAAATTTAGATACATTTTATTAAGTAAAAATTTAAAAGAATAATGGTTATAAACAATTAAAAATAATTTTATTAAGTAGTTAGTTTAAATCTATATTATTTATCAGAGAGATCAATTCTCTTTTCACTCTAAAAGAGGTTTGCATACGAATACATTTGATCCATCTTGGCTTTTGGTAGATCTAGATTCAAGATTAATCTAGGCCATCTTAATCTAGCCCTTTAAATAAACTATATTCCACATGAATACCATGGGTCAATCCCATGGGCTGTTTTTATAGTTTATTATTATTTTATTTTATTATTTTTATTTTTTTATTGTATTTTGACCTAGTTAAAATGTTCCTTACATTATGTTCTTATTTAATTTAATTTAATTTTTATTTTTGTGTAATCTGACATAGTCAAAATGTTAAACATGACATTACAACATTTCTATTATACACCTAAAATCAATCTAACTTATTAAAAAGAAAAAAAACTAACATTATAAAAAATATATATAAAACTATTTATTTGTGGATCTAATGGCCTAAAACATTTCAATCGTCTAACATTTGATCCAATGGCTCAGACATGGACACATTAGCAGCTAGGGAAGTTGTTTTCAAATAAGAATGGCGTAATTAACTAATGTCTTTCAACTAATATCTTTATGTCTTTCAACTAATGTGGTTCGTAGGATGACAAAACATATTAGAGATAACAAATATTTATTGAATTTTTTTTTTAGATAAAATTGTGTGAACAATTTTCTAACGTTTAAGACAAGAGAATTGAGTGATTACAAACGAATGGTTAGAAGCTTTTAAATAAAGGGTTGTTTGGCTACTAATAATTAAATAATATATTAATAAATTAATAATAAATAAGAGTAACGAGAATATTTAAAAATAAATAATAAACATAAATTAACTAATTAAATTAAAATAGTAGAATCAGAGTAAAAAATATTATTAATAAAAATAAATAATTAAAATAGTGATAATGTTAAAATAAATAATTATTATAAATAAAAATAATTCAATTTAAAATAGTCATAAGCAAAGTAAAGAATTATTATAAATAAAATATAATAACTCAATTTAAAAATATTAAAATAATAATAAAATATAATGTGAAAATTAGATGGTGAAAAGTAATTAAAAAAAATTAATGAAATTGAATTTAATTGAACTCACTTTACTAATATATATATACTTTAATACTACTCTATATATAAGGAGGGGGAGGAACGAAAAAATGTAAAGGAGAGGGTGTACAAATATAAGATTAAATATTATAGAATATTATAAAACAAATAATGAAATAAATAGATAAGAACAAGAACGATGGTGTTAGAGAGATAAGAGAGTGAGAGATTAAAAGACCAAGCCATAAAACTTAAGGAAGTAGGTAGGAAACAAAAAAAAATGGCGTATGAGGATAAGGAAAAGCAGAAGAAGTAACATAAGGAAAAGAAGAAAATTTAGGGGAAATCGTAGGGGAAAGTCAGTATACTTAGCAAGTTGGTGGATAATAAGTTTTCACTAATGAATTGATTTATAACTAACTTTTCCATTGAAGTTGGGGTGTTTTTCTATTTTGAGGGCTCTCTTTTAATTTTCTTATTTTTATATTATATTTTATTATTTTTAAATTGAATTATTTATTTTTATTTATAATAATTAATTATTTAGATCATATAACTATTTTAATTATTTATTTTTATTTATAATAATTATTTATTTTGATCTTATGAGTATTTTAATTTAATTAATTAATTTATATTTGTTTTTTATTTTTATTTTTTTCTTCTAATTACTATTTATTAATTTATTAATATTCCTTAATGGCTAGTAGCCAAACCTCTCTATTTAAAGGTTTCGAAGTGTTTGTTTGTAATCATTCAATTCTTTAGTCCTTGATGATAGGTGGAGTGTCCACCCAAAACATTGGACAAGATAAAAATCATCCATAGATTTTTATCTGAAAAATTCTCCCAAAATGAACAACTGTAAAAATCTACACTATCTCAAAAATATTTCTTTATTATATTTGTTTAAGGTAGTGTATATAATAGCTCATATCATACTAACGAAATGTTCATTTCGCTGACTTATTGTCATATTTTAATTTTAACCAAAGTTTTAACAAAATATTATATTTTAAAATATTTTTAAAACAAAAATTTGATGCTTGATTAGATAGAAAGATTGAACTCTTGTTACAAGGATGATGGCGTTGTCATTGGAAAATGTAGCATCTCATTTATTTGTTTACAAGATTCCTGGCATTATAGAAATACAATCAAGAGATGATACAATCGATACTTGATATCGTGACGACCTGCATACCTGTTACCACCTCACCCACTATTTACTGTACCAATTAGAAATGAGAAGCTAACATATCACACCTACAATATAATGGTATTGGTGGAATTCACAATCGCTTAAGGTTGAGGTTGCAATTACTGAAGAATAGAGGGCTCATGCAACACACTAGATCAAAGCTGCTAAGGGTACCACCTCACCCACAATTTTCCGCACCAATTAGAAATGAGAAGCTAGCATATCACACCTACAATATGCTGGTATTGGTGGAATTCACAATCGCTTAAGGTTGAGGTTGCAATTATTGAAGAATAGAGGGCTCATGCAACACACTAGATAAAAGTTGTTAAGGATGGGTGAGAGCTTAGTTTGATCAATGCACCTATTAACACCTATTAATAGAGTGACACTAGGTCCAATTGTCTCCAAATCACAAAAGAGTACACCTCTCAAAGCTGAGCACCTCAATGAACTAACATAGCTAGATTAGAAAACTAGCAAATGTAGTTGGTGGCTTGGAACTCTAGATTGAGGCCAACAAGAGTAGTTAACAAGAGCAAGGAACATGTGCAGATAGAAGTAGAGGAGATAGGCACATAAGACATGAAGTAGATAAATGGGCATGCTACACAATGCACTTTAAGGGAGGCACAAACTAAGCACATAAATGAAAGTACATGAATATGTATACATATATTTCTTCTTTGTTAAGCACTCTAAAGCTAGATTTAAATTGTTCAAGCCCTCTCTTTCAGCGAATTAGCCACTTGTCATCAAACTTCATTAGAATTTTTAGGTATTAGTTTATATACCTATATTATCCCTACAACCTATTATTTTAAATTTGAATTAATGCTTCTAGTTATAGTTATTCCCACTAACAATTAATCACTAGAAAAATAAAATTTACTCACTAAAATACAAGAAAGAAACCTTACTCACCTACCTTGACTAAATCTACTAACCGAACGAAGCCATGACTCCATTGGTAATTATTTAAATCAAGAGTTGCAAATGGCTGAATTTAGTATTATGCTAATTGGGTATTAATATTATAGTCATGCTTCTTTATATTTCTCATTAAGTTATTGACATAGGTGAACAACTAAGGATAAACCATTTGGGTGCAGGATGGAGGGCGTCAACGACAACAATTTGTGGATAATGGTGGTTTTGATCAATAGATAACCTATTGGTTTTGCAGGAATATTGAAGATAATATAGAAAGATAATGACTTTGGTCGGTAATAGCTCTTTGTTTCGACATTTTAATATAGGAGAATAGATCACTTGGGTGGTTGTTAGATTCAAGTCTCCATCCACAGTATGGGACAACTACCTAGATAAATTGTTTTGCATGTGATCTGTCGTTTATGAATGTTTTTCATAGGTTTTAATATGCTCATGCTGATGGTGGTAATATCTAGGATGGGGATACTTTGAGTGATTATTAAAGGTTATTTGTTCATGTTTTCATTATAGGGTCGATGTATATATAATATAGATGGCAATATGACCTATATAGGGACATACTTGTAATGTTGTGGACATATCAAGCCTTTTTTGTCATATCATTGCTCTCATATATTAGTTTTGGTTGGCATAAAAGCCATGCAAATGCTCAATTATTTTGTCAGAGAGAAAAATTCTAATCATCTTTGGTTTTATAGCCTTGAGAAGCTACATCGACAAGCACCGTTTTACTAGTATCCTTTTCCTAGAGACAATCCAATAAATAGTTTTGAAATGGGTCTCTGTGTGGTTATTTATTCTGTCTATTGTATTAGGTTCATGTTATTCACCTTATCAAATCTCATTCAATAGTTCATTATTTTATTTTCATTTGGCGCCTTATTGACATGTTCAACTTTTATGGGCTTTTATTTTCCTCGATTGCCAAAGACGGATGTACATGCATTAACCCTTAATTTTTCGGTCAGGTGGGTCATTGACGTTGAGCATAAGATGTGCAAGCTTGGATACCAATATATACAATTCTAGAGGGTCATTAATGCATGAGGGCAGTATATTCCACCCATTGGATTTTATCTTGCTTAAATCCAACATGTGGTATATACTTCCCCGAGGATTAATGGCCCTATAACATTGTATATATTGTTTGTCTGCAAACCTGTCATAGGTGTATTTTTTATGTGTCATATCAAAGGGGTTTCAATTGGTTGGTATTCAAGGAAACATTTAATTTGGACAAAACAATTGGCACAAATTCTAACATTGGTAGAAGTTATTATTGTTATGCCGATAGGAATTATATTATGAGGTTTCTGTTCGTGACACTGTTGAGATTCATCATCCTCAACATATATCTAAAATCTCAACAATTTCGCCCCATTAATCATACCTAGTACCATGATTTTACATTTCATTTTTTTTTTTGCGAGTTCCTGGAGGGCTCGTTTGACAGCTACGACTGATATGTCTTCGGAGTTGTTGTTGTTTATCAAGGGAGCAATGCCAAAGCACCTGCATGATTCTTTCAAACAATGTAATATTCTATCGGCCTATTTATTCACGAAAGCATCTTCTGTGTCTAAATTTTCCACGATCTCCATGATTTCCCATGCTTCAGACCAGGCCTGTATAGTATATAAAGTCATCGATAGTCAACGACTCGTCATATGCTTGATATACATTAAAGGAAATTTTAGCCTAAAAGTGCCCATGAAAATTTCACGTACATTATATGTAAACCAATCAAAATCATTTAAATTTAAAAAGAAGTAAATGTAAATATTTTTGAGGGAAAATTAAAAAACCTACATTTTTTAATTATATTTTTGGCTTATCTCCTTATAGGTTTACTCAAATTTTAAGTGAAGACACTTGTTGTATGCGGAATTAAATTCTCCATCCAAAGAGTACCCATACTTTTGAGAAGACTCAAATTGATAATAAATTAAGATACACTAAAAAAATGTGTTGAACACATTTTTTTTAATGTGTCTTCAATTTTTATCAATGTGCGTCTTCTCAAAAGTATGCATAACAGGTAATCATTTGATGCAGAATTTAATTCCACATCCAACGAGTGTATGCACTTGAAATTTGAGTAAGCCTATAAGGAGATAAGCCAAAAATACAATTAAAAAAAGCAGTTTTCTTCTTTTCCCTCCAAAATTCATAACTATTATTTTATTATTTTCATAATATTTTATTATATTTCCTTAGGAGGCCATTTTTAGGTTGAAATTTCCTCTAATGATCCAAACAATTCGATGATAATGGTGAGCCACGAGACTACAGTCATCTTTGCAGAGCTCTTCCCCACGTTGAAATCCCTTTCGACCAATAGTTTTCTCCCAAATGAAATTGCAAACAGAGTCCTGGGTGGTTTTTCTTTTCAAGAAAGGAAATCAGTGCCTTAAAATTATTGCCATCAGATTCTCCTTCTTTAAGTCATGCCTTCATCTTGTGGACGGGTTTTCGATTTTCTATCCACTCTCATGCTGGATTTTCTCCCGACATGTACCTTACAATAATTTTCGTTGAATGAACTTTTGCAGCCAAATTCGTGCAAACACAAGACACCGATAAGGAGTACTGTTTGAATCCTTTTCCGATTCTCCATTCCCTAATATATTTGTAATCAAAATTTTTAATCCTGTGCTAATTGAGAACTGCTATTTGTAAACGAGATGGATGCCAAAGGTGAAGGTAAGGTTATCGACGTTGATCTTGGAACCACATACAACTGTGTAGGAGTATGACAACACAATATAATTGAAATTATTCTCAATGGCAGGGGAAACATAATCACCCCTTCCATGGTTGCGTTCACACCTTCTGAGAGAGTCGTTGGCGATGGTTCAAAATATCATATTGCAGCAAATATGCAAGTATCATATCGCAACAAATATGCACAACAGCACATTAAATGTAAACAGAATCACTGGAAGGAGATTCAATGATCCCCATGTGTAGAGTGACATGAAATTATGGCCCTTCACTATCATCTGTGGAGACAAAGGCAAGCCTTTTATCCAAGTCCATTACAAAGGTCAAAGGAAGGAGTTTGCAGCAGAGGAGATATATTCCATGGTTTTATCAAAGATGAAGATGATAACTGAAGTTTATCTCAAATCTAATGTCAAGAATGATGTTATCACGGTGCTTCCTATTTTAGCGATTCGTAGATGATGGCTACTAAAGATGCTGTCATCATTGCAGGCCTCATGTTCATGCAAATGATTAACTAACCCACACTTGCCGTTATAACTTGTGGGTTCTATATAGACTGTAAAGAAAAGAAAACAATCCTGATTTTAGAACTAGGTGGAGGTACCTTCGATGTCTTTGTTCTTACTCTTGATAATGGTGAATTCGACATGAAGGCTATTGGAGGGGACTTGCATTCGGGAGGAGAGGATTTTGATAACAAGCTGCCCAATTACTATTTCCAACAGTTCAAGATAAGAAACAAAAATTACTCTCCAGTAGTTCAAGAGAAGAAACAAAAAGGACTTGAGAAAAAGTGCAAAATTCCTTAGGAGACTCCGTTCAGAATGAGAGAGAGAAAAAATAAGTTTGTCTTCTGTTTTAGAAACTGTAATTGATAAGAGACTCCGCTCATATTTGTACTTTTTCCCTTGCAGGGAAACTAATTTCAAATATATATTTGAGCTCAGAGAATGGGGAGATATTTAATAAACTCAAGGTTACTTCACAACATTATGCTCATATAACAGAAGAGAATCTATTGAGATCAGAGGCCTTGGAGCTCAGTCACAAGCTCCAAAGGTTACAATACACATTAAACTCTCAACCTCATGGTGTGTTTGAAACTATGGGTGTTGAAACTAGGAATTGCAGTGTTGCGCATATGAGCTCAGAGTATCGCACCATTTCTCACACTGTGGTTTCTCCCCATCTCTGGTTTTAATGCTCGAAAAAAATTTACATTATGGAATACTTCCAGTAATTACCAGAAGTTAGAAACATGCGTTATATTGTGTTCTGATTCATGCAACAACTTATTTTGATTTTAAGTAACATCGAAAAGAAATACATGTGCATCGTTCAATTATCATTCCTTGGTAAATTTGTATCTTGTAAGAAATTAATTTTTGCTATGAAATTATGTGATGAAAGTTTTTGATCCTTTAACATAATAAAATATAGGAAAAAAATAAATTAGATTAATTCAAAAACCCTTGACCAACCGATCAATCATAAGGTCACTGTCATTAGAAGATAATGTTCAAGTTCCATTGGAAGAACCTTTTACAAAAAAATATAAAAAAACAAATACTGAAAGTTGGAATCTCATAGTTTTGTTGGATCCAAACTGCAATTTCGTTTGGCTACTATATCGATTAAAATTGTAACCGAGTCCTTTTTTTAAATGGGAATGTATGTACAGAAGAAAAGAGCTCTATTCCTTCGATTATCATCCACATTTTAAATATTATTTATTTATTGAAATTTGTGATTTATTAGAATGATTTGGATTAGTTTTGAATTCCAAAATAATATTTATTATTCTCTAAATTAGATACAATGTTTAAAAATATATATTTATTTGTCTACCTTTAATAAAATAAATGAAATATTTTGATAAAAATTCAAATTTAGGTAAAAAAAATTATAAAATATATTTCTCAAACATTTAAACTATTATCCCTTAATTAATTTATTTATACAACTATATTTAAAACTAAAAATTTAAGATAGTATCAAACTTTGATACAATCCAACTTTTATGTATATTTGATTAACTATATTATAACTAGCATTTGCACCAAAAGGGTGCAAATACATGCCGATAGCAATGTAGATGAAGTATAGAACAAAGGAGGAAAGATTCCTTGAGAGGAAAGATATGTGCATCGAGTTATAATTGTCTTTGCACCCTTTTGGTAGCATATATTAACTAGATTCTAATATTTCAGACTATTGCATCAATAATTTGTATTGTCGGGTTCTTATAGTCAAGCCTAACAAAATTCCAAGGATGGCTCTACCTCAACATGGTAGAACCACTTCTCAAATTCAATTTTACAATATTGTTAGCTTTGGAAGCATCTAAAATGGATTCATTTGAGCAATGTCTCTACCTGTGTAGCTCGAGCATCATACCTCTCGAATGGGAAAAGCATGGAATTTTTGTTTCGAATGTTAATTTCAATCAATGCAACAGAGTTTTGAAATGGATCCTCCATAAAATCTTCACTAGTAATCCTATCATCTCTAGTCGCCCAGAGCTTGGACATTGCTGAAGTCACTAACCAAACTACTTGGATTCTTTGTTGGAGTTATCGAGAAGTGGGACAACATTGGAAGTAAGATAAATTATGCAAATAAAATATTGTTGACGCCTATTTGAGCACTTTGTACTTGTGCATGATTTCATATGTAATGCCCTAATTACAAAGGCTTCCAATAAGGACTCTATGAATGGAAGGGCATTTCCTATGCAATCATGCACAAGTATAGAGTGCCCAAATAGGTGTCGACAATATTTTATTTTCTTAATTAGTTGCTTACTTCCAGTGTTCTCCCACTTTTGAGGAACTCCAACAGAGAATCCAAGTAGTTTGGTTAGTGGCTTAAATGACTTGCAAGCTTTGGTCGACTAGAGATGAGAGGAATACTAGTGAAGCTTTTATGGAGGAGCCATTTCAAAATTATATTGCATCTAGTCAAATTAAAATTTGAATAAATTTTCCATTCTTTTCATATTTGAGAGGTATGATGCTGGAGCTACACAGATAGAGACGTTGCTCAAATAAATCCATTTTAGATGCTTGGAATGCTAACAATATTGTCGAATTTTATTTGATAAGCCATTCTACCATGTTGAGGTAGAGTCGTCCTTGAAGTTTTGTTAGGCTTGATTGGAAGAACTCGATAATCAAAATTCTTGGTGCAATAGTTTGATATATCATAATCTAGTTAATATATGTTATCAAAAGGGTGCAAAGATAACTATAACTAGCTGCATATATCTTTCCTCCTATGTTATATACTTCATCTACACTTTTATTGGCATGTATTTGCACCCTTTTGGTGCAAATGCTAGTTTTAATGTTGGAGCTCATATCTATCTGACCACCGACATGAAGGATCTCCTTGATTATCACATCATTGGAGGCGACGACTCTTCCATGCAATGTATCTTTTGTTCCCATCTTGCGATATTCTGGTATTGGATTTTGTAGTTGTCTCTAACAGGTGACACCTGTCATGGACATGCATAAACACATTCCATTGGACAATGATTCCCTCATTTGGGTGACTATTGAGGCTGAACAATTTACCGGGAAATACAAAAATCATTTGGTATTTGAATTTCCTCCCCCTTCACGCTCCGTAAATTATCAGGATAGTGTTTTGGATGATTTTGATAACTAAACTCTTGTACAACCTGGTGCTCTTTCAGAGAAGCATCCCCCATAAAAAGGAATAATCCAATCTGGCCTACAGAGAAAATCCAAAAGTTGGTATTTGGGGTTGCTGTGCATTGGGATCATATTATTGGGCTGAAACAACATTCCCTTATTGGTCAATGGGAATATGAAAGGATGAATGGGGAAAATATGAAGGATTGGATGGATAAATTATGGTTCCCCATCATCAACTATCAGCCAAGAATCAGTTTCTTATTTAGTAGTTGGTACTGCTTTCACTTCTTACATGCAGATGATTTAGAAAGAATTCTATCACTCCCACGGGTTCGGGGTTGAGGTTTTCTTGTACTTCAACATTGATATACAAGTTTTAACCCATTAAGGGAGGTGCCACAAAGGAGGTTCATATGGGTCAAGTTTCTCAGGCTCCCATTGGAGCTATGGACATGACATGCAATTATGGCTATGACAAATTTTATTGGAAAATTCATCTTATGGATGAAGGCACCTTGGAAATCTTGATAAGAGAATGGCATGGGTCCTGGTAGAGATTATTTTTCCTAGAGGGATGCCTGTAGAGATTGATTTGGTATGGGGGAATATCTCACATTTCCAACACATCAATTACTTGGGAATACCTTTCATATTCCTGGGATGCAGTTGGAATGGTCACACGATAAGTTTTAGTTTGCAAACATTTGGGGAATATTGTCACTTGTGCTCAAAGTCAAGTGATTTGGCTTAGGATAACCATTATGGAACTTGTTAAGGGAGAAAAGTGGTGTCCTCTTTGTCTAGTGCTGCTCCTCCAAAGGATTATGGGAGAAAGGTGGCCGTTTCTTTATTTGGTGCAACTCCTCCAAAGGTTTTAGGTACTATCCAAAATGCTCCATTCTTCCCTTTTGTTGATATGTATGATGATGATTCTGAAATTTTTTGAAATACAGAGTACATAGGTCTCAGGAATTATATGGATACAAATAAAAAATCATTTTTTAATCTCGTTATAAGAGAAGCTTTTTCAATTCTTTGTTACATTCATGATAGGAACCTCAAATCTTGGTCCCCTTTGGTCCTATAATGTCCATGGGGCTGCCCCAAATTTCCATTTCCTTGATAAAATATACCCAAAGATACATTTTAGTTCCTACAAGGGGGACCATTCTCCTTCCATCTCTGTGAGGAGTGAGATTGCATTACTGCAGACAAATGCATCATTGGATATGGAACGTCTTGCTATCAAATCTTATTTTTTCTCTTTTGAAAACTATATTGTTATTCCTATTTCTAGATAGAATGTCACTATTAGGAAGAAGAGAGGGTCCAGATTTAAGAATTTTTTTCCCACAAACCTCCCTTATTAGCTTTGGATGAAAATTTTCTCTACGTACAAGACATTTCACCATTATCTGAGTTGGAAAGTGATAATTTGTTAACTGACTCTCAGTCTCTTAGAAATATTTCACCCATTTATGTGGCGCCTCCATGAAATTCATGTCACTATATATTCAAGGCCTAGGTAGTGCCTACAAGAGACTATCCTTTTGTAACTTAATCAAGGTCGAGAGGAACAAAATCATCCTAATTCAGTAGACCATGGTGCCCTGGGAAAGGGCATGGGATTTTTTCCTAAATATTTTCCCTGGATGGCGGATATGTGCGACCGATGCTTCTGGTATTTCCAGAGACTTGGCTACATTATGAGATCCACAATTCATTAATTTTAGGGATTTTTTTTTTTTTGCAGGGATAATTCTTGTCAATTTTGTGAGGGGTTCTAGTTTGTGCCTCCATATACTTAATATGTATGCTCCATATTCATCCAGATTTGAGTTCTAGAACCATTTGGAATCTTGTGGAATTTTAAAAATAAACACTCTTATCTTAGCTAGGGATCTAAATTTAATAATATCTTTAATAGAGATATGGGGTTGAAAATGTACATTGGGTTGAATGGGGTATTTCTTCAAAAATGTTTTTGGACAATACTCATATGTTGACATTATCCTTGAACTTATTATGCCTACTGTTGAGAAGGTAAATCCCCTCTGCGGACAGAGGCGATCCCTACTAGCCCAGCAGGGGTCTAGCAACAAACAAACAATGCTATGACGCAGGCTCCTAGTTACGAATGAAAGATTTGGGATAAGAACCTACCTGGATTCCAGCGCTCGATCTGAAAAAGAGATGTCCCCGTCCTTCAGTCCCGGCAGATCACAATCCTTCCACGATCTCCGTGGATGAACACCTGCACACAGAAAGAACAAACAGATACAAGCATAGGAACCAGCATACGTAACTAAACATCGGTCAGAAAAGACCTTACTCGCATTAACATAATGGAAAAAGGAGTGGAACCATAATCATAGTCATCTATTAAAGTGGTAAACGAATAGAAGTTACAATCAAGTTCTGACGCTGCAGCCTCCTTCGCGCGGGTCTCCGGTCGTCCACGTCTCGCAAGGCTCGCCGGGGGAAAGGGAAACCTCTCCAGAGTCTCGTAACAATGGTCTCCTTGCTCGAATGGGCCTTAAGGGAAAGGAAGGATTCTTTTCAGCACAAAGGCACTTGGGAATAGGAGATGCAAAGCTTCAGCACTTCCAGACTAGCTTGCCATGGATCTGAGCAAGCTTTTATAGATGGGGAAGGAGGGAGCTGGGATCCCTATTATTATGGGATGGGCCCTATCAACAAGGAAGGTTCCATAGAAGGTGGCAAAACTACTTCCCTTCCATAGAACTCCCGTAGCCAAACCTCCCAACTCAAGATAGGCAGTGGTTGTGAGTTTGTTTGAACTCAACTTCCGCCATCCATATATAAAAAACAGTCCCTAAAATGGGTGGCGCGATTGCCGCTCTATGACAGAGCGCCAAGTGGCGCGACCTCTTTACAGGATTTCCCTGAGTGGCGCGAGTACTGAACTGTCTACCCGCGCCAATGCAAAAAGAGTTGTTTTTCATGGATTTTGCAAGGAGATGTCTCAAGGGGAAATGAAGCTCATACTCAGAGGGATGCAATGATGATGTTTTCAGTGCATGACAGTGTTCACAGGTCACATAATGGGTCCTCCATTGTGCGGGATGGGGAATGGTAGGGACGGTGACAAATTACTGTGTAACAGATGCCCCCTAAAGCATGAGGCCCGAGAGAGAGAGGGGTGAAATGCTTTACGAGAACATGTCCGACTGAAGGCCCGCCGTCGGAAAACCTGCATAGACAGATACAACTGATATCTTAAGTACACGATGTATATATATGGTATGGACGCAGCCATCCGAACAGAGTATGCTATAATCCGGATCCAAGGTATGGGCGCAGCCATCCAACTAAGATCAAACAAATAGACTCAGGTATGGTCGCAGCCATCCAATCAGTGAGTCATGTACATAATGATAAAAATCCACAATCGCAGCCTGGATTACTACAGACACAATCCAGGGTCTTGCGCTCCATCTCGACCCAACAAAGTACAAGTTCCGGCATGCGAATATGTGATCTGATGTCGAATATGCAAGAACATCGTCTGATTACCAGCCAATGATGGAAGCTGTTAACAGACGCGAGAGTAACCACCAATAATGACAATGGTTCTCAAGGTACTACAGGTACAATCTACGGCGTGCGAATAAATGGGCTGACGTCGAACACCCGCAGAATCATTCGATCGGAGGCCAATGATGTAAACCTCTCGTCGAACGCGACGAACCTGCCATTGAGGCATGCAGGCTCCAAGGTACCATAAGGAGTCTCTAGACCAACTTCCCGGATAATGAGTTGAAGTCGACAGGAAGTGACCTTGATCGAGGGTGGGCCATAATGATTCCCACATCATCGACACGAGACAGAGGAACATAATGTTTTGTTGTGAATCAGGATCATATGAGAAACAGAGGAAGGTTGATACTTGCAGAGGCCAACTTCTCTTGAACATATTGACGGCACGACAGCGGACTTGGCAGTATTTGACGTCAACGGATCAAAGGTCATGGTGACGAGGCAGTGAACAGACGAGAGGTCAAAAGAGATTACCCAAACCCATGGTAGCAAAGTGAAGTAGCGAGATGAGATGTCCCCAACCCGACACGAATGCAGACAAGTGCCATGTTCAAGAGCGACATACTGCCGACAATAACGACGATGGTTCCATTTTTCCCCCACCATTTCGGTGAGTACCTCTTTATTTTTACACAAGCTTGAAGAGGATACCATATGCTTGTCATATAAGTCCACCCTTCGGGCGAATCCATCCTAGTACATTTAACGAGCCCTAGGAATGAGCGACTCGAATAACGTCATTTCGACTGGATCCGATGTCATCAGGGTTTAACGAGTCTGACAAAGGAAGAACTCGGTGTCTTTTCATGTTTAGAGAGTTTGAAAAGACAGCGGAAAAGAAAACTCCACAGGTCCCTTTTCGTAAATAGTTTCCCAGATCCGAAAAGGTAGAAAACAATATCCGGAAAAACCTCCTAGTCGCGATAGGCTAGGGTATTCCTTTTTCGTAATCAATCCATCCCAGCCCGAAAAAGGGTTAAACGTATACTGGGTGAATGTCGATTCGTGTCCATTTTAACGAGATCGAAACGACAAGGGCCTCGGCAATATTTTCATGTTTAGAGAGTCAGAAAAGAGTTGAAAAATGACTCCTCCTGGAGGAGGGAGTGGTATAAAGGGTAGCAACCGGTTCCGGTAATGGTGGAACTACTCTGAACAAATAAAGGTCGAGAGGCTGGCTAACAAGACCACTCATAGCAGCGGTTCCTCAGGAATGGGTAAAACCACCAAGTGAAGGCATATGATCAGCCAAGCAGATAGTGACAATGGAGTGAGAAAACCAAGGCTCATCTGGCAGAAATAGGCTGATAAAATGGCAATCACAAGAGGTAAAATAAGAATGGTTTCATTTTTACACAAGCTTGAAACAAAGATAAACTATGCTTGAAACCGGTTTCATTTTTACACAAGCTTGAAACGGAAACAAACTATGCTTGAAAAGATAAGCATGCCCCCAGCATGGTGACTCAATTCGAGGTACATGCCCCCCAAGCTTCAGTCCATATGAAAAGCAGATGGAGTGAAGGTTCAAATTACAAGATCAAAAGAAAAGACTCGACTGGGATTTTACGAGATCTAAACAAAGACTCGAATTGAACGGGAATGTGTTTCATTATTTTAACGAGGTTGACACATTAAAAGAACTATCCTCAAACACCTTGTTTCATGGTTTAGGGAGCTTGACACAAGACCAGGAACTGTGCTCCGAGAAACCTTGTTTCATTTTTTTAAGGAGCTTGACACAAGACAAGGAACTGTGCTCCGACGACCTTGTTTCATTTTTTAAGGAGCTTGACACAAGACAAGGAACTCTGCTCCGACAACCTTGTTTCATTTTTTAAGGAGCTTGACACAAGACAAGGAACTCTGCTCCGATGACTTCATCATAATGAACAAGAAGTCATCGCTTCCAAGAGTTCCACTCCCGATGGAAGAAAAACATCCTGGAAGTCAGGACCCAATGCCCCCAGCACATTATGCACTACGGCATCATCACTGAGCACAGGCACGGGGTAAGTAGCCACATAGTTGACCTGCGGTGGAGCAGATACAACGGGTGGATAGAAACCAGGAGGGGGTGATGGCGGACCAGATGCCACATTGGGACCAAAGAACGACAACTGATCAATGGTCACAATCCGTCCTTCATGTGGAAAACAGGCCACACGAAAAAGGGAGGAGACAAGCGCTCCCATGGCATAGGTGTAATCGCGCCCCAAAAGCAGATTGAAATCCAAGGGGCCTGGAACGACCATCACGTCTATATGGACGGTTTTACCTCCCAAAGTAACAGGTAACCTTGGAAGGATCCCCAACGGTTGACTCGTTCTTCTATTGAATGTCAACAGATTCTGCGTAACAGGCGCAAGCGGTGGCGAACCGAAGGCTTGCCAGGTAGTCGAGGATAGAATACTAACAGAGGCACCTTCGTCTATAATGGTACTGGGTACAACCAGACCAAGAGCCTGTACCGTGATCTCGAAAGGCACATAAGACGGAAGGCGAAATCCTGCAAATCGGTTCCAATCAAAGGAAGCGACCAAACTACTCGGAGGGGCTACCATTGAAATGCGAAGGTCTTCCCCTGATGTTACGGTAGAAGAAGAATCCTCCATGACCTCCATCTCGAAGGTGGGAGGAATATCCTCCGTAGCCTCCATCTTGGGAGGCGGAGGAGAAACTTCTTGAAGTACAGGGACAGGAGAATCTCTCTCCAAGTCTGAAGAATCTGAAGAAACCAGAAGAACATGAGGGTTATGAGATCCACTCTCGACAGAAAAGACCTGGTGCACCGCGGACGGGGCCAGTTCAACCGATCCTACGACCAATGGTTGGTCAGGGACGGATTCGTGAATTTGAATTTCTGGGGGAGTGGGATCGATCAAGGATGACTCTTGACCAATCACAGGATCAGCTGGCAGAGAACTCAAAGAAAGCCGATTATAACCAGGTGGAAGGTGTGGTGTAGAATCGACTGGGTTGTCCAAGACTTGCCTGGCTTCATCCATATAGGGACAAAGGTGAATGGCATGGTGCCCATCACACAACTTACAGGGATTGGTGATCTTACCCTGCTTCTTAGAATTCTTATCAACAGCAGCTGAAGACGTGCCCCCAACTTGACTCCCGGAAGTCAAAGACAACGGTGGGTGGCCATTGGACCATACTTCGAGCACCTTGGGAATGCCAGGGCAGTCTCGAAGAAGATGGTCTCCCGTGCACAACATGCACGGGAACTTGACTTTCCGAGGAGGGTTGGAAGGACTATCGAGAGGAGATTCCTTAGGGATAGTAGATGTACATTTAGCCTCTCGCTTATCGGACTTCTTCTTCTTAGTCTTCTTCTTCTTCTTCTTAGCCACCTGGTTACTCGAATCCAGGCTTTCACCAGGCGAAGTAGAAGATGAGGACGCAGAAACAGGCGAAGAAGGGGAGAGGTCCACCTTGGAATCAACATGATGTTGTTCCGTCGGAGGAACTGACTGAACCGAAGCGGAGTTATTCGGGACAACAGAGGTTGAGAACAACCAAACAGGCAACCCAACAGTTAACCCGAGAAGGGACAACGTCGCCATGTAAGGAGCACCAACATTTCCAAAAGGAGAAAAATGACCAGGATTCCCTTCTGAGGGGATTCCTTGGTTGGTGAACTCTGAAAAAGTTGCCATCAAACTCAAAACCACACACGGGCTGAAAACGAGTTAAGGGCACACGATCAAACGGTCAACAAGCAATATCTAAGCAGGCGTGTAATCGTGGGGGATTAATTTTACCACATCGGAAAATAAGAAGTTCTACCGTTTCATGTTTCAAGAGTCGAGAAACGATAAAAAAGATGACTCTATCTCTTTCAGAGCTGACACAAGCGTGAAAGGACAAGCGCTTGACGGTCTTTTCAAGTTTAGGGAGTCAGAAAAGACCAAATGACTGCTCAGGAAAAACTAGGCACAAAGGGTGTACCAAATATCCGTGAACTGCAATATACACCTTGGTTTGAAAAATGAAACAGAAATCGACCAAGGACTTTCCGTACGTGCAGGTAGTCTCCCCGAATGCTGTGTTCGGTGTATCACGGGTATAGGGCGGCAGACTCGGCTTCCTGTGGATAAAGGATTGAAAACCTATAGGGGTCTCCCTTTATATACGCGACGCGCATTTGTGAGCGCAAACGTATTGGGTCACTGCCTGTGCTTTTGGCCATGAACTGATAAATTGCTAGGTTTAACGACGCCGGAACACGTCTCTAGCCTAGACCTTCTAAATATGTTTCGTTAAGTTCCAATGCTGCCTTAGGTTAATTGAACAAATTTTACAGTTGATCTTCAATTAAGTTTCAATTTCCAGGCCTCATCGTATGTAGTGTCTCCTAAATGCAAGCTATATGCCACGATGCAACATTTCGTTCGATGAAAACTAGTTAAATGAGAGTTGAGAGCTTTAATACAAACGAAATGAACGGAATACAAACAAGAATGTCTCTAATGCAACTAATGCAATTGCACATTTTCATTCAAACACTAATCACTAGTGATACGGAAAAGATGACAATTTGCACTAATTAAAAAAACAAAAGAGATTATATTTTTTTTTTAAATTTTCAATGTCTAATGGCTAATGTGCACTGAAAACAAAAGGAACAATTAGAGAAATGATAACTAAGAGAGCAAAGCAAACAACATTCACTCTCCAAGCAAGCAACCAAATCTCTAAATCGACCCAAAGTCTCTCAAATCGAAGAAAGACTCAAAAACACCCCAATGGACCGTGTGATCTGGGTCCAAAGCAAGGGCAAACGAATCCTGAATGAAAGAACGAACAATCACTCAACAGACGCAACAAAACAATCAAAGACTGCTAAGAGGGCATGGAGGGTTAAGCAACAAGTCGACAGGACAATCAAGACACCAAAGCTCCCAAGGAGGGCTCGATTCACTATGCCACTAGATGCCCTAGGGCTCAAATCGTGAAACCGATAGATAGAGGCAAACAACCAAAGGATAGCGGTGAATTCCAGTCAAACCAGACTCCAATGCACTCAAACAATCAGGAAATCAAGAAGAAAAGTATTGGTCAAGCTCAGAAAGCCAAAAATTGAAGAAATTCAAAAAGTCACAGGGGTGGCGCGACTGTGGCCTTGAAACTAGCGCCAGAGGCCGAGTGGCGCGAGACAGACAAATGCAACACGCGCCAAGTGGCGCGACTGTCAGGTAAAAACCCGCGCCAGTAGAATTCTTCAATGAAAACTAAAAAACAAGCTAATCTGAGAAAAAGACCAACACAAGCTAAGCAAACCACAAGGCTAAAATAATGAAAGAACCCAACCCAGAAGGTTCATCAAGCAAGGAGAAACAATCAAAACGAACCAATCATAAACGAGACAAGGAAAACCGGACAGCTCCCCAGCGGAGTCGCCAATTTGTTGAGAAGGTAAATCCCCTCTGCGGACAGAGGCGATCCCTACTAGCCCAGCAGGGGTCTAGCAACAAACAAACAATGCTATGACGCAGGCTCCTAGTTACGAATGAAAGATTTGGGATAAGAACCTACCTGGATTCCAGTGCTCGATCTGAAAAAGAGATGTCCCCGTCCTTCAGTCCTGGCAGATCACAATCCTTCCACGATCTCCGTGGATGAACACCTGCACACAGAAAGAACAAACAGATACAAGCATAGGAACCAGCATACGTAACTAAACATCGGTCAGAAAAGACATTACTCGCATTAACATAATGGAAAAAGGAGTGGAACCATAATCATAGTCATCTATTAAAGTGGTAAACGAAGAGAAGTTATAACCAAGTTCTGACGCTGCAGCCTCCTTCGCGCGGGTCTCCGGTCGTCCACGTCTCGCAAAGCTCGCCGGGGGAAAGGGAAACCTCTCCAGAGTCTCGTGACAATGGTCTCCTTGCTCGAATGGGCCTTAAGGGAAAGGAAGGATTCTTTTCAGCACAAAGGCACTTGGGAATAGGAGATGCAAAGCTTCAGCACTTCAAGACTAGCTTGCCATAGATCTGAGCAAGCTTTTATAGATGGGGAAGGAGAGAGTTGGGATCCCTATTATTATGGGATTGGCCCTATCAACAAGGAAGGTTCCATAGAAGGTGGCAAAACTACTTCCCTTCCATAGAACTCCCGTAGCCAAACCTCCCAACTCAAGATAGGCAGTGGTTGTGACTTTGTTTGAACTCAACTTCCGCCATCCATATATAAAAAACAGTCCCTAAAATGGGTGGCGCGATTGCTGCTCTATGACAGAGCGCCAAGTGGCGCGACCTCTTTACAGGATTTCCCTGAGTGGCGCGAGTACTGAACTGTCTACCCGCGCCAATGCAAAAAGAGCTGTTTTTCATGGATTTTGCAAGGAGATGTCTCAAGGGGAAATGAAGCTCATACTCAGAGGGATGCAATGATGATGTTTTCAGTGCATGACAGTGTTCACAGGTCACGTTATGGGTCCTCCATTGTGCGGGACGGGGAATGGTAGGGACGGTGACAAATTACTGTGTAACACCTACATAAAGAAACAAAGTGTTATATAAAAATTAATTACCCGTGTGATTATTAGTTTAATTAGGGAAAAGGGCATGATCAAATATCATGCTCATTCACCAAGAGGCACCTAGGGCTGTATTTAAGCAAGGGCCTCTCACTCTATAAATCATCAATTTTTCAATAATTAACAATAAATATATATTATGTTCATCGCTAAGACTGCTCACTGCATGTGGTATTAGATTTTGTGGCTCCTCAGACCTTGTTGATCGATTTTCTTCTATCATTGTTCATGCCACCGCTGTCCCTGTGCTCCTCGCTACATCGCCCTTCCACATCTGCGTTGCCTTCAACCACACTAGCGTTGTCTTCTGTAAAACATCGAGACCCCGCATCCACGCCACCAATCCATCATCCATGCCATCTTCATCCGTCCCTCCATCATCGTGCACCATCTTTTTCTGTGACCTCCCGTCCGCATAATACACATCCGCACCTACTGATGTTACCACATCGATCCCCAACAAGCCGTCAATCCCCTACAAGCCGTGACCCTTGAAATCACTGCGTACAATGTGGTCCGATTGATAAGTCATGGTCGTGGTTTTTGAATCACGATTTCCATGTGGTAAACATCGAGTTAAAATTTAATTAAACACATATTAATATAAAACATATTATACAATATAGTTTCATATTAATTTATTTAAAAATTTTTATTATTATTATGATTATTATTTAATTATTAAAAAAAATTAAGGTCAAATTTAAGGTAGATAAGTATACTCCGCCGCATACTAGATCAATGGCTTCATCAATGTCGATGGCCGATTTCAATAAAGTTTTGTTATACCTTGAGACTAAGGTGGCCAAATATGGCAATAAAATCGAAGAACTCTAGGTCACAACAAAGAAAATAGAGAGTTAGCTCGAGGAGAACAAAAATGAATTTAAAAAGGAGCAGGCGGACCTTACAAGTAAGGTGGATTGAGCTACGGTGATGTTGACTTGTATTTGTAACAACCTGAATATTACACCTGATCAAATACCCTAGGATAATGAAGCTACTCAACATCTCAATTCTCGAGACTCATCAAAATCATCGGACACACATGAGAAACCCGAGTCTCCAAAGACATCTTCCATGCATAATAAAAAAAATAGTAACACGAATTTTCAAAATAGGAAGCCTTGGAATCCATACACAAATATGCCAATCTAAAATCAATTCCCCTTCTTCGCTCTGCTGTTAAATACATATCAACGAAGAGAAAAACTTGCGCTCTCCAAATTTGACAGAAATGAAAAAGGAAGTGTGGCTTGGTTCAATAAAGCAGAAGAATATTTCGAGATTTATAGTATTGATAGAGATGATGAAAAGCTAAGACATGCTTCCATGAAAATGGAAGGTGAAGCATATAACTGGTATATGTGGTGGAAGAAGTCAACACTTTCCATCAGTTGGAAAAATTTCAAAAATGCTTTCTTTAAGAGATTCCAGGGTGTCAAGGAGGAAGATTTCTTCTCAACACTCACTAGATTGCAAAAAAAAGGTGACACAGATGAATACACCCAGGAATGGGAAACTTTAGCGTCACGATTACTTGGAATATCTAAAACTCGTCTCATTCAATCATACATCACAAGGCTTACACCCCATCTACAAGAAGAATTTGAGCTTCACGACATTATGTCGATAGAAGTAGCAAGAAAAAAAGAGAAAGCTGCTGAAAATAAATTTGAAAAGATGTTATGGTCAAAGTTTGAAAGAGTACATTCAAGACGAATATTTCCCTAGTCTACGAACATGGATAATAAAATATGTTCCATCGCATCTTCATGAAGGAGACAAAACTAATTTGGAAACAAAAATAATGAAAGAAGGTAAATGCATACATTGTGGCGAAAAATGGGACTCGAGACACAAATGTGCTAAAGGGAAAGAAACCAAGAATATACATGTGAAGCAACCAATGATTCAAACAATGAAGAATTAGAAGGGGAGGAAATTGAATATTCGCCACAATTATCTCCAGAACTAGATGATGAGAGTATTTCGTAAGTATCATTGTCAGCTCTGACATGTATAACACAGCCTTAGACATTAAAATTAAAAGGACATATCAAGAAGAACAATGTGATGGTTCTGATCGATACTGGTAGCACCCACAATTTTTTAGATTCAACCATGGCAAAAAGACTCAATATTTTCACATATCCCATGCCCAGCATGAAGGTTATGGTAGCTAATAGTAAGAAAATTGAAAAAGTATAGAAATTCCATAAATTCAAATTAAATATTCAAGATTTTAATCTAGAATCGCCATTTTACACTGTACCATTAGGAGGAGTGGATGTGGTCTTAGTATCCAATGGTTACAAACCCTTCGCACTTACTCTTCCAACCATCAAAATAAATTTATAAAATTTAAATGGGAAGGGAAGAAGTACAAGTTATATGTATTCCAACCACCTAAGAATCAAATCGTATCATCATCCCAAATGTTGAAAATGATTCAGAAGGGAAAACCAACTTATGTAGTACAATGTCATCAATTGGAAATGTTAACTTCAAATATTGTCAACGAAGAATCACCAGAAGTCCAGGAACTGATTCAAAAGCACGAAAAATTATTCTAAGACCTTTCGATGAAGATGCTACCTAAAAGAGAAATAGAGCATACAATAGAAGTCAAAGCAGGATCAAATCTCATCAACATCAAACCATATCGATATCCACATCATCAAAAAACTGAAATTGAGAGATTAGTCTAAGATATTTTAAGGTGTGGCATCATCTCAAAAACTAAAAGTCTGTATGATGCTCCAGTTGTACTAGTTCGTAAGAAAGATGGATCGTTCAGGTTATGCATCGATTATCAATAACTAAACAAAATAAAAGTTGAAAATAAGTTTCCAATTCCTTTTATCGATGAAATGTTGGATGAAATACATGGCTCTAAATACTTCTCAAAATTGGACTTAAGGTCAGGGTATTACCAAATCAGAATAAGGTTGGAAGACATAGCAAAAACTGCATTTCGAACACATGAAGGCCATCATGAGTTTAAAGTAATTCCTTTTGGTTTAACCAATGCACTGACAACATTCCAAGCTACTATGAACGAGCTATTCTATCCATATCTAAGGAAGTTTGTGTTAGTATTCTTCGATGAAATTTTAATTTATAGTAAAATATGGAAGGAGCACTTACAAAATTTGGAACAAGTTCTTACAATATTAGAAAAACATGAGTTCTATGCCAAGAAGTCCAAATGCAATTTTGGGAAGGAATAAGTGGAGTATCTCAGACATAAAATATCGAAAGAAGGAGTAAAAGTAGATCTTAATAAGATCAAGGTTATAAGAGAATGGACCAAACGCGTTAATATATCAAATCTAAGGGGATTCTCAAGATTGACTAGATATTATGCCTATATAATTGCACCCCTAACGAACCTTCTAAATAAGAACTTATTTTGGTGGAATGAGGAAGCATAATAGTGTTTTTAATAATTGAAGGAAGTTATGTCTAATGCCCCAGTATTGGCAACTCCGGATTTATCTAAACCATTTATCATTGAGTGTGATGCTTCAGATTTTGGTATAGGAGCAGTGTTAATGCAATATGATCATCCAGTAGATTTCGAAAGCAGGAAAATCAAAAAGTAGGAACGTCTTAAATCTACATACAAAAAATAAATTCTTGCTATTATGCACGTACTAGCCAAGTGGAGGAAATATCTTTTGGGAAGTAAGTGTCAGACACCTAATCCTCTAAGGATTGGTGTGGAAGGCGAAGAGTCAAAAGGAGTCCAAGAGACCACTTGGAATGTGAAACCAAGGGTCACTCCAATGTATTATATATATGCATCATTGTGAATAATAAACACATCCACGCTTATATTTCCTATTCTCGTGTGCTTACCATGCCTGTGTCTGACATGGTATCGGAGCTCGTATTTTCCTAACCTGCTCAATCTTGTTTGAGCCACTAGTTTTTGTGGTCCTTTCTGTGCATGTAAGTCTTGCACCTCCTTTGAATTAGTTGCATTTCTATTCTATCTCTTTTACTGCTGCTGCAGAGTGCTTATTTTCCACTATAATGTATCCATATACCTCTCTCACCTCTGCCATTTCATCTGCAAATTTTATGTCAGTTTCTTTTCTGGGCACTATTTTTGGATGTATGTCCCCCAATACCTGCCAGACTACGAACTGTAGCACAAGTCAATGCGCAAGACCTAAATTTGTCTCTCTGTGCCCACTAAAACTTGACTTTCAGGCCCTAGCCTAGGCTCTTCCAATGTATATAAATTCCAACACCTCCTCCCATGACAATCCCATTTAGAAAAGAAAATTCGGACTTTTTGTATGTTCTGACTATATAGTTCATGATATGTTCAAGACAGAAATAATATGTAGGCCGATTGTAGTTACATACATTTCCTAGATGGAAAATTTTTGAAACATAATCACCAGAACAAAATTCTTATTGACTGGAAATTCCAAGCGTTTCTCTGGCCAAGGAAACGATCTTCTATTCGTGACACTAGAAGCAAAGAAGACTTTGTCGCGTTATTATTCGAGATAATGACCATAATTTGAATTGACTGTCACACCATTTTTAAATCGGTATATCTCCCACCGATGACACCGCTCCTCTACCACTCCTTCGCTCGTATACTGTATCACCTCCCTCCATACCGTATAACCTCCCTCCGCTTGGATAATATATCAGTTAATAATTTTGACTCCATTCGATACTCCCAGATGTCCGTTGTGTTAAACGGTGCCACCACTGATACCACTACTCCAAATCACTTTTCTTGACAATACATTCCACTCCTGTCTCCCATAACACCTCCGCTGTCACACCCCAGTTGCAAACTAGGGTTTGACTCCTGTCTACATATGTAACGAGCCAGTGCCACAAGTATGATAGCAAGGATGGAGTGAATGTTCCATTGACCGATCTAAGGAAATCATCAATGATACTAGTCTACTCCCATAATGATACCTTCCTTACTCTCTGACTTGGTATACATACCGGTCCCTTGCATTCTTAAAGCTCCAGCTGGTATCATTGTGGTATCATTCCTTCGACTCCCCTCTCATCTCATATCACAGTTCGACACCCGCTCACCATTGTTCGACGTGGAGAGAAAGCCAACACCTCATTTCTTTTTGTTATCACCACCACAAAGGGAATGCCTAAGGCTTGGAGAAACATGGCCATCTTGTGAGCCTACACCACTCTGAATGAGGATGACTCTGAAGTCGAATTTGAAGCAGAATATAAAGTTGTTTAGTCTACGGATTCTGAAACGACCAAGTTTGGTGATCTTTTAAAGTCCAAAGTGGAATCTCCTGTCATGGTATGCGACATGATTTTATGCGTTGGTGAACTCTGAATTGAGATATATGCCGATGCATGGCATCATCGACACCATGGTTGTTTTGGTATGGTGCCTCAATTCTGCGTTGAATGTGCATTCCATTCAAGGCTACTATAGGTGGTTGTTAATGTTGTATTGTATACGATATATAGTGGAGTTCATTCATGTTCATGATGCAACATTACAGTTATCGCTAGAGTTTGGTTGCATTTACAAAATAAGAAGTTTCTATAAGAAACAACCTGCACGACCTTCAATAATATGGTGTGACCTTGAAGGAACAAATACCAATTTTTTGTTATTTTGTGGTCCAAGATAAGAGTGGCCTTTAGGTTTGCGGTGAAAGTGTTTTTTGCACTTTGAATTCTATAGGAGTCTTCAAATAGTAATAGGATTATCCTTTTTTTGAGTGGATCTAAGTGGATTTTCCTCTTATCATTGGGCACATTTATTTTGAAGAATATTGCATCACTAGCTATCTGTTTTTATAAGTACCTTTTGGTCATTTGCTGACTTGAGTTATTTGAATAATGGCTAAAATTCATGCATTATTAGAGTTATTAAGCACTCTAACCATAACTTCTGCTGAAAGAATAGTTAAAGTCAGCAAGGACACTCTTTATGATATTTGAACTTGTCTGCAAAATGCACAAGAAAACATTGAATTTTTGCAACTTGAATCTCAGCTACAACAAGAGGAGTTATAGAAGCGTAGTCATCATTCTAAACTTGTCTTTGATCAAACCATTTAGCCCATTTCAAGAGAAAATTTGTATGCAGATGCAGAAGCTTAGGTTCCACCTCCCAAGCCCATCGTCAAACCTTGGGAAGAGCTTGTCCACAACAAGTACAGAACTGGTATTGGATATGAAAAGGATGTGTCCTTTCATATATTAGACTATTCCAAGCCCATTCAGTTTCAGAGTGCATGATTTCTTTATGAGAGTTCACCTTTGGTAGTTCCAGTTTCTGCTCCTCCTCCACAACAATATATTGTGAAATGCCAACACTGTGATCAAGTTGGTCATATGAAATATCATTGTTTTGATCTTCACCCATGTGAGCACTGTCATAAAACCACTCATTCTTCATATAGATGCCTAAAAAACAAGCCTCCTGCAAGAACAAAGATTCATATTGGCTGGATCACTTCTTGGCAATGGGCATCAAAAACCAAGAAGATGTTTTTGTCATATGTCAAAACTTGTTCAAGAGTATTGAACAATATTTTAGTTGATTTTTCGCCATCATCTCACCTTGTATTTGATAGGGGGAAAATGATGGTCATCTAGAAGCTTCAAAGCCACTTCAAGCGAGCTTGAGCCACAACCTGTCATACCAGATTTAGAGTTGTAGTCAGAGACACAGATTCCAATGAGCATGCCTTTGGTTGGTAGTCAGCCTTAAACCATATATGTGAGTTTGATATTCTTCCTCTTCAAAGAATTGGGGACACTTCCTCTAGCAGAAGACTTCAGCTTCTTGCCAGTTTTGGAGGAGTTCCAGGAAATGCATCAAGCATTCCAGAGTTGGTGGTCATTCTTAAACCATCGCAGGTTGTAGACCTCCCTTCTTCTAGGTTGAAGGTATAACTCTTCAAAATATTAGGATAACTTCCTCTAGTATAATACCTCAGCTTCTTGCCAGATTTGAAAGAGTTCCAGGAACTGCACTAAGCATTCCAATGTTGGTGGTAATACTTAAACCACCTCTTTATGCCAACATTTCAGAGAGCTCATTCAGCCTAGTGCTACCATTTTTTATTACAACTCTCTTCTTGGACTCATACATACCCCTTTGGATTAAGGGGGGGAATGTTGGACACCTAATCCTCTAAGGGTTGGTGTGGAAGGCGAAGAGTCAAAAGGAGTCCAAGAGACCACATGGAATGTGAAACCAAGGGTCACTCAAATGTATTATATATATGCATAATTGTGAATAATAAACACATATCACACTTATCTCTTTCATGTTTTTTTCATATCATGCCTGTGTTTGACAGTAAGTTCTCCATACGAGCAAACCATAACAGTCTCCAGTACCTCCAACAAAAAACACTCTCCGAAGAACAACAAAAGTGGATTGAAAAAATTGTGTCCTTTGACATGGAGATATTACATAAAAAAGGAAAGGAAAATGTAGTGGAAGATGCTCTGTCCAGGAAGGACGAAGAACCATCACTACTTGCAGTTTCAGTTGTTGTTCCTGGATGGTTTAATGAGATTCGAAGTGAATATGAAAAATATTAAAAAACAAGTGCTATAATCAATAACCTTCCGCACAACTCAAAATTTGAATGGAAGGACGATATTCTATTGTACAAGGGAAGAATATATATGAATTCAAATTCCAAGTTTAAAAGCAAGATTCTCAAAGGGTCACATGATTCACTATCAGCCAGACATGTAGGATTCTTTAAAACCTACTATAGTGCACGCCAATCATTCTTTTGGAAGGGGATGCCTAACGATATTCAGAAATATGTAGCAAAATGCGATAAATGTTAGAGAAATACAAATGAAAATATTATGACACCTGGATTACTTCATCCTTTAAATATTCCAAATTAGGAATGGGAAGAAATATCAATGGAATTTATCTAAGGATTACCTGTGTTTGAAGGTAAAGATAAAATTCTTATAGTAGTCGAAAAACTCACCAAGTATGCTCACTTTATTGGAATGAGGAAATCAGGTTCAACAAAGCAAGGTAAAGATACTCTGATTACTTGATCGTTTAAATATTCCAAATTAGAAATGGGAAGAAATGTCAATGGAATTTATCTAAGGATTACCTGTGTCTGAAGGTAAAGATAAAATTCTTATAATAGTCGACAAAATCACCAAGTATGCTCACTTTATTGGAATGAGGAAATCGGATTCAATAAAGCAAATGGCTGAGATATTTTTCAAAATTGTTTACAAATTACATGGATTTCCCAAGGTCATTGTGAGCGATAGAGATGCCAAATTTAAGGGTAATTTTTGGAGGGAAATTTTCAATCAAATAGGAACTCACCTCAACATGAGTTCCACTTACCATCCTAAAATAAATGACCAAATATAGGTTTTAAATAAATGTTTGGAAGCATACCTACGTTGTTATTCCACATACAAACAAAATAAGTGGGTTTAGTGGTTAATATCCATGAATGGTGGTACAATTATACTTACCACACATAAGATAAAATGACTCCATTTCAAGATATGTATGGGTACGAACCTATGAAATGGAAGGAATTTTCTATCATCGAGACGAAACTACTAGCTGTTAAAAACTAGTTAGAGGAAACCCAAAAAGTCGTCCAAAGTCTAAAATAAAATCTAAATAATGCAAGAAACCGTATGAAGAAAAAAGTTGACCGAAACATAACATAGAGAGAATTTGAAGTTGGAGAATGGGTATTTGTAAAACTTCAGCCATACAAGAAATTGTACTTAAAACAAAAAGGAAAAAATAAATTGGCACCAAGGTTTTATGGACCATACCAGATCAAAAAAAATATCAGCCAAGTCGCATACAGTTTAAGCCTTCCTGATAAAAGTTGTGTTCACAACGTCTTCCATGTATCCTGCCTAGAAAAGGCACTTGGTGAACATCAATAAATGCAAACAACACTTCCGTCTTTAGATGGTGAAGGAAGGGTCATTTTAGAACTAGAAGGTATCATCTTCATCAGGGAAAAGAAGCTCCGATCTCGAGTAATCAAGGAATACCTGATCAAGTGGAAGGAATTACAAGAAGAAAAATCTTCTTGGGAGACTGAAGAGTTTTGTCAACAACATCTGTCATTATGTATGCTTTGAGGACAAAGCATATTTTGGGAGGAAGGAAATGATATATAAAAATTAATTACCACTGTAACTATTTTTTTAATTAGGGAAAAGGGCATGATCAAAGATCATGCCCATTCACCAAGAGGCACCTAGGGATGTATTTAAGCCATGACCTCTCACTATGTAAATCATCTTTTTTTCAATCATTAATAATAAATATATAATTATGCTCATCATTGAGATTGTTCATTGCACAAATGTACTGGTGCAAATGGAATTGCTAAATTCCTTGATCATTTCCTTGTCCATGAAATCCTAGTGGAACATATTGGTTCTATGCGAACATGGGCCTCCTCTACATTATCATATCATCATCCAATTATCCTACAATGGAAAGGAGATCAATATTGGATGTAATTACCTTTTAAGTTCAATAATGCATGACTAATGGATAAGGAATTTGATTCCTTGGTTCGAGAAACATGGATGCAATCATCTTATAATCTTGAGATCACACACATGGAAAAGTTTTGCAAGAAAATTAATTATTTGAAGAAGGTGGTTAGAAAATGGGAGCGGGATAAAAAAATTCTCATAAGCAAGAATTGTTAGACATTGAGAAAAAAGCGAAGGGAATATCAAACCCTTCTGGGTCTGGCTACTTTTCAGAAGCACAAAAATTGGAAGCCCTAGAGCTAGAAGCTCATAAACAAAAAAATATTAAGGCTTCAAGAGGAATCATAGTGGCTTAAAAGTCGCGTGATATGGATCACTAGGGGATACAAGAATACTAAATTCTTCCATAATTTTGCTACTAAAAGGAGAAGGGATAATTCCATTTGGGGCTTGTTGGATGGAGCATGAATACTACTAAATTCACAGTCATATCTTCATAACGAAGCTATAAAATATTTCGACAATCAATTCCAAGCTAGGAGGGATGTGGAGATTGAGAACCAAATGGAATGCATTCAGTTATTTACAAAAATGTTTAGTGAGGAGGAAAGTGAACACATTGGGATGCTGATCACTTCTAATGAATTAGCTACAATTATTAAATCAATGGCCAGGGAAAAAATTCTGAGCCTGACAACTGGACTATTGAATGATTCCTTCATTTTTCTGGAAATTATGAGCTCTAATATTCTTTTTATGGTGGAGGAAACGAGTATTAAATGTTATATAATTGGTGCGTTAAATGGAAATTTTATCACCCTCATCCCTAGAGTGACTAAATCCACTTCATTGTCAAAGTATAGACCCATATCTCTATGCAATTCAACATATAAGATGATTTCTAATATTATTGTGATTTATATTAAATCTGCTCTGTCTAAATTTATTTCTTTTGAGAAATTCCAGTTTCTGGCCAATAGGCAGATACAGGATGTAGTGGAAATTGCACAATAATGTTTACATTTCATTAAGGTAAAAAATAAACAGGTGTGCCTTATGAAGTTATATTTGGCAAAAGCCTACAATTGTATCTATTAGGAATTTTTAAGGATGATCTTGCATGAGATTTTCCTTTTTGTGCATATGGTGGTTTGGATCATGGCTTGAATCACATATGTTAATTATGCTATTTCAATCAATGGGGTTCCTTCATATTTATTTTGGGATTCGAGAGGCTTAAGGTAATGTTGTCTAGTTTCTCCTCTTTTATTCTTGTTGGTCATAGATTGTATGAGTCACAGGTTATCGAAGGTTAAATCGCGTGGCTTTACAATTGGTTGTAGGATCACTGAGAACATTCTATCATTCATATTATTTTTGTTGTTGATGTTCTTCTTCTTGGGGAAGTGTTTGTCTTTGAATGGAAAATTATTAACCAGGTTATAACATCCTTTGGTGATGCTTCTAGTCTATATATGAACAAGACCAAAACCTCACTTATTGTTGTGGCACATGACCGAGGATTCAATTAAGGAGATTGCAAATATTTTTGATATATAAATATCTTCTATGGACGGTAGTTTTAAGTACACTGGTTTCACTCTGAAACCAAAAAATTATGGTATCAAAGACCGAGAGTGGTTGTTAAATAGATTTGAGAAACGATTATCTATTTGGTCTCACAAATGACTTATTATGGGGGCTCACTTGATCACTGTCCAATCTATTTTACATAACATCTTTATATAATGGATGCATCTATATTTGATGCCAAAGAATATCATAAGCTAGATTAACTCAATTATTCATAGATTTATTTGGGCTGGTACTGAGGATTCTAAAATGTTCCATTTAGTGAGCGTAGAAGTTATATCTACGCAGAATGAGGATGGGAGATGGGGAATAAAAAAACACATAAATTTTTGGTTGGGATTTACTGATAAAGAGTCTAGGGTGAGCTATATTTGGTAAAAGAATATGGCAGAGTATAATAAAAGAAAAATATCTCAAAAATCAATCATATTTAGAGTGGATTAAGGATGGGGTGCAAGTTCCAAATGTTGGTTCATATATATGGAATAGTTTGATGAAAATTAATCATTGGATGATCGAGAATATGAGATGGGAAATCCATCAACGCACAAAGGTGGAGATTGGATTGGAATCAATGAAAGGGTTTTAGGGGGATCACTCATTTTCGGTGCCCCTTATGAGGTATATACACAATATGGACATCTATTATTTGAATCAAATATATATTTCAAAAGAACACATTTCCGGGTATATTTCCTAGTTACATGCTTGCAAATCAGCAAGGGGGAGATGTTGGCCCTCATTTTTGAAAGCAAGCATGAGGACATGCTTGCAAATCAGCAAGGGGGAGATGTTGGCCCTCATTTTTGATCAAATTTTGCTTATTAAAATAAACCTAATTTCCATCAAATGCAACCATATACCATCCATATATACCTTATTTTTACCAATTTATGCATATCCAGCTAAATAAATTATGTTTTTCAATTTTTAGATATTTTTGCAAAAATTGGGTTTTAAGAGTATTTTTAGATAGAACTGAAAATTCCTGTAATTGCTTCATTGAATTAATACTTGCAGGACACCTGAGCATGAGCTGAGCACATATTTAGAAATATTGGGAATGAAGGATGGACGTGTACCTATTGGTTTGGTCAAACCAAGCTAAAACAGGCCAGATCAAAGCTAGTCAAACATGACCTGTTTTTCAGGAGTCCCTAGAAAATAGGGCAGAAATAGTAGATTTTGGGATTATTCCAGATTTGGTGTAACTAATTGGATGAATTCAACTTAGATGGATGGGATTAAATAAGATAAGGTTGTTAGAGACATAATAGCATAGTTTTCTTATTATTTTTGTATTTAAGCCAAGAACATTGAAGGCATGAACATGTAGAATTTGTATGATTTCACTTTGATATTTCTGAACTTTGAGAGCTAATTGAAGAACCAATTCTATATTATTTTCTGATGCTCTATATGGTGAATGATTTACTGAGTTTAAGTAGCTGAAATTACTTAAAGTGTGCGAGGCAATGGTGGAGGCTCCCCACACCAAGCTAAGTGCACTTTCTGGTTATTTTAGTTGCAATTTCCTGAACTAGTTTTGTTTCATGCTTAATCAATTAATTAGATGTATGATGATATGTTATGATTGCTGATGAATCTAATTCTAATTTCTATTTTTCACATGAAGGGTCAAACTAGTGTTTAAGTTAAACATTCCTTCTATCTGATCAAGAACTAGAAACTAGAATTCATCTTTCTTGCTTTTAAGTGATTTTATGAATTTCCTGTTTTCTAACAATGGCATTAATGATGAATGAATTTGTAATGAAGGATAACAAGGATATCCTTAGTTAAGAGCCTCTTCTCTTATTCTTTCATTCATCTTGACCTATTGTTCATTATTGGTTTTTTGTTTCTGATTCATGAAGTAGTATTGTAGAAAAGGACAAACAAGTTCTCCTAAGTTAGGAGCTTCTTCTTATGCTTATTACATAATTGATTTATAAATTATTTAGTTAAGTTTTATATTTGTACTATGCATTTCCTTTAATTTCAATAATTCATCTTCTAAACTTGACTATAGCTGAAATCCATATATCTTGGAGATGCTTCTAAGTTCTACAAGCCCAAATTGATAATAAAATACTTGTGTTAGTTTACCCAGTATACAAACCCAACATTTTTGGCGTCGTTGCCAGGGAAGCATACTTCAATGTAGTCAATTAGGAAGATTGTTTAGTGTATATATATATATATATAACACTTTTCATTATGGATATTCATGCTTAAACATAGAAATTAGAAAGGTAGATCCCTAAAAAAAAAACCCCAACAAAAACAAAAACAAAAAACTAGATAACTACAAAATACATTTGCAAAAAATGATCTAAAAAACATGATGTTAAAGAATCCATTTAGAGAAGGAGGGCATGCCACTACAAGGATCTTCATAAATCCTTGTCCATAATTTAGAGTGATCACTAGGGATGAATCTTCATTTTAGAAGTTAGAAGAGGAACAAAGCATCCAAGAAGAGGATCCACAAGAAGAAAACTTAGAATATTCTTCTAGATATCTTTGTAAGGAGGTGAATGAGTCATGTATCACATGTGATGAAGATCAAACATTAGAATCCGAAATTGAAAAATTTCTAGCATGTATATCACAAGATCCCTTGTGCATTCAAGATTTTGAACAAGTGCTACACGAAGAACTTTGTGATATGAAAACTAAAGAGAGTCAAGCAAACAAAGATCATCTTAAAAATGGGTTTCAATTAATCATTAGGTCACAACACCACTCCATTTTTCAATATTCCTTAACATGAAATCTTTATGATCAAATAATTTTTCATGTCCAAGCATTCATTAGAGTATATTTTTCAAACTTGGATATGAGTTTACTTATGATCTTGCTACGCAAATGGATGCATTGAAATTCTCTTATACTTGAAAGAATGACTTATTTTTATACAATAGAGTAGGATAGAATAGAATAAAATAAATAAATGGGTGGAATGAGTTCACAATAGGAATTTTTTCTCATAAATAATTCTTCACATCATTGTTCAATACTCATTTGAAACGATTTCATGACAAAATGCACTAAGGACAATCCTATTTTGGGGAACCCTATAGGATAATTTTTAAAAGCATGTTTTAAAACAAGTTATCTCTTGAAATCTAGTTTTTAAATCCATTTTTAAAATTTCAATTTGGATCACAAAAATAAAATAAAAATGATCAAAATAAACACTAGATTTCAAGAAATTTTTTAAGGACAGAGTTAGTACAACAATGATTTGAGGGTTCTAATGGAAACATTTTTACATGATATTCATAGGGAAGATATCCCTTGTAATATAGTTTACAAATCAATTTTAATCACCTCAATCTGACATCATATGAAAAATCTATTCTCAAAATACTAACTGTTTGTCAAAAAATATGCATGGTGACAATTCTAGGTCTTCACTGTTCATTTTCATATTTAACATATTATATTCAAAAAATGTTTCTAAGGGAGATATATATTGAAGTATAGTTTATGAAACAATTTGAATCATCTCATTTGAAGCCCAGGTGAAAAAGTTATTTCACATTTAGTGACTGCATGTCTTAAAATCAACATAGTCAAACTCTGTCTGCTAGGTCTATTCATCACAAATTTTGTGATATCAAACCTACTGATTTTAAAAACTTGTTTCTACTGGACAGAAAAAAATGAATCTAATTTAATCTCTAATTTTAATCACATCGATCCGATATTTAACGAAAAACTTACACTCCAAATAGTGACTGTTGGTCTAGTAAAAAATTCACAAGATGCTTTATCAAACATGGTACTTCTCATCATTTTTAGTATATCATTTTAAACCATTTTAAAAACCTATTTATACTGGAGGTATTCATATGAATTCACTTCAACTTGGCTTTGGAATCACTCTAATTTTACATAAAACGAAAATTTTGTGAACAAAATACCGCTAGGAGGTCAAGGATGAAAACAAAGGGGTAAACACATGAATTTTCTTTGTATATCATATTTGGACTTGTTTTCAAGCATTGATTATAATTATTTTACATATTCCTTGGAATAAGAGAGACTGTACACCTCTCTTCCTCCATCATCTAATATTGTATTGCAGGCAGATGCTATGTTTTTGCAGGTCATAAGAAGATTTAAGAGGTGAACTGCATGGACAAAGGACTTTTCAAAGTCAATTTTTAAAAAGAATTAATATTTCAGAATATGAATACAAATTTTCAATCAAAGCAAAGTGGAATTCACAAGATGTTGAGTTCATCTAATGAAACTCAAAACTCATAAAGCTTGCTTTCACTTTCTGACCAACAACACCAACAACCTTACAAGATGATTGAGATCGAGGCAAAAGACATGAAGCTAATAATAAGAAGAAGAAGTCAAGTTTTACCATGACAAGCCACATCCATTTTCAAATAAGCCTTTCATAAGCCATATTGTTCATGAATTCATTCATCTACCATATTGTATGTTAAGTTCCGAAATCATGCATGTTGAAGTCCAGACCTATTTTCTATCTATCTATCCATATACTCTTAGATGATGATGTCAACCTATATTAATTTTTTTGAAGAGTTTCCTGCATTATCCATAGTTTTCTGACTCCATTATACCCCACCTCCATCCAGAAAAGAAAAGAAAAGGAAATATAAAAATATAAAAATAATAATAAAAGAGTTTGGTTGTGAAAATCCAGGAAACTAGCACAATACAAACTCGAATTCATATCGGAAAACCAACTTGTTTGGCCAATATGAATTCTCTATTTTGTTTTAATTTTACTTTAGTTTGATTTTGCAGAAAAAATCCTCCAAGAAATTCAAGACTTGAGGACAATTCTTAACATAAGCAAGGGGGAAGTTCATAATAAAACTATGAAAATAGTTTGAGTAGCTGTATTGCAGAAGGGACTTGAAACATCGTTGAAAATATCATGCAGAAGGAGCTTGAAACATCATTTAAAAATCATTGCAGAAGGGACCTGAAACAACATTGTGTATAAATTATATGCACTAAGCATGCATATGTCCTAGATCCACCTGATCTCACACTATTTAACTTTATGCAAGATACTGAATCATTCCACTTGTTAATCTTTTGCGGAAAATTAATTGCACACACATGTAAAGCATAAATAAAAAGAATCACACATAACACAGTTGTTTTTAACCGGGAAAGCCTGAAGCTGAAAACCCCAACTATATATTATGTATCATGGAATCATATGACAATCCTCATACAAAGCTTATCAAGCTCTCAGTACAGTACAATCGTCATACATAGTACCGGGAACAATAGTGCAAATCCATGCACGATATTTGCCTTAACAACTACCTCCATGTGATACTGTTGAAGAATAGCTCTAAATTAATTAGAATTACCCCGCACTTAAGTGTTTAAATCTCATTGTTTCCCAATGGCGTAATATGTAGTCTAATCAATATACAGTCATATAGTCATGGAGTAGTCATATAGTCCATCCTTTCTTTCCACTTATCTCTCCTTTGAGTCTCCACAAAAGCTGTCGCCTTCTTGTAATTCACTGATGTATTGTTCAGTTGATTAATGATTTATTATTTGTGAATTAATTAACTAATTAATTCACTCCACTCTCACTAGTGTATCATTCAGTTAAACTAGATACAACTAGCTCAACTGAGTCTAACTGAGTTAAACTAAATACAACTCCATAAATACTTCTTCCAACTGTGTCATAACTCTACCACTTGATTTCTAACTGAGTCCTCCATGAATTAGCTCTAGTAAATCCTTGGGAATTGCGTAATTCCTTCAGTCCACTGATGTGCCACATCTGTGCACTGAACTGAAGTGATCCAAGAGAATAAGTTGCTGTTTAGTGTCTGATTATTAAACTTTGTCGTTGAACGCCATCATCACTTGCGATGCGAAATTTGCGCAAAGTACCCTTGGGAAGTCCGGTAGAAAATCTCTTTTGCAAAATCTTCAAGCATATGTTCAGAGAATGGCTTTAATCTCTGTGCCATAATTCGCCTCATCCCGGCTTTTCCTTTATTACCATATGCCCATCATTGCGGCGTAGCCATCTCTACTGCAAATTGTGAAGACTGTAGTTAGAACCCCTGTCTTCTTGGTTTGACCCATTGTTTTCATGTGAAAGAGAAACTTCTCATAAAACAACATCCCCGCAACCCTTATGTTTAACATTACGTGAGGCCAAGGTTCTTCAACGGACACAGACACGCATTCTTCAGCGAAATGGATTACGGGACTCCCTCGAGAGTCGTGGTCTGATAGCAGAGTGCCTTTGTGTGAAGCCAACGTTTTACCCATCTCTGTATACGGAAGTGCTTCTCCTGATCCTTCAAAACAAATCTTTGTCTCCGGTCATATGGAAAGATGCACCATTGTCAAGAAACCACACTGATCCCATATGGTAGAAACCAGCGTAAGTCAGGGAGAAATCAAAGCTCAAATTATTGGTCTAATGCCTCTCCGGTACAATCCGACAGCACTTATTTTTCTTCTTCTTAAGCAGACGATTGGTGGCAGAATGTCATACTTTCAAACAATAGCTTGCCCACTTTGGACAAATCCACTGCGTCTTGCCTTTTGCACCTGATTTTGAAAGGATGTTCTTCCCTTCCCTTTCCTTGCTTTGGAAGCCAAAGTGAAATTCTCTTCATCTTCATTCTTCGATGAAGATCCATCCTTGGTACCCCGCCTTATCTCCTCCCACCTTTTAGTCGAGCCAAAGTGGCCATCTTGAGTTTCTCCAAATCCTTGACGAGTCTTTATAGCTATGCCAGCACGACCCAAGGAGAGCCAATCTCACCAGTGTTAATATGTGGTAACTTCCACACTTCTAGTTCATCTTCTTGGGTGGAAAAACTTTGTGAGGTATTTGGAAATCTATGGCAACTTTCTCCATTTTATTTTTAAGGTTGTCTTTAGGCATAGCTTCCTCTGGGTGTGCAGCACAGACAAAATATCTGGCTTGTTTCCCTTCTAAGAATGGAGTGGCTTCCCATGACGGACACAACATGGTTTTACACCTTCCGCAGAATCCTTCTCGTCTTTGCTATCTTCTTTTTCCATGCGTCGAAGTAATGTTTCGCTATATGCAGCTTGAACATAAATATCGATGAGCTCATGAAGTGTTATCATACGTGCCCTTTCATCTATATCCTTCTAAAATTTGTGTAATTCTAGCTCCCATCAAGGGCATACTCCAATCTCAACCCGTTGAAAGACATTTCAATGTATACTCGACTTCTGCACCAAGAGTCTTCTGTAGCAAATTCAAATTGTCCACCAATACAAACTCACTTTACAATTGCAATATTCAATTAACAATGCTTTGATACCATGTAGAAATTATATGCACTAAGCATGCATATGTCCTAGATCCACCTGATATCACACTATTTAAATTTATGCAAGATACTGAATCATTCCACTTGTTAATCTTTTACGGAAAATTAATTTTTTATTATTAAAAAAGCGTAAACAAAAAAATGCTTTATTCGATTGTTTTTAACGGAAGCTTTGACTGCTTTAACTATATATTATGTATCATGGAATCATGAAAATCCTCATACAAATCTTCTTCGACTCTCGGTGATGCAATATTTTTTCCTGTTGAGACAATCTTTCAAATCCATGCACGATCTTTCCTTTTAACTGCTTTGCCTCCATTCATAATCCTGTGAAGAATAGCTTTGAATGAATTCGAATTACTCTTGCCTTGACTGCGTAATCCTCATTGGAAACTCCAATGTGTGTGTGATGCAATCAATGCATCACTATAGTCACAACAGATAGTCCATATTGCCCTTTCACCTATCTCTCCACTGGGTCTCCACTGGAACTGCCATGCACTGTAGTTAATTGTTGTATTTTTCAGTTGATTAATGAGTTATTATTTGTGAATTAATTAAGTAATTAATTCACTCCAACATAGTATCATTCGGTTGGACTGAATACAACCATCCTTCGTCTGTTGAGTTAAAGCCAGATACAACTCCATAACTACTTCTTCCAATTGTGTCATAACTCTGCCACTTAAGTTCTAACTGAGTCCTCCATGCATTAGCTCTAGTAAACCCTTGGGAATTGCGTAATTCCCTCAGTACACTGATGTGCCACATCTGCGCACTGAAATAAAGTGCTCTAAGAGAATAAGTTGCTGTTTAGTGTCTGATTATTATTAAGAGCTAATAATAATCGACATGCATCTATTTTTAGATCATCGATCTATAAATAGACTTCGCCCAATATTCTAAAAATAGAATTTCATCTATTTTACAACTTGATCAACCATCCACAAATAGCATCCTGCAACTTTTGAAATATGATCATCATGTCGAAAAATAGACATAGTCTAAAAATAGACTTGCGCCAAAAATAGCCTGCGGGCCCACTTAGTGAAGGCGACTCTTTTCACTAAGCTCATCATCTTGTTGAATCTCAACACATTGAATATCATTGCAGAAGGGACCTGAACACCATCAATATTCCTCAAAAGGGGCTTGAATCAATAGCAGATGTCAAGAAGAACATGAAATAACATAATATCAAGAGGTTCAAGTAAGTAGTTACGATTGTCTATATTCCATCTAAATGCATCTTTGAAGAACCATCATCATGAGTCAAATTTGGACGAACCAGCAAAAGCCATCATCAAATCAGTATGAACATCAAGCTATATTGCGAAAGGGATAGTACAGTAAGTAAAAAAAATGTTAGAACTTTTGATTTTGAAAATTTTCTAGAATTGTTAAACTAATTTAACTTGGATATGCATCCTATTACATTTTCCATCCTACATCCTACATTCATTAACCTACCCACGTCATAATCCTATTATATCAATTATCCTACCATATATTCTACATCAACAATTTCAATTTCATACATTCATTCTATACACCCCTACATTAAAATTTTCAACTTTATCCATCCCTACATATTTTATAAGCATTTTTTTGAGAAATAAGGACTCAATGTTTTTCCCCTTAGAGAATTTTGTTGACCTTCATAAACCATACATAGGTTAATTTCATAATAATAATTTGATTTTAAATGACCTATCTTATGGTAATTTTCAAACAAATTAAGGACATAAGAGATAAAATGACAAAGTCTAAAGTATGAGTGCTAAGCATGATTCTAAAATGCCTAAGGTATATGCAAAGAATAAAATCGAACATGCAAAAGGAAAAGATGTAAACAAAGTGGGCATGAAGCATAATGAAGGGCATGTAATATAATGAAGAGGCCATGATAAATGATACGATGTAGTAGTGACAAGACAAGCCTGTACACCGTAGAACCACGAGGAGGACACAACCATGGTAGGTACAATATGCAGGTGAGTTGGCATATGAAACGGTCAAATGAGTTCAAAATGCTGTGAAAAGCCATTGCATTGCTCTATATTGTGTCTTTTTATATCTGAGACCTACATTACGACTTATTTCACCATCAAAGCTCAAATTAAGCTCAGGAAAAGGATGTTAATGCCATGCAAACAAATAGCACCTTGAGAAAGAAGCTGGAACTAAGAAAACACAAAGAATAATGTTAAAAGAGAGAAGCTAGATCTAAAGAAGAGATGAGTAGAAATAAGTGAGGAATTCGTGGAAAAATAGGGAGGTTGAGCATTAGTTTTAACACAGAGTTGAAGGCCGAGTTCCCTATGCGCCGAGTGGATTAAAATGCTTCAATAAACCTTAGGAATCACACAGAAGAGCCAGATAAGGATATCGATTCTCAATTCCGGATTTTCTGAGTCTTGAGCAGATTTTGTGGCTAAGAAAACTCGAGATTGTATAAGAGGTGTCACACGAAATTATAGCTACAAACTAGGCTTCTGTCACTATTTAAAAACGACCTTGCCACCTTTAAACTCTAAACTATGCCATCAGTCAAATCAATTTTTCCAGCTACGAAGAAATGAATCATCAGGGATATCAAAAGGAGAGTTTTAATTAAATGATGTCATTGTTAAACACGAGTTATTAACTCAGAGATCTCACAAGAAGATTGTGTCCAAATCAGATCAGTTGTGCGCCAGAGTTTACTACTGATTGTAGGTTGAGATATCCGGCAAATCCGCTATTCAAATTGTAATGGAATATGTTCACATTGTAAATATAGGGACCTATTTAAATAAAAGTGCATCAAACCTGGCGCTTTTGATGGGAATCGATCTAGTTACCTACAACTCATTGCTTACACCAGATTGACATCCTTCGTTGATCCTTCAAAGTACGTGGGATCAAATAAAGCATTAATATGTATGGTAATTGGTACTATATTTGTGTTGGCTTTCCCTACAATATTTTCAAATCCTTTTAAAGTGTTTCTCTATAGCATATATCCTCGAGGAAAGCTACACCATTTTCTAGTGATAGTTATAAAATCAAAGAGCAAACTTTCTATCAATTTTTAAAGAGAAAAGAACTCCTTTTAACACTAAAACACAGGAATTTTATTGTGCAAAAAGAAGAGATTTAAAAATCAATTTGCAGAACAGTGATGATATGTACACTGAAGATTTTTATTTTGGGCCTTTTATTCTTCATTCAAAAGACACAAAAATTGCAGCAGAGGACAAAAGACACAGAAATCGAAAGCAAAGAAAAATTGATTTTGGGGATAAACTGTTATGGAAAAGAAAAATAATTTGATTCCATTGCTAGAGATGGATTGTTGGTAAAAAAATAAAATAAAAATCAAATTGCAAAAGCAGAAGATTGTGAAATCGATATAGAGCCATAAATGCATGCACTCAAGTTCGATTTCGATTCCTAAGGAAGCATATAAAAGGAGGAAATGGAAAGGATTGCTATATTTCTTCGAGCAGAACAAGCCAAGGTCACAACATCTACAGGTATAGGATCAGGGTCAGTAGAGACATCAACACTCAGAAGGTCAAAGAGGAGAAAGCAAGCATGAGGACATGCTTGCAAATCAGCAAGGGGGAGATGTTGGCCCTCATTTTTGATCAAATGTTGCTTATTAAAATACACCTAATTTCTATCATTCAACCATATACCATCCATATATACCTTATTTTTACCAATTTATGCATATTCAGGTAAATAAATCATGTTTTTCAATTTTTAGATATTTTTGCAAAAATTGGGTTTTAAGAGTATTTTTGGATAGAACTGAAAATTCCCGTAATTGCTTCATTGAATTCATACTTGCAGGACACCTGAGCATGATATGAGCACATATTTAGAAATATTGGGAACTAAGGATGGATGTGTACCTATTGGTTCGGTCAAACCGAGCTAAAACAAGCCCGGTCAAAGCTGGTCAAACATGACCTATTTTTTAGGAATCCCTAGAAAATAGGGCAAAATTGTAGATTTTGGGATTTTTCCAGATTTGGTGTAACTAATTGGATGAATTAGACTTAGATGGATGGGATTAAATAAGATAAGGTTGTTAGAGACATAATAGCATATTTTGTTTATTATTTTTCTATTTAAGCCAAGCACATTGAAGGCATGAACATGTAGGATTTGTATGATTTCACTTTGATATTTATGAAATTTGAGAGATAATTGAAGAACCAATTCTATCTTCTTTTCTGCTATTCTATATGGTGAATTCTTTATTGAGTTTCAGTATCTGAAATTACTTACAGTGTGCGAGGCAAGGGTGGAGCCCCCCCACACCAAGCTAAGCGCACTTTCTGGTTAATTTAGTTGCAATTTCCTGAACTAGTTTTGTTTCATGCTTAATCAGTTAATTAGATGTATGATGATATGTTATAATTGCTGATGAATATAATTCTAATTTATATTCTTCATATGAAGGGTCAAACCAGTGTTTAAGTTAAACAATCCTTCTATCTTATCAAGAACTAGAAACCAGAATTCATCTTTCTTTCTTTTAAGTGATTTTCTGAATTTCCTATTTTCTAACAATGGCATTAATGATGAATGAATTTGTAATGAAGGATAACAAGGATCTCCTTAGTTAAGAGCCTCTTCTATTATTCTTTCATGCATCTTGACCTATTGTTCATTAGTGGTTTTTGGTTTCTGATTCATGAAGTAGTATTGTAGAAAAGGACAAACAAGTTCTCCTAAGTTAGGAGCTTCTTCTTCTGCTTATTACGTAATTGATTTATAAATTATTTAGTTAAGTTTTATATTTGTAATATGAATTTCCTTTAATTTCAATAATTCATCTTCTAAACTTGACTATAGATGAAATCCATATATCTTGGATATGCTTCTAATTTTTGCAAGCCTGGATTGATAATAAAATACTTGTGCTAGTTTACCCAATAAACAGACCCAACATCTGCAACAAATGGTTCTATCTTTGTTAGGAGTATATATGATCATATTTATTCCCCGGTAAGTTATGCACCGAACTTACATGTGATTTTATATGTAGACATCTATGATTGTATTAGCGGCATTGTTGTATGGTTTATTTTGGAAGCCAAAAGTAGGCTCTATATGATTATTTTTCGAAAGCTAGTTTAGTAGTGTTAACTACCAACAAATGTAACATGTAACTTATCTATTAATGAAAAGTTACGACTTTTTCCTTTGTGAAAATCATATTTATTCCGCCGACAGAGGTTCGGAAAACAAATTCTGGTTTTCCAGAGCTTGGACTTTGCACCTACCAAAAATAATTCTGCTATGATGGCTTGTCTAGAGGAATTAATTTTGACATAGGATAATATTTGAAAGATAGGATTCCATGGCCTTGGCAGATGTTCATTATTTCATTGTATAGGTGAGAGTATCTTACACCTATTCATTGAATTTCCAATGGCTAATGTAATCTGGGAGCATGTTTTGCACTGAAGCAAATGTTGGGGATCATTATAGGTCAGAATTGCATCTCCATTGAGTCATGTTTCAAGCAATCATTTGATGGGCCAAAGGTTAATATATCTCTCCATTTCTACTTATGCTGGGGAATATGGAAGGGTTGGAATGATCAAATCTTTGAGAATAGGCCCTCCCAAATAGACCAGGTGAGATCTCTTATTAGTGCTTATTTTATGGAATACAAAAAACTACCTACACCAACATCCTAAGTGATATTACATATAAGTCTTTCTCTTCGTATCTACCATCAGGTCATTTTGACGGGGTTGCACAAAATTTTATTTGTGGATGTGGTGTGGTGATCAACATAGACACTAAATACTCTTGGAAATTTTGTTGCAATGCAAGTGGAGGTATAAACAACAGGGAAAAGGTCATTTCTCTATGGGATCCCTATACTTTTCTAGGTGGTTGAAGCTCAATGTGGTGCACCTTTTTGATGATTCACAAGTTGCAATCAATTGGATAAACATACATGCATCATTTTCCCCTCCCCTTATGCAACACTAGGATAACATGATTATTTAAAGGTTTCTTTCTCCCATATTCCTAGAGTGCTCAACCAGGATGCATATGATCTATCCAAGGAAGGTCTAAATATTGAACCTGAGCGCATCAGATTCTAGTCCTTTCGATCAAGTCATCTACAAGAAGTGGGTCATTTTAATATGGGTTGACCTTTGCTTCAATCCTCCGATTGGTGAGGAATGGGTTTCTCGGTTGTGGCTTCTAGTTTCACCCAATTTCTAAGCAAGATGATGAATCATATCTATGGAGAACTACTGTTGGTGGGGTGGTTTCACAATCTCCTTTCGAAGTCTATAGTAGAACACGTTTGCATAAATTTTGGACTCTATGCAGGGTTGTAATTGCGCCTTATTCATTCTATCTGCCTTTCATATGATTTGGATGGACAACTGGAACATCATTGGTTGTTGTTGTATGTTCCATGCTACATATAAGGACCTGTTTCCTTATCCTTCTTGTTGTTTTGATCTATTTTTTCGGGTGCTCCATTTTTTTGGGTACTTAGATGTTGTTCTCTGATGATCGATGGTGACATTGATATTTTTGAATGATGTGAAATTTAATTGATATTTATAAAATCAGAGTTCAATTTTTTCTGTTTGAATATTTTTTTTTAAGTCGCCTACCTAATTTTTTGGGTTTGGCATTGAGGCGCGACATGTGTTTTGAGAGGTTATTATCATTTATTTGTTTAATATTTCCATTTTATTGTCAATGTTGTAAGAAACATATTTATTTTACATATTTATAATATTGAATGTTTTTTTTTTAAATAGTGAGAAAATCTATTATAATTATCAAACTAGTAGTAAGAACACTCATTACTAGTTATTATCTAAGATGACTCATCACCTTTATTCAAGAAAAAACATGTCACATGGAATTACCTGTTGGCTTTCACTCCTGCCACATACCTCTAGGTCCTCTGCTATTGACTCCTGAAAAATACAAGCTCTTAACTAAAAAGAAACAATTTTATGGCATACTCCAAGTCCATTATAACATTTCATATTAAAAACTTATTACCTTTTATTTACTTGCTATTAAATTAAATAACACCTTAAATAAATATAAAAAATCCTACGCAATGTTATATACTAATATCCATATATTTGTGTGTTAATCTTATCTTAATAATTTTATAATAATAATAAAAAAGCAAACAAACTATATGAAAGTATATAAGCCTAAAGGGCATAGAATAGACATTGATGAGTCACTCTATGATGTCAGCTAGTGTGGTGTAGATCTGGTGCAATTAGAAAGTGATTTTGACGGCTTAAATGACAGTGGATTAGTGTTTCTTAAGCCACAAGTTAAGCCTAACGTCAAATTCACATAACTTGACAAACTTAAAAAAATATATGAATGAATGAATGATATTTTAAAGTCCAAGAGACTAAAAATAGTCTATGGGACCACCAACTTTCTTGTTTTTTGTCTTATGTAATTCAATTTTTTTGGCACTAAATTAATACTAGTGCGGTAACCGTCCGGATATCTCTGAAAGCGTCACATTTCCATTTCAAAATAAAATGTTTTTCTGATTCCACTACCAATGCATTATTAATACATTGTTAAAATTTATATATGAAAATATATAAATTTGATGGTACATTGTTAAAATTTTAAAAAATATCAAGTAGGTTCTCATACTAATTTTTCATAAAATTATCCATGTGACCATCACTTCCAAAAATCAAGAACAACTGAGAATCAAATGGATGAAATTGTCCTTTAAGTATTTGAGGTTACTGCAAAATAATTGCAAAGGTTACTGATGATAGGCAACCTTCAATGTTTACAATATCTGCTACACCATTTGGTCATTTAAGATTTTGCAGGCATTCCATAAAGAAATCCATCTTTTTATTTTTAGGGTTTTGACTTAGATTTATTCTGGTGATACCAATATCTGTTATATAACCACTTGGAATCGGCCACTACAGCGTGTGAATCTTCATTGCGATGCCAGTAGAAGTAGGCATGTGTTCTGTTTTTTATTTCAAGAATTCCGTGGCCGAAGCTTGATTCCCGAAACGCTGAATAACTGGGTTGCGGCTCTGTAAAGCTGCGAACAATTCCAACGCAAATGCTTGTAATTGCAATTAAAGGTTTGCATTGAAACATATTTTTTAACAGAATAGTGTATCAAAAGAGCAAATTTTGCTAAACAATAAAATTAACCAAATTTAACCTCTCATTAACTTACTTTTTTGCAAGGCCTTCCAAATTTCCTCCATCGCCAACAGTAACATAGACAGGTGCAGCAGGTTTAAATATAGGTGAACACTTTCCATTAGTTATGTTGTAAGCCACATTTGAATAACGATGCTGCAGAAGTAAACACCGACAACATAATTAAAATTCCTCTGAATCAACCATAATACATCATTAAATTTAAATCTGGTTAATAAGTACTCTTTTTAATCTAGTTAAAGGTGAAAATGTTTAAGGTGAAATCTTGATTTGTGTTATTTAAAATGTCTATGTTACTGTATATATGGATTCAGCACTCTTAAAAATTCCTAGAGCACTTAGATTGTGCAGGGTTACCCATCAAACTTCTGATTTCAATGAATTCCTATTGGATTTTAGAAAAATTAAAGGTGAAATATCCACCTGAAAAGGCTTCAAAAAATAGCACTAAAGACAACTTCTTTTAGAAATGTGATTTGAAATCATTTAATAATCTGTTTGACTGGATTACATTTTTATCAGATTTCTGAAATTTCTCCCTTCCCAAATTATAATCATTAATATTCAATGCTTTCCTTATCCACTTACTTACTTGAGAGGGGTACTTGTTGGAGTTATTTTTAGTGCGATTTTTTGGAGTTTCTGGTGCCCTAATCCCGTGAATTTTTTTGAAGTTAAATCTTGATTTGTGTTATTTAAAATGGTTTTTTGATGGTATATATGGATTCAGCACCCTTAAAAACCCTAGGGCACTTAGATTGTGCAAGGTTACCTATCAAATACACAAACTTCTGATTGCAATGAATTCTTACCAGATTTTAGAGAAATTAAATGTGAAAAATCCACCAAAAAAACCTTCAAAAATTCACACTAAAAACATCTCATTTCTAAAATATTCCCAAATAAACAATCAATATAACAATAAATGATGTTTGTAACATTGGGTAAGAAAATTTTAAAGACTTTATAGATAAAATATAAATTTTATCAAAATATTGAATGATATAATCACAAATTAAAATTTTATTTTGGAAAATGCAGCACGATAGAGACTTACAGATCTCTCGTAGGCATGAACATGACCTGCAAAAACAATATCAACCTTGTATTTCACAAACCATGCTTCAAATTGGACTCGCATAGTCTCTCCTTCCATGTAGTGGGCATAGTAGCTATTATAAAATGGCGCATGCATGAGAACAATCAACCATGGGGTTTCTGTTCTATTGACCTTGGTGAACTCTGACTGAAGCCACATATATTGAGGAGTGTAATCTCCTGCATATTAAATAACATTGTAAAAATCTGAGTGTCTAAAGAGGTACATGCATCCACTTTACAAGAGAGGTTGCTTCATCAAATAAGGCAACTAAGTTTGTGTTTTTCATATACAACCAGTGGCAGAAATGTGTGAAAAGAGACCTACATCCATTTCTACAATAAAAGTTACTTATGAAATATTGTAATAAAATTTGTGTTTTTCAAATATACGAAAAAATCTTGCAGAAAAGATCAATAATGTATAGATATATGCTAATAAAGTAGGCACTCTACTTTAAAGATCAGCAGATGTGTAGTTTAAATGTTTAATATTTAACATTTAATAAATTTTATTTAATATTTGTGTTGATCTTAATTAAAAGTAAATGTAAATATTTTAAGTGGATGAACATAAAAAAATAACTCTATCAAAATTAAATAATAAAATTATAAAAATAATTCATGGTATTGACTCATAGTATTTATTTGAAATATAACATATTTAAGAGGGAAATAAAAATAATATAGATCCATTTTAGTTTGATATTATATTTGAATCTATATAGTCTATAAAGGTATTTTTATTTATTTATTTTTAAATTTTTTTCATTTCAGGGCAGACATTTTTAGGGATATGTTTGGTGGCCCTATGTATTTTTGTATGCTTTGTTTCTATAGTTGAATGAGTGAATACATAACCTATAGATATAGGTGGAAGCTTGAGATATTTGCATTTAATTTGTTTTCAATAACAGTAGGGTTAAGAGCTATATGTTTAGAAATGAATAAGGTTAACTATGAAATTGAGCTAGGGTGAGATGATGAGGTATTAGGTAAAATGTAATTATTATGTTTTACCATCCACTTTTTACTAAGTTATACTAGGTAAAATACAATACTACAATATTACATTTTACCCATTATTTCTTGTCAACTAGTCCACTTCTTATTGTAATTTTTCTTTATATTTGAAGTTTGAAAATAAACAAACTCAACTATAAAATTAACAAGAGTGAGGGAAAATATTGAGTAAAATATAATATTTAGGCTAGGGGGTGACATGAAAGATTAAGTAAAATGTAATAGCATTACATTTTAATTAATATTTCTTGTGTAAAATGTAATATTTAGGTAGAGTGACATGAAATATTAAGTAAAATGTAATACTATTACATTTTAATTAGTATTTCCCCCCACCCTGACCAATTTTTATTGAGTAGGGGTGATAATAAATATTGGATAATATATAATACTAGAATATTATATTTTATCCAAGATTTCCCATCACTCGATCCACTTTTTATTAAAAAAAATATTTATATTTGAAGTTCATAAGTCAACTTAACTCCTGGTATAGCTCCCTATTGGTTCAGCAATGAGTAGAATATCAACTAGAACTTTGTGGCTGTCATCAAGCAGCATGTCTAGTGAGGTGACTGCAAATAACACTAAAGCACTGAAGCCTAAACAACATGCGTAGTTTGTCAAAATTTAACAATGCTCATAAGGAAACAAACTCTTAATCAAATAAAAAAAGTTTTAAATCACACTCCCAACACCAACTTAAAATTAATAATCAACATTCTTTATTAAAATAGTAAAAATGGAACTGGAATTGCAAAAACTAATGGGTATTTCAGATTTAAAATTGAGTGGATATATACTTTCCACCATCATCTAGGCAACAATCAGAAGACGTCTCGCCAAGTTCCGAGAATGCAACAATCCTGAACATCATAGCCTATGCCAGAATATGAACTTAAGTCTACCTGTATCTTCATCGTTGCCAGGGGTCGAGAGAGCAGGGTTGGTTTCTTCATCGCTGCTAGGGGTCGAGAGAGCAGGGTTGGTTTCTTCATCGCTGCTCTTCATTGCTACCAGGGGTCGAGAGAGCAGGGTCGGTTTCTTCAATGCTGCTAGGGGTCGAGAGAGCAAGGTCAGTTTCTTCATTGCTGCTCTTCATCGCTACCAGGGGTCGGTTTCTTCATCGCTGCCAGGGGTCGAGAGAGCGATGGTAGGGTCGAGAGAGCAATTTTTTTTTTTTAAATGCAATATTAGCAAGCATAATGCTATGACATCTTCATGGAAGTGGAAGATGGGATAGGCATTGAAATATAGTACGTATGGTCAAGAACAAATGTTACATTAGTTCACCAGTCATCGTGAACCAAAGAAAATTTCTTAGGCACATGATAGTGACCTAACAGTTAACAATGTTTGTGACAAGAAAATGTGCACAAATGTTCCAAGAAAGAAGTTGTTTGTCATTGTGAAGAAGACAAGGGAGAAACCTCCTAAAAATAAGAATGAAAAGATTGGTATCATTGCCCGGTTGCTATACTGAAAGAGCTCACTTTCCTGGGTGTTGCAACAACCAGTGGAGCCTCTGGGTTATCTGTAATAGAAAACTTGTCATGCATGAATCTGCTATTTACAATGGATTCATCTTTTGGAACAACCTTGTAACAGTAGCAGCTTTTCAGTCCCTCTTGGCTCTTGTAGCACTCGTGATTACTGTTTTTAACCTGTTTGAAGTTCCAGATGATAGTAAAATTACCAACACTAGCCACAAGATGCCGCTCCTGCTTTCCACTCTCCGTAACCCAAGAGAATTGGCCACCGTGGAACTTGTTCTTCTTTCCTGCAAGATGGGAATGGACTGGAGTTAGCTTGAGTAACCTGTCTTCACCTTCCCATCCTTGTCAGTGAAAAGAGTACTAATGAGAATCAAATAAGTATCGGTTGTACCAAGAATCCATTTCCCGTGATAGGTGACATCGACATTTGTGATGGGCGATCCAAGGCCTGGAAATGCTGTTGTTGCCATTCTCATGGAAGCTTTTCCATAGAGATGGATCTTCCCATCAGCAGAACCAACCACCACACACCCATCACCGGTTGAGGCAAAGCACTGGAAATTTGTCCCTCTGGAGAACTGATGCCCACCCTCCCAATTCAACGCAGGGCTATCAATATCCTGAACATTGCCATGCCTGACTCTCATGTCCCACCTGCAGAGTCTGTTGTCATCGAGACCTAAGAAGGTGGACTCGGAGGCATCCAGCTGGGAACTCTTGTTATTGTTGGTGACATCGCTCATTGTAACAAGAGTTCCATCTTTCTGGAATTTCCATTCTGTTACGACCTTGCCAGTCTCGATATCAAGTTGGTGAATACCGGTGGAATGGGGCCTTCCATGATTTGCAGGGCTCATAAGAAGCATGTTGGTCTTCGTCCTCATTAGCAGTGCTTTCTTGGGAGTAGAAAAAGAAGAAGAACCCCGGCTCCCCAGTTCCCCATTCCTGAAGGGGACAACCATGCCTTTGCCTTGAATCCCATAATGAAAATTCTTGATAGCCTCAACACCAGACTCGCTTACCAAGAAACTATGGTCAAGGGCACCCATGGTTAAACTCTAGATACCACCTGTGGCCGCCTCTTTGAACTCTTCTCTCAAATTCTTGTCCGGAGGGGTTGGGATTGGGGTTGCTCCTCCTCTGCATCCTCCCAGAAAGAGTCATCAACAACCTCAAGATTGGCCCAACCCAGAAAATCCTTACCAAATACTTTGACCTTGTTCTCTTCTGTGGCTTCGAGAATATAAGTATTCTCAAACATACAATTTTGAAATTCAGCAACGAAGTCTCTGTGGTCTTTTGGGCTCATAAAATTGATGGCCCAGACTCCTTGGCTAACAAAATCAACCCTCAACTACTCATCAAACATCTGAATCTGTAAATGGTTATCCACTCGAGACCGAACCTTTGAGCCCACCTTCAACAACCAAATCTTGAAGCTCTTCTTCTTGATATCCCCTTCTTCTTCATCTGTTCCATCATCGTCTTCATCTCCTTCTCGGACAAACTTGCAGCTCACCAGTTTATCAGAGATGACCCATTTAGCTTCTTTGGAGTTTCCTCCCACATGTCGATAAAATTTGACTGTTAGGGCATCGTTGTCCACCTGAGGTGAGCTGTTAAGAGACAAAGAAGTAAATCGTGCACTGAGGCCATTGACAGCGGGGCTCGATCTGTGGTCTCTTGGGGTGCTACCAGTGGGAGAATGGAAACCATTTGAATTAGGAGAAAACTCCTCATTTTCTGATTCAGAATCGGAGCTCTCTAGGTCTCCTCTCCTGCTCTGAGAGGCACCCATTATTGTATGTGTTACAAGGCACTGTGTACTCTAGTCTACTGCCAGAAGTAAAACTGATCAATAGAAGGGCCAGGGTCGAGAAAGCGATATGGCTGCCAAAATCTTAACTCACGAAAACTTACCCTAACTAACAAAAATTCCCATCGAAAGGTTATAATGTTGCAATCGTCTAACACAAAATCGAACGGTCACAAATGGTGTAGAGTGTCAATTAGGAAAGTTGTTTTCAAATAAGGACGCCTTACGGCATAATTATTTCATCTTTACAATATTTACCATGATGTAAAGACCACTAATGATGCTTAGGACATGCATGTACACATCTGATATAAAGCACATAAAAATATAACCATCTTTACAATATTTAATCTCACAATATTTCTAAGTATATATTAATAGGTTACTTTATAACACTCGCTCTCCTTGAAAATGATTATTTATTTATGGGTTTGTGGAAATAAGAGAGCGTAAATATAAAGTGTTATTACCCTATGGCAACATGCATTTCAACTTATTTATCAAAAAAATAGAAGATGAGCATTAAAGAAAGAAATTCTTGCAATTTAGTATCAATATGTGTGATTAATACAAAGTGATGGATAATTAATAAATAAATAAATAAATTTTATTAAAAATATTTAAAAAATGATGTAATTCATATTTAAGTATGATATTAGATTAAAAAATGAGATATAAATATTAATTATCAATTTAATTTTATTGAACAATTATGCAGAACTATAAACTTAACAAAATGTTAAAGATCGAAAGAGTTGAATTTATTGTTTTTTTAGAGTCAAGTTATGCATCTAGGTGAAGAGGAGAAACTAGGGTAAGAATAATGTTTCAAAATTATTGTTTACATATAAATATTACTATATAAAAAAGAAGAGAGTAGTAGTTTTGATGTATTAGTAGGGGAAGAAATTCCCATGTAATGGTTAAGCGTAACTTATTGATTTTATGGATTATAATCGAAATTTGTAGTGAATTAATAATTAGATAGAAAAAGTTCTTTATGGGGCATGTTGATTTGCTTGACCTATGAGAAATTGAAGTAGGTATAGTCAAATTTAAAACTACTTAAAATACTTATAACTAAATGTCTTATCTCACAATAAAATGATGGAAAAGGAAGAGTGCTTTATTTAACATCCCATTGGGAAAGGAATGTAATCAAATGTAGACTAGATCCTACATAAAGAATTGTGTATATTTTAGGTAATATTGGTAAGAAGTTATTAGGTATATTTAACCTCTATATTGAAAAGTTAAAAATGAAAACTAGTTGTTGATTGGAGATGATTATGTAATGAATTCCCACAAGTAGCATCATTATCTTGTGCAAGTTCAACAGTATAGTAGATTTTAGGGACAAAAAATTAATATTTCTACTTTGATATGTTGTACATGTGGGGGATGACCCATCTAGTTTCAAGGTAAAATTTCAATTACATGGTCCAAGTAAGCATAGAAAGTATAAGAACCATGAATTACAAGACACATTGTATATTTTCATGTGTAAACACAAATAAATCTTCACACAGTTTGAGACAGAAACATTGTCTAGAAACCAATTTTCTCATTTGATTTCTATACTAGTTCCATTGAAGTGATTAAATCCTCACACAATTTGACAAAGAAACATTGTCTATTTTTTTTTTCTCATTTGATTTCTCTACTAGGTCCATCCCACTAATATACCTACGTGTTTAGGTAATGATACACAAGCAAATATCATCCTACATGCATATTTTGGTAGTTTCTTATGTTGGGTACGTGTTATATTCTTTCCACGACTTATATGCACTAGGAACAAAGGGGGGTTCGAGGGGAAATTTTTCAGCCCCCTTGCACAAGGTTTTGTGTAATGGCCCAAGAATATTTTTTTGGGTTATTTTTTGCGTCCATTTTTGATATTTTTGGTACACGATTGTATTGAAAGCGGTTTTGTGGTGCATGTTGATTTTTCCCATGGTTTTATAGTTTCCATTACAGAAATACGATTCGATTGGTGGTTCATGTACCTCACAAGATGTATATTATATTGTAACATTGTACACAAAATATAATGAAAAAAAACTTGCTGGTTTTTCTTGGGTTTGGGTTTCCAAGATAAAAATTTCTAAGTAAATTTATATCTTTTCCATGGTATCTTTTCTATTTTATTAAGAATTTGTTTACACAAATTAATTGTAAAGGGCTAAAACTTACATCTTACATGTGAAAGGCCATAATCTCTAATTTAATTGTTTATCTTAATTAAATAAGATGATACCCAAATATCTATAATTGAATGGTAATGAAGTAGTTAGAACCAAAATCATAGTGTTGTAAATGCAAATTGATTAAGAATGAATTGTATATGAGAAAACTACAAAAAATTTGCCTGATATCTATCCCTAACTTGGTCATCTATGCCCCAGATGCGGGTGAAAATTATGGTGAGGAGGTGCCACGGGGCCGCCATGAGGAAGGACACTCGGCAGCTCCACGTGCTCAGACTTTGGGAGGGGCCCCTTCATAATACTTGGTGTGAGGGCGCCTTTACTTCACCCTCCGCCAGCCTGCCGTCGACGTACCAAACCTGCATTCCATTAATGCTGCCAGCCATGGCCATTTACTCCACCACCTTGGCTCTCACTTGCATTATCAGCCTTGCCCGCCCGTTCACTGTGCGTTTTTTAGTTATCGCTCCCCGGCCTCTGGTGCACTGCTCTCGCTCGTCCAAGCCTGGAGCTCTCTCTGGTCGTCTCCCTCCTCAGATGCCTGATTCCGTCTCCCTCTGGTTAGGAGACTCACCCCCTTGGAGTATCATGCCTCGGCGTCACAGGCAGCGATGCCGGAGAGCTGGTGGGTGTGGCCAGCCATCTTGTCCTCCCTGCCCTCCCCTTTTTCCCTCCCATGGTCGTGAAATGAACCTCTCCCTTGATTGGAACAAATTTGCCAGTTCTCCCCCTATCAATTTGAATGCCCAACTTTCTCTGCAGCTCCCTACTTTGGCTCCACCATCCCCCTCCCCTCACAGCAAAAAACAAGCCCGTAAGTCCACTATCTCCCCTGAACCTGCTTTCACCCTGCGCAAGCTGAAAGCCCTTCTGGTGCAAAGTGAAACCAGTTGCAGTAGCGAATCTGGTGATATAGGAGGCAACAGTGGTAGCTGTCCAGAATTGGATGTGGGCGACAGTTTGGACTTGAACACAGGTGACTTCTCTCAGCAACAGGAAGTCCCTCAGCCTAAGGATAATGTGGCGAATTCGGGCTCTCCTGCTTCGCCGCGCCAACCGTCTGATGTGCACGCGTTGCGCTCGGGGATGGAGGATGTTGGCTACGTGTGCAGGATCCTCGAAGAGCTTCCAACTTCCAGTGATAAGCATGCAGGTCATCCTTAGGACTTTATTTTCATCTCTTCGCGGATTGTACATGTTTAAAAATGCTTTTCTCTGGCTATCATGGATAATTTTGCAAACTGTTTCTATTGGTTTCCCGTCATGGGCAGCAGTATTTTTTGAACCTCTAAAGACTGGTTTCCCCAGTAGGGGCAGTCCAACACTTGATAGAATTCTCTGGACTCTTCCCTGTGGCTTGAACCTGTTCAATCGGGATGCGACTTATAACCATTTGTTTTATATGATCTAATAGAATTAGCCTTACTTAGAAAAAAAAAAAAAAACTTGGTCATCTATGGTTTTATATGCCACTAATCCAATTAGATAAGTTATAGGTGCTATTTTTCTGTGAAATCTTATGTTCCTTTGGAACCAATAGGTGGTAGGTGTTAGAAAGTGTTGTCATTGATGTCAAAGGTGTTGGCATTAATGTCAAAGGAAGCTACTATGGAGTGTAGTTTTAGTACTATGCTATGTCAAGAAGCTATATAATATTTTACCCATGGTGGTTGGATGGCCTAGGTTTTGAAGGAATTTTCGCATTAGGATATTGGCTCATAAGATTTTGGAAACTGTTCAAATGGATATAGCTTTGAAATGTATTTTCAACAGTATATGGAAGTCTGCAAATGACCTTTTGGATCAAAAGTCATCACCAGTCAAAGTTATAGGCCACAAGGGGTCAAATTTACAGAGCTATAGTTGGTGGCGGTCTTAGTTGGAGTTATTTTTGGCATTTTTCCTAATTTTACGGAATTATTGGTGGAGATATTGGTAGAATAGTGGCCATTAAACCTTGTACAAATACGAAGGTGAATGCATGCCATGCATCTCCTCTAACCCATTGACAAATTGTGCATGCCCAAGTGCACTCAAGGGTTAATGTCAACGAGGGGTATGATATCGGCGGTATTTCCACATCAATGATCGTGATATCAACAACTCGTATTAAAATCAGGACCACCTCCCCATATTACCACCAAACCAGTCAAGGAGGGTTTGTGAAAACCACAAGTGGTAAATGGTATGTGACTCAGGGAAGCGTGGCTGAGACAGGTGGCATAGACAAGTGAGATACACCAAATAAAAAAGTGTACCAGGGGTACGTGGATGTGCAGTTGGATGCAAAACTAGACACATAGGTGGAGATATAGGTGGATGATGACAACAACATGAAGTTAGCAGTGACGTGGCACCTATGAGGGCGTGACAGGTGGCATGTGTTTTCAACATTTTTAGGTGGAAAACTGGGCCAAATCCAAGTGAAACGTGACAACACTCAGGAGCAACCACATGACATTATTGATGCAAGGGTGATGTTTGTAGGATGATGTGGCAATCCCTCGGATTTCGGGCGAGGGGATGTGTTTGGCAAGATTTTCTTGTGTATTTGACTTTTGACGAAAATCATATAAAATAAAACTGAAGGTTGGGACTCTAAGTTAGTCGAGCCTCCAAGAAAGTTAGAAGAAAATGATAGCATGCATCGGGGATTGTAGGTTGACCTACGAACTCCTGACCTGCATTGAAATTCATGCAAAGGTAGTGTTAGAAAGTTTCTAGTCGAAAGCTAGAAAGTTGACAGAGAAACAAAAATTGGCAGAACTTTGACCTCATTCAACCATCTAACATAATCACAACTTGGTAATAACTCTAGATTACATGAGTGAAGGAGCTAAAGGACAAGCGCTCTAGCAGTCGATGGAGAACATAAACAGGCGAATAATTTTTAACGATGACATAAACATAGTTGGTAGTATATTTGGTGATTTTTCCAGTTTTTGTGACATATTTGGCAGCCATGCCAAAAGTGGCAGATAACCAAATTTATCTAGAAGAGTTGATAACGTTAGAGGTAAATATGGAGTTAGTCAAATTTAGAATTGCAGATAAAATCCCCTCTAAAACCTGTAAATTCCAAAATTGCAAATTTGGGCAATTTAACTTAGATTTTATCACAAGGACATAAAAAAAAAGATTATAGACTAATTGAGCGCATTAAGATAATATTCCAGAATTAGAAAAACAAGAAGTTAATGAGACAAAAACCTCTGTTAAGTGAAATTATGGGCAAGTTGAAAATAGCTCATGAGATAAAAATATTAGTCCAAATTCATTTATAATCATAGTCAAATAAATAAGTTGGTGGTTGTTGGTGCAACAAGATGCATAATGTTTGTATGCATCAAGGGTGAATTAGAGATCAAATTTGGTATCTGAAAGGTGTTTTAGAATGCAAAGAATGCATAATTTGGTGATATTGTTTTTTTTAGTGATGTTTTGTTGTATGCAACAGAGGTCAGAAATCATTGAACAATATTTGCTGAAGGTGTCTTAATGGTGATTGAGGTATTGAGAGAGGTGATTTGAGGTGGTTGGGTCATGTAAGCATAAATGTAGTGTTTTAAGAGAGAAAAAAATGATTTTATCAATGTAATGAAGGATTTGAGGTATAACATTAAGGAAAATTTTGTTTGAAGCAAGAAATTCTTGTTGATCTGAGTTTGAAAATTAACGACATATAGATAAACATGGCTAGCAAGTGGTAGCTTGCATTTTAGGGGTTGTAGCTCCTTCCAGTAGTGGTTGGTAAAACATTAGGTGTAGTAACTCCTTTCAATAACAACTGATAAATTGGGGAGTAAGAGCATCCTTTTAGTGGTAGCTGATAAAAATAGGGGTAATATCTCCTTTTAGTGGTAGCTAATAAATTGGGGAGTGATAGCTTCCTTTAGGTGGCCGCCTGAGAAACCTACATGTAGAAGCTTGTAAGGAAGTGATGTAAAAACTAGTTGTAGCTTGCCTTGGATGAAGAAATAAAGAAGAATATTGATGCCTTTACATGTTGCATATATGTATGATAATGATTATGTTGATATTTCCTTCATATATTGATTTTTTGTATCTTACACAAATGGTTGTTAAATTGATCGAAAATTTTAATGTGTAAATAGTCTGTATAATTTGGTCACACTACTAATTCACTCCCCCTCTTAGTAGTGACTTGGTTTCCCAAAATTGGTATCAAAGCAAGGTTTCATTAGGATCAATTTAACGACTAGAAGGGAGATCAAGGATCATAACAAACTAGGATTGGATAACCTCAAATGGAGTTCCATTTTTGAATGGGTCAAATTATACAACTTGGGAGGTAAGAATGAGAATTTACTTGCAAGCTCTTGATTTGGATATATGGATATCTATGGAGAATGGATTAAAAGATAATGAGTTTAACGAACAAGCCAAGTAGAAAATCTTGAAAGTATTGTCCAAGTCATATGTTGAGAAAGTAATATGTTGTGAGACTACCAAAGAGATATGGAATGTGTTATAGTCCATTTATGACACATACATACAAACAACATGTAATGTTAGGAGCCTTTCTCTGAAGAATGGAGCAATAATAGATTCAAAGAGCATCAAAGATCATGAATTAAAATAAGAGGATGATTCCCCTATATCAAGAGGCCAATTTGTGGATCAACACACAAAAAATACCGAGGAGATGCAATCTACAAGTAAGTTGTTGTTATGTTGTTACTGTAGAACAATTGACCATTTATCTTCTAGTTGCTTAATTGAAAGTTTTGATGAAAGAGAAAGTTGTTCATCTAGTAGTAGTAAAGAAGGAACTACTATGATAGAAATAAAATATATAGATACTCCTCAAGAAAATCATAGGTGCACTTCTGGTAGAGAAGAACATAGAATATCTCATGTGTCTATAGAAGAAACCTTAGATTTAGAAAGGGAACAAATTTTTGAACAAGCTATGAGTGAAATAAACACTAGATGTGAATCTATTAGCTCCTCTACTGAGTTGGAAGACCTTGAAGAAAATATTTATTTAAGAAGGAAACTCATATAAGATTTTGAGCAAATAAAGAAGCTTAAAACCTAAAATCAGTATATTAGAAGAGCATCTATAAGTTGAGATCATTATATTAAAAGAGCATCTATTGAAATATCATAAGCATGTAAATATTTTTGAAGCTTTGAATGAAATTCGAAGCAGTCAAAACCCCCCTCAAGATAGGAAAAAATGTATTTGTGAAGGTGAATTTAGTTTAGTAGTAGCTCTAAATTTAAGAGGACCCACCAACGTTTCTAAAGGAATACCTAACAATGATGTAGTTGTAGAGAAGTTAATGTAACAACAAGGTGACAAACATATTCTAGAAATAAGACAAAGGTATGCAACCCCTCAGGTGTTTTGTTTGGAGAGTAGGAAATTATTCCTCTAAGTGTCTAGAGAAGAAGATACAATTGATTCATAGGAGTAGAAACACATTGTACCAGCCATGCCAAGAAAGTGCTCAACGAAATCATATAAACATCCACAATTAAAGGTCATTTTTCTCTCAAAGACGAAGCCTTCAAAATACCAATAGAACCAGGAAACCATATATCATCCCAATAAATTTGTTGAATAGAGGCTATGGTAAGAAGGATAAATCCTATCCCTTTTTTTCATGTTGAATTATATAAGTGTGGAAATTATGGGCATAAAGAAACTATATGCAAACTTGGAAAGAATACACCTCCTTTCCAGAACAAGTAAAACAGATGCATGGATTGTGTTAAATACCAAAAAATATATAGTTACGTAAGTAATGAAAAGGCCACACCAAAGGAAGAAGGAATGCAATAGAAGTATGATTTATGTCTAAATGAAATTAATTTTCCCATTTTTTTTTCAAAAAATCAACAGACCAGAGTTTGAAATTACCGTGGTTGATCTCTATTATATAAGCTACAATAGACAAAGACTTCAATCAGATAAAAGGAGCAACGACCTTGTTAATTCTCCCACAAAAATAGAACAAAAAATATATGTAAAATAAATGTGCACATTAGCCCTAATTGGTAAGAGAAGGAGGAATGAATAGTGGTACATATGCTCAGATTGTAGCCAAAAGTCCCTCAGAAAATCTCATGGTGTTTCCCCAATCAAGACCCAACATACTTAGATGTGGAATAAAAAGAGAGACAATCTACTCAAGGGGAGTAGTCCCCTTGTTCCTCTTCATTGAAAATAAGAGGGTGGTTTAAAGAGAAGATATAAAGGGAATATGTAAGGAGAAAAAGAAAACATGCCAAGTAATGCTTTTGAATGTTAAGGGAAGTATGCCCCTTTTGTTTTTATGTAGTTTATAAAGTTGAATAAGACTAGTGTTGTTGCATATTGTGGTTAATTGCAAAGGACTTAAATAGTGTGTTATTGGATGTTTTTGTTAAACACCATGCTGAAGCGCACACATGGTGTATGAGGAAGATGAGCACACACACACAAGACTCAACACACAATGAAGGATAAGCGTGAGGCTTTCTTATTTTCCATTATACATAGATGTAAATTTATAGTACAATGGTGTGACTCTTGGTTTCACATTCCAAAGTCACTTGGACTCCATTGTGACTTTTCGCATTCCACACCTACCCATGTAGGATTAGGTGTTCCAACATCCCCCTTTAATCCGAAGGGGTATGTGTGAGTCCAAGAAAAGAGTTGTAATACAAATATGCAAAGTATACATGGCAGCGCTTGGGCTAAATCAACTCTCTGAAATGTTGGAAAAAAAGAGGTGGTTTTAGGATGACCACAAACACTGGAACGCAATACTTGTTGCAGTTCCTGGAACTCTTCCAAAACTAGCAAGAAGCTGAAGGCTTCTGCTAGAGGAATTGTCCCTCATAAAAAAGGGAGACCTTCGACCTAAAAGAAGGGAGGTCTACTACCCGTGATGGTTTTAGGATTACCAACAACTCTGGAATGCTTTGAAGCATTTCCTGGAACTCAACCAAAGCTGGCAAGAAGCTGAAGGCTTCTGCTAGAGGAAGTGTTCCTCATATATGAAAGGGAGACCTTCGACCTAAAAGAAGGGAGGTCTACTACCTGTGATGGTTTTAGGTTGTCCATCAACCAAAGATGATGGTTTAAGGTTATCCACCAACCGAAGGCATGCTCATGGGCATCCGTGTCTCTGGCTACATCTCTGAATCCGGAATGACGAATTGTGGCTCAGGCTCGCTTGAACTGCTGGCTACAACTCTGAACATGGAATGAGAGATTGTGGCTCAGGCTCACTTGATCTGTCGTCGAAGCTTGTACATGACCACCATTTCCCCCCTGTCAGGGACAAGGTGAGATGATGGCGAAAACTCAACTGCAAGTTTGCTCAATATCCGTGAACAAGTTCTAACATGTGTCATAAACATCTTCTTGGCTGCTGATGCCCATTGCCAAGAAGCGATCCATCCAAGATGAATCTTGGTTCTTGCAGGAGGCTTGTGTCTGAAGCATCTGTCTGAAGAATGGGTGTGCCTACCATAGTGTGTTGAGTAACCAGCTCCAAAAATAGAAGAAAAGAGATATGAACGCCTTAGAAATAAGCCACTTCGAGGGGGCAACCTCCAATACATTACATAAATGAACAATTCTTGGATGATACAATTTACAAAACCTCCTTTCTATATATAGGAGTTCATGGGGCCATAATGTAATCCTAGTGGGCCACAATGTAATCCTAGCCGACCTAACAATAATAATTTAAGGGCACAATAATAACAAAATGGGGGTTACAAGGGTACAATAATAACAATAAGGGGGTTACACGAACAACAATAAGGGACTATACTAGTAATATAGGGACCTAACATGCCCCTCTCCTTTAAAAAAAGTTTTGTCCTCAACGCTTGAGTAGCTCTGGGTGCTTTTGTATAAAATTCTCATCCTCCCATGTAGAATCTTCAGTGGGTAAGTTCTTCCACTTGATGAGATACTCTGAAATTGATCGATTCCGTAGTTGTTGAGTTCTTTTTTCTATGACTGCTTCAGGTTCCAATATGATCTTCCCTTCCCCATCAAGTTCTGGCAATACTGTTTGAACTGGAAGATTTTCACCTATAACCTTCTTTAAGCATGAAACATGGAGAACTGGATGTACTCGCGAAGAAGCAGGAAGCTCCAATTTGTATGCCATAGTACCAATCTTTTGCAACACCTTGTAAGGACCATAGTACTTTGGTGATAATTTATTATCCTTCTTAGCTTGCTTGAGGGACATTTGTTTGTATGGTTGCAGCCGTAAAAATACCCAATCTCCTACATCAAAACTTCTCTCGCTGCGATGTTGATCCGCCTGTTGTTTCATTCGATTTTGTGCCAAATTCAGGTTATCCTTTAAGAGTTGGAGAACTTCTTGCTGATGCTCGATGTGATCTTCGACTGCTTGAACCTTCGAATTTTCCCTTAAATATGATGTAATCGATGGTGGATGATATCCATAAAGTGCCATAAATGGGGTCATTTTTGCTGCAGTATGGAAGGAAGTGTTATACCACCATTCAGCAGGAGGTAACCACTTGACCCATTGTGTTTGTTTATCAGATACAAAACAACGAAGATATCCTTCCAAACATTTATTTACGATCTCAGTTTGACCATCAGATGGAGGATGATAAGATGAGCTATGAGCTAATTGAGTACCCAAACAAGAAAATAACTCCGTCCAAAAATTTCCAGTAAAAATGGGATCTCTGTCGCTCACAATAACCCTTGGGCTTCCATGTAGCTTTGAATTCTGTCCATAAATGTAGTAGCAACTGTACTTGCTTTAAATGGATGAGATAATGCACAAAAGTGTGCATACTTGGTAAGTCTATCAACTACCACCATGATGACATTCTTGCCTTTGGACTTCGGTAAACCTGTGATAAAATCCATTGAAATCTCCTCCCAACGTTGACTTGGAATGGATAAAGGTTGTAGAAGTCCCGGGTCTTAATTGTCTCCACTTTATTCTGCTGGCAAACCAAACATTCCGCCACAAACTTTTGAATATCAGATTTAAGGCCATCCCAAAAAAATTCTTTCTTCACCCTGTGGTAAGTTTTTAAAAATTCCGAGTGTCCTCCTAAAGGAGAAGTGTGCAATTCCAGAAGAATCTTTTGTTTTAGATGGGAATTCTTACAAAGATATAAGCGATCTTTGTACCATAAGGAATCATTTTTCCAACTAAATGTATCGGATGTACTAGGATCTTGCTGCAACTTTTGAATGAGTGTCCATACATCTTTGTCCTTCTTCCATTCATCTCTTGCTTCGGTTATCCAATCTGGTTGGATAATAGAAATGGTACAAAGCAATGCTTCCACCTCTTCATTCTTTCTTGAGAGTGCATCTGCAACAACATTAAGCTTTCCTTTTTTGTAGATTATTTCAAAGTCATAACCCAACATCTTTGTGACCCATTTTTGCTGCTCTTCTCAAGATAGTCTTTGTTCCAAAAAGTGTTTAAGACTATCATTATCAGTTTTTACCTTGAAGTGTCTTCCCATTAGGTAAGTTCGCCATTTCTTTAGTGCATGCAGTATTGCTAACATTTCCTTCTCATAAATAGGTTTCTGTAAATACTTTCCTTTGATTGGACGACTTTCAAAAGCAATGGGTCTTCCCTCCTGCATTAAAACTGCACCAATTCCATTTCCTGAGGCATCACATTCCACAATAAAGGTTTTTGTGAAGTCTGGCGTAGCTAAGACCGGTGCTAGGCACATTGCCTCTTTAAGATGTTCAAAGTCCTTAGTTGGTTCAGGAGTCCATGAAAATGCATCTTTCTTCAATAATGTTGTTAGAGGTGCTGCTATTCTCCCATAATTGTTAACAAACTTGCGATAATACCCTGTTAACCTGAGAAATCCTCGCAACTGCTTTATGGTTGTGGGGACTTTCCATTCCTTAATGGCTTTAATTTTGTTAGGGTCTACCTTAACACCCTCGTGAGATACAATATGACCCAGATATTCCACCTCTTGTACTCCAAAGAAACATTTGGATTTTTTTGCATATAATTGTTTCTCCCGCAATAGTTTGAGCACCCTGTCAACATGTTCAACATGATCCTTCCAAGACCTGCTGTAGATTAGTATATCATCAAAAAATACTAGCACAAATTTTCTAAGGAAGGGTTTGAAAATGGAATTCATCAACCCTGAAATGTAGAAGGTGCATTGGTAAGGCCAAAAGGCATGACCAAAAATTCATAATGACCCTCATGAGTTCGAAATGCTGTTTTTGGAATATCTTCAGTCTTCATTCTAATTTGATGATATCCCGAACGAAGATCCAACTTGGTAAAATAAATTGCTCCATGTAATTCATCCAATAATTCATCAATCACAGGAATGGGAAATTTGTCTTTAATGGTGAGCTTATTGAGCTCCCTATAATCCCGACACATTCGCCATGATCCATCCTTCTTGTGTACCAATACTACAGGAGCAGAGAAAGAACTTTGACTAGGTTGAATTATACCCGCCTCTAACATTTCTGCAATCATACGTTCAATTTCGCTCTTTTGGAAGTAAGGATATCTATAAGGCCTGATGTTTGGAGGAACACTTCCTGAATCAAATGAATAGCATGATCATGATCACGAATAGGTGGGAGTCCTTTGGGAGTTTCAAACACCTTGGAATGATTGTCCAAGACTTGTTGGAGATCTGCAGAAATAGATGATTTTGATGTCGTAACTTCTAGTGAGCATAACTGTGCAATTACGCCTCGTTGTTCTTTCTTTAGAAGCTTTGTCATGACATTAGAGCTTATTATCCTTCCCGGCTTCCCTTCAATACCCCGTAATTCGACTTCCTTTCCTTCTGAAAAAAATTTCAAGAAAGTTCTTGAAAATTAAAAGCTACCGTCCCCAAAGATTGTAACCATTGTACTCCTAGTACAACATCAGCACCTCCCATAGGAATGGAAAGCATTGGACTAGTCAATACATATTCCCCCATGGTTAGCTTGATATTATGGCATTTTCTCGAGCAATTTATAGTTCCTCCATTTGCAATCATCACTTGACATTCTGGTGCTGGGTATAGGAAACAATTTAATTCCTTGGCTACCTTACAATGAATAAAATTATGGGTGCTACCCGAATCAATCAACACTATTACCTTTTTCTTCTTGATTTGTCCTTCTATCTTGAGAGTTTGAGGAGTGGTAATTCCTGCCAGTGCATTACACGATATGGTCGGATTCATTTCTTTCTCTTCTAGGGCTGGTTCTTGGTGTATATCCTCTTCTTGTTCATTTTCTTCTTCCTCTTCACAATCTATGTAAAATAATTTCTTCTCAGCACACTTATGACCTTTAGTGTATTTTCTATCACAACCGTAGCAAAGCCCTTTTGCTCTTTTTTCTTCCAATTGTTGTGGTGTCAACCTTGTAGGTTGTGGAAATCTAGGCGTAGCAACACTTCCTTCTTTATAGAATTGAGTGGTAGGCTTCCTTGTCGCCATAATTTTACATTCAACTTTTCTTGCCAACCCGAATGCCTTCTCCAATGAATCAGGTTCCAAAACACGAACTTCATGTTGGATGTTATCCTTTAGAGTACCTAAGAAGAGATCAATCCTGTGTTCCTCTGGAATATTAGTTACCCTTATATTCAATTTTTGGAAGTCCTCAATGTGCTATCATTTCCTCCGTAAAAATTGACCAAGTGACAATTTTTTTACGGGAGCAAAGCCATTGATACCATACAAATGTATTTTGTTCTAAATGTAAAGTTGCAATGCGTACCTTTTGTGTGTTTTGTACGTTATGGAGATCAAAATATTGCTCCATCTCTAGTATCCATGTTACAGGATCCTTTCCATCAAACTTCCTCATATCCATCTTTGGAATATGGTGGTTCTTCCCGCCAACATTAGAGTTTATGAAATCACAATTAAAATTTATTTTGTTCTCATCATGAGGTTCTTCTACTATCTTTTCACCATTAGGAAACCTTTCTTGTATAAAATTTGTCAAACCTTCCATGTCTGCTTTTAGAAAATTCTTCATGTTTTCCATTTTCTCATCGATCTTAGCTTCCATGTCATCAATCTTAGCTTCCATGCCTTTCTTCAAACCATCCATCTTAGTTTCCATGCCTTTCTTCAAAACTTCCATTTCATTTTTTGTTGTTCTTTGCGAGAGTGAAATTTGTTGTTGCACTTGCTCTTGTAATTTTGATAGATCATGTTGCAATTCTTCATCTTCATGAGTCATGGTAGAGCCTTCTGAAGGCTTAATGGGTGTTGAATTCTTTTTAGGTGCCATTTTAGAATCCAATATTGATACCTTTTACTTGCTTTGAGGAGCTCGATATTGAAATTGAATTATATCTGTAATTGAAAATCCTAAATATCTAAAATTCAGCTCTGTAGTAGCCCTCTAAAGCTTCTTTCAAATGCCACAGGTCTGATCTAATTTGGATTCCCCAAGACAAAGTTGTGTCCAATCTCCCACAATGACCTAATTCTGGACTGGTTCAGTAGAGCACACTTGTAGAACTTGCCACGTGTCACTGTTTCGTCCTTTGTCTCTGAAATTGATAGCCAAGAAAATACAGTCCGTGTACTTGCAACCAATTTTTATGGCACTCAAATCCACTGCCCAGAGAGAGAGTTATTGAACTTTTCCCACGATCACCTCTTTGAGATGCAATTCAGGAGCCTGAAAAAGCACTACCTTCCAGAGATCATATCTCCAAAAATATTGCGAACCAAGCTACGAAATTTTTTGATTAATTTCCCTAAGGATTTCAGCTTCGCACCATACGAATTTCAGATTCTGAACCTTCGTATAAAAAAAGTTATAGCGCAAATGCCACGATGACCTGTTTAGGAGCCTGAAAAAAGACCTAACTTCCACAGATCATATCTCCGAAAATATTGCGAAACAAGCTCTGAAATTTTTAGACAATCTTCCTCGGGATTTCAGCTTCGCACCCTAAAAATTTCAGCTTCTGAAACTTCGTAGAAAAAAAGTTATAGCGAAAATGCCACGATGACCTGTTTGGAGCAGCGAAACCCTAGAATCCCAAACCTCTGATACCAAATGTTGTGTAACCAGCTCCAAAAAGAGAAGAAAAGAGATATCAACGCCTTAGAAATGAGCCACTTCGAGGGGGCAACCTCCAATACATTACATAAATGAACAATTCTTGGATGATACAATTCACAAAACCTCCTTTCTATATCTAGGAGTCCATGGGGCCATAATGTAATCCTAGTGGGCCACAATGTAATCCTAGCCGACCTAACAATAATAATTTAAGGGCACAATAATAACAAAATGGGGGTTAAAAGGTTACAATAATAACAATAAGGGGGTTACACTAACAACAATAAGGGACTATACTAGTAATATAGGGACCTAACACAATGCTTGCATGGATGAAGATCAAAACAGTGATCTTTCATATGGCCAACTCGATCACAGTGTTGGAATTTCTCAATCTGTTGTTGTTGTGGAAGCATAGCAGGATCTGGAACAGCTACAAGTGAACTGTCATACAGGAATCTGGCACTCTGAAATAAGATGGGCTTGGTGTAGTCTGGAATATGAAAGGACACATCTTTGTCATATCCAAGACTAGTTCGGTGCTTGTTGTGGACAAGCTCTTCCCAAGGTCTGATGATGGGCTTGAGAAGTGCAGGCTGAGTGGCTGCATCTGCATGTACATCTGCTCTAGTACAAGGAGGTGAATGTGAATCATCTGCAACTTTATCTTCTTTCTTCTGATGAGAGTCCTTCACAATCTTCTGAACAGAAACAGGTTCAGAATGGTGACTCTTTTGCTGAAGTTCATCTTGTTGGAGCTGAGATTCCAACTGCAAAAACTCAATCTTTTCTTGTGCATCTAGCAAACAACTCTGAATTTTACATAGAGCATCCTTGCTCATGTTTATCACATCATCAACATTGGAATGAATGAGGTTACTCAACAACTCTAATGCCTCATTGATTTTGGCCATTTTCAACAATGTAGGCTCAAAAAATGAAAGGGTGTCGGCTTCAACCGAAAATGCACCCGTTTACAATGTGATGCAACAACAAATACAAATGACTCCAAAGAATTTCCAACTATGGAAATCTCAAAGTACAAAGTGTGCTCCTCAAATGATGGAGGGCAATCAACAATCCAACAACTCAAATTTACACTTTAAGTCTTGATTGCAACTATGAATGAAGAAGCAATACAATACAATATTTCTACAAAAATATTTGTAAATGTGCAGCTAAAAACACATGTGCAAGAAGCCTTTTAGGCATCTGAATTTTCTTCTTCAAATCGCTGTTTTCAATGATGGCAAACTTGTCTTCAAATGTGAAATTCTTCAAAAAAACACCCTTCAAATCAATGCCACAAATCACAATGTAAATCTGCAAATTTTAGTCCATGTGCTCCTCATATGCCATTTTCCATTTTCTACTGTTCATAACTCTCTTTTTTTTTTCTCTCTCTCTGCTGTTTTTTTTTTTTTTTTTAATTAATTAAAAATTAATTAAAAAAATGGGAATAATTAAAAAATGAAGGGAATATAAAAGTGGAGGGAAATTTATAAGGAGGGGGGAATATTAAATGAGGGAAGGGAATTTAAAAAATGAGAGGGGGGTTTATTTAAAAAAGGGAGGAGGTGAGAATTTTATAAAAATGGGAGGGGAATTAAAATAAATTTGTTAATGATATGAGAGGGCGGTGTTGTAAAATGAATGGCAATATTAAGTATTAATTATATTGAGCGGTATTGTAAAATGGTGGGCGTAGTTGAGGGAGCATTGAAGAATGGGGCGGTTTGCAGATAGGAGAGGCGTTGTATTGCTGTGGGCAGAGGGGAGCTAGTGAATGGAGGGTGCGTTGGAGCGTTTGTGGAAGGAGTGGATATAAAGGGAGTGTTGAAGCGGATAACAGTGATGCAGAAGCGGATATGGGATTCGTGAGATGGGAGCAGGGGAGTGTTAGCCGTAGTGTAGGGTAAGTGGAAGCGTGTTGCAGGTGAGGGCGCAGATGATAGGTAAGGGAGGAGCGGCCAAGGTAACGCAGAGTTGTTTTTTTTTTTTTGGTTGATTGCAGATTGAGGGGGCCGTAGTTGGGAGAGCCGGTGGAGGAATCGGTGTGGGGAAGAGCGCCGTTTTTGAGAGCTCGAGTGGCCGAAAGGGAGGCAGAGTTTGAAAAAGGGAGCGGCGTTGAGGAGTAGGGAGGGGTGATGAGAGATAGCAGGGGAGCGGGTGTAGAGCAGGGGTAGAGCAGTGGGAGGGCCGGGCAGAATGAACGCGTGGAATGGGGTAGCGTAGGTTAGCAGGGGTGTGTGGTAAGGGAGATGAGAGGGAGTCGTGGGTAGGCCGAGTGTTAGAGAGGGCGGACGGTGAGGTAGGGGGAATGGGAGTAGGTCGCACAAAGAAGAGGAGTCCGCGTGGAGTGATAAGGGAGAGAGCGCTGTCTTGTAAGGTGAGGTATGCGCAGGGCTCGTGGGCGGATTGAGTGTATATGACAGAGTTGAATAGCGTGTAAGGGAAGCCGTGGAGTTGGGATGTGAGTGCATAATAGGAAAGCGCGAGGGCGGAGTGTGAGCTTGTGAGGTATGAGGAGCGTATAGAATGGTATATTACAGTGAGGGGCGGGTTAAGCCTGCGATGTAGAGATGGGAAGCCCAAAGGGCTGAGATTCAAATTTTTATTTATTTATTATTATTATTATTTTTTGGTTTTAATTTAAAACAACAGAGTAGAAGACCTTTGAAACAAAAACAGATTTTTAAGCACTGAAATACAGGCAGCAGATTCCAGAAATGAAGGCAACAGTACAAATTTCAAGTACAGAAATACAACAGCAGATTGCCAATAAACCCAGAAATTTTTCCAATAGCTCAGCAGCAGAAAAACTCAAAATTCTTTTCCATTAAAAAGCCAGAAACTTCTACTTCAGAAACCCTCTTTAAACAGTGTTTTCCAGCAACTCTTCAATGCAGAAATTAATAGAAATTGCAGGAAAAATGAGAATGAAAACTTTCAGATGGGTAGTGCTGCCTTTCTTCAAAACCACTGCTGCTCTTCTTCAAAACAAATTCTGAATGCTGCTCTTTCTTCTGAATGCTGCTCCTTCTCCAAAACCACTTTCTGAATGTGGCAAAAAGACTGCTGCAGAAATCTATGAGTGCTGCAAAAATGACAAGAATTTTTGCAGATATGCACAGGCCATAAACACAAATGGCTCACTCAATTTGGAGCAGGGCCAGCAATCGCCCGCTCTGATACCATGTTAAACACCATGTTGAAGCACACACATGGTGTATGAGGAAGATGAGCACACACACACAAGACTCAACACACAATGAAAGATAAGCGTGAGGCTTTCTTATTTTCCATTATACAAAGATGTACATTTATAGTACAATGGTGTGACTCTTGGTTTCATATTCCAAGGTCACTTGGACTCCATTGTGACTTTTCGCATTCCACACCTACCCATGTAGGATTAGGTGTTCCAACAGTTTTAATGTTGTTTCCAAATTATATTGACAATTTGAGTATATATGGTGATGAAAAAATAGAGATGATGATATGTTTACTACTGAAGTTTATTTGTCTTGTGCAACTATGTTTATAGATTCCTAATGCCAAAGAGGGAGCATAACCACAGGGGGAGTATACTCAACTTAACTGTTGGGTATTATAATACTCAATTAACAATTGGTATCATTAATTTGTATTATTTTTTTGCTACTTAAGTGTGCAAATCAGATGCTAATGGAGTTGCTGCTACATATTAATGTTGTGTGAATGATCAAAGTTTATGTTGCAGATATGATGCATGGTATGACTGTTGTGATGCGTCCAGACTGTTACAATATTAATTGGTATCAAAAATCATATTTGTGGAGAGAATGAATATTAGTGAAAAGAAAATGGTCACAAGCGGAGAATACTCAATTAACAATTTCTTAACAACTGATATTAGTGGTATCAATTAAGAAATCGACATCATTGGTTTTAAAGGTATTGAAAACTGATATTAACTATCATTAGAGTTTTTTCAGAGTATGGTATTTTTATTTTTATTAGGATATTTTGATTCCAAGTGTGGTTGAGAGAATTCTGATTGATAATCTACTAATTTATATGTTGAGTCAAATTTATATGGTGAGTCTTCTACCATTAGAAGCATGTCAAGTAAAGTATATGTTGAGTTGTTGGTCTAGGCATGCATTTGTTGGAGTCCCTCAATGATTTTAATATCAGCACTTTTACATGGTTTACTTTGTTTTTTATCAGTTGACAAGTTGATGGTATTAGTCATGCATATGATAGATTGTTGTTGTTGCTAGAGTTCAGGTGCATGAGTCCAAAAAACAGAAGCAAAAATATGAATGTAATCCTAGCTAAGACTTAGACCAACAGACATGATTTTTCTTATGACGCAATTGTACATGTATAAGTTGTTGTATCAAGAGATTCGTCTTGACTACTTGAGGTAGATATTGGGAGTGAATACTCATTATTATTTCAACTGAATCTTCTCCACAAGAAATAAATGAAGTTTCTTAGAACAAATCAGAGATACCTTAAGTTTTAGTATATGAAGAAGCAGTTCAGAAGTCCACATGATGAAAATGACAAGAGTATATTAGTTAAATGAAGAGTATATTTCCCATTTATGTTTTGTTTTGAATGGTTAATTAATGTAGTTCTTTTAAAATCAAAGGGGGAGAAAATAACAAGCATGTGCATATACATAAATTCACTATGAAAATCAAAGTGATTATAATTTTTGAATTAATGTTTGTGAAGAGTTTCCATTTTCCATGTATTTCAAAGGAGGAGAGATGGTACATAACACGAGGAGAGATGGACAAACATTACAGATCAGGTAGAGTACATTTTGTGCACAATGATCAAAATATTTTTTCCATCAATAAAACTCTCCTATTTATTAACCATGTTTAGTGTTTGCATCAATGAAAAAGGGGGAAATTATTAGAAAGTGTTGTCATTGATGTCAAAGGTGTTGCAATTGATGTTAAAGGAAGATACTAAAGAGTGTAGCTTGGAAGAAGCTATATAATATTCTATCTATAGTGGTTGGATGAACCAAGTTTTGAGGGAATTTTAACCTTAGGATATTATCTCAAAAGATTTTGGAAACTGCTTATATGGATAGAGCTTGGAAATATATTTCCAACGATATATGGAAGTCTGAAAATGGATTTCTAGATCAAAATTTATCGTAGTAAAATTTATTGGCCACAAAGGGTCAAAGTTGCAGAGCTATAGTTTGGTGGTAGTCATAGTTGGAATTAGTTTTGGCATTTGTCTAAATTTGGTGGAATGATTGGAGGAGCTCTTGGTTGAAGAGTTACCTTTAAACATGTGCAAATATAAAGGTGGATGTGTGCCACATGTCTCCTCTAACCCTTCGACGAAATTGCACGAGCCCAAGCATGTCTAAGGGTTAATGAAAAGGGGGGGTTCATTATTGGAAATATTTCCATGTAGTTGATCGTAAGATCGATGAATCATATTAAAAGTGGGACCCCCTCCCCATATTACCACCAAACCAATCAAGGGGGTCTATGAAAACCATAAGTAGTAAATGGTATGTGGTACAGGGAAGTGTGGCTGAGATAGGTGAGCTGGACCAATTAACGAAGCATGTCAGGAAGACGTGGATGCATAGGTGAATGATGACGTCAACATGAAGTTAGCAATGACATGGAACCTATGAGGGTGTGACATGTGGCATATGTTTTCGACATTTTCAGGTGGCCAAGTGGGCAAAATTTGAGTGACACATGACACTTAGGGAGCCTCTGGGTGGCACACATGATGTAAGGGTGGCATCAATAGGATGATGTGGCAGTCCCTTGGAGTTTGTGCCAGAGAATGCATTCGACAATATTTTCCTGTGTATTTGATTTTCGATGAAAATCAAATAAATTAGAGCTAAATTGGTGCAGGGTAAAACCCACAGTCCCTGTTTTTCTTCTTAATCTCAAGGCTGTGTATGAAGTGTCTTCATCATTCACTGCCCAACCAAATTCACAATCTGGGCAATCTCACAATTTTCTCTTCTCTTGAGCTGGCAATTTAAATAAACACCCAAACCAAAGTCTGACAATTTCACTACTTAATTTCTTCTTTCTAATTCATTTATCAATTTCTTGGAAATTGATTAATGAATGTATTAGACCGTCCTTATGTAAACCTTGAATAATAGAGCCTTTGTATTTTTAGTTGTGCGCTCATAACTATAATATATATGCTTTTTAATTCAACCTTAGTCCCTTGTTTATAAAGCGCTTCATATATATATACTTGGAGCCTTTCCTTTGTATATTGTATCGAACCAAAGGTGAACTTAAATCTCCGCCTTATAATATTATAGCCAGGGTTCGACCCCTTTAACACAACTAGCAACCTCGGGTTTATGACATTAATCCCCAACTTCTCTCGTAACACGAAATTCTAATATATACGTCGAACTAAGGGTAATGAACCTTTCAACTCCTTTTAAACAATTAACTCAGGTTTAATCCCGACGGGGTAAGCCTTTCTAACCTTCTGATACAAAACGCAACCCGATGCCTTATTAACCATATGGTGTTCTTCAGGCCCCACGCTTCAATTTGTTAAATAAACGATTATCAATGTGAGACAAATGGGCCATACCTTTGCATTAATGTTCTTGCACTTCATTGTGCGATTTTTGTTCAATTTCTCGCCCTCCGGATCGAACGCCTCAAATGAATATCGTGTTTTTCATCGTTCGAGCGTTAACGCTCAGAAGTTACGTGATGAGAGTTGTTTTTGAAAACCGCCCACAGCCACATGTTAGATGAAGACATAAATCGCGTTGTTTTTGGACGGTTTCTCTTACCACTTTCCAATAACACGATACCGCCGGTTTTCCTTCCGAAGACTGCCCTTACTGTTCATTCAAGTTAGAGTTTCATTTCCTTTTGGCTCAGGGTTGCACTCCTTTGAACTCGCTGTTCCTCTGCGTTATAAGCTCTATAACCCTGCACACGAATAACGCGTCTGAAACCTCTTTTCATTTGACAGTCCATTCAAATTCTGCTCAGGACAATTGTGCCCATTTCTACTTACGCACCCAATCAATATTATTATGGTAATTCAAGTCTACGCCGGGCCTTAGCACTAAAATTCGAAGTCAGGCTTCGCTCTCCCACAAGAAATTGCATATGTAACAGAACTTGAGCTAATCAATACCAAAGCGTTAACCTTCACAAAATACTGTTCTTTTACTTTTAATTCACTCTTAATATAACACCTCACACAGCTCCAATGTGCGCTCAACCCTTACTCTGCTATACAGGAAAATCCCTCCTTTATTCCACTCATAAGGACAGAGGTTCCTCTCATTGCACGAAGGATGCCACTTATCCACCAACAACTCAACACCAGAACTTCGATTCAACGAATTTCGCTCATTCAATAAACATCAGAACACCGACACGAATGTCGATTTCTCCAATGGCACGAAGAATACAAATTAAATCCCAATTATAGGGCATATGTCGCACATTATTATACACTCTCCTTTCTGAATACACAGGCAGACTCTTAACTCAATTTACAGAGTCCTGCTCATACAAGGAATTCAAGGCAATTTCACACAGGAAATTAACTAAGGAATTCACAATTACACAAGGTATTCTCCACACAGAGTTTAAACAACAAATGCACAGTTATACTGAGACAAATTCCTCATTTATACAGTGAATTAACTTACAAGCTTTTAGCTGGCCAGATCTTCAATCAATTGACCCTTCTCCTCTACTCTGTCTCCTCTACAGTCCTATGCAGCCTATGCAGTTCTCTATGCAGGTCTCTGCCACAGAGACTTATTTAAAAAATTAACAGAAATTGTTTCTTATTCCCTAAACGCTCAATAAACTCTGCAATTCCTACAGTCCTAATTTTAGCCTAACCCTCGGACAGAATGAAACAGACTATCTCTTCCTATGCCCACTAATCATTCAGGTAGTTACACTTGTCTCCACAATTTAACTAAAAATAACTCAACTATGAATAATTACATGGGGAAATAAAACATGAGACCCCCCTTTATATTTATTCATGTACAAAGGTTGTTTTGAGCCTAATGCCCCTGCATCAGACTCCCCAGGTTAAAATAGTTCATGATCTCCTGATCATGTGCTTTCATCTTCATCTTCCTAGATCCCACACCTTGTTTTGCAACTGGTCATCTGTTGCAGTGTTCTCCTTTTGTATTCTTCCTGGCTTCCATACTTTGTGTTGCAGCCTTCCACTAGCTGCACTCTTACATCCTCGTTCTGTTTTGCTGCTACTTCCTTGTTCCTTTACTGCTGTCTTTTTCTAAGGCATCTTCTGCATTAATTTTCTTATAATTTCAATTTCTTGATCTAATGTGTTTTCTAACTGCTGGATACCATTCTTCCTTGATTGCTGAACTTCTACTTCCTCTTGCTGTAATCTCGTGCTTGCTGTAGTTCTTCCTACTGCCAGGATTACTTCAACTGTGTCTGTATCTCTTCTCACTGCCACCCAATCATCCATACCCTCTTTTCTTCTGCTACAGAAAAGTTCTTCTTGACCGTCACTCATGACAATTCCTCCATCTTCTGAATTCAGTAATTCTTCAGGCTAGTATTTAAATTGCCAGTCATCATCCTCATCTCTTCTATTCTTCTAGACTAAACATGCCTTAGTCCTTCTCTCAGTGCCTGCAATCGCAAGATAGACATAAACCTCATAAAACCTTTGTGGTTGCTCCTCCTCTTCTGGAAACATTTCAGTTTGTTGCTTCAACATTTCCTCCAGCAACACTCCAATCAGCTGTTGTTCTGGCATTTCACCTTCTTCTCTGGATGTTTTCTGCAACCACTTCAGCCACTCAAATTTCACTTGTCTTTCATCATCAACATACTGTAATTTCAACTCAGTATGTCCTTCTTCTTTTGTCCTGGCAATCTTCAACAATTGCCTTCCTTTTTCTTGCTTGGTTGTGCTAACCATATCAAGTTTTCCAAACACTGCATTTTTAGATGAAGAGCAGATTGAATTATTGCAGCAGAAGGAATTCATTAATTCCTTGTTTAATGAAAGAGATTGTTCCAAGGGAGTTGTGTTTGATGATGATGAATTTGTCATTAATGCTAATAATGACAAATTGAACTTATTGAATATTACATTTTACCCATTTAAATTGGTTATTCAATAAGTCATGGCTCCAGGTTAGTTTGGCCTCAAGGCCAGTCGGAGGTAAATGCCAACATGCAACAAGGATTGTAGGTTTGCCTTTGAACTGCTGACCTGTGTTGAAATTCACGCCAAGGTCAGTGTTGGAAAGTTTCTAGTTGGAAGTCGGAAAGTTAATGGAGAAATGGAAATTGGAATAACTCCGAAATCATTTAGCCCTTCAGTTTGGTCACAACTCCATCTTATATGATTGAAGGCGCTAAAGGACAAGCACACCAACAGTGGGAAGAGGACAACAATAATTGAAGAATTTTTAGCAATGACATAAACAAAGTTGGCAGTATATTTGGTGATTTTGCTAGATTTGGTGACATATTTGGTAGCCATGCCAAAAATTGTAGAGAATCAAAGTTAACTAGCAAAGCTAATAGAGTTAGAGGAATAGTTAGCAATATGGTTAAATTTGGAGCCAACCAAATTTTGAACTACAAATAAAAGCCCTGCTAAAACTTGTACAATTCTAGAATTGCAAATTTAGGCAGTTTAACTCAGATTTTCTCACAAAAATAACATTATAGAGATTAGAGACTAATTGAGCACATTAAGAAAACATTCTAAAAATAGAAAAACAAAAAATTAATAAAATCAAAATTTCTATTAATTGAGATCCTTTAATGTGTTTAATTTGATTATTTTAAGTTTTAAAAAATAAACTAAAAACAATTTAAAATACACATTTACATATATGAGTGAATTTATTCTAGAAACATACCTATAAATATTGAACTACATAATACAAACTTCCTCCACCTTAATGCCATGCCAAATAGATATCTTTTTTATCAACTTAATCTACACCTTAATGTCATTCCAAATAGATATCCTTTTTATCAACTTAATTGGGCTTATCGTGGACACAATCCGTTTTTTATCATGACATTTAGGCGGATCCAACCACACAAAAATATAGAACCTTAATATATGGAACCTTAATATAGAACCTTATTGTTTTTAAAATAAATTGCATAATATATTTAAATAAATTAAAAATGATTTCAAATGAGAAGGACATAACATTCTCTTTCCCACTATTATAACAAAAAAAAGATTATTGGATATATCACGTTAATAAAAACATAAAACAATTAAACTTTAATTATCAATAGAGTCTTTCAAAAGGCATGTGATACAACATTCTCTTCCTCATAGTTATGATTAAAAGAAGATTATAACATATATCAAGTTAGTAGATAGTTATGATTAAAAGAAGATTATAACATATATCAAGTTAGTAGAAACATAAGACATAGTTTTATTTACCAATACATGTTTTCAAAAGACCTGTGATATGATAAAATGGGCTTTATTATAAAAATCAAAATGTATTTTGAAATTTAAAAAAAAAATATTAATTAAAGATGGGAGAATTTGACTTTTCTAAATAAATAAAGTAAGTTTATTTTTTATTTTATATTCTTATTTTCTAAAATAGTTTTAGGCCAAAAATATTCTTTAAAATAAAATAGAAACATTTTTTGTCCAAGTAGTTGTGATGGTGGTTTGCTATCCTATCTACCCAGGTTTAAAGTCTCTTGCAAGATGACCTATCTTAATAAGGTTGAAATGATAGGTGTGCCATTAGAGTATGGGATCTTGACTCCAGGTTCCGGTGATCTCTGTCTCGGTCCTAGGTTGAACTATAAATTTATGATATATGTGACTTATAAGCTCTTGCATATATTTGGGGAGGTTGCTAGTTCTTCATATAAAAAAATGAAATTTTTTATTTTTATTTTTAAGTATGGTACTTGTTGAATAACCAATTTAAATTTTGTATTTATGAAGAAGTGAAAATGGAAGAGATTATTTAAATACAAGAATATTAAATAATTTATTAATTTTTACCTATATTTATAAAAATAAGGAAATGAAAATAGAAAATATAACAAATAACAAAATGTAAGACTATTCTTAGATCCATGCAACTATAACCTTTAAGTCCTACCATGCAAGGAAATTGGAATGGAAAAACATTTAGAATCACTTCTTCATCTCTAGTTAACGGTTTCGTCAATATGCTAAGGCATACAACATGTAATGAATTGTGATGGTGCGATTTTAAGTCTTCCTACCCAAGGAGAGTAGGAGAGTGGAATGGAAACATTTAGAATTACTTCATCTAGGTATAGATCTTATGTAAACCCCCTTAACTATATATATATGTTATGATTTAGTCTCATAAAGCCTTAAATCTATGAATACTTTCTTATTCCTCTCCTCGCCCCCTCACCAAAACCCTTTTTTTGTGATATAATACCCATGTTTTGAGTGTCTTATGCTAACTATACATGATGCTCTTACCATAACTTGAGGGAATTCATTTAAGGTTCATTTGCATTTTTTATATACATTTGTTACCTCTTCGAATAGATGAGGCTATAACAGTGCAAATTTAGTTCCACTAATTTCCACCTTCCATTTAGTTATGATGCAGGGGTCTAATCATAATTATCATTTAATTAATATTTACAAATAATACATAAGAGGAAGAGTTTAAATGTGAATGTGAAAAATATATTTGTATATTAAAGTTTTCTCTAAACATATGTGGGATATTTTAGTTGTTAAAAAATCAATCAACTTGTTAGTGAATATAGATTGGGATGTTTCAACACTATTCTCGTGCATTCATTTGAATATTTTGGGAGTGACTTGTTTATGCCGTATATTCCTTATGCCCTATGAAAATCAATCATGTCCAACGTTGGCCCAATTTTTTTCTAGAAAATCATAAAATCATTAAATACAAATCTATAACTAACATATCATTTGAATTTTTTTACCTTGAGCACAAGAAATTAGTAAGGTCCAAGTCCCTATATGGGGTGGGAAGTGAGGTAATAAGTGGGGGTCGGCATGAAGGCCATCGAACCCAAAACTAATTGGAAGGGATGTGCATACCAACCCAAACACCCCTCTTTCCCCCCCAAACCTTGACGATGATAAAAAGCCACAAGGTGGGGATGGATCTCCCTACTTGGATTATAATTTAGTCATGATGACAACACCTCCATACTACAAGTGTCATGTAGAGAAAATTATGGAAGATCGTACCTCACACACAAGCGTGATTTTCTCTAGGCTAGATGATTTTGGGAGTTCAAATTTGAAGTATATTGGTATTCAAAGTGGTTTTCATCTTCAACACAAATTCCATGCCCCTCTATCTCAATTTCTATTTTAGTCTACTATTTACTTATTTAGTTGCATATATTATGGGTGAGCATTGAATATCCTCTTTGGATATCCCATTTCCCTTTGATTCTACCTTCTCATTTTCGTCTCACCTCCTCAAGAAATTTTCATAACTCATCACCTGGACTACTAAGCATTCTCCATTTTGTTTTGGTAGCCCTATTTATTTTCTCCACAATTATTTGTTATTACCTCTGAGTCATTTCCACCCTTGCTACCATCCACTCCCACTATAGTCTCTGTCATCGATTTTAGAGATAAAAAATGCATCATCAATGATAAATGTGGTTATCAATCTCAAATACCACTAGAAATTCAAGTCGAGATTGTTGAGGCATAGCGTGGCATTGTTGTTCACGGAGGATGTCTACTCGACACTAATACCATGGAGGAAGTTGTAGCTGAGGTACCTAATATAGGTCACATATAAAGAAGGAAAAATCAATATTTGCACACTAGATTTATACCAACACATGAAGACATTACTAGGAAGATTTTTGTTATACAAGAATGAAGCAACACATGAAATTCTTCTCATCCTATATGATATGAAATTTGTAACAATCGATTTTGTAATCCCTCTTGAAACCATTGTTATGAATTTTAATTCATGTAATTAATTTTTGAAATGTAATCACAATGACTAGATGAGAGGAGTGGATAGAGATTCAGGGTTTTGAGGAGGAGTTTCTTGGGAAGTTTTCAAGTCAATATTGGACACTAATGGGTACTATCCCTATAATTGAGTTTTAATGAGCTACATGGCAGGAAGGGAGGTGGATTATGGCATTCCTAAGTGGAGTACAAGCCCATACCCCCTATGTCCTACCTCGCGGGTTTCATTGTGTGGTCAACATGCAAGGGTCATACGAGGGGGTTAGTGGAGGAAAATAGTCGATGGAAGAATAATAAATGGGATTATCACTCAACAATGCATAGAGAGCACTGCAAACTATATAAAAGAACAACAACATGCTAGGAAAAGAGCATGGGATTCTTGGAGTAGGAAATCACAAACATGGATATGGGATATGGATGCTTGTCTTCCAGGCTAGGCACACAAGGGTTTACCAGTAAACTTGCGGGAGCGAAGGAGAACGTTGGGATAACATTGGCGTTGGAGTAGAGGCACATGGGGTAGCATGGTTAAAGGAAGGAACAAATGGAGAAGAAAAGTGTTCTGGAGTCTTATTGGGTTGAGCAAGTGGAAGCTTTGATTTATCTAGAGCCTTGGTTTATATAGGATAGTCTATATGTTTTTTTGGATGACTATGGGATCAGAAGTTTGTTGACAGTGTTGGATGCCGCCAATAGTAGGGGGTATCCCCGGTATGAAGTGCCAAATAGACCTCACAACATTTGGAGTAGGATCCCCATCCAGATAATAGGCCCCACCACCATAACTTAACGGTTTGACTTGGCTGCAATAAAAAACATAAGAGAGTATGCACATAAAATTTGAAATAATCAAATAAATTGACACTGTGAAGCATACAATTACAATGTATATAAGTTACTTTCACGGAAGGAAAGGGAGAAAGTGAGTCTTTAGAAGAAAAATAATAGTACTATCCTAATAAAGACAAACATGAGCATAGAAAGATTCATCTTTAATTAACCTGCAAAATAGTTTACAAGATAACAATGATCAATAAAGAAAGTAACAATGCACATTCAACAAGATGTATACCAAATCCAACGAAATAGTTCATTTTATTTAGTATGTATGAACACAAAAATATATATAAAACATTAAAATAATAGTCTTACAACATCCATGATACATGCATGAAAGTGCGTTGGCTTAGAGAGCTTCAAATATTAAGTGAAAGTTCCAAAATACACAATTACAATGATGCAACACTAGCCCCAATAGTGGAACATTAAGCCACTACTTTCTCCTCCAAATAATGATCTTCTTTCCTACACCAAGCTAGAGAATCCAAGGTGAAAAGTCATTTTTTTGAGCTATGGGGGTGTATTTATAACAAATGAGGTAACGCTCCAACTACCTTGTGACTCTTGACCTCCATCATGAATCTTGAGCTCCCATATGACTTTTGGTCTTCTGTATGACCTTTTAGCTCCTACACGACTATTGGAATTCATAGTGACTTTCCACATTCCATATGTGACTCTTGGGCTTCCACAAATTTTACATTTTATTAGTTTTTGAAAAATACATAATTAAATTCCACCCATTATGTGTCAATAATACATGAGTAAAAAAAACACTCTTGTTTTAGCACTTTGAAGAGTTACAATTTGGTCACGGTGACATGAAATTTCATTATAATATGTTAATGCCAAGTTATTCTCTTTGTGGCTATGTTTTCACTATTCATTATTGATATGAGATCTGCTTCATTTTTACCCTCCAAAGGGTCTAGATGAGTATTGGAACCTTCTAAGTCAACTTGAGTTTCCATCTCTCGGTCATGGTGCGAGACATCTTTACTCCTACACGATAGCATATTTGTGTCTAATATTCATAAGTGTATTCTTGAAAACCCCTCCTTAATTAAATCCTTGAAAATCATCTTGCAATGTTAGGATGATAGCACCTACAAATTAAGTTCACTCACGAAAAGACAATATCAGTCCAAAAATCACCTAGTCTACCTTGTTTTCTCATGCAAGATGTCGACTGTAACTGAAAAATGCACAATGGCTGAGAAGGAGGATCTAGGATTGCAAAATTGAGCATTGAAAAGGTCCAAAAGTGACTCTACTATCCAATGAGTGCATAGTGTGTAATCCAAGGTAGGGTTGGTCCAAGCTTGCACAATTAGGAGGTGTAGGCAACATGGTTGAGTGACTGTGCTATGAGGTTGAGCGATGCCTAGTAAAGGAGGTTGTTCTCCAAAGGGGCACAATATGAAAATACAAGAGGTATTTAGAAATTATACAACATGCATGTATATCTTGGATTCACCCGATCTAACAATGTACTAAATTTAAATACTGAATCACTTCTACAAATATATTGCGGAATTAAAAACATAATCACTAATCACATGAAGTAAAGAAGAATCAAATCAAACACAACACAGATAATTTCCCGAGGAAATATTGCTGCTCAAAACCCCACTATCCTCTATTATATATTCAAAATGGATCATGAAAAAATTACATACAAAACTCTTCTCACAAGAGCCCTCCAGTACTCAACTAATTGTATCACACTATCATGAACAAAACTGGCCAACACATAGCCAATTATTAGCCTCTAGATAGCTTGCCTTGCTTGCACAATCCTTGATGAATGAAATCCCTAAAAGATACGAATTCTTGCCTTCCTTGACTGCACAAGTATCATGGACACTCCAATGGGTTTTTGGTTGCATGGGTGCAACCCAATAATCCTACAACTAATAGTCAACTTTCCTTTCACCTATATCTCAACTGGGTCTCCACTGGATCTGACATGCATGCATCTAATAATATTAAATCCTCAGTTGCATGTGAGATCATTGATTGTGAATTAATTAATATTTAATTCAATTGATCTCTCACTAGTGTATCTTCAGTTACAACTAGCACAACTGAGTTTAACTCACTTAACTGATTTAAACTGATTACAACTTGCATTAACTAATGCACCACTGCACTTAAAACTCTGTTAAAACTAGAATTACTCTGAATGCCTCACGAACTACCTCTAACTCGAAATCCACTAGCTAATTGAGTTTATCACTCTCAGTTAGCTATTTTAAGTCATCATTGAGAATATATTACAATTTATTGTCCATCTTAATTAAGGGATAACTAAAATAGACATGCACCCAAAAATAGCACTGTGGGCCCCACCCTAGTGTGGGTGCTTAATGCACTAGGCGTGTGTTCTGAAATTTTCTTGTTGAATTTCAACACTCCCTCTCAACAAGAAAGGGATTATCCTTCACCCCGATCTTGTCTTTATGGTATTCGAATTTTCTCCTGGTGAGCGCCTTCGTCAGAATATCTGCATCCTGATCTTCCATGGGAATGTACTGAAGCAAAATTATTCTTATCTGCACATAATCTCTGAGATGATCGTACCATATATCCATATGCTTGGACCTATCATGAAACACAGGATTAATCGAGAGTTTAATGCAACTTTGATTATCACAATGAATAACTGTCGGATCCATCTGAGAACCAGACAAACCAACCAAGATATTTCTCATCCAGATAGCCTCACATGCATCTTGACTTGCTACCATGTATTCTGCTTTCGCTGAACTGAGTACCACAGATCGTTGTTTCCTACTGTACCAGGAAACTACTATCGATCCTATGCTAAAGATCCCTCTTGATGTGCTCTTTCTGTCTGATGGATTGCTCACCGAATCTGGATCCATGAAGCCTTGAAGCTTTACTCCCTCTATCCGTTTGTACCATAGACCATACTCTGAGGTGCCCTTGGGTATCTCAAGACATGATTCCCCACCTTCCAAAAGAGCTTGGTAGGATTAACCATAGCTTGACTCAGTTGGTTAACTGTGTATCAAATGTCTGGTTTGGTGTTCACTAGATACATTAGTGAACCAACTAACTGCCTGTAGACAATAACATGCACTACCTCTCCAGAAGTAGCATCCTCTTTCCTCCAATTTCCTGGAAGAGGAGTATCCATGGGTTTGAAGCTCTCCATGTGAAACTTACCCAGTATCTCCTTTGCATAGTTTCCTTGAGACACAAAAAGTTCACCATCCTGCTGCCATATTTCCAATCCAAGGAAATAATGAAGGAGTCCCATGTCCTTCATTTCAAACTCCCTTGCAAGATCTTCCTTACATGAGTGTATCAACTACTCGTCACCAGTCAAAATTAGATCATCAACATAAAAAAAACAATCAATAGCTTACCCTCAACCACAATCTGGTACAGGTTTGAATCTACTTCACTTTTGGTGAAGCCCAGTCCAGTGAAATAGCTATCTATTCGAGTGTACCAAGCACGGGGTGCTTGCTTCAGCCCATTCAGTTCTCTTTTGATTATGCACACATGCGAATCACTGTTGAAGATCTTGAAACCTTCAAGATTCTCTATGTACACCTCTTCCTCAATGATCCCATTGAGAAACACATTTTTCACATCCATCTGATGAATGCGCCAGCCCATCTATGCTGAGAGTGCAAGGATGGATCTTATGGAAGAGTACCTTGCAACAGGTTCAAAAGTCTCATCATAATATATCCCCTTGATCTGTGAGAATCCCTGGGAAAAAAATCTGGCCTTGTATTTCTCCACACTCCCTTCAACAATTTGCTTTATGTTGTAGATCCATCTCGATCCAACCATTGATTTGTCAACCGGTCTTGGGACTATCTCCCATGCACTATTCTTGACAATGGAGTCATACTCCTCCACCATTGCATCAACCAAAGTTGGTTGCTGCACTTCTTCCTGAAAGGAAGATGGTTCAGTCACAATAAATTTTCTCATAAGAGGCATGTATCTAGTAAATTGGTTAGGAGACTGTCTCTGTCTACGCTGTGAAGTAGGGGCTCCTACATTCTCTGCTGCATCAAGTCTCAATCTACCAGCTCCTGTGGTGCACCTTCTGCCATTTTTGATGGATGGCTTTGCATGAGTGTTTTCCTCCACTCCATGAACCTCCTCATGTGGCTGATCCACATCTTGAGACTCATCCTTGGGAACCAACAGTTCCTCTTCTGCATGCAAGTTCAAATCCCTCTAAAGGGACAACTGCATGGATTTCTCCTCATCAAATTTTATATCCCGTCGCACAACAGTCATTATTCTCGCTGGAAAATACACAGGATAATTATGGGGTGTTTCAGTGTACCCCACAAAAAACCCGATCTCAGCTATCAGTTCTAGCTTCTTCCTGGCATCCTTGGTCACATGCACATAAACATATGAGCCAAAAATATTAAAGTGTGAAACATAAGGTTTCTTACCAGTGAAAGCCTCTTCAGGTGTACTCATGCCAAGTATCCTACGAGAACAATGGTTTTTCACAAATACTGCAGTGTTGCATGCTTTCACCCACAGATGCATCGGTAGGCCTCGACCATGCAACATCACTCTTGCTGCACCCACAATCATTCTGTTATTTCTTTTCACGACCCCATTCTACTGTGGGTTATGAGGTGATATTAGTTATCTTTGAATTCCTTCTTTTCTGCAGAAGTTATTGAATTCGTTAGAGATGTATTATCCACCATTATCGCTCCTAAGAGCCTTCACTTGCTTCCACGACTCTTTCTCCACTAGTGCCTTAAAATCCAAGAACTTAGAGAATGTCTGATATTTATTTTGCATGAATAAGATCCAACACTTACGAGAAAATTCATCAACAAATATTACATAGTATTTATGTTTTCCTGTCAAAGCAACAGAGAAAGGACCACACACGTCTATGTGAACTCTCTCAAGGATCCTTGAAGCTTGGTTCTCCTTCTCATGAAAGGTGGCATTTACATATTTTCCCATAGTATATCCCTTTAATGTGTCTGACTGTGCAAGTGTACCCATGGGAAGACCAGTAGAAATCTATTGCATGACTTTCAAGGCTCCATGGTGAAGATGGCCCAATCTCCTATGCCATAATTCACCCTCATCCCGGCTCACCACTTGATCTGCCTTGCCCATAATTGTTGCACAACCATCTACCTCCAGCTTGTGGATATTCTTAACTCTAATCCCTATCCTCTTGGCTTGTCTTGTTGTTTTATGTCATAGGAAAGCTTTTCCTTCACTAAAGACAACATCATAGCCTCTATCCTCCAACATTGCGACTGAGACTAAATTTTTCTTCAAACCTAGTACATGCATTGGATCTTTTAATTGAAAGGGTTTACCTGACTGCCTCTGGAAGGTAATTGTACCAATCCCGATAACACTGTACCGCTCTTCATCACCCATTTCAATATGCATCTATAGATCCTTCTCCTCCAAGTCACTGAAAATTTCCTTGTCTCCTGTCATGTGAAAGGAAGCGCCACTATCCAAATACCACATAGATCCCAATGCACTTGACACCATGCATGCGATTAATGAGAAGTCAAGCTCAAATTGTGAGGGAAGGGCCTCATCACTTGCAGATCCTCCAGCCTTCTTATTCTTCTTCTTTTGTGGACAGTTAGTAGCAAAATGCCCATGCTCGTGACAGTGAAAACACTTCACCTTGGACATGTCCTACTTCTTGCCATTCTTTGAGTCAGATTTAGAATGGAATTTCTTCCCCTTCCCCTTCCTCACCTTGGCAGCCAAATCACAATACTCTTCATATTCATTCTTAAATTAAGATCCATCTTTGGTGTTCTGTTTGAACTCCTCCTGCACCAAATCCGACCACAGTCGTTCCCAATCTGGCAAATTTTCCCTTCCATTAATAGAGTCTTGATAACTGTGCCAACTCTTGGGAAGTCATAGGAGAGCCAAACTCACCAAATCATCATCAACGACTATTATACCAACACTCCCTAGTTCATCCTGACCTTGGACAAACTTTGTTAGATATTTTGGTATGGAGTCACCATTCTCCATCTTGATCTTCGCGAGTTTATCTTTGAGTGCCAATTTCCTATGGTCACTGCTGCTTTGGAATAGATCTGTCAAAGCCTTCCGCATTAAATATGGTGTGGCTTTCCCACAGAGGCTTGAGACAATGTGGTCTTGTACTCCCTCCAATAGGATCCTCCTCGCCTTTGCCACTTTCTTTTGCCGTGCATCAAGATTTGCAACATCTGTCACAGCGAGTTTAGGAACATCATTGTCAATGAATTCCTTCAAGCCATTGTCTTCGAGTACTGCCTCCATCCTGTTCTTCCAAGAAATATAGTTTGAGCTGCCCTTGAGTGAATACTCCAACCTCAAGTCATTGAAAGCCATTTTGATTCTGAATCAGCTATAGCACCAAGAAAGTATTTCTGCAAATTCTAATTCTAACGAGTCACAAAATCAGCTTTCGCTTCACTTCTACAATTTCCTGTGCTTTGATACCATGTAGAAATTATACAACATGCATGTGTATATTGGATTCACCCAATCTAACAATGTAATAAAGTTAAATACTGAATCTATTCTACAAATCTTTTACAGAATTAGAAACACAATCGCTAATCACATGAAGTAAAGAATAATCAAATCAAACACAACACAAATAATTTCTCGGGGAAATCATGCTGCTCAAAACCCCAATATCCTCTGTATATTCAACATGGATCATGAAACAATTACATAAGAAACTCTTCTCACAATAGCCCTCTAGTACTCAACTAATTGTCTCACACTGTCATGAAAAAAACTAGCCAACACATAGCCAATTCTAAGCCTCTAGATAGCTTGCCTTGCTTGCGCAATCCCTAAAAGATAGGAATTATTGCCTTCCTTGACTGTGCAAGTATCATGGGCACTCAAATCAGTGTTTGGTTGCATGGGTGCAACCCAATAATCCTACAATTGATAGTCAACTTCCCTTTCACCTAGATCTCAACTGGGTCTCCACTGGATCTGACATGCATGCAACTAATAATAGCAAATCCTTAGTTGCATGTGATATCACTAATTGTGAATTAATTGATATTTAATTCACTTGATCTCTCACTAGTGTATCTTCAGTTACAACTAGCACAACTGAGTTTAACTCACTTAACTGAGTTAAACTGATTACAACCTGCTTTAACTAGTGTAACACTGCACTTTGAACTATGTTATAACTAGAATTACTCTGCATGCCTCACCAACTACATCTAACTCGAAATCCACTAGCTAACTGAGTTTATCAATCTCAGTTAGCTATTTGAAGTCATCATTGAGAATATATTACAATTTATTGTCCATATTAATTAAGGGATAACTAAAATAGACATGCACCCAAAAATAACACTGTGGGCCCCATCCTAGTGTAGGTGCTTAATGCAATAGGCGTGGGTGCTGAAATTTTCTTGTTGAATTTCAACAAGGTAAGGGTCTCATCACTAAGGGTTAGGAGTGCACAATGTGCTCATCACTTAGCTGGAAGTTTAATGTGCTCATGTATTGTACAAGAGGTGAGGACAGAGAAAGACTCCAAAATTGACTAAGTGTGAGATCAATAAGACAAGAGAGTAAAAGCATATAACATGCCTTGTACATGATCACACACACACATACACCCATTCACATAAAAAAAATATGCATAGTACCCAAAACCAACAAGCATACAATGAAATGATACTTGTCTCTGTTGTGAAACCAGCTCCAAAAATAGAAGAAAAGAGAGATCAACACCTAAGAAATCAGCCACTTCGAGGGGGTAACCTCCAATACATTACATAAATGAACAATTCTTGGATGATAAAAATGAAAAAACCTCCTTTCTATATATAGGAGTCCATGGGGCCACAATGTAATCCTAGTGGGGCCACAATGTAATCCTAGCCGACCTAACAATAAAAATTTAAGGGCACAATAATAAAAATATAGGGGTTACAGGGGTACAACAATAAAAATAAGGGGGTTACACTAAAAACAATAATGGACTATACTAGTAATATAGGGACCTAACATGCTAATCTCCTTCAAAAAGGTGTTGTCCTCAACGCTTGAGTAGCTCCGGGTGCTTTTGTATAAAATTCTCATCCTCCCATGTAGAATCTTCAGTGGGTAAGTTCTTCCATTTGATGAGATACTCTGAAATTGATCGATTTCGTAGTTGTCGAGTTCTTGCTTCCGTGACTGCTTCAGGTTCCAATATGGTTTTTCCTTCCTCATCAAGTTCTGGCAATATTGTTTGAACTGGAAGTTTGTCCCCTATAACCTTTTTTAAGCATGAAACATGGAAAACTGTATGCATTCGCGAAGAAGCAGGAAGCTCCAATTTGTATGCCATAGCACCAATATTTTGCAAAACCTTGTAAGGACCATATTAATTTGGCGATAATTTATTATCCTTCTTAGCTTGCTTGAGGGATATTTGTTTGTATGGCTGTAGCCGTAAAAATACCTAGTCTCCCACATCAAAACTTCTCTCACTGCGATGTTGATCTGCCTGTTGTTTCATTCGATTTTGTGCCAGATTTAGGTTATCCTTTAAGAGTTGGAGAACTTCTTGTTGATGCTCGATGTGATCCTCCACTGCTTGAACCCTAGAATTTTCCCTTAAAGAAGATGTGATGGAGGGTGGATGATATCCATAAAGTGCCATAAATGGGGTCATTTTTGCAGCAGTATGGAAGGAAGTATTATACCACCATTCAGCAAGAGGTAACCATTTGACCCATTGTGCTTGCTTATCAGATATCCTTCCAAACATTTATTCACTATCTCTGTTTGGACATCGGATTGAAGATGATAAGATGAACTATGAGCTAGTTGAATACCCAAATAAGAAAATAATTCCGTCCAAAAATTTCTTGTAAAAATGGGATCTCCGTCAGTTACAATAATCTTTGGGTTTCCATGTAGCTTTTGAATTGTTTTCATAAATGCAGTAGCAACTGTACTCACTTTAAATGGATGAGATAATGCACAAAAGTGTGCATAATTGGTAAGTCTAACAACTACCACCATGATGACACTCCTTCCTTCAGACTTAGGTAAACCTGTGATAAAATCCATTGAAATATCCTCCCAACGTTGACTTGAAATATCAACTATTTTTTGCTGGAAAACCAAACATTCTGCCACAAAATTTTGAATATCAGATTTAAGGCCATCCCAAAAAAATTCTTTCTTCACCCTGTGGTAACTTTTTAAAAATCCTGAGTGTCCTCCTAAAGGAGAAGTGTGTAATTCCAAAAGAATATTTTGTTTTAATTGGGAATTCTTTCAAATATATAAGTGATCTTTGTACCATAAGGAATAATTTTTCCAACTAGATGTATCATATGTACTAGGATCTTGCTGCAACTTTTGAATGAGAGTCCACACTTCTTCATCCTTCTTCCATTCATCCCTTGCTTCAACTATCCAATCCAGTTGGATAATTGAAATGGCACAAAGAAATGCTTCCACCTCTTCATCCTTTCTTGAGAGTGCATCTGCAAAAACATTTAGCTTCCCTTTTTTGTAGATGATTTCAAAGTCATAACCCAACATCTTTGTGACCCATTTTTGCTGCTCTTTTGAAGATAGTCTTTGTTCCAAAAAGTTTTTAAGAGTATCATGATCAGTTTTTACCTTGAAGTGTCTTCCCATTACGTAGGGTCTCCATTTCTTTAGCGCATGTAGTATTGCCAACATTTCCTTCTCATAAATAGCCTTTTGTAAATAATTTCCTTTGATTGAAAGACTTTCAAAAGAAATGGTCCTTCCTTCTTGCATTAAATCAACACCAATTCCATTTCCTGAGGCATCACATTCCATAATAAAGGTTTTTGTGAAGTCTAGCGTAGCTAAGACTGGTGCTAGGCACATTACCTCTTTAAGATGTTCAAAGGCCTTAGTTGCTTCAGGAGTCCATGAAAATGCATCTTTCTTCAAAAATGTTGTTAGAGGTGCTGTCATTCTCCCATAATTCTTAACAAACCTGCGATAATACCCTATTAACCCGAGAAATCCGCGCAACTACTTTATGGTTGTGGGGACTTTCCATTCCTTAATGACTTTAATTTTGTTAGGGTCTACCTTAACACCCTCGTGAGATACAATATGACCCAGATATTCAACCTCTTGTACCCCAAAGAAACATTTGGATGTTTTTGCATATAATTGTTTCTCCTCCAATAGTTTGAGCACCCTGTCAACATGTTGAACATGATCCTTCCAAGACCTGTTGTAGATTAGTATATCATCAAAAAATACTAGCACTAATTTTCTAAGGAAGGGTTTGAAAATGGAATTCATCAACCCTTGAAATGTAGAAGGTGCATTGGTAAGGCCAAAAGGCATGACCAATAATTCATAATGACCCTCATGAGTTCGAAATGCTGTTTTTGGAATATCTTCAGTCTTCATTCTAATTTGATGATATCCTGAACGAAGATCCAACTTGGTAAAATAAATTGCTCCATGTAATTCATCCAATAATTCATCAATCAGAGGAATGGGAAATTTATATTTAATGGTGAGCTTATTGAGCTCCCTATAATCCGGACACATTCGCCATGATCCATCCTTCTTGTGTACCAATACTACAGGAGCAGAGAAAGAACTTTGACTAGGTTGAATTATACCCGCCTCTAACATTTCCGCAATCATACGTTCAATTTCGCTCTTTTGGAAGTAAGGATATCTATAAGGCCGGATGTTTGGAGGAACACTTCCTGGAATCAAATGAATAGCATGATCATGATCACGGATAGGTGGGAGTCCTTTGGGAGTTTCAAACACCTTGGAATGATTGTCCAAGACTTGTTGGAGATCTGCAGAAATAGATGATTTTGATGTTGGAACTTCTAGTGAGCATAATTGTGCAATTACGCCCCGTTGTTCTTTCTTTAGAAGCTTTGTCATGCCATTAGAGCTTATTATCCTTCCTGGCTTCCCTTCAATACCCCGTAATTCGACTTCCTTTCCTTCTGAAAATAATTTCAAGAAAATTTCTTGAAAATTAAAAGCTACCGTCCCCAAAGATTGTAACCATTGTACTCCTAGTACAACATCGGCACCTCCCATAGGAATGGAAAGCATTGGACTAGTCAATACATATTCCCCCATGGTTAGCTTGATATTATGGCATTTTCCAGAGAAATTTATAGTTCCTCCATTTGCAACCATCACTTGACATTCTAGTGCTGGTTATAGGAAACAATTCAATTCCTTGGCTACCTTACAATGAATAAAATTATGGGTACTACCTGAATCAATCAACACTATTACCTTTTTCTTCTTGATATGTCCTTCTATCTTGAGAGTTTGAGGAGTGGTAATTCTTGCCAATGCATTACATGATATGGTCAGACTCATTTCTTCTTCTTCTAGGGTTTCTTCCTGGTGTATATCCTCTACTTTTGAAGTTTCTTCTTCATTTTCTGCCTCCTCTTCACATTCTATGTAAAGTAATTTCTTCTCAGCGCACTTATGACCTTTAGTGTATTTGATATCACAACTATAGCAAAGCCATTTTGCTCTTTTTTCTTCCAATTGTTGTGGTGTCAACCTTGTAGGTTGTGGAAGTCTAGGAGTAGCAACACTTCCATATTTGTAGATGTGAGTGGTAGGCTTCCTTGTCGCCATAATTTTACATTCAATTTTTCTTGCCAACCTGAATGCCTTCTCGAATGAATCAGGTTCCCAAACGTGAACTTCATGTTGGATGTTATCCTTTAAATTCCCTATGAAGATATCAATCCTGTGTTCCTCTGGAATATCAGTTACCCTTATATTCAATTTTTGGAAGTCCTCAATGTGCTCCGCCAATGAACCCTTTTGTTTGAGATTTATCAATTGGCTAAAGAAGGTGTTTCTCTTTGTATTCTCATAATGTGCTATCATTTCCTTCGTAAAAATTGACCAAGTGACAATTTTTTTACGGGAGCAAAGCCATCGATACCATACAAATGTATTTTGTTCCAAATGTAAAGTTGTAATGTGTAACTTTTGTGTGTTTTGCACATTATTGAATCAAAATATTACTCCATCTGTAGTATCTATGTTACAGGATCCTTCCCATAAAACTTCCTCATATCCATCTTTGGAATATGGTAGTTCTTCAATCCAACATTAGAGTTTACGAAATCAAGATTAACATTTATTTTGTTCTCATCATGAGTTTCCTCTACTATCTTTTCACCATTAGGAATCATTTCTTGTATCAACTTTGTCAAACCTTCAATGTCTTCTTTTAGATAATTCTTCATTTTTTCCATGTTGTATTTCATTTTTTCTTCCATGTCCTCCATCTTAGCTTCCAAGCAATCCATATTAGTTTCCACGCGATCCATCTTAGCTTCCACGCCTTTCTTCAAACCATCCATATTATTCTTCAAACCATCCATCTTCGCTTCCATGCCTTTATTCAAAACTTCCATTTCATTTTTTGCTGCTCTTTGCGAGAGCGAAATTTGGTGCACTTGCTCTTGTAATTTTGATAGATCATGTTTCAATTTTTCATCTTCATGAGTCATAGTAGAGTATTCTGAGAGATTAATGGGTGTTGAATTATTTTTATGAGGCATTTCAGAACCCAATACTTAATTATATGCTCAAGAGGTCCTTGGAATCACTTCAAATTGATTTTTTACACAACAATTATGCAATTCGGAAACAAATACACACCTTTTTCTTGCTTTTGAGGAGCTCGATATTGAAACTGAATTATTTATGCGATTTCAGATCTTCAATATCTAGAATTTTGCCCTAGGGTAGCCCTCTTAATCCTCTTTCGAATGCCACAGGTCTGACCTGATTTGGATTCTTCAAGACAAAATTATGTCCAATCTCCCACAATGACCTAATTATGGACTGGTTCAGTAGAACGAACTTGTACGATTTTCCACGTGTCACTGTTTCCTTCTTCAGCTATGAAATTGATAGAAAAGCTACTACAGTCCTTGTACTTGTGGCCACTTTTTACATCATTCCAATCCGATGCTCAGAGAGAGAGTTATGAATATTTTCCCACGATCACCTCTTTGAGATGAAATTCGGGAGCCTGAAAAAGCCCTAACTTCCACAGATCATATCTTCGAAAATATTGTGAACCAAGCTCTGAAATTTTACGATGATGTTCCTCAAGATTTATTCTTCACGATCTAAAAATTTCATCTTCTTAACCTTCTTAGAAAAAAATTTATAGCGAAAATTCCACGATGACTTGTTTGGAGCAGCAAAACCCTAGAATCCAAAGCTCTGATACCAAATGTTGTGAAACCAGCTCCAAAAATAGAAGAAAAGAGAGATAAATGCCTTAGAAATCAACCACTTCAAGGTGGAAACCTCCAATACATTACATAAATGAACAATTCTTGGATGATACAAATGAGAAAACCTCCTTTCTATATATAGGAGTCCATGGGGCCACAATGTAATCCTAGTGGGGCCATAATGTAATCCTAGCCGACCTAAAAATAATAATTTAAGGGCACAATAATAACAATATGGGGGTTATAGGGGTACAACAATAACAATAAGGGGGTTACACTAACAACAATAAGGGACTATACTAGTAATATAGGGACCTAACAGTCTCCAAGTACGACACTTAATATATATATTTATGACAAAAGTGTTGAATGTAACCAAAACGTGTGCTATGCTATGGGAGATTGTCCAACATATGCTCTTATGAAAGAGAACATCAACTAGTGCAAAAGAGTGTGCTGGATCTACCTCTAAAAGGTGGGACAAGGTTCTCTCAGGATATGCGAAAGCGACACATGAAAAATAAAATAAAAAACACAAGTGATATATGCAAGAATGAAAAAAAGCAAAACAAACACTTGCAAGGGTAAAATAAAGGAATATCGACTCTTGCAAAAGTAAAAGTGACAATTGAGAAACTCACCCGGTTGATGGCCCACTTGCAACCACGAGCGAGATAATGCTCCTTGTGATCCAAAAGTTTGCGGAGCTTAAAGCAAAAGATGAATGTGAGATGATCTCTGGGTTGGACTCTTTATATAGGGAGAGAAGACATGCAATTAGGGTTAGGATTTGTGAGGGCGCTTAGTGCATGTTAGGAAACTGCCAGTTAAGAGTGAATTGAATGCCACTAAGAGGTCTAACAATATTTACTTGAATAAGTACACTGTTACTATCAACAAAGAGTGCACAATCACTATCTGCATATGATGCCCTTGCACTGTCACTGGGAACTATGCAATCACTGGAAGTGAGAAATGAAAAATCATTGTGGGAAGGGACTGTGAAATCATTGATGGTAAGGAATGCACAATGAATATAAGAAAGGGTTATGTAGTGACTATCGCTAACAACTGCAAAATAACTGTTGGCAAGGATTATGTAGTGACTGTCTCTATGGACTGCGCAATCATTGTTTCTAGAGACTGCACAATCACCAAGGTATGTGTTAGCTTGTGGAGAAATCAAGAGTTGGGCATGGTGTAAGAAAGTAGATAGATACTTAGAATCCATAAAGGAATACTTGAACCCTTAGACCACATGACCGAGCATGACCTTAATGGATTGATGGCATGATCATAAGGAGGCTCCAAAATTTGAATGTAGGAAAAATTTGGAGGGTGTCGTAGTAGCGAGACATTGGAAGAATCCAAACTTCTTTATTTAGGTATAACATTAAAAAAGAGGTATAGCCTTCTGGAAGTATTGTCTCATCCTATTGATCACCCTATATTCCTTAATTATCTTAGTTATAGATGTAGTCTCTTCTATTCCTCTTGTTGTCTTAATTCATTTCACAAGACTAGTCAAAATTTAGTGGTTTCTATTAGGGAGTAGGAGTTTGTAAATTCCATGAATTTAAGATTTTTATAGTTTTATTATCATCTCTAGTGTTTCTCTACTTCCAGCAGTCCTCTTCAGTACACCTACAAAGTAACTTCAAGGAATCACAAGCATTGCTTCATCGCCAACGAGCCGCTTCAGTACCCCAAAGAAGTTTCTTGCTTCGCCTCTATAGCAAGAGGCTCATTCTACAACCTAGTATGAGGGGACGTGTAAGTTTTCCAGTCCATTAGTTCCCTTTTAAAATAAAAATAAAAAATAAAAATTATGTTCTACATAGAAAAATATTGTCGTCTCTAATAAAAAAATGAATATGTTGTAAAGTAATTAGAAGTAAAAAAAATGTGTGAGTAAGATGTTTAAATCTTATACTTTTCAAAAATATTTTAACAAAAAATTTAAATAAACTATTTGAAGATCTATGTTAACTAATTTATGTGGATATCAAATTCATATATATTTATATATATAAAAATTTCCAAAATACAATATTTTAATGTTATTTATAAAAATATATTGAATGTGAGTTATCAATTTATATATATATATATATATATATTTTGTGAACTTGGTAGTACTTATCTATTCATTATCTATAAAGTAGGTTACAAAAATACGTGTTCCCGATGACCTCAACCTGCCCAAAGGAAACTAGGTCTGTTGGCCATCGGTCTACATTAAATGTCATCCAGAATTTGAATGTTTTGAGCATGTTCAATCGAATTTTAGATCCCATACTATCTAGTATCATACTGCATCTACTGTAACATATGGTTGTAATAAATTAAAAGCTACTCGACATCATAATGACATAATAACAAAAATCATAGAAACTTCAATCCTCTAGTCATCAGAGGAATCCACTAGTGGTAGATCCCTCACGCTTGAGCTTGGAATTTCTTGCTGCTGCATGCTCTGCAACATCTTCTCCATGCGACCCAGCTTGACATTTTGGTGAAACAACTGCACCTGCATAGACTAGAATTTCTTTTGGATCACCTGCAAACTTGGTTCATCCTCCCTGTTCTGTGGAAGTCCCTGTTGGATTGGTTCCTCACACTGCTGATTGTTTTCTGACATTGCTCTTGCCAGAATTTTTTTCATTATCCAGTAAGTTTAGATGACTTGTCTAAACAGAAACATATTGCCTCTTGTGTTTCTTGGGTTAATCAACAGAGGTTCCTAGGCCTCTTCTTGCATTTATTCCCTGCCCTCTCTATCTCTCAGCTCGTTTTCCCACCTATAAATTTTAGCTTTCACCAGCACAGGCGAGCCTTCATAGTATGCATGAATAATATTCTGCATTGTCTCTGCCCCCATTTTTATTCCCCTTTTTAGAGGAGTCCGGATCGTGCTCGCTGCAGCCAACCTTTTCCCTTTGCCACAGTCCTCTCGGCCTGCACGACCCTTCCTTCTAGCCTCCCCTTCTTTCTTAATTTCCCTGATATCGTCAGTTTCAGATCGCAACCTAGCCGTGACCAATCACTCCCACTGCCTATTTGGCCACACAATGATTGCAACCTTGGTCGCTTGGCTTTCTCTATGGCCTGCAGAGATAACAAGGCCCCAAATTAAGTTAGCGGTGGTGCTCTGCCATAATTTCATGCCCGAATTCTCCTGGCCCATATTTATCTTGGAAAAAGGAAGTCTTGCAGGAGTTACAGGTTTGTAGGGAAGCATCCTAGAAGGGGACCCCCCATTCCTACCCATAATCTAGCGATTCCCCTTCCCCATCTGGCCAGACACTCTGCTAATTCTCCATGGCCTAACATGGCTTGTAAAATGGGTTGCCTTGCGCCTCATTCTACTTTTAATCCCATTGAATTAATTCCCTCTTTCGTAGGGTTTGCTTCGCATGTCCAACCAACCTCCCAAATCTTCATGGAAGTACCCTCTCCCATCTTCCCCTCTCACGAGTGTCTCATCCACTTCCCCTCCTAAAGAAATCTACCTGCCATGCCAAAAAAATTAGCTCACTGCTGCCAATCTATAGATAACATGGGATCCGCAGAATTTCGAAGGAAGCCATCAACCAGGGTTCTCTCCACGCTTAAAGGATGCAAGGGGTTTTTCTATAGGGGTTTACTTAGTAGAAGGACAATACCAAGGGCCATACATCAACTGTGCATGTGCCCATTGAAAAGAACAACAAACGTATCTGACCTTCACTTTTCAAAACAATTCATAATACAAACTAAAACCATTCCAACCATATTTACTATCATAACCCACCAAGACCGCATTTGACCCACTACGATATCAATCATAGTGAAGGTCTGGGAAACATACCATCTTTTACACCAGTGCTGTTGAACTCCCAAGCTCCTCTCATTTTGCAGGCTCTGCCTCCTCCCCATTCTGCTATGGAAAATGGGCGGTTGCGTGCGCTGCATGCATACCTTAATCTCTCGGTTTCCAACCTTTGCCTTTGATGGGAGCCAGCTAGCCCACCTCCTATCTCTCATTACTCCGTTCGTGTGGCGGCTTTGGTTTCCTCGTCGGCCTTCCTCTCTCTTTGCCTAGCCCATCATCCACGTGGGGGATGTCTAGAGCCTCCTTCCTAGTCACACCCCGATTAGGGGTATTAATTAAATATTTTAATATGAATTAATATTCACATATACTTAAAAATATATTAATAATAAACAACTATTTTAATTTGTGTAAATGTTTCGATGTACATGTTATGTAAAATATTTTAATGTCAATTACATACCAATTAAAAAAATTTATGTATATATCACAAAAAAATTAAGTTTTTATGGTTCAAATGTTTATTTGGTCCTATATATACACTATTTGCCATTCAAAAATACAATTTAAATAATGAAAAATAGCATGTTGTATTTTGCGCTCTAAAGAAGTTTTCACGTGAAGAAATTTGATCCCTCTCGGCTCATGTTAGATCCATAATTAAGGGCGGAATGGGGATACCGAATTATTCTATGAGCAAGAGAGGATTTTCCCTGTTTTACATAGACTCTTATATGTACCTCTGAAATTAGTCTGCTCACTTAACTTTTCTCCTTTCCCTTTTGTACTTGATTGAGATGACATGTTAAAACCAATGAATATAACATTTCGATTCAAGTAATGAAGATCCTATAATAGATATGGGCGTTGTAGACCCGCTTTCACTTTCGCTCAAGATGAAACATATTGTTCATACATGCATCATTGACCTTAAAGGTTATTTAATCCCAAACAAATATGAGGATGAAAATTAAGGCAAGTGTTGTTAAATGTCACAATGCCCTTTTAGCCTTTCGCCCCATTACCTTAGATCCAAACAAAGGAACTTTTATACATGATCTTATTAAAAGAAAACATGTAAAAAGAGACATAAGAAAAGTAACATGAAATAAAATGAAAGAGAACAAGAGAGAAATGTTGACCTGTAAAGACATGCGAGGAACAAAACTCAAAAGAGAAAGAGGGTGTGGAAAATTACTGTAATGTGATGCAAAAGTAACTAGAATGCAACTAAAATTAAACCTAATCTATCTAACTAGAAGGTTAGGATAATGTGAAATCAAAATTCCAATGTGGCCACGAGAGTTTCTCTCAAGATGTAAGCAATTAGCACCATGATGAAACAATGTGCATAAACAAAAATATTTACCTAAATATCCCGCACAAAGGTCTTTCATATTAGCAGAAAAGTGTGCCATACATGCTTATTTTAACCAATCTACAATTAAACATTCATTGTTTTTTTCATTCTTAGCAAACATCAAGTAAGATCAAAACTTATTATTAGCGACAAAGCTTGCTATGTAAGAATTTTCTAACCAATATGCGATTCGATCATGGATTTCGTTACAAAGAGAATATTATGTGGAAAATTTGATCTGATCCTTTTCAGAAACCTTGTCAAGATTGTGACAACCTAACATAACCATTAGTGAAAGATGAAGTGTCTCAAATTATTGACAAGCATCTGAGTAGTGAAGTGATGAATCATAAGAATTGATGGCCTTGATGAAATCAACAAATGTAAAACAAATTTATCATTAGATACATTAGTGGGAAAATGATTAATTGAAAGAAAGTTGTTAAGGAGAATATTATGATTATATGGATCAATTTACGCATAATATTCTCAATTATTCAAAAATAGAGATAGGTTGATTTCAAAATTTTTACACATGATTTGAATAACAAAATCATTCTCCTCATATGATAAGTATAAAAAATCATTACCTTGTATCTAATTACAAAATAAACCACCAACATGAAACTTGAAATGATTAAAAATAAATGCATGTATAGAAAATCCAGGAAACTAGTTAGTATAAAAAGAATAATGAGAAAAATATGACAACAAATTACAATGCGTTGAATAAGATTTAATATTTATATCAAATTTGGAAATTAAGTTTTCAAGTTGAGGATTTTAATTCACCAAATAACTTAATAATTCACTAACACTCAAGAGGACAAATTGTGCTAGAACGAAAATGATTAGATTCATAACATTCACAAGAAATAATAGGAGTTGATTGTTCATAGAAGCACTTAATAGATACAAATACTTTTGTGAATGATAATATTTGTCTTAATAATCAGAATGATAGGCGTGATATCTTTGTGCATGCATGAAATATATACATTCCAATCCTGGGTTTGATACAAGAGGTTTACATGAATATGAATTAACCAAAATAGAATCCTTTTTCCAATCAGAAGCCCAATATTGAAAATTAGGAAAACCAACTTTTCAAAACTGAAAATAGTTCATGAACAAGTTTGCATCCAATGAAACAATGCGAAGAAAATAATTATGTGAGAAAATACGAATGTGGCCTAGTTCGAGGATCCCATCAGGATTGTGAGAACCTGACATAACCATCAATTAGAGTTGAAGCGAATCACCTCCCTAACATGTTTGGGAAATTTCAAATGTTGAATAATTATATTTTTAGAACTAAATTAGATCATGAATTGTATGTGGACAACTACTATTAGTTGTTTCAACAAGATATCTACTATCAAGATGGAAACCATCTACATCGTCGGTTTGATCAGATTTTTGAAGCTCAACAAATAGATTACTGAAGTTAAAAGGTTATTTTGATTCCTTACCTAAGGATGTATAGAGAAGATAAATTTCATGAGCAACATGAACTGAAGAATTGTCCTAAAGCAAGACTGCAAAATTGCAAGGAATGGAGTGGATGCTCAATGATTTCATTGTTTTATTCATCATCATGTGTGACACTACCACCCTGTGCCAATTCAAAATTATGCTCATTAGATTGTGAATTTGAAGAGCATGGCATATTTTCATTACGAGTTGATTCATTACAGGCGGTAACACACAAGGGATAGTGAGCTGAAGAAGAAGTTCCCATAAGAAAATATTCTTCGACTAGATCAAATTCTAGATTTAAATCATGCAAGTCGAAGTCTTCTTGAGAAATCAAAATATTGGTCTATGTGCCTAAGAATTCATCACCATATATATTAGTGGAGCCATTGTCATCAGAATGATGGTTGTCCAAGTCTTTATTTTGATTAAGCATCTTGATTTTATTTGAATGATTTCCGATATCACAAGATTCTAGATTATCCAAGAATAAAGAAACACCATATCAACATAGAGGACTTTGAATGAGGGTGGAGAGCTTAAAATAATATTCACCCTTATAATCCTCTACTTGTGAAATGTGACCAACTTGTACCTGATCACGATTTGGAACAACACGTTGATAATCAATAATATTTGAAGAACTTGTTGGTAGAGTGGATTGAGCAAGCGAATCAAGGTACAAAGAGCGATGAGATATAGATAATAGAGGATGACATGTATCCCTTTAAGAAACAATGTTTTTAATGATATCAGTTTCAAGATGTATATTATGTACATTGATGTGATCTTAGAATCAATGGTTCAAACTTAACCTTAGGCTCCATGTGTTTATTGGAAAATTCAAATTTTTCCTGGATAAGGTCTTGATCACGGAAAATAGAAGAAGGTGGAGGAGGCAGATCAACAATTTATTTTCATATTTTTGGACTTCAACATGAGAATAAAATACCACCTTGTTTGGTAATGAAAAAGGAGGAGGACAAGGGAAAAAGGGGGAGTATATTCCTCCTCTGAGGGTTGGGGTTCCTCATGATCGAGAAAAGTTGGAAGAGTAAAAGCAACCAAGGATTCAAATTCAAATTGTTTCGAGGATATTTGAACCTAACATTGAAAATTTTCATGAATAAATCCAAATCCACATCTTCTTTAGGAAACTCATAACATAGGTGAATAAATCTATCAGTAAAATCCACTACTAATTCATCAATATTCATTCTAAGTTTACTGAGACTTTTATAAAAATATCAGTAACCATACCTGTCAAAGGATCGATGAAGCTCCTCGAAGATTTGTTCAAACGACTGAATGGAAGTGACTGATAAGGTATGACACCACTGCTTAACTCAACCTTCAAGTGTGAGGGTAAAAAGTGTAGAAACAACCTCTTCACAATTTATTTCATGAAAACCATAAAATTTGAGAAACATTAGTCTATGCTCTAGAATAGATGTTTTACACTCACCATCAAACTTAAGATGTGACAAGTCATCTATTAGTTCCATAGGGATTGAAATATTCACATTCTCAGAAAAAACAATCCAAGATTTAGATTTGGGAATGAGCCATTCAATATGAGAGATTCAAAGAAGACTCAATAGGCTCAACGTGTCACCTCGCCTTCCTTATAGCACCAAATATATTGATGGTGTTTGATGCCGCCAAAAGTAGGCGTTTAGTCAATTTAATGTTCTTAAATTGCTATCATAAATTATCGACCGAAGTTGGTAATCTTATGAAGTGAAAATGCAATATATATGTTAGAAACCTTTCTTACTTATTTTATTATGATAATTTTATATGTGAAGATCATTTTTGAAGATGTCCTAAATGAATTTAAGAAACTGAACTATAATTCATGAGATAAAACTAAATCCAAGTGTAACTGTGTCCCTAAAAACTTCAACAAAAATCTTAACTAATTTATCTGTTAGTAACCAATGATGAATTTGAGAAAACTTTAAAATTCCGGAAAAGAGGCAACATTAATATTTTTGTGTCTTTTTTGGAATTTTATGTGAATGAAACTTGAATCAAGGAACCACTTAGAAAATATTTACATTATTATGCTCAAAAAGGAAATTCCTAAATCACTATTAAAAAACAAGACTATTTAAACTTACAAAAATAATTTAATTGAAAAATCAAAAGGAAATTCTAAAATATGTCTCTCAAAAGAAGAACTAATCTAAAACAAATCACTGATGCTTAAAATAAACTATGATTATCTCTGTGTTATAAATATTCAGAAAATGAAACTACATCAAATGATAAAAGAAAATTACTTGAACATCTATTCTAACAAGATGAAATTTGGGAAATGATTATAGCATCTACAATGAAAAAATTAAACCAAGCACCTATATTATGAAATTCTGGAAATGATGATAGCAACTAACGTAATGAAAAAGATAAAAAAAACATCTATACTACATAAGTTTGGAAATAATTGCAGTTTCTAACATGAAAAATGAAATCAAAAGCAAGACATATATCTACGCTACAAAATATAGTGAAAGCATAAACTAAGAAATAAAGATGAATCTATGAATAACATCTAATTATAAAAACAAAAAGAAATAAAACAGAACCTATTATATTGTAGGGGCCCTCCACAACATATGCCTTCTAGTATAAACATTACTAATTGCGCATTGAAACTCCAGAACACTTCTTAATTCAATTTGGAAATAAAAAATAGTTTAAATGAGATTATAATCATGCATGCATTGGCAATACAATTACTAGCCTGATATTTATAAAAGCTTATAATTAATTTTCTTGAGGATTTTACGCCTATCTGTACTAGAAAATTTTATCTCAAAATCTAAAATAGAAAGTAGAATTTCGTTTCTTCACGATTTTCTGCGTGGCAGATCAAATCGTGAAGCGTTATGGCTTCAGACTCCTCTCTCAATTTAGCACCTGGTTGACCATTCCTTTGACCGCATATCTGGGCACTTTCCTTGATCTAAAATAGATCTGAAATAATATTGAAGTAAAACAAAATATTTTCCAATAATGAATTGATTGTTAACTCGATCACTTAGTGTGGAAGACTGAAGGAAAGCAATTGATTTTATGACTTAATCTAGAGATTAAGAAGCATCATTAAACATGAATTTACAACAAATAACAGAGATAGAAGAGAACAGACATTGATTACGGATTTCGTCCCTATTGGACTATGTCTCCGAGTCTGCTTTCAAGATGGGCGTATGTTTTATTAAGGATTGATCCAAGGAAGTATTTACACATAAATAAACTAGACTGAACATGCTTGAAGGCACCTCTAGTCTCTGTCAATAGAAAGCTCTCTCTCCTATCTTTCCAACGCCTATCTCAGTTCCCAATTTTGCCTCCTGACGACCAAGAAACAATGAAAACACAACTGCCTCTCTCTTACAGAATTCTGACTTCAAGTCTTCAAAACACTCTTTTTCTTTCCATCACCTGAGTTGGAGCCCAAATATTGTTGGATTGCTGTATTAGAATTATTTTCACCTTTCTTTTTTTGAAACTTCTTTGGTCTGAGTTCTAGGTGAATTTTCCAACATCTCGCTTCATCATGTCCGATCCTCTGGCAATGAGAATAAGTAGGTCTTTCACCTTCCTTCCGAGATGTCACTATTTTGTTTCCCTTCGAACTGCTCTTCCTCTTGCTGTCTTTGGAATCCTTGATTTCCAACTGTTTGGATGCTTTCTGTGAAAAATTGAATAATCTTCCACTTGATTCAATATGTATGGCTTGAACACACACTTCATCAAAGTCATTAGGATTAAACATCAATAACGTATGTTGTAAATAAGAATGTAAACTTCCATTGTACTTTAATAAAGTTTCATGTGTATCCAATGGAATATCAAGTTCCAAAGATTTCTTCCTGAACTCCTGAGTAAACACGTGAACATTCTGCCCTTTACCTTGCCTCAAATGCTGCCAATCAATAACAACTTTCTGCATGTATCCCAAAGGATATAATTTTTTTCTGAGAGATTTTGAAAACTTTGACAATGAAGAGATGACTTTACCTTTCCGATTTAAATCTACTTATGTTTTACTTTCCCACCAGATTAAATCTGTTCCCCCCATTCTAAGTGTAGCTAACTAAATTTTTTTTCTTTCATCAGAAATGCTTTGAATTCTACAACACACTTCTAACTGTTAATCCAGTTATCTAGCTTTTCAGGATTCATTTCGCCGTCATAGATAGGTAGTTCAAATTTTACATCAAGTTTCAAAAGAGATGATTTTTGAGGTTTCTTTTCTGTTTCAGAATCTGAATTGGGAGAAGAAGAAGAAGATGATGATGAAGATGATGGAGGAGAAGGAGGTTTATCCACTTTTCCTTTTGCCTTGTCCTTCTTCGATGCCTTTGAAGAAGAAGATGCATCTATTACCTTCTTATATTCATAGAGTTCTCCCAACATCCGCTGCATGTTCAAAAACATTTGCTGAATATGTTCTTCGCCCATGACCTTCACTTTACGAGTTTCACCTGCATCGGGTCCTCCCATTTTCGATTATTGAGTGACTTTCCACTTTCCAAATTTTGAGTCTATCTCCTCAAGCATTCCTTCTCCACATCACAAATTTGACCTGGTTAACATTCGTTGGAAAAAATCCTACAACACACTCTGCTCTGATACCAAAATATATGATCTGAAATAGATCTGAAATAATATTGAAGTAGAACTGAATATTTGCCAACAGTGAATTGATTTTTAACTCGATCGCTTAGTGTGGAAGACTGAAGGAAAGAAATTGATTTTATGACATAATCCAGAACTTAAGAAGCATAATTAAACATGAATTTGCAACAAAGAATAGAGATAGAAGACAAAAAACATTGATTACGGAGTTCATCCCTGGTGGACTACGTCTCCGGGTCTGCTTTAAAGATGGGAGTCGGTTTTATTAAGGATTGATCCAAGTAAGCATTTACACAGAAATACACCAGACTGAACATACTCGCAGACACCTCTGGTCTATGTCAACATAAATATCTCTCTCCTAGCTTTCCAATGCCTATATTGGTTCCTACTTTTTCCTTTGGACGACCAAGATACATTGAAGACAAAATTGCCTCTCTCTTATAGAATCTGAATGCAAGCTTCCAAAAACACTCCCCCTTTTTCCATCATGAACAAAGATGGTTTTTATAATGCAGGTTCAGGTTCAACCTTGAATTCTCTGGTCCATAATTGGAATATGGTTTTACATTGAATGAGCATTGATTTCTCGGTCTAATAGAAGTGAAACACCTTGACATTAGGTTACATGGTGGTTTGATTTTAAACTTAGCGCATGTCATAACAAAAAACCCAAATATAAAATTTAGGATAAAAATAACTCACTAACAGTCTGGATAAACGACAGAGGCTCTGATGGTCAGTTACCTGCTCCATGTTACAGGTCGACGGAATAACCACTGGCTACCACATTGGTGGTCTAACTCGGCCGTGGTTCCGGCAACTGTGCGGTGACTCCACATGTAATGTTCCTTTTTAGGAATGGCTAGCAATCCATGGCTGGAAAACACATTTTCCAGAAATGGAGGCAGCGGGATTTGAAACTAGGACCTGGATCCCTTAGATCAATGCATCTAAGACTGAAATCCAAGATATTTCTCCGAAAAAATCCTTCTAAGGTGGTTAAACAGATCTACCACACTTAGATGTCCTCAGAAAAATGCCCGGTGAGGGACTGCAACAATGTAAGCACATAGATTGGAAAAGACAATTTTATTCTTGTAGCTATGAACTCATGAAGAAGTAGATAGCCAAAATATATGTTATATAGCAGCAAATTTATGCAATTTGTGGAGGAATCAATCACTCCAGCTAGGCAATGGAAGCCTCAGTGTGACATATACATGATAATGGAAAACACTGCTACATGAAAGTGAGCCTTGGCTAAAATAACACAGTTTATAGGAGTTACTGCTTAATACAAAATGAGAATAGAATGATATGACAATATAAGCTCAAATAAATGAGGGGGAGAAAGCTCTCAACCCCTAAAAACACTAATGCAGTAATAATGCACAATCCTTAGAAGGATTAGCTACAATATACATGAAAATGGAAAATCTGCAAAAAAGCTGGAGTTGCTGGGCAGCAGCTGCAACTCAATAATAGAAATACATGGAGATGGCTGAAGATGATGCTCAAACTGAAACAAACCTCCTCCAATGGATCTCTCAATGCAAGGCTGATCCCGACACTGAAGATTTTACCCTCCAAGAAGCTGGTGCAATCTCTCACTGCAAGTGTGCACTGAAATAACACAGTCTTGAGGATGGATTGTGCTATCTATGATGGGAGATGTTGGCCTTGGTGCCAGGATGTGCAAAATAGCTCTGAAATCCCTTTCACTAACTTCCCGGAGCAAGAGAAACTCCCTCCTCTGAAAGATAAGCCAAAGAGAAGTGTTGTGGAACCCTCCACTGCAATGCCCCAGCAACACTGCGTTATTCTTGAGCAGAAATAACACTGTATCTGAAGAATGGCTTTGGCCTTGAACCAAGATGTGGATAAGATGAAGTGTAATCCTCCAAGAGGCCTCTGAAGAAGGAGAGGAAATCCTAAACAGGAATCCCTCGTGCTAAGCAGCACTGCAACTCTGCTGAACAACCAGAGTGTGCAATTTGTCTGAATAGAAAAATAATCAAATGATCCAAGATGTCCCTCTATGGCTGCCTCCTCCTCTTCTTATACAAGTGAATGCCTCTTTGCCATGGACCCCACACATTAGGGTTTCATCCACAAGGAATCTTTCTCCCTCCAAAATTGCACTGTCTTCTCATGCAAGCTACACCTCTTAGGCAGCGCTGTTGACTTGGTCAAACTTGACTTTGTCCTCATGCAAATTGCCCCTTTTCACACTGAAAGGTGAAAAATAAGATGCTCCAATTATACTTTTCAAATTATGAAGGATCTTATTCCTACTTATGGGCCTTTTACCCATTTTATTCATCTCCTAGATGAAATAAGCAAAAATTAATGTTCCAATTTTCTTCGTGAAAATTTTGGAACATTACAGTCCTCCCCTCTCAAAGATTACTTGTCCTCAAGAAAGTGCAAGGATATATTGAGTTCTTTTCTTCTCCTCACCCGGTATCATCCCTGTATGATGATCTCCTCCAAGGAAAGTGATGCTATCTCATCAATCAAATCTCCACAATTCTCCTCCTCAGCATGTAAGTCAGCTATCAAGCTATCATCATGTGAAAGTGAAATACTCAAGAGGATAACAAAGTGATGTCTAGAGGTCCTTCTGAAGAATGGGATATGAAATATAATGGGAAATATCTTCCCCATATGGATCCTCCATCTCCAAGCTATGAGCCATGCAAAATGAGTCACCTTCCAACCAGGCAACTTCTGAAAGTTGTCATCCACCTTTGGCTTCGGCAAAGTAGGTGGGATGAAAATCTGCACATGGTAAGCAAGGTAGCCTACCCCACGCTATCCATCTCCCCACTTATGATAAGTGTAGAGTGCTGGCTGTCCATGGGCTGCAATAAGTTTTCCCTCAAGTGGCAAGATGAGGACTAGACCTCCAAATATCTCTCCCCCAACGCTGCAAATCAAGCTGGCCCAAGTATATCCATATATGATGAGTTGGAAATCATCATCATATGGCATCATTTCCATCATATCGTTCACCTCATAAAGTGACAACTATGTTGTTAAGGTAACCATATCATATCCCATTCTCCCCTTAGAACATGTAGTGCAAATAGTATGAGGAATTTCTCCCTCAAAGGACACATTTACCCAATGTGTCTCTCTCCCAAGTATGCTCCTCATAAAGACAGAAACAATAGAGCCATAGGGAGAAAAGATGAGAATCATACTTGCTGCCATATGAAACAAATGAGAAGGACAATAGTCCCTCAGGTGTAACCAACGCAGCTTGACCCTCAACTGCAATAGAGACTGCTGAAATAAGTGGCTTCTCAACCACTTTCCTACTACTCCAATCTCCTCATAAGTATGGAGGAAGTGAATGATGTAAAGTGTACAATGATCATGTCCTCCATAATGTATCTCTTCCCCAAGTCCTCCTAGGGAATGGCCATCAATCATGCTTATGCCCTCATCTAAACCATGCGGTCTAGAAAAAAGAATGCTCCTCCTTGGAGCATCATCCTGCACATGTATGGTTAAGGGATGCATACATACATCATACAAATAATCATGTAAACAATAATAAATACCCTTACCATATCTCCTGCTCATACAAGTGGAGATGCTCATAAGTGAGTCTCCTCTCTTCTGCAAAGGGAAAAGAGGTGGCTGTGCTAACTCTCTCAAAGATTCATGTCTCTCCCCCATCTCCATTTGGTCCATGCATCTGCTCACATGTTGATATATCTCCTCCTCAAAGCCCATCCAAAAATACCCCTCCATGATGGTGTGGTATGCTCTCATAGAAAAAGTGGGGCTGAAAAGGAAATCCTCTCGATATGCTTGTAGCGACTTCTCCTTGATCTTGGAAGCTCTAGGAAAGAAGATCCTACCATGATAAAATATGACCCCATCTCTGACTGAATATGCCTCCAGGTGCAACTGGCCATCCAAGATCATGCCAGTAAAAGATCCTTGGAATACTCCACCAACAGCTGGGAGCTCCAATGTGGATCCATCCTCCATAGTGACAGCACTGATGATCTCTTATGAAGAGCATTTTTCATATGGTCATCCTTCTCTCTAACATCTACGATGCCAAAGATGCAAGTTGGAAGGCTGCTAACCTTCCCCTGCTGCTTCTTCCCCAGCGCAGACTCTGAAATGGAAGTGGGTACTGATGATGTTGAGAGAATGCTCTCTCTCTCCTTGAGTCTACCCCAGACTCCCAACGCTGTATCAAGCTCTCTCCAGGTCTCCAACCTCCTGAAATCAATGATTGGTGCCCCAACATGTGAAGCATCTATCCTCCTTTGCTAATCCAGTGGTCTCCCAGGCAAAATGTCTCCATGTAATGAGACATCATCATCAAGAGATGACTGAATAGATGAATGGAGATAACCCTCCATGCTTTCGCTGCGCAATCCAATCACCTTCTTAGGTGCATCAACCTCCATAGATGAATAGGGATGTGTACTCCTCATCTCATGATGTTGGGTCTTCTCCCTACTTCCTCCTTGTGTCTCCATGGTTTCACACCTCCTCAACAATGGCACAGGTAAAACATGAGATGTGCCTTGATGTCCATACATGAGATCCTGGGGACTTCCTTGCAAAGATGCAAGCATCCCTCTATTTGGAGCAAGAGCTCCTCTTTCCTCTGCATTAGGCACTAGATCAACTTTGGATCTAACAGCGTTGTTGCCCTCAATATCTGAAAAATGAGTATGCAACCTCCCAATGATTTGATCCCTCTTTGAAAAAGAGACCCCCATGCCTCTTTACTCAAAAGTGTGAGAAGAAAGTTTCTCCTCCGACAAAGTATGGTGCAAGTTTCTAGCCTCCCTCATGGTTTTCTGAAATGGCATTGTGTTTTTATGCAAGGGTTTTGTTTGAGTTTTCTGATTCAGCTCCTCCATGTGTGTCTCATGAATCCCTCTATCAAATCTTTTCACTAATGCCTTAGTGAAATTTTCATAAGATGAAATGTTTACATTTTTTAAAGAAAAGGATTGAAAGATTCACCAGGCATCAGCCTTACCTCTCAAATGCAGCGCTGCAACTCTGATGGCTTCATCTTCAAAAATGTGGTGGTGCTGCAAGAAGGTATCTAACTCCTCCACTCAAGCTTTGGATGAACATGTAGGTGAACCTTCAAAGGTAGATAGATGAAATCTATCCTGCTGCTCTCTTCCATTCACCTTCATCATGCAAAACTCTGAAAAACTGAGATGATCTCGGAATTTCCGAGTTTGAAACTCATACTCCTCCAGGAAATCACTAAGATTTTTCCTCCTAGCAACCTCTTCTTCTCTTTCCATCTCCCTTCCGGCAATTCTGGGCATGTGACTGCATTGTACAAGATGGTGTGTAGCTGCATGCTCACACTCCTCCAATCTAGAGTTTGCTTTTGAATCAAACCCTCTAGGAGATTCTCTATACTTCCTCTAGATCTCCTCATACTCTACATGGATTATATATATAGATTTGGGAAGAAGCTTGGTAAGCTTATCCCTTTCTTCTTTTTCTTCTCCAAAAGATGGAGTCTTTCTCCTGCTTATTTCTTTGTCTCCTTAATGAGAATAGGAAGTGTAGGGCTCTTCCTCTTCTTTCTGCATATCCTCCTTGGAGAGGTTCTTCATGGATCTGAAATATGATGAGATTAAACTCATCCTCTTCAATATTCTGATCTTCTTGGGCTTAGACTCAGAGGCTGAGCCAAGAAAGCAGCTTCGATACCACTGTAATGTTCCTTTTTAGGAATGGCTAGCAATCCATGGCTGGAAAACGTATTTTATAGAAATGGAGGCAGAAGGATTTGAAACCAGGACCTGGATCCCTTAGATCAATGCATCTAAGACTGAAATCCAAGAGATGTCTCCACATAAATCCTTCTAAGGTGGTTAAACAGATCTACCACACTTAGATGTCCTCAGAAAAATGCCCGGTGAGGGACTACAACAATGTAAGCACATAGATTGGAAAAGACAGTGTTATTCTTGTAGCTATGAACACATGAAGAAGTAAATAGCCAACATATATGTTATATATCAGCAAATGTATACAATGTGTGGAGGAATCAATCACTCCATCTAGGAAATGGAAGCCTCAGTATGACATATACATGATAATGGAAAACACTGCTACATGAAAGTGAGCCTTGGCTAAAATAACACAGTTTATAAGAGTTACTGCTTAATACAAAATGAGAATAGAATGATATGAAAATATCAGCTCAAATAAATGAGGGGGAGCAAGCTCTCAACCCCTAAAAACACTAATACAGTAATAATGCACAATCCTTAGAAGGATTGGCTACAATATACATGAAAATGGCAAATCTGCAAAAATGCCGGAGTTGCTGGGTAGCAGCTGCAACTCAATAGTAGAAATACATGGAGATGGCTAAAGATGATGCTCAAACTAAAACAAACCTCCTCCAGGATTTCTGAATGCAAGGCTGATCCCGGCACTGAAGATCTTACCCTCCAAGAAGCTGGTGCAACCTCTCACTGCAAGTGTGCACTGAAATAATGCAGTCTTGAGGATGGACTGCGCTATCTATGATGGGAGATGTTGACCTTGGTGCCAGGATGTGAAAAATAGCTCTGAAATCCCTTTCACTAACCTCCCAGAGCAAGAGAAACTCCCTCCTCTGAAAGATAAGCCAAAGAGAAGTGTTGTGGAACCCTCCACTGCAATGCCCCAGCAACACTGCGTTATTCTTGAGCAGAAATAATGCTGTATTTGAAGAGTGGCTTTGGCCTTGAGCCAAGATGTGGAGAATATGAAGTGAAATCTTCCAAGAGGCCTCTAAAGAAGGAGGGGAAATCCTAAACAGGAATCCCTTGTGCTAAGCTGCACTGCAACTCTGCTGAACAGTCGGAGTGTGTAATTTGTCTAAATAGAAAAATAATCAAATGATCCAAGATGTCCCTCTATGGATGCCTCCTCCTATTATTATACAAGTGAATGCCTCTTTTCCATGGACCCCACACATTAGGGTTTCATCCACAAGGAATACTTCTCCCTCCAAAACTGTGCTGTGTTCTCATGCAAGCTACACCTCTTAGGCAGCGCTGGTTACTTGGTCAAACTTGACCTTGTCCTCATGCAAATTGCCCCTTTTCACACTGGAAGGTGCAAAATAAGCTGCTCCAATGATCCTTTTCACATTATGAAGGATCTTATTCCTACTTATGGGCCTTTTACCCAATTTATTCACCTCCTAGATGAAATAAGAAAAAATTAATGTTCCAATTTTCTTCACGAAAATTTTGGAACATTACACCGCATGTGACAACACACACACCTCCAATGTTGTCTTCTCCGTGGTTAGATTCTCTGTTGTGGTAAAATTTGACATTTAAACCCAGAATGTGTTCACATGTCTGCAGTTGTGGTTAAACTCCTCTGCGCGGTCAAGCCTGCGGTTTAGACTGATATATGTTTTATACCATATTTATATAGTTTAAAATGGGTCTAAAAGGATTATATGGGTTTATTTACATAGGTTTTGTATAGTTTTAAAACAACACCATGCACTTAGGTTTAGGTCTTAAGAATTGGACCATAGGTTACATACCACTTAGGCTTAGGACTTAGGTATTGGCTTAGCCATTTAGCATAGGTCTTCACCATAGGATTTAGAACCATTAAAAATTAACACCACCTTAGCCTGACATTAAAATTTGACCACATAAGGACATTTAATCATGACTGAAGAAACTGAAGACTTCCTCTTTCATCCATAACACTGGAGAAACTGAAAATGAACTAGACTTTACTATCTATTTGAACTGATGCAAGATCCTCCTCGATCATTCCTGCTTTATTTGGGCTAGATAGATAGGATAGGATCCATGATAAGATCATTTTTCATCTAACCATATATTTCGCTACTCCATTAATACCTCAGAATCTATTGAACTTTGGCAGTGGCTAAAAAAAATCAATCAACGACATAATTGCATTAATTCCATAGCTAATGCAAATTTTACTCTAATAATAAGAAACAATTGAAAATATGAAAAATATGTCATCATAATACTTTACAAAGTCAAAATTTTCTGTCCAACACTTTTTTGAGGTAATGGGGGTGACAAAAAGAAGGAAAAATGAGTGAAAGGATTGTCAAAATTGAGGCAGTCTTGAGGCTCTACATTCCCCTACGAGGAGACCATTGCATGTCCTCATGCAAAAAAAAAACTGTTGATCCTTATTATGCTAGTGCATCTACCCTGAGACTTCTTATAAAACATCCAAATCCAATTTCTTTTCCTTCCTTTTAGTCACAACCATCCTTGGCTTTCTCATAAGGAGTTTATATTTCAGGTTTATGATTTTCCTGTTGAGATTTTTAATTTTCTTCTTCAATTATTTATTTTTCTTGAACCATAAATCCAAATGCAAAGGAGTATTATCATTTATGGTTTTCTCAATCTAGTTCTTCAACTTCAAGGCTTCATGCTCCTATTTAATATGCCTATTTATTATCTCCAGTTCAAAAATATCCTGCCTTAGGATATTCACTATTGGAGGTTCTTGTGGACTATGAGGCCAAGATTCTTCCCTCTGTTATAAAACTAATGTCTTCTCCGCGTCTCTCTTCTCCAAGATATAGTCATAAATTTTCTGCTGTAATGGGTCAATATCTAGGGTCTTTCGACCTAGACTCTGGGTAGGTGACATAGAAGTGGGTGATGGAACCCTGAGTTCCTCCTCTATGTCCACAAATTTTGTTTCTTTTGGAGCTATATTTTTCACTGTCTGGCTAAGTCTAACACTTCTCCTTATTGAAGGAGGTGGGTTTTGAATTTTTACCATATTCTTCTTTATTTTGGAATTTTCTATTTTGTGGATGTATCTTTTCCTTTTTCTCCCTCTTCCTTATTTTTACCAGTTTTCTTCTTAAGTTTCCCCAAAATTTTTGCAATGGGAACTTCATCTTCTGATTGTTCCTAAGGTTGTTGTTCACTTTCAATAGGGTCTTCAATTTTTCTTTTCCTTCCCATTTTTGCTTTGCCACAGCTAGGTTCTTCTTGGTTTCCCTCTTTGAAATGATTTCGAATTAGGAAATTTTTCCAAGTATCCTCTGAAATTTTAAGGTGGAATTCAATAAGAACTTTTATGAACCCATGATGATACATTATGCTATCTATAAACTGAATTCTCTTTTGAAGAGTCCCCGACATTTTTCTCAAGCTATGTAACAAAAAATAGGGAATATTTATTTCACTGCCTTCAAAAAAATTAATCAATAACGTAACATGATAAAATAACATGCATCCAAATCTTCCGTCACAGGTAATAAATTTTTGGATTGTCAATAGAAAATTCCTCCATTTTCCTTTAAGTGTTGTGTGAGGGATTCCCTTTTTAGAGATGGTGGTATCTATACCTTGGTTTTTTAGAAATATTTTCCATTCTCCGCCTTCATTCCTCTGTTTTTGAACCGCCTCTCTCCAGTTCTTGGCAGTCCAGTGGCTTCGGCTATAAAATACTATGTTATTGCAAACTTAACATCTCCAATTTCGACCTCCATCCAATCGAATTCTCTTGAAAATGATTTAGCTACCTCCTTGTGAAATCCTTCGAATTTTTCCACAAAGTTGAGCCACCGTGCCTTCTGTAGTACTTCTTTTACCTATGGGTAACCTTCCATGAATTTCCTTCCTTCCAATTCTGTCCTCACTATCATTCCCATGGCTCGAGAAGTTTTACCTTAAGGCTGCCTCTTGACAGGGTAGGATGATGGTTTTCGGTATGAATGAGAGCGTAAGTGAATTATGCTTTAGAGTGATTGAGGGTGTGAATGAATGAATGAGACTTCATAATTATAGAGAGTATGATTAAGGTTAATAAGAACTGATCGTTATGAGTTGGATGATTTCACCAACGAAATCGGGATTTGATTTTGGAGTGGTCATGTAATGATGAGGGTTAAGTGGCAGAGTTTGAGATTTTATTTTGATTTGACATGATCAACTCTTATTAATAATGCTTTTGAATTGGTGGTATAAAATGACCATATAATTAATATACAAATGTTTACAACCTTATTATTAAATAAAATTTTGCATTTTCATACCTTGAATTTGATGTTTCTAACCTTCAACTGTTTCTCTTTGTCTTGCCTTTAGGGTATTCTTCAATTGCTTCAGTAAAAAAGGTTCTGTTATATATATATAAGCTTCATAAATCCATGTGAAATGAAGATTTCAACAATTCTGTAGCTATATATTTTTATTCTTTTTGAAAGAGAAAAAGGATACAAAGAATCTAGGGTTTTAGAACAAGAATAAAGAAAATGTAAGGTGCCAAATTATTCTTTGGTTTTCAACTTACATTTTCTGCATAAGTATGCCAATCAATGATTGGTTTTCATACTTATAGAAAATGTTTTTTTTGAAATATATATATATATTTTAAATGATAAAATGAAAGAAGACTTTTAACCTTGGGAAGAAGAAGTCTTCTTCACCAACTTTATATCAACATTATCTTGAAAAATATTAACAAATTACTCCTTTGTAAATGGTTTGTGATAGATCCTTAGTTGATTTTCATTTATAAGGAGAGTAACTCTTTCTACATCAATATTGGTTCTGATCCTGACTGCTCCATTATCAAAGACTCTCTCTCAATCTCATAAGGCCCAAGCCAGTGAGTTTTAATTTTCCCTTGAAAATGTTTGAACTTTGAATAAAAAATTAGTGCCCAATATCCTGTTTGAAATTTTCTTTCTTTGATATATTTATCATGCCATTTGGATCTCTGTTGTTGAACTAGACTGGTCCTTTGAATTTCATATTGCCTCATTTCATCAAGCTCATTGATTTGTTCCATTCTATGCCTTTGTGTTTCTGACATGTCAAGTCCTAACTTAACAACTGTCTTGATAGTTTTTATTTGGAACTCAATTGGAAATAAAACTTGCTTCCCATAAACAAGTTCATAGGGAGTATGTCTTGTTGTGCTTCTCCATATGGTGTGGTAGGCCCATAAATCTTCTGGAAGCTTTTCTGCACAATTCCTTCTATGAAAATGTACAATCGTTGTAAGGATTCCTTCAATCACTTTATTAGTGGATTATACTTGTCCATTTTCCTATGGATGATATGGAGTAGACTTCATATGATTTATTTTGTATTCTTATACTATCTTTTGCACCATTCTAGATGTAAATTGAGTTCCTTTATCTGTCACAATTTCCCTTGGGACACCAAAACGAGTTAAAATATCCTAAAAAATAAATGAAACTACAAAATTTTTAGTAGAAAAAGAAAGAGATTTAGCTTCTACCCATTCAGTGACATAATCAGTGCACACAAGAATATACCTCTTTTATCTTGATGGTGGATTGATTGGTCCGAAAAAATCTAAAGCCCATTTTTCAAAAGGTTCGATAAGTACCTGTGGTTTTAAATGCATTTCATCTGAAGGAATAGGTTTCCCCATTCTTTGACAACCATCATATCTCTTACCATATTCCTTGACATCCTTAAAAAGAGAAGGCCAATAATATCCTAAGAGAAGAACTTTGTAAGCAATTATTTTTTCAGTGAAGTGTCCACATGGTTCATCATGACATGCCTTTTGTATCTCAGATATTTCTTATTCTCTTACACACCTTCGGATAATGAGATATGGACCTCTCTAGTACAATTATTCATTTATCCATGAATAATATGCACTCATTTGAATTATCTTTCTCTTTTATCTAGGAAAAAAATATGATGGTAGCTTCCCTATGGCTAAATAATTAGCAATGTATGCAAACCATGGAGATGTAGTAGATATTGCAAAAAGATATTCATCAGGAAAAATATCTTCTACTGGTGTATCGTTGTTATCATTTTGAATTCTAGACAAAAAGTTAACAACTGTGTTTTGTTTTCTAGGTCGATCTAAAATGGTGATATTGAATTCTTGCAATAATAATAAACATCTTGTGACTCTGCCATTAGTGATTGATTTATTCATTAGATATCTTATTGCAAAATTATCCATGTGAATGAAATCTTCATAGCCAGTGATGTAATTTCTAAATTTGTTAATGGCATGGGCAACAACTAAAAACTCCTTTTCAGTAATAGTATAATTTAAGTCTGTAGTAGTCAAATTTCTACTTGTATAGTAAATAACATAAGGATTCAAGTATTTCTATCCCAATACATCTCCCAAAGCTATTTTTGAAACATCGGTTGAAATATGAAAATGAAATTTCCAGTTTGGTCCTCTTAAGATGGGTGCTTCAAAAATATTTTCTTTCAAAGTCTCAAAGGCCTTTTGACAATCAGGATTCCAATTGAATTCACAATATTTTGTAAGAAATTTGAAGAGTGGAGATGCAATCTTTGTAAAGTTTTCTATAAATATTCTATAGTATCTAGTGAAACTGAGAAAACTTCTAACATCTCTTTGACAAGTTGGAACCGATAATTTGGAAATAAGTTCAACTTTAGATGAGTCCACTTTTATTCCATTTTCTGAAATATGGTGTCCTAAAACAATTCCCTCAGTAAACATCATAAGGAATTTTTCATGAATTAATAAGAGATTTTCTTCCTTACATCTTATGAGAACTTTTTCCAAATTTTCAATGGCTTCTTCAAAATAATTTTTATAGACTGCAAAATAATCCATATAAATTTCCACACAATCATGGATTAAATCAGAGAAAATACCCAATACTATTCTTTGGAATGTTGCTGGTGCATTGCATAATCCAAAAGGAAGCACTCGGTAAGCATAAGTTCCCCATGGACAGGTAAAAGTGGTTTTGTCTCGATCTTCTGGTGCTAACTAAATTTGATTATATCCACTAAAACCGTCCAAGAATGAAAAATATTTCTTTCCTACTAGTGTATCTAAAAATTGATCTATGAAAGGTAATGGAAAATTATCTTTTGAGGTAACCTTATTAAGTTACCTATAATCAATACATACTCTCCATTTTCCATTATTTTTAGGAACAATTACTAAAGGTGAAACCCACTGACTGTCTGATGTTGGATAAATAAAGTTCACATTCAACAGTTTTTGTAGTTCCTCCTTTACAATTTCCCTTCAGTTTGGATTCATTCTTCTCCGAGGTTCTCAGATTGGTCTGGCATTCTCTTCAATATATATGTGATGCAAGCAAGTTTCAAGATTAATTCATTTCATGTTAGTGTATTCCCATGCATATGTAGAAGAATGTTTTTCTAATGTTTCTATTAATTTCTTCTTTTGAAGTTCTCCCATATTTTTGTTTAAATTTAAAATTTTACCTGGAAAAATTTCTATTGAATAATTGAAAAATTCTTCCATAGAATAGAAAGACATTTGTCTGGATGATAAATACTCAATATTGCATTGTTCCTGAAAATTTTGACTAGTCTCACATTTTGATGATAATTCGTTATTTTCTATTGAATTTAGAATCTGATTTTCTTCACTAATTTGAGAGATAGTAAAAATAAATTGTATGTCATTGTCATCATCCATCCATTCTTCATTTTCTACCTCTCTCATTGTTTTTGCTGGTGGGTATGATGTGAATTTCTTTGTTGAACTACCATCAGAGATAAACATATCACCAGATCTACAACTGATAAAAGCATGAGTTGTAGCTAACCAAGGTCTTCCCAAGATTAATGGATGTCCTCCTAAGTCTTTCTTGGGGGTTAAAATCATAAAATCAACCGGATATTCCCAAAAATATAAGGATACATAAATGTCCTCTAACACACCATCGAGTTTAATTACAGATCTATCTGCTAATTGTAATAACGTTGGTGTATATTGAAGATTTGGAAGTCTTAGTTCATACATAGTTTGTTTACTCATGATGTTTATGGCTACTCCTAAGTCGATCAATGTGTTTGGGATTTCGATACCATTGATGTGTGTCTTCAAAATGGGACTTCCTGGATTAAAATATTTTTGTATTGTAGTTTTTTCCATCATGATGTCTACAATTTTCCCAACTAATTTTATTTTTTTTACTTCTTTCCTTTTTCTTCCAGGTTTCTTTATACTCAACTCTCTTATTGTGTTTTCAAGGATTGGAATTTCTTTGATAGCTTGTAACAAAGGAATATTTATACAAACATTCTTAAGCTCATCTAAATCATAATCAAGCATCGTGATTTTTTTTTCTGCCCCTTTATTAATTTTTAATCTTTCAGGGAAACGTGGTTTTGAGATAGATGATGAAGGTTGTTCTATAATGGGAGTTGAGTTTATTGGTGTTTCATGTGTTTGTTTTTGAAGATTTTTATTTCGGTGAAGAGATGTCTCTTCATCAAAATGATCATCTTTTTCTTTTTCCTAGATAACAATAGAGGGTAATTTCTTTCCTAATATTCTACCAGATCTTAGTTGGCCATTATTAAGATATAGTGGAGTTATCATATAGGTCTGAAAATTTTGACCCTCCATGTTGTAAATAGGTTGTGCATTCTTATTGTTTGGGTTTGGAAGTGGTTGAGCAGGAAATTGATTTGGTCTTTGTAGAAATGGTAATGAAAGCTGAGGGTTTTTATTTTGAAATTGAGGTTGTGATTGTTGACTAGATTGAGGAAAATGTTGTGGTGGAAAGTTTGAATAAGCTTGTGGATACTGGTGATATTGAGAGTAACTACCATAAGGATTTTTCCATTCATGTGTCCAAGGTTGGGATTGAGACTAAGGCTGTTGCCATGGTATTGGTGTAGTCCAATTATTTTTTGGGCTTTGAGTATACATCTAAGTGTTGAAACCCTGAGTTTGTGATCCTTGGCATGGTCTTCTAGCAACAAAGAAAAGAGGATCTACCTGGTTTGGAATCATTTCCTCTTGGTAGGAAACTTTTAGACTTGGGATGGAAGGACACTTCTTTGTTTCATGATTTTATGTACATATAACACATGTTTCTACACTTTTAAAATCAAGAGGGAATTCACTTAAGGCATGTTTCTTTCTGCACTTAGGACAAAAGATAGATAATGCATCACTTTCAACTCTTTGCTTATTTTGTAATTTCAAGGTGTATATTTTTCACTAAGACTCCCTAAAAGATCTATTTTAAATTCATCAATAAAATTTCCTATTTCAGGCCTATTTGCTATTCCATCTACATATTTTGATTCTAGAGAGAACATAATCTCTTGAATTCTTTCCAACTCTTGATTACCTCTTGAAATATGTATGCATAATTCAAAATTTTCTAGTAAAGATAGTTGAGAAATGTCTACTTTTCCCATCATGTTAAGTATATCTATCCATTCATCTCTAATGGATTTTAGTAGGAGAGCTTTCAAAGTATCTTGATCCAAATTTTCCATTTTATCCCTTTTTAGATTATAACTGAATCTTTCAATTAAATCCTCCAAATTCTCATCTTCTCTTTGCATCATCTTAAAGACTTCATATTTTTGGTTATGAGGAATGTAGTAATCCTTATATTTTAATAAGAATTAATTTTTCATTTCTTGTCATGTTCTAATAGAGTGCGTTATTAAACCCAAAACCATTTCAATGCTGCATCCTTAAGGGTAGCTCGAGTCAATTTCAATTTTGATAATTGAGTAGGTAGTCATATGATCTACATAAAACTTCAAATTCAAAAAGAAATGTTTCAGGATCCTCACTTCTTAATCCATGGATGTTAGGAAGGATAGAGGATGAGGTATTTTTCATTGTGGCAGTAGTATCTTCATCAAGTATAAGAAATCCAACCGGATCTGGATCTATTCTGTCTTCTCTAGTATCTCCTCTACCTTCACCTCTTCCTCTTCCTCCATATCTTCCTCTAACTATACCTCCACCTCCAGTCCTAGGTCCACCTCCTCCAATTCTTAAATGTTCATCATAGTTGTGTACTTCTCCCCGCCCTCCCCCTTCCATTGTAGATTCTTCTGAACTGATATAAGATTCCAAGATTTGGATTGTATGTTCTTCTTCTAATTCTTCTAGTTCTTCTATCAATGGTATATTAAAGAAGATTTCATCTTCCTCTTCCTCACTATGGATTTATAGTTCTTGAGCTAAAAATTTTTCTCCAGTAGAGGTTAGGAAAATTACTCCTTTTGTTGGGGACGTAGGGTCTTGTTCTTCCACAACTGCTTCAGTTGATGAAGTTGGTGAATCCCTAGGTTGAATTTCTGATCTTAATACCTGAGGAAGTCTATGTTTACTTGCAAAAAATGGTATGCGATTTTGGGTGGATGGTGTGGCACTATGAGGTCTTGATGGGGTGAGTGGTGTTGTTGTAATTAATCTTCTTCCTTTAGCTACAAATCTACCCCTAGAATCTCTCTCTCTCTCTCTCTCTCTCTCTCTCTCTCTATATATATATATATATATATATATATATATATATATATATATATATTTCAAGAGAGAAAAGGCTTCTATTTATACTTTCTCGACAACGACACCAAAATGTTTAGTAAAGTGCAAGTGCACTATATATGCTAGAAACCTTTCTTACTTATTTTATTATGATGAATTTATATTTGAAGATTGTTTTTGAAGATGTACTAAATGAATTTAAGAAACTGAACTATAATTCATGAGAGAAAAATAAATCCAAGTGTAACTATGTCCCTAAAAACTTCAACAAATATCTTAACTAGTTTATCTGTTAGTAACCAATGATGAATTTGAGAAAACTTTAAAATTCTGGAAAAAGAGGCAACATCAATATTTTCGTGTCTTTTTGGGAAATTTATGTGAATGGAACTTGAATCAAGGAATCACTTAGAAAATATATACACTATTATTCTCAGAAAGGAAATTCCTAAATCACTATTAAGAAACAAGACTATTTAAACTTACAAAAATAATTTAATTGAAAACTGAAAAGGAAATTCTAAAATATGTCTCTCAAAAGAAGAACTAATCTACAAAAAATCTCTGATGCACAAAAGAAACTATGATTATCTCTGTGTTATAACTATTCAAAGAATGAAACTACATCAAATGATAAAAAAAAATTACTTGAACATCTATTCTAACAGGATGAAATTCTGGAAATGATTATAACATCTATAATGAAAAAATTAAACCAAGCTCCTATATTACGAAATTATGGAAATGATGATAGCAACTAACGTAATGAAAATGATAAAATAAACATCTATACTACAAAATTCTAAAAATAATTGCAGTTTCTAACATGAAGAACGGAATCAAAAGAAAGACATATATATATGCTACAAAATACAGTGAAAGCATAAACTAAGAAATAAAGAAAAAATTATGAATAAAATATAATTATAAAAACAAACAGAAATAAACAAAACCTCTTCTGTTGCAGGGGCCCTCCACAATAGATGGATTCAATTCTAAATGTTACTAACTGTGCATTGAAACTCCATAACGCTTCTTCATTCAATTTGGAAATAAAACAGAGTTTAAATGCGATTACAGTGGCACAATAATTTGCACTGGCAATAAAATTACTAGCTTGATATTTATAAAAGCTTATCATTAACTGCCTTGAGGCTTTTATGCCTATCTGAACTAGAAAATTTTATCTCGAACTCTACAGTAGAAAGTAGAATCTCGTTGCTTCATGCTTTTCTACGTGGCAGACCAAATCATGAAGCGTGATGGCTTCAGACTCCTCGCTCACTTGATTCAACAATTGGTTGATCGTTCCTTTGACCACATATTTGGGTGATTTCCTTCTTGATTTGGGCCAGATGGATATGATATGATCCATGATAAGATCATTTGTCATTTTCCCATATATTTTGTTGCTCCATTAATACCTCACAATCTATCGAACCGTGGTAGTGACTAGAGAAACATCAATCAACTGCAGAATTGAATTAATTCCGTAGCTAATACATATTTTACTCTAATAATAAGAAACAAATGAAAATATGAAAAATGGGTCATAAAAATCCTTTACCAAGTCAAAATTTGCAATATAACACTTGTTTGAGCTAATGGTGATGACAAAAAGAAGGAAAAATGAGTGAAGGGAGTGTCAAAATTGAGGTAGTCTTGAGGCTCTACAGTAGGGGGTATCCCCAGTATGAAGTCCTGACCAGAACTCAGACTGTTTGGAGTAGGAGCCCCATCCAGATAATAGAACTGATTGCCATAACTTAAAGGTTTGCCTTGGCTGCACTAAACAACATAAGATAGTATGCATATATCCTTTGAAACAAGCATGTAAGTTGACACTCTGAAGCATACAATTGCAATGTATATAAGGTAATTTCATGGATGGGAAGGGATAAAGTGAGGCTTTAGAAGAAAAGTAATAGTACTATCCTAATAAAGACACACATATGCCTACAAATAATCATTAATTAACTTAAAAAATAGTTCACAAGGTAACAATGATCATAAAAGAAAGTAACAATGCACATTCAACAAGATGCATACCAATGCCAATAAAATAGTTCATTTTATTTAGTATGTATGAACACAAACATATACCGCGAACATTACAGGAATAGTATTAAATTATCCATGATACATGCATAACAATGTGCTGGCTCATAGAGCTTAAAATATAAAGTGAAAGTTCCAAGATACATAATATAATGATGTTAGTTTTCAAGCTTATGTGGTTATCATTTGTAAGAGAATTTCTCGAATTATCCACAATGTTATAAGAATCATGTCGACGTTTCAAATCCCAATGAGGATCCATCTTCAAGACTAATTTCAATGAATGATTGAAAAAAAAAACAGACCAGGGATAAATAGGGAAGAAAGACCAAAAGAAAGAGCCAACTAAAACCTAAATTAATTGATTTAATTATTTATAATTATTTTTATTCATAATAATTATTATTTTAAAAATCATTATTATTGATATAAACATTAATAATGATTTTAATTAATAAATGCCATTTTTCATTAACAATGATTTTTAATTTTTAATTTTTAATTTTAATAATAATAATGAAATTTTTAATAAGGTTTCATTTATTAATAAGTGATAATTATTAATAATAATTAATAATAATAATTACTAAAAATAATAATAATCATTAATAGTAATTATTTGAATATTTGCTAATAATAGTTGTTGTTATTATTTTAGCTTTATTAAAAATAACTCACAAGTTATTTTAAGGGGATTTATTGTAAATAATAACTAATTTAATTTTAATTAAAATTGATTAATTTTTTTAGTAATGTATTTGATTCGTTTTGATTAATTAATTATTAATACAATACAATTAATTATTATTATAATTAATTAATAATAATTAATTTAATTATTATAATTGATAGATAATAATAATGATTTTTAAAGTAATTAATATTATTAATAAAAATAATTATAAATAATTAAATCTATTAATTTAGGTTTTAGTCCATTCTTTCTTTTGGTCTTTCTCCCCTATTTATTCTTGGTTTGGTTCTTCTTTCAATTATTCATTCAAAATTAGTCCTAAAGATGGATCATCGTTAGGATTCGAAACGTCGACATGATCCTTATAACACTATGGATAATCTGAGAAATTCTCCTACAATTATAATGATGTAACACTAGCCCTAATAGTGGAACATTAAGCCACTACTTGCTCCTCTAAAGAATGATCTTCTCTCCTATGCCGAGCTAGAGAATCCAAGGTGAAAAGTCCTTTCTTTGAGCTATGATGGTGTATTTATAACAAATTAGGTGACTCTCCACCTCCCTTATGACTCTTTACCTCCCTCATGACTCTTCACCTCCCATATGACTCTTGCGTTTCTATGTGACCTTTGAGCTCCTACACAACTCTAGGAATTCCTAGTGACTTTCCACTTACATGTGTGACTCTTGGGATTCCACACATTTTACATTTTCTTATTTTTTGAAAATTACATAAGTACATTCAACCCATTATGTGGAAATAATATATGAGCCAAATCAGCACTCTTGTGTTAGCACTTTGAAGAGATACAATTTGGCGACTATGATATGAGACTTCATTGTAATATGTTAATTCCAAGTTCTTCTCTTTGCTAGTATGTATTCACTATTTATGATTGATCTGAGATGTGCTTCATCTTCACCCTCCAAAGGGTCTAGATGAGTATTGGAACCTTCTAAGTCAACTTGAGTTACCATTTCTCTATTTTGGTCCAAGACCCCTTTGTTCTTGCATGATAGCATCTTATTGTCTCATCTTTATATGTGTATTATTGAAACCCCCTCCTTAATTAACTCCTTGAAAATCATCTTTCCATGTTATTATGATAGATTTTTCAAATGAACTTCAGTCATGAAAAGTCAATATGAGTATCGAAATCACCTAGTCTACCTTGTTTTCTCATGCAAGATGCTGATTGTGATGGGACAATGCACAAGGGATGAGAGAGAGGCCTTATTGGTTGCAATGTGTATGATCAAGAGGTGAGGAGTGAGCTACTTGACACTAGGAGTGCACAATGCATAGTGGCATGGAAGGAGGAGAAAAACTTAGCGCATTGCACAATTATTGGAGGCAGATATGGGAGGATTGCTCACTGAGAATGCGTAGTGCACAGTGCTTGAGGAGAAAGGTCAAGGGATTACACAATTGAGCACTTCAGGGGCTAAAATATGACACTACTACTCATTGAAAGTGAATTGTGTGTAGTGAAGGAAAGGCTTGTCAAGGCATTGCGCAAAGGGAAAGTATAAGAGACAAGGGTGGAAAGCTTAGGAAAGATAACTATGCAGTGCACAATGGATGAGAAGGAGGCTATAGGGATTGCATAGTTGAGCACTTCAAGGGTTCATAAGTGCCTTTATTGTCCACTAATAATGTGCAATGTGTAGTCTAAGGAAGGGTTGGTCCAATATTTCATAGTGAGGAGGTGTAGGAAGCAGGGTTGAGTGACTGTGCTATGAGGTTTCTCGATGCATAGTAAACGAGGTTTTACTCTAGAGGGGAACAATGCGCATATGATATAGGAGCTAAGCGTCTCATCACTGAGGCTTAGGAGTGTGAAATGCCCTCATCACTTAGCTAAAAGTTGAATGTGCTCATGTATTGTACAAGAGGTGAGGACAAACAAAGACTCCAAAATTGACTGAGTGGGAGATCAATGAGACTAGAGAGTAAAAGCACATAATAGGTCTTGAACATGATAAAAAACACACATACACCCATGCACATACTAAGAAAAATATGTAGAGTACCTAAAAACAACAAGCATACAATGAAACAACAATAAATTGACACTTGTCTCTAAGTGCAAAACTTAAGATATATATTTATGACACAAGTGTCGAATATAACCAAAAGGTTAACTATGTTATGGGAGAGTTTCCAACACACGCTCTTATGATAAATAAACCAACTAGTGAAAGAGCACTATAGCTACCTATAAAATGTGTGTCGAGGTTCTCTTAGGATATGCGAAAGCAACTCATGCAAGAGTGAAAGTGACACATGCTGTAGAAATTTATAAACACAATAATGTATTTCAGGATTCTCCTGATCTAAAAATTAATCTTATGTTAAACACAAAATCCTTCCACTTAATTCTTTGTGGAAATTAAATCGCCAATTGCAAAACACATATGAAGCAAAATCAATTGCACATAACAAGATGTTTTACAGGGAAAGCTTAAAGCTAAAAACCCCAACTATCATATATTATGTATATCAATGGATCATGAAACAATCTCATATATCTCATACAAAGCTCAACTCATAGAGCTCTCAGTACAATATACAATCGTCTCACACTGTCTTGCAGAAATTTGCACCTCCATGCACCAATTTCTTGCCTCCTGACAGCCTGCCTCCATTGCGCAATCCCCGCTGAAGAGGAACCCTGAATGAATTCGACCTTACCTTGCCTTGACTGTGAAATCCTCATAAGCATCTCCAATGTGTGTGTAGATGCATTGAATGCATCATTATAGTCACAACTAATAGTGCATCTCACCCTTTCACCTATCTCTCCACTGGGTCTCCACTGGATCTGGCATGTAAGTAGTTAACTGCTGTAATTTTTCAGTTGCAAGTAAGACACTACTTGTGAATTAATTAACTAATTAATTCACTCATCTTTCACTAGTGCATGTTCAGTTACAAATAGCACAACTGAGTTTAACTCACTGAACTGAGTTAAACTAAATAACAACTCACATAACTACTCTTCCAACTCTGTTACAAATTGCCACTGTTAGTTATAACGAAGTTATCCATGCATGAGTCACCAACCAACCTTGGAATTCGAAATTCCTTCAATCAACTGGTTTTCCACATCAGTTAATTGAAATAAAGTGCTCCAAGAGAAGAAGTTACTATTTATTTTCTGATTATTATTAACGTCTAATAATAATCAACATGCATTCTATTTTTAGATTTGCGATCTATAAATAGACTTCGCCCATATTCTAAAAATAGAAATTCATCCAAAGATAGAATTTTCTCAACCATCTAGAATCAACATCTTGCTAACTTTAGAATATGCTCACCATTCTAAAAATAGACATACACCTAAAAATAGCCTGTGTGGGCCCCACCTAGTTTAGGTGCTTATTTTTCAGTAGGATCAAGGATGATGTTTCCGGATGCCACTTTCACTGTTTCTTGTTGCAAAATTTCAACACTCCCTCTCAACAAGAAAGGACTATCTTTGCATGCGCCCTGAAACTCCATGCATCCGCCTTGCAATACTTGCATGCAACACTTCCAAAACTGAATAGCCTCCAAACAACTGAATCAGTATAACGTGTCTGTCATCAAAGTTTTCTGACTTTTACTGGTACCAACTGCACATGTCTTCTGGAACCACTGCGCTGTTGAACTCTGCACCCATGCACTATGCACTTGCTGTCAACTCTGATCTGCGCTCCAGTATCTGACACTGTGACTTTGATCTGACTGCATCAATCCAACTGATCATGCTATTTTTGCTTTGTGGGCGCCTCGTAGCCAAGTTCAATTCATGAGATCCACACCATCTCAATGAATCATGCCCATAAATATCTTCTTAGGATTACTCATGCATGTTGCCCCACCTCTTACCTGGTGGTATAGCTGCATGCACTCCCTCTGCCCATTTGGCACGGAATTTCTCTACATGAGTGGTTTCTCCCACTCCAGATCCTCATCTTGTGACTACTCCACATCCTGAGGTTCACTCTTACCTGCATGCAAATCCAGATCCCTCTCAAGCTTCAATTACATGTCTTCCTCGCACTTCCCAATAGTAGGAAGCTCCGTAGAAATCCCATCTACTTCAAGACTATAGAGATTCTTAACTCGAATCCCAAACTTCCTGGCTTGCCCTATTTCTTTGTGTCACAGGAAAACTTTTCCTTCACTAAAGACAACATCATAGCCTCTATCCTCTAACATTGCGACTGAGATTAAATTCTTCTTTAAACCTGGAACATGCACAACATATTTTAAATGAAAGAGTTTACCTGACACCCTCTGAAAGGTAATGGTACCAATTCCGGTCGCACTGTATCGTCCATCGTCGCCCAACTCAACATGCATCTAGAGATCTTTCTCCTCCAAGTCACTGAAAAATTTCTCATCTCCTGTCATGTGAAAGGAAGCACCACTATCAAAGTACCACCCCAATCCTAATGCACTAGACACCATGCATGCGATCAATGAGAAGTCAAGCTCAAATTGTGAGGCAAGAGCCTCACCAGCTGCAGCTCTAGCAACCATATTGTTCTACTTCTTATGTGGACAATTTGTGGCAATATGTTCAAACTCGTGACAGTGAAAACACTTCACTTTGGACATGTTGTGCTCCTTGCCATCTTCATCGGCCTCAGATCTAGAATGGAATATCTTCCCCTTCTTCTTCTTTGCCTTGGCAGCTAAAGAAAAATCCTCTTCATCATCATGCTTTGATGAAGAGCCATCCATGGTGGTCCGCCTTATCTCCTCCTGCACTAGATCTGACCATAATCGCTCCCAATCCGGAAGTTTCTCCCGTCCATTGATAGAGTCTTGATAACTGTGCCAACACTTCGGAAGCCCAAGGAGAGCCAAGCTCACCAATTCATCATCCGCAACACTGACTCCTACACTCCCAAGCTTATCCCTACATTGGACAAACTTTGTTAAGTATATCGGAATAGTGTTGTTCTTCTCCATCTTGAATTTTCTGAGTTTATCCTTCAGCACCAATTTCCTATGGTCGCTGCTGCTTTGGAAAAGATCTGTCAAAGCCTTACACATAGCATATGGAGTAGCTTTCCCACGAAGGCTTGAGAAAATATGGTCTCTCACACCTTCCAATAGAATCCTCCTCGCCCTTGCTACTTTCTTTTGCCATGCATCAAGTACTGCAGCATCCGCCGAAGTGGGCTTAGGAACATCTCTCTTGATGAATTCCTTCAAGTCATTATCTTCAAGCACCGCCTCCATCCTGTCCTTCTAGGCTATGTAGTTCGAGCTACCCTCGAGTGCATACTCCAACCGCAACCCATTGAAATCCATTTCAATGTTTACTCAATTGTCGCACCAAGAAATTCTTGCAGCAAATTCGAATTGTCCACCATCACAAAACTCAACACCGCTTCAATATTGCAATCTCCAGTGATCAACACTGCTCCGATACTATGTAGAAATTTATAAACACAATAATGTATTTATGGATTCTCCTGATCTAAAAATTAATCTTATGTTAAACACATAATCCTTCCACTTAATTCTTTGTGGAAATTAAATCGCCAATTGCAAAACACATATGAAGCAAAATCAATTGCACATAACAAGATGTTTTATCGGGAAAGCTTAAAACTAAAAACCCCAACTATCATATATTATGTGTATCAATGGATCATGAAACAATCTCATATATCTCATACAAAGCTCAAGTCATAGAGCTCTCAGTACAATATACAATCGTCTCACACTGTCTTGCATAAATTTGTACCTCCAAGCACCAATTTCTTGCCTCCTGACAGCCTGCCTCCATTACGCAATCCCCGCTGAAGAGGAACCCTGAATGAATTCAACCTTACCTTGCCTTGATTGTGCAATCCTCATAAGCATCTCCAATTTGTGTGTAGATGCATTGAATGCATCAATATAGTCACAACTGATAGTGCATCTCACCCTTTCACCTATCTCTCCACTGGGTATCCACTGGAGTCAAGAGTGAATTCACTGTCACTAAGAGGTGTGATATATTGATTTGAAGAAGTACACTCTTATTGTCAACCAAGAGTGCACGATCAATATCTCTAGAGGATTCCATTACACTATCACTGGGAACTGCACAACCAATGGGAGTGAGAACTGTGCAATCACTATGGGAAGGGACTATGCAATCATTGATGGTAAGGGTTGCACAGTGACTGCGAGCAAGGGTTGCACAATGACTGTCACTAGTAACTACGAAATTACTATTAGAAATTATTGCACATTCAATTTCCATGAGGGTAATTTTGAGATTTAATATGGGCATGATAAGGAAATTATAAAATAATAGTGGAAATATTAAAATAATATTAGATTACATCATCAAATTTTAGAGGGAAAAAAGAAAAAACTATTTTTTCAACTCGTATTTTCAACTTATCTCCTTACGGGTTTAATAAAATTTCGAGCTAGAACACTCGTTGGATGCAATTTGGTTCCTCATCCAAGGAGTACCCATGTTGCATACTTTCGATGGACCTTGCTACACGAAAAATGAGAAATACATGAAAAAAGTGATTGGAATCATGTTTTTTCATATATTTCTAATTTTTTGTGTAGTAGGGTCCATTGAAAGTTTGAAACATGGGTAATCCTTGGATGGAGAATTAAAATTTTCATCCAACGAGTAATACCACTCAAAATTTGAGTAAATATTTAGGGAGATAAGTTGAAAATACAAGTTGAAAAGGTAGTTTTATTATTTTTTAATCTTTTTACTTTTTTACCCCAAAAATGGTGAATCACCCACCATGGTTGACATCATCATATTCAATCCTATTAGTTGTTATAAAGTTTACTTTTATTGTATATTTTTCTTAGGAGGCCCATTTTAGACCTCAAAAGTTTTGTAATTCTCTAGGGACTGAAAAATCACTATTGCTAGAGACTACACAATCACTAAGGCATGGGTTAGTTTGTTTATACATCAAGAGGTCGACATGTGTAAGCAAGTAGATCAAGACTTAGAATCCATAAAGAAATAATTGAACACTCTGACAACATGATTGGGAATGAACTTAATTTTTTTATGACATTATCATAAGGAGGGTCCAAAATTTGAATGTAGGAAAAATTTGGAGGGTGTTGTAGCAACTACAACACAGTTGAATATTAGTGCACTTTATATTCTTGGGTGAACATGTGGAGAAAATAGAGGACATAGTCTTGAACTGAGAAGGTAGAGGCAAGGAGGAATTTGGATTCTTGTGTGGGTAACTGGTTGACATCAATTGAATTCCATTGAGCACTTCTCCTCAGACTCTAAGTCTGGCTCGGGGGTGGTCTACTGCAAGAAATAACATAAAGAATTTAGCCTATGATTGGGTGGAGAGAAGAAGTCCCTCCCTCAATTTCCAATAATTAATATTATCATATAATTATTATGTATATCCACCCATATATGAATTTTTTATAATAGGAATGGAATTGATATTGTTATGTGTTATAACAATGTGGGCACCAACATTGTTTGCATGGGAATGGGGTTATTCTTGGTTGTTAATAATGGGATGAATGTGTGTTGTTCTCATGGTGAAGGGACTTGCATATCCATGGGATTTTTTATGTATTTATGAGTTACAATTTATTGGTATGGTCTTGTATGCATGCTTGTTAGGCTTAAATAATTTATACTATTCATGATTTCATGGTCTTCTAGTTTATATTACTGACTAACTTTATGCTGCATTGCCTGATTGTTATCAATTTTGATGATGTTAGGTTTCATCCATTTTGGATCATTTTAGTTTGTTATTTTGCATCGTAACTAGGGCTGCATTGGCCACCGTTAGCGCATTTAAGTAGATGATGAAGTGCCATGTCTATAAACTTCTTTGGAAAGATAATGTTCTGAGTGACATTGGTCCTCAAAAGAGCTTAAGAATGGTCCCTGAGAGTATAAAGTTGTAAGTCTAGGTGAAATACTTGAGCTAAATATTAAGAAGTTGCTAATGGTGCTGGATACTGCCAACATACATGGGGTCTCTCCGATGTGAATTTCCTATTAGACCTCACACTGTTTGGATTAGAAGCCCCATCCAGAGTATCACCTTGACCACCATAACACAAAGGTTCATATTGGTTTCAATGGATAACATAAGAGATTATACACATAAAACTTGAAAAAGAAGGTAAGTTGACATTGTGAAACACTGAGTGAAATGTATAAAAGGATACCTTCACAAGGGTATATATGAACAAAACATATATAGAAAACATCTAAATAACTATCCTAATACATTCACAATACATGCATGAAAATGTGTTGGCTCATAGAGCTTCAACATGAGGTGAAAGATACAAGTACATAGTTACAATGTTGAGGCACTAGTTCGAATAGTGGAACATTAAGTCACTTCTTGCTTCTCAAAAGAATATTTTTCTCTCCTATGCCAAGTAGAGAAGACAATACTAGCTCTCCAAATCTTAAGCCTCCAAAATCCTTTTGTTTGAGTTACGAGGTTACTTTTATAAAAAAGGGGATGACCTTTCCTATACCCAAGACTCTTGAATTAACCTCATCACTCTTGGACTTCTAATGTGTCCTTTGTACTTATAAACAACTCTCGAACTTATAATGACTTTTGAACTTATCCTAAAGACATTTTGTCCATATATGAATAAGTGAATTTTCATACTGCACATATGAATCTTAAAATTCCACACATTACATTTTGTCCTTTTCTTGAAAATACATCATTACATTCCACATGATGATGTGGCATGACATATGGACACACATTGAATATTATGATGACACTTATACAAGTTACAACTTGGAAATGATGACATGGACTTCGTGATGAGGTGGAAATGCCAAGTTATATTCCTTATTTCTTGATATTGCATTCTTGATGATAGATCTAGTATTTACTTCATATTCATGCAAGATCCAATTTTTTTCTCATACTCACCCTCCAAAGGGTTTTTGATCAATATCAGAATCCCTTGAGTCATCATGCAGTGTCTTTTTTCTATCTTAGTCCATGATCTGCTTCAGGTTCTCATGCTTTCTAGTGCTTCTTATATGTAGGTATTTATTCATGCTTTCTCCTTGCTATTTTATATTTTCCATGTTTGTAAGGTAATCCTACTAGTGAAAATAATTCATGAAAAGTAAAGATACAACTTAAAAACATTTATTCTATCACTACCTCGCTTATGGAATGATCTACTCATGATAGGTCTGTAAGAGGGTTAAAAGAAGTATGCTTGATTAAGAGGATGTAGTCAAACTCATAAATGGCTTAGGAGGGATCCACTATTCATTTTTACTGTGCCATGCACTATGAGGAAGCTCTCACCTTGCTCCATCATAGTGAGGGAAGCTGAAGGGACTAGGTTGAAAGCTTCATGCTTTGTGGTTGCACCATATGCTCCAAAGAAAAGAGAGGAATGATTAAAAGCACAATTTGACCAGTCAAGGGTGAGGGGAGGCATCCTTCATCCTTCCCTACCATGCCATGCACTCAAAGGAAGAGACAAAGGAGGGCTTAGAGTGCATGAGCACATTGGGAAGGAAGGAAGGTCAAAGGTTCATCCTTTAGGACTATGCTATGCGCTCAAATGGAAATAAGACTCTAAGGAGGGCGAAGTTTGACTGGTCCAAGGTAGGAGGAGGCTTCCTTTAACCTTCTTTACTATGCCATGCACTCAAAGGAGGGATCAAAGTAAGGCTTAGGGAACATGATCGAATTGGGAAGGGAGGAAGGTGAAAGGTTCAACTTTCAGGACTATGTTATGTGCTCAAGGGGAAAGGAGTATTCAAGGAGGGTATAGTTTGGTTGGTCAAAGGTGGAGAGGAGGATTACTTCAAGCTTCCCTACTTCTCCATGCACTTTAGAGGAATATTTAAAGCCAAGCTTGGGCATCAAGCACATTGGGTAAGTGGGAAGGGTGAAGCTCCAGCCTTCAGGAGTGATCCATGCACTAAAAGGAAGAGGAGGCTTAAGAGAGAGCACAATTTTCTTCAACAATGGGTCACTATTGCTTTTTATTGTGATTTTCATCCTATAATAATGCATTTTTACCAAAAAATGGGTTCTTGACCATTTGGAGTGCACTTTTCATTGAGGGCCATGGGTGATCCAGGTGGATATTGGTGGCCACCTGCCTATTCCACTTGGGGCCCCACCATTGTCTATTTCATTTTTTCAGTTTCAGCACGACTTACTATTTTTAGTAGTTTTTCGGGTCCTGAACATTCAGAGCCGTTTTGAGACCCTAAGCGACTTTTTCTTGGGAAAAATGGGAGAAACATGGGTCCATGGACCGATGTTTCTCACATCAAAAGTTGTAGTCCTCGGATAGATATTTCTAACGAGGTATGGTGCGCGTCAAATAGAGATCGTATGCCAAAGTTACGTCCCCGGGAAGTTGAAACACCAATTTACCCAAACGGGGCCCATAGTTTTGGCGCTTCATGTCCTAGGGTTAGGGTTTTGGATGTTTAGGGTTTTCCATTATTTTTGAATAATACATAGGCTGTCGAGCCTCATTGTAACATAGTTCAGAGGCGTGTAGCCGCGACATCTCTTCTCAGAGATAAGCTACCAGCGCCCTAGCTAGTTTATTTCTATTATGTCTGTAAGCAAATTTCAATTCTTTGATATTAATGAAATGAAGTGTTATTTTTGCTGCATCTTTGTATTTATGGTTATATGTGTATTCTTTTGCATTCCTGCACAAATACAGATCAGTGGTATCAGAGCGGTCTACTTTTTCTCAATCCTTCTTTGCATGTCCCCAACGAGGTCGAGTTATAAGGAGTTAGGGCTCGATCTGGTGGAACCTTTACAAGATCAGCCTCGCAAACCCCGACGACCACCCATGTGGGATGAAAAGAAATATGAGGGAGTAGGAAATCCTATCAAAATATTTCTCGAGGAGGCCCTTGAAAAATAGAAGAACGCGATGATGGATAACTTTGCCCAGATCCTTCAACAACTGCCCACCGACGGCGCATCTGCATCCAACAACCACTCTGGAGGTGTGACTCCCTTTAAGGTACAAGTAATATTTGACATTAACATATTTGAGAGTCAAATAGATGCAGATGCCATAGATAGATGTTTGAATCTATTAGAAGGATATTTCTCGATTCATGACTTTTTCGACGTGGAGAAGATTATTTTTTCACTCCTCAAAGCTACCCCCCATGTCAAAGACTGGTGGGAAACCTACTGTGAGAAAAATGACGAGACAAAAACCTCTCTGTTCTCAGCCGTACCCACTTGGAACTCTTTCTGAGACACCATCAAGGAACAATACTATCCCATGGGGAGCTATGAGGACAAGTACATACAATGGACCATGCTGTGGCAACAAAGGGATCAAGATGCGCATGAGCTGATGAATCTATTCCATACCCTGCGCACAAAGTTGGGTATCAAAGATTCAGAGAAACATTTGGTGCTAAAGTATTGCATTTGTCTGCATAGATACATTCAGGAGGAAATGGAGTTCCTCGACATCTCCTCACTTGGCACGACATACCGGTATGCTGCTAAAATTGAGTAGAAATTAAAATAGAAGAAGCGAGACTTTGGATCTGTGAATCAAAAGCAAGGGAAAGGTGCCCCAAAACCACAGAACAAAGGACAAAGCCAAGGCATGGCAGCCCAAGACAACCTATCAAAGCCACAAGCAAAGAAAAACACCACGAAGCCAAAGAAGGACATGGGAAAGTGGTGTGATTTCCATAAGAGCTCCACTCACAACACAAGTGAGTGTCGGGCCAAGAAGTCGCTAGTGGTTGAGATGATGGCTTCTGAGTTAGATGCATGCTCTGACTCTGAATCAGAACTTGACAAGGTGAATGAAAAAGTGAAACAAATTATTGATGCAGAGCCTAATGCCACTATTGCCACTACGAAGATCCAGAAGGAGGAACTGGAAGATCTAGAGGAGGAGGAGCATCTCTTCCACTCCCAGATGTGGGTAAAGGGTTCCCCGCTACAGTTCATTGTCGACAATGGGAGCCAAAAGAAACTCATTTTAGTGGAGGCCATGAAGCAATTGGGCTTCCTGACCACAGCACATCCACATCCATACACCATCGGGTGGATTAACCAAGGACGAGATCTTTGCGTTAGCTAGCAGTGCCACCTTCCCTATAGCATCAAGCCCTTCACATATGTGGTATTATGTGACATTTATCCTCTTGATGTTTTTGATGTATTATTAGGCCAACCATACTTGTGGAAGCGACATGTTGTGTATGAGTCCCGACCTCATGCTGTTATTGTTACTTTGGGAAGTAAGATTTACAGGATACCAGAGGTACCACCGCCTGCGGCTATGTCTTTGGTTACTGCAAAACAATGCAGTAAGCTGATTTCCCAAACCAAGAATTTTTTTTTCCTAATTATCCGCCCCCAGGGAAAGAAGAAGACTGTGGCCACGACCTCCAAACAGGGCTCCTCTACATGACAACAACAAATGGAAAGGTTGTGGGGGAGTACGGGGACATCTTCACCTCACCCACAGGGGTTCCTCTACACTGTCAAGTCAAGCACCCCATTGATCTGACCCCAGGTGCGCTTCTACCCAATGGACCTATATATCGATGCTCTATTCTGGAGAACGATGAAATCAAGAGGTAGATTCAGGAGCTGCTGCAGAAAGGTCACATCCGGCCAAGTTCATCACCCTATGGGAGCTCGATCGTGTTGGTATAGAAGAAGGATGGGACTTGGAGACTCTGTATTGACTATCGGGTGCTGAACAAGATCAATGTTCGGAATAGGTACCCGATCCCATGGATTGATTACCTTCTGGACCAACTCAAAGAGGCGAAATATTTCAGCAAGATCGACTTGAAGTTAGGGTATCACCAGGTACCAATTGAACCCTCTGATGTGTAGAAGACTGCCTTTAAAGCCAAGGAGGGACTTTTCGAATGGATGGTCATGCCTTTTGGGTTGAAGAATGCTCCCACAACCTTCATGAGGTTGATGGACGACTTCTTGTGGCCATTCATAAACTCATTTGTAGTGGTGTACTTGGATGACATTCTGATCTTTAGCTAGACTTGGGAAGAGCACCTCCACCACATCCGACAAGTCCTCCAAACACTGCGGCAACACAAGTTGTGTGCAAATTTGGAGAAGTACACTTTTGGCATGAACCAGGTTCAATATCTAAGATACATTATTGATGAAAGGGGGGTGCATGTGGATCCAACCAATATCCAAGTCATTCGGGATTGGCCAGCCCCAACCACTCTAACAGAGCTTCACAGCTTTCTGGGTCTTGCTAATTTCTACCGCAGGTTCATGTTGGGATTCTCTCATATCACTTGGACCTTGAGTCAAGTCACCAAGGGAGGAGCGAAAGCGAAATTATTTTGGTCAGAATATCAATAGAAGGCATTCATATAATTGAAACATCGCCTCTGCTATGCCCCAGTGCTCACATTACCAGACTTGCAACAATCATTTGAGATCGAGACAGATGCCTTTGAATATGATATTGGGGTAGTTCTTACTCAACGGGGGCATCCAGTGGCATATCACAGTGATACATTTTCCGACACAGTTCGCAAGTATCTCACTTATGACAAAGAAATGTATTCCATTATGCAGGATTGTCGACAATGGAAGCATTACATTTTGGGGAAGGAAAAAATCATCCAAACAGACCACTGGCCCCAGAAATTCATACAGACCCAAGGGAAGTTACAGAAGGATCTCCATCAGAAGTGGTCCACATATCTGCAAAAGTTTCATTTGAAAATCAAGTACAAGAAGGGTAGCACCAATAATGTTGCAGATTGCCTCAGTCGACCAGTGATCGTGGCGCTAACTGTTGGTTGATAAAAGGTGATTTTTAAACTCCTAATTATCATCACATTAATTATCAATCTAGGCAAGTCCTTCTATTTCAAGAGTGTACACAGTATGTGGCTGCTATTTAAATCAGAGAGTAATGTTTCATAGATTGCAGTATAGATCTTTTAATACAAGAGTAAACAGATGCAGCAAGTAAATTCTAATTGAAATTAAACGAAAACTCAATCCTCTAATGAAATCAAATCCTACAACATTTCAAGTAACAACAATATCAGTGAAGAGTACAGTAGTGATAACCCTTCTCTTCGAAACTGATTAAATCTAAATCAAATGCATTCTTCAGCAAAACAACAATGCTATCAATCTGAGAGCCTAACAACAGTAGTTAATACTCGTTACAGTTGATCACATTGAGCATAACATTTATCTAATAAACTCAATCCGAAAGTGAAAGTAAACTAAATAAATAACAATACTGTAAATTATATAAAACAGAACTATTCGGTTAACACAGGAAAATAATGAACAACAAAGGAAATAGAATCACAGAAAGCGATAATACTATCAAACCATCACACTTGCGATAATCGGAAATGTATGACACAGATGAAGCAGTGAATTCCACCGGAAGCCGGGCCCTTAGCCGCCAGCAGGCACTGCTAGATTACTTCAGATGATGAGAATGAAAATAGAAACTTCAATTAATCATTTAACTTGAGTAGCATTACAATGTAATTTCGTTCTTCAACTATACAGTCTGCAATTAAGCTTAGAATTTGGAAAAAAAAAAGGCATCCCAGTCTTCCTACAATTGTTTCCTTTTATATTCAGAAAGGGTAAAATGTAAACAGTAAATGTGATCCCTCAGGATCGGGAGATCCTGAGGGATTCGTAACCAATTTCTATCTTTAAGACATCTTCCTCTATTCCGCGCTGATCTCACTGATTCGTTCTTAGCCTTGTCCGCAACCGATTCATTCCTTTCTTTCCTTGTCGGATTTGGCTATGCCAACAATAGGGAACAACAATCGTTCCTTGTCCATTTTCCTGCATGAAGAAGGGTAAACATTAGTTAAATCAAAACTGTAATCATTCCTCATTTCTTACCATAGTTCCTTAATAGATTAGCACATTTTGCAACCCAACATACTCCCCTACTTACTCTGTTTCATTTCCTCATGAAAATAAGTAAGCCTGATGGAGTGCAGTTAAAGAGTAGGCTGGAGAAGGGGCATCAAAGATTGGTCTGAAACCATGATGTTGAGCTAATAGTGCAAAAGCGGTCCTTTCCTCTCCTTCAAGAAATTCATAGGTGGCCCGATAACCATTGGGAAGATACCAAATGATAGGGCTACGAAACTGACAACCTAACCAGTAAGGTCCCTCTCTTAAGATGAGGTTGCTATAGGTGATAAAACGGTCTGCTGCTGCTTTAAAATTTCTATAATGAAATGGCTCTCTATCCTGAACACTACCAGCAGAGACCGCCCACCTAAGCTTGGATGCAATCATAGAACTTTCTCTAATAGATTGAAAATATGACACTCTAGTTTGTACAATCCCTTTATGAATAGGCCCTAAGACTTGAATTACCCCTTCCCGTTTCATTAGACTCTTTTGGTTGGCAAGCATTTGCAAAGGATGCTTGGGTTCACTTCTGCCATAATATCCAACCCATGCTCTTGTTTTTGGAAGGCGTTATGAGCTTTGAACCATTTAAATTTATTAACTGCAAATGAAATAAAGGCCTGGAACTGAATATCCCCCACGAAAGAGTTGGGGTTCTTTTCCACTTCATCTGTTAATACAAGACTGTCCAAGTAAAATTCACATAGCAACCTTTGAACCTTTATACCATACAGTTTGCAACAACGTATAAAATCTTCGAATGTGTTTAATTCAATTTGTTTTCCAGCTCTTGTGGCTTTAATTTTTAACAACAAGTATCGTTCTAGCAGAAACAAGGCATAATTAATAGCGGGAGCCCTGCATGCCAAGACATCGGTATATAATGAGCAGATAGTATCTGTGCGAGCTAGGACCTTAGTCAATCTAAGCTTGATTTTCTCTATTTTCTCTTCTGCCTTTTTGTATTTGGCGAAGGTCTCATTCTCTATTTCATTCATCTCCCGAAGCTACTTCTACAACGCTTGATACTTTTGCTGGGGAATAGTTTCTTGTTCAAGCCATTCTATCATGAGTCGAGCCTGTGCTAATTCTTCCTGAAGATTCAGAATAGTGGGATCATTGTGTGTCGTGTTTTCTTTAGCTGGTGTACTTGTCTGGGTCTCTTTTTCATGAGAGGTCCATGCCTCCATCTGAGTAGCTATATCTGCAAAAATTTCATGTTGTTCTTTTTTTATGATGACTGGTTGTATGGGCTCAATTTGAGCTATGTTTGTTGCCTCTGGGGTTTTGTCCGGGACCTTCCCCACTGTAATTTGCTTTATTTTTATTCTGAGCGTCCTTATTTTTTTACGCAACTTCTGTTTTTCCTTCCTAAGTTTTTTCAATTTGGCTCTATAGTTTTTCGAAGGAGCCACTACTCTAGTTATAGTCTCATTAACATTTTCTGCCTCTAGGGAGCCTGGTTGCTCATCCTGGCTCTGTCCTAATAGAACTGTGTCTCCAGATTGAGTATCGGCTTCCTGAAGTATCTCTGTCTCTACTTATTCCCCTTGGCCTATGTTTTCTGTGCTTAGGCCTTCCTGGATGTTTTCCACTGAAAGCCTATCACCAGATTGGTGTTCTGCTTCATGGCTTGCACCTCTCAAGGGAGATGGAAATTTGGTGTTTCCAACATTCTCGGGAGATTGGATTGCTTCTTCATTAAAATTGAGTGGGCTTTTGGTCTACATATAATTACTCATATTGGATAGGACCTGGGCAAGGTCGAAATCATGAAACAAATCCTCTTGGGGGCCCATGCTTGGTGTTAAGGGGAGTCCTGATTCATTTCTTTGTTCGTCTGAATGCTCTGCTTCTTCCTCATGATTTGATTCAGGAACACCCTGGTCTTATGGTTCTGGCTGCAAGCATTGTTCTCTTATTGGGCTAGATAATTATATCGTTTGGATGGTACTACCTTGAGCTTTTTCAGCCAATCCTACTCTTGACCTCAACCTTGTGGGCCGTCTGCGCTTTTGAGGGATAATATTGTCCTGAGAATTTTTGGCCATTCCTGTCCTTGACCTCAGCCTTGCAGACTATCTGCGCTCTTGAGGTATGTCCCTTGAAAGAGGGGTCCTTTTCCTTTTTTGAACTTGGTTAGGTGCAGGCAGGGCTAAACCCCCTTCCGGAGCTAAAAGTAAATCATCCCAGCTTGATTGCTGCTGGGCAAGGTTATGGCTGACTACTAGCCTAATCAAACAATGATGGCTTACCACAGTTTCTACATGTTGGGACTGTTTTAGTCTCTCAGTAGTGTTATGCAATAAAGAGTTTAACAATGCAGGTAAATTAACAGAGCATTTTTGTTTTAAAACTGCTAAAAGTTTCAGTTCACGCGGCCTTACCACATCTTTTCACCCGTCGCATGTAATGTAATTCTGCACGATTTTTGCTAGCTCCCCCCATGGTTCTTCAAGAGAGGATGGCCGAATGCCCTTACCCTTTTTGACCAGCGCTTGTCCTTCGTCTCTGAAAACTTCTATAGCGTCCTGCAGCTTCAACCGCTTGCCAGACCACATAGGTCCCTCTGCAGGTAACCCGCATGCTTTTGCTATCACCACGTATGATACTGTGATTTGCCTTCCCCTTACCACAGAATGTCCATTCTGTAAATTTCGTAAAAAATCAATGGAAATTTCCTCTCTGGGTGGTTGGAATCTTGTAAGGAACATTATCCACCCAGCCTGAGCTAAAATTGCCCTGGCTGCATCAGAGACAACCAATATCAATGGTTCTCTGCGTACTGCTCTCCCTCCCATAGTGCTGTAACTCTGCAAATGATAAGTGTAGCAACAAAACACAATGACGCACAGAGCCGAGAAATGGAACAACAAATGGTTATATGATGTTTTATACCGTTATTGAGGTTGTTATCATACCACATGCACTACAATCACGGAATGTTGTATTATTCCGCACAATCAAATGAGAGAAAAACATCGCACTCATAAGTACACTGGGGGTCCCTGCCTCCCTTCAAAATGATAGGTCGTCCTCGACCACATGAAATGAAAAGGGTAAGGTGCTGGTGGCAAGGTACAGGAGTAATGGGTTGGTAAGGCATGCATATTAAGATAAGATCATAAAGAGTATGGCGGAGTGAAATCAAGGCTTGTACCGTGAATTCTAAATGATAATTTTCCGTGATGTGATATAATAAAGAAAAAGGGAACAGTAGCAAAAACACAAGAAATAATACTTTTAATGCCATTATTCCACTTAAACCATTATGATTGACTTTTAAAAATATTCATGCATATAGGTTCAATGGGATGTTAGGACCATAATCTCTCCATAGCAAAGATTTATAAGAAAATGGTATTATAATAATGATTGATGTAAAATAAAGCTTCAATACCATCAGTAGAGCTTCTGCTGCCCGCAGGCATCCATAGCCTCGACAGAGTTTCTTTTTAACCCTTGAGAACCATGGTCCTCTATGTATAACTGGGGAAATGTCTTATGATGTTCTATAGCGGAGACCAATGTGCTGGATTGGTGACCAGGTGAGCACATTTCCATTCACTGGGAAGTAGCGAGAGTGGTCAGGTCGGCTCGTGATGAGAACTCCTGTTTCCAAGGACTTCATTTGTTCATGCATCCATTGGATCATATCCCTGGTGTGGTGGCCATAGTGGGAATGCCATTTCACTTCTTCCTTATGATCATGGTAGGCTAGCTTGTGATGAGACTCCCTATCCTCCCTTGTGGAAAATCATAAAATCATTAGTAAATGTACATATTTTTTTTATCTCCTTTTATTTTATACTGTTTTTATTTTTTAATCCCCATTTTATACATAGAAGGTGGCTCATCACTCCTTAAGAGTAGGGATGGCGGAAGAAGTTTGACATATCAATATAAAATAAGATTATACCCGTAATATTATTAATAATATATAGAGAGAGTTATACAGACAAGGGAGAACCAACAGGATACAGATAATCAATCAGTTTAATTTATAGTGGAAATGAAGGAAGTAAAGTGAGATAGATAACTGTGTCATTTTATTTTTATGGATCATCACAAAGAAATCTTGTTAAAGATGATAATATCATGGTATTTTCTTGTTCCACTATACCTCCATACATATTGTACTTTTCATGTCATTAAGAGCATCATACAAAGTGAAACTGGGGTGGTTGAGGGATAACAATAGGATGTCCTTCAAAAATATTTACAAAGTGCTGTTCTTTGAAAGAAAATGGCAAAAGAAATATAAAAAGGTGCTGTTCCTTAAAGGGAACATCAGTTATTCCCTGTAAGGAACAGAAAAGCAAGCTATACTGAAAGAATTTTACTGTTCCATAGAGGGAACAACAGATGTTCCCTGTAGGGAACATAAAAACAAAATTCACATGAAAAATTGTTGTTTCTGTAGGGAACATCAACGTGAAATACACACAAAAAATTCTTTTCCTTATAGGGAATAGCAATTGTTCCCTGTAGGGAACAGAAAAGAAAAATTCACACAAAAGTTGATGTTCCTTATAGGGAACAATAGCTATTCCCTGTAGGGAACATCAAAACAAAATTCACACAAAAGTTGATGTTCCTTATAGGGAACAACAGCTGTTCCCTATAGGGAACAACGAAGCAAAATATACGAAAATTGCTGTTCCTTAGAGGAACAACAGCTGTTCCCTGTAGGGAACAACAAAGAAAATAGACACAAAAATTGTTGTTCCTTAGAGGGAACAACAACTATTCCCTGTAGGGAGCAGCAAAGGAAATAGAGGAAAGAATCAAAACTAACATACAATCAAATCCAGTCAAAAGTAAAAAGACAAACTTGTGTACAAGTTTTGAGAAAAAGTATATTCCTTCATTGAACTGGTGCTGTGGAAGGGTTGCCCTCTTCAGCAAGAATTTGCATAGTGGAATCTTCCCGTAGCTGTTGGCTAAAGGACTTCGTGGTAAGCGGTTTGTGATAGAGGCGTACTCGATGTCCATTTGCTTTAAAAGAGTAGCCAGACCCATCAATGGTGGCTAATGTGAGGGTGCCATTATCATGCACCTTTTGTATCTCATAGGGGTCTAACCATCTGGTTTGGAGTTTTCTTGGGAAATCCTGAAACCTAGAATCATATAGAAGTGCCCAATCACCATCGTGGAATGTCTTCTTCTTGACGAGGGCATCATGCCATTTCGCTCTTTGTTGTTAGATTAGTGCAGTATGCTGAAGAGCTGATAGGTGGATTTCATCCAATTCATTGATTTGATGTAGCCTGTTAATCTGTGCTTCATTCAGATCCAAGCCTACTTCTTGAGCTATCCTCAATGTCTGAATTTCAAATTCTATTGGGAAGGTAGGATCTTTGCCAAACACTAGCTGATATGGGGAATATCCCGTGGTATTTCTCCATGTTGTGCGGTATGCCCAGAGGGCATCTAGCAATCGGGTAGCCCAGTCACGTCTATGTGATGCGATTGTTTTTATGAGTATTGCCTCGATTACTTTATTGGTGCTTTCTACTTGGCCATTTGCCCACGGGTGGTATGGAGTTGTGATTCTGTGCAAGATATGGTGATTCTTTAATGTCGCAGCAATCTTATGGCCAATAAATTGTGGCCCTCCATTTGTGATTATTTCTCTAGGAAAGCCATATCGCACGAAAAGTTGGAAAAGAAAGTGAATTACCGAGTCCTTCGTTGCCCTTGGTAATGCTTCTGCCTCCACCCATTTAGTCACATACTCTGTTGCAACTAATATATATGTCTTTTGATTAGATAATGGGTTTGTTGGACCGATGAAATCCAACACCCATCGCTCAAAAGGCTTGATGACTAATTGCGGATGCAGGGACATCTCATCAGAATGCCCAGGGCGTCCCATTCTTTGGCAACTATCACATGCCTGGACAAACTTCTTGGCGTCTTTAAAAATGGCAGGCCAATAATAGCCCATCTGGAAGACTTTGTGACCAATCCTGCGGTCTGCAAAATGTTCGCCACAAGGCCCATCGTGGCAGGCTTTCAGGATGTCGAAGATTTCTTCTTCCCCGACACATCTTCGAATGTGCATATCGACCCTTGTATGAAATAAATAACCTCCAATCCAGGAGAACTGTGTGCTACGTTGTACTATTTGTTTTCTCTCATTAGGCATCAGGTGTTTGGGTAACTTACCTACTGCTAAGTAGTTTGCGACATCCGCGTACCATGGTGTTTTCAAGGTTACTGCAAATAATTGTTCATCAGGGAACCGGTCTTCTACTGCTGCCGAGTCATCTATCTTTGGCATACATGAAAGGAAGTCTGCTACTGGATTTTCCTTTCCTGGTCGATCTTTGATTGTTATGTTGAATTCCTGCAAAAGGATCAACCATCTTGTCACTCTTCCATTCGCAAAAGGTTTATTAGCTAGATATTTAATAGTAGAGTGATCCGTGTACAAAACTGCAGGGTATCCTATTATATAATGTCTACATTTGTTAACAGCATAGATTACAGCCATAAATTCCTTTTCAGTCACAATGTAGTTCAATTCAGAATGAGATAGATTTTTTCTGATGTAGTATATCGCATATGGCTTCTTATCTTCCTCCTGGCCGAGCACTGCTCCAATAGCCGTGTCTGATGCATCGGATGAGATCTGAAATGGAAAATCCAAATTTGGGCCCCTTAGCACTCGGGCTGTTGATAAAAGCCGTTTTAAATCTTCAAAAGCACTGTCACATTTTTCAGTCCAAATAAACTCAATATTTCCTATTAATGCATATAAGGGTGCAACAATTCGAGAAAAATTATTTATAAATCTCGTATAATATCCAAAAAATCCCAAGAAACTGCGTACCTTAGTTTGTGTGGAAGGGGTAGGTATTAAAAGAATTATCTGAATTTTTGCTGGATCTACCTGGATTCCAGCTGCTGAGATATAATGGCCCAGGATGAGGCCCTCGGTCATCATCATGTGGCATTTTTCATGGCTTAAATAGAGCCTGGTAGCAATGCATCGTTGCAGAACTTTCTCTAGAATTTGTAATGTTGGCTTGAAGTCATCTCCGTAAGGTGTAAAGTCATCCATGTACACCTCGAGAACTTTGTTTATCAGATTTGAAAAAATGATGAGTATAGCCCTCTAGAATGTAGCAGGTGCATTGCATAGTCCAAAAGATAAGACCCTGTAAGAAAAGGTTCCCCATGGGTAGGTGAAAGTAGTTTTATCCTGGTCTTCAGGGGCAATTTGAATTTAGTTGTAGCCGCTGAAGCCGTCTAGGAAAGAAAAGAAATTTTTTCCTGCCAACGTGTCCAAGACCTGGTTAATGAACGGAAGGGGAAAGTGATCTTTTTGGGTTGCTTTATTAAGCTCTCTATATTCAACACATATAAGCCACTTTCCATTCTTTTTAGGCACTATTACTAATGGGGAGACCCATTTGCTATCGGATATAGGATAGATGAAATTCACATCCAACAGTTTTTGTAGTTCATCTTTCACAATATCTTTAAGATGAGGGTTTAATCTCCGTTGAGGTTGTCTAATGGGCCTCGCATCCTTCTCTATATAGATGTGGTGCATGCATAGCTGGGGATCAATCCCTTTCATGTCCAGGTAATCCCAAGCGAAGGCTTCTTTATATTTTCTCAGAATTTGGACAAGCCTCTGTGCCTGGTCCTCAGTTAGGTTTTTATTGATATTTAAGGTTTTCCCTGGCTCAATTTCTATGGTTTTGCTATTATAAACAGAAGTTGTTGGGATTGATTGGTCGCTAAAGTCTTGTAAGGGATCCTCTTTGATTTTTTTATCCAAGGCTGCTTCGATCATGTGACATTTTGGATGAGATACGACATCTGGTTGGTTAATATAAGTGTTAATGATGTCATATTATGTTTGAACCTTGAATTCAAGAGCATCTTCTATGGTTAGTGGTGGTCTAATGTTTTTAGTTAAATATGATACAGGTTGTTTCCTCGTTTTTATTATTGTTAGACTTGGCAGAGCTGGAGGATATAAGGCTAAATTCTTCACATCTTTTCCTCTTGCTATAGTCATGCTGCCTGTCCGACAGCTTATGTAAGCATCTGAGGTTGCTAGCCAAGGTCTTCCTAGAATTAGGGGATGTCCATCTAGTCGGTTTCTAGGATTGATGATCAGAAAATATGCTGGGTATTCCCAAGAATCTATAGACACCATTACATCCTGTAATTTCCCCTCTGGTTTGACAATTGATCAGTCAACAAGTTCCAAGAGGTTTGTGGTTGGGTCCAAGGATGTAATGCCAAGATTTTGACAAGTTTTTATTGTGAGAATATTGATTTCTGCTCCTAGGTCAACTAATGCATTGGGAAAGGAGCACCCGTTTATTTTCACTATGACTATAGGGTTTCTTGGGTCCTCATATTTTACTGGTGTTTCTCTGCCTGATAATAAATCAGACAGAGTACCAATGACATGGACAGTTGGAGTTGTTTTTGTTTTCCTCTTTGGCTTTTTCAGACAGAATTCTTTGATAGTTTTCACATAAACTGGAATGTCCTGAATAGCCTGGAGGAGAGGTATTTTTACACACAAATTTTTTCAGTTCTCCCAAAAGATCAAAATCTGGATATTCGATTGAGCGGGGTATAATTAATCTTTCTGGGAATGGTGGAGAAGAGGTAATAGTTTGATCGTGGGTGTTCTGTTTAACTGGTTTCTCCACTTGTGGTGCTTGTTCTACAGGTAACAAATTTTCAATTTGTATATTTTTATCCCCCTCTGACTCTATTATCCTCCCAGACCTTAATTGCATCTCATTACACTCCCTTAACTCAGTTTTTGGCTCGGGTATTTCAATGATTTGCACAGATTGGATCGGTTTATTGTTGGGGTTCGGGTTGGGTTGGGCTGGGAGCTGTGGTCGTAGGTTGGTCTAAGGGTTCTGTTGCAATGTATAGGGTGCTGGCAGTGTAGGTTGAGGTAGGGGGATTGTTCCTGCTGGCTGATTTGTAGGTCGTTGCCAGCTTGACTGCCAAATCTAGTTTTGTGACGTAGAGGATGGCCATTGGAATGGATATGTGGAGGATGACTGAAATGGTGGAAAACAAGGAAAATTTGGCCAAATATTATTTTGGTTTGATTGGTTGGACCAAGGTGGCATAGAGAATGGTTGCTGTGACCAATTGGGAAAAGGTGTCTAGTTTTTCCACAGAGCTCTTGTGTATTGTTGAGCATTATATTGTGAGGGTTGAAAGGAAGAAGATGGGTCGGTTGGCGTACCTGTTTGTCATGGTTGCCATTGGCGACGTCGATTTAGCAGGTAGACTAGTTCTGTTTCTTCTTCTGCCTCTTTATAGACTGCTTTTAACCCTGGAAGTGACGGGTAGCTTTCTGTGGCGTGATCTGTAGTACATATGGCACATGTTTGTACCACATCCAGCGAACACTCTTTGTGACTATGCTTCTTTCTGCATCTCGGGAAAAATATCACCAGGTTCTGTTCTGCTTTTGCCTGCTTCTGCTTGGCCTGCATGATGTCTAATTGCGTTGTCAAAGTCCCTAGGATATCTGTTTTGAAATCTTCTAGCAGGTTGCCAATTTCTGTACAAGTAATGGTTCCACCAGAGATTTTACTGTCCCTGGTAGTCATGTCACGTTCTGCTGATTTCAGTCTCGTACTGCCCCTTGAGCACTTGATACACAATTTAATAATATCAGCATAATCTTCTTGATATATATCACCTTTACCCATAATATTTAATGTCTCTATCCATTGTTATTTCATCCCTTTAATTAGTGCAATTTTTAGCACATTATCAGGAAGGGGCAGATTTACATAGGGGGATCTTTGGAGGTTATATTGGAAGTGCTCTACATACTCTTCCAATGTTTCACCGGGTCTAGCTACCATTTGGAATATTTTGTCTTTCAATTCCCTAGATCTGTAATAATCTTGATATTTTTTAAGGAAATCATTTTTCATTTGATCCCAATCATTTATTGTTCCTCCACCTAGCCCCATGAACCAATGCAAGGCTGCACCTTTTAATGTAGATGGAAACAACTTTAATTTTTGGGGGTCGGTGGTATAATCATAACCCTGACATAATACATCAAATTCAAACAAAAATGCATCTGGATCCTCTGATGAGAGCCCATGAAAGGTGGGAATATTTTGTAAAGGGATAGCTTTCATAGGAGTGTTGGCAACTGTGTCAACAATGGGGTACTGCAATGTGGAAGTTTGGGGTGCTTTTGGATTGTTAGCCATTTGATCAAATATATGCCAGTATCCTTCTGGGATTTCTGGAGTTGGGGAGTTATCCCTAGGGTGTCCCAAAGGGGTGGAAATAATATTAACAACACTCCCTCTGTTTGGGATACTGGGTATTCCTTGCTCAATTACTACCTGAGGGGATCTTGGTTCTTCCCTTGTTTCTCCTCCTCCTTCACGAATATCACAAGAGGTGGAAATAATATTAATAACATTCCCTCTGTTTGGGATACTGGGTGTTCCTTATTCAATTACTACCTGAGGGGATCTTGGTTCTTCCCCTGTTTCTCCTCCTCCACGAATATTACAAGAATTCCCTTCTTGTGAGGAAATTGGGCACAAATTTTCAATTTCTTGAAAACTCTGCTCAGTTCCTATAGTTTTGATGTGGACCTCAGCATAGGCTGTAGATAGTGAGCCTGTGACCTGAAGGGAGATAGTAGGTTGTCTGGAAGAAACGTTTCGAGGACCTACTGATGGCTGAGATTCAACTTTCTTCCAGATTTCATCTATGAAAGTTGATCGTCCAAGGGTCACTGGTCCCTTAGATTTTTCAGGTTTGGGTAGTGGAATTGGATTGATTTCTGGTCTTTTCTTCTTAGTCATTCATACAAACAATTCAAATGTTTACCTCTACCCTAAATTTCTAACAACTTTGCTGGAAAGCAGGCGAGGGAGTAGGCATTTTGCATACTTCGTACGCAGGTTCTTACCTTCCGTTTTTAATACCCAGTTCTCTCTCAACAGGAAATTATCAGATATACATCACTCTTCATAAATGGCTTACACTCTCCCCGGCAACGGCGCCAAAATTTTGGTTGATAAAAGGTGCTTTTTAAACTCCTAATTATCCTCACATTAATTATCAATCTGGGCAAGTCCTTTTATTTCAAGAGTGTACACAGTATGTGGCTGCTATTTAAATTAGAGAGTAATGTTTCATAGATTGCAGTATAGATCTTTTAATACAAGAGTAAACAGATGCAACAAGTAAATTCTAATTGCAATTAAATGAAAACTCAATCCTCTAATGAAATCAAATCCTACAGCATTTCAAGTAACAACAATATCAGTGAATAGTACAGTAGTGATAACCCTTCTCTTCAAAACTGATTAAATCTAAATCAAATGCATTCTTCAGTAAAACAACAATGCTATCAATCTGAGAGCCTAATAGCAGTATTTAATACTCATTACAGTTGATCACATTGAGCAGAACATTTATCTAAGAAACTCAATCTGAAAGCAGAAGTAAACTAAATAAATAACAATACTGTAAATTATATAAAACAAAACTATTCGGTTAACACAGGAAAATAATGAACAACAAAGGAAATAGAATCACAAAAAGCGATAATAATATCAAACCATCACACTTGCGATAATCGGAAATGTATGACATAGATGAAGCAGTGAATTCCACCGGAAGCCGGGCCCTTAGCCACCAGCAGGCACTGCTAGATTACTTCAGATGATGCGAATGAAAAAAACAAATTCAATTAATCATCGAACTTGAGTAGCATTACAATGTAATTTCGTTCTTCAACTATACAATCTATAATTAAGCTTACAATTTGGAAAAACAACAGGCATCCCCGTCTTCCTACAATAATTTCCTTTTATCGTCAGAAAAGGTAAAAAGTAAATAGTAAATGCGATCCCTCAGGATCGAGAGATCCTGAGGGATTCACAACCAATTTCTATCTTTAAGACATTTTCCTCTATTCTGCACTGATCTCACTGATTCGTTCTTAGCCTTGTCCGCAACCGATTCATTCCTTTCTTTGCTTGTTGGATTTGGCTGTGCCAACAACAGGGAACAACAATCGTTCCTTGTCCATTTTCCTTCATGAAGAAGAGTAAACGTTAGTTAAATCACAATTGCAATCATTCCTCATTTCTTACCATAATTCCTTAATAGATTAGCGCATTAAGACATGAAAAAGATAAGAATTAAGGATAACGAGGATGAACTTACTAGAAAATACATACCCATTTCGCAACCCAACACTAACCACCATTCTCAACTCTTGTGGGCATGAGACTTTTGATTGGCTGCTTCTCTATGAGAGTGATCCAGAATTCAGCCACACATACAAGGTACTCTTGGCGGTACACAAGTTCCAAATTTTCACCTCCAAGATGCATTTTTATATCACCTGGGACACATTTGTGTTCCATCAAGCGAGCGTGCCAAGATGATATGGGAATCACACTACTGTTGAGTCGCTGGGCATTTCAGGGTTGAGAAAACAATGGTAGTACTAAAAAAGTATTTCTATTGGCCGAACCTTCAACAGGATGTTGGGAATTACATCAGATCTTGCACTGCTTGCACCATTTCCAAGCTGTCCATCAAGAAGCAAGGTCTCTATACTCCGCTACCTACCCCTAGTCGACCTTGGGAATCCATCTCCATGGATTACATGTCGGGCCTTCCTTCTACTAAGCATGGAAACGACCGTGTTTTCGTGGTCGTCGAAAAATTCTCAAAGATGGAAATTATGGCAGCCTACAATAAGAATATCACATCAGAAACCAGTGCTAAACTCTTCTTTGAACGAGTGTGGGTGCACTTTGGGATCCCACTGTCTATCATATCAGTTCGGGACAACAAGTTCCTTAGCAAAGTTTGGTCCAGCCTATGGTCAATTTTGGATACGAAGGTCACCAAGTCCACAACTTTCCATCCCCAAACTGATGGCCAGACATAGGTCGTCAACAGGATGATTGTACACATTCTGCACATGTATAATTCAAAGCCTCCACACAAATGGGATGAGAGCCTCCCCTATGTACAACACATTTATAACCGGGATCTCCACAGCTCAACTGGACACAGCCCCTTTTAGGTGGGCTTGGGATTCCAGCCACTATGTCCCATTGACGTAGCCATGCCATTTGTCGCTACTCAGGCTGATTCGGCTCATGTCCAGTCTGAACCTAACAAAGCGAACAACTTCATCAAGCGCATTCAACACATCTACCAACAGGTTCATGACATATTGGACAGAGCAAATGCTAAGTACAAGCAACGACATGATCAACATCGGGTGCCACACAACTTCCAGGTGGGCGACAAAGTGTGGCTACATTTGCAGGAGCGCCTCACTGGACGCTACCGCAAGCTTCGCCCACTCCAATATGGGTCGTACACCATCACCAAGGCTATAGGGAACAATGCATTTGAGCTCAATATTCCACCATTCCTTGGTCTGCACCCAATGTTCAATGTGGACCGCCTTCGTCCCTACTTACCACCTCTACTAGACACCTATGACATTGCAGAACAACTCACACCAACAGAGTTAAACCCAGACTGCATGGAACATGCCACCATAGATTGTATCATGGACATGCAAATCAAGAACACTCGCTGACAGAAGATCCATCTGTATCAGGTTGTCAAATTTGGCCAACTCCTGCACCAGGGCAAGTGGTTCACCAGGGACCAAATTCAGTAGAAGTTTCCTCATCTCATGGAGGAACTCAACGCAATGAGGACCATTTATTCCTAAGGGGGGAGGAATGATCCAGGTGGATTTTGGTGGCCACATGCCTATTCCACTTGGGGCCCCACCATTGTCTCTTTCAGTTTTTTAGTTTCAGTACGACTTACTATTTTTAGCAGTTTTTCGGGTCCTGAACTTCCGGAGTCGTTTTGAGGCCCTAAACGACGTTTTTTGGGAAAACCAGGAGCAAAATGGGTTCATGAACCGATGTTCCTCACATCAAATGTTGTAGTCCTTAGATATATATTTCTAACGAGGTATGGTGCGCGTCAAACAGAGATCCTATGCCAAATTTATGTCCCCGAGAAGTTGAAACACTAATTTACCCAAACGGGGCCCATAGTTTTGGCACTTCATCTCTTAGGGTTAGGTTTTTGGATGTTTATGGTTTTCCATTGTTTCTAAATAATAAATATGCCCTCGATCCTCATTGTAACACAGTTTAGAGGCCTGTAGCCACCACATCTCTTCTCAGAGATAAGCTACCAGCACCTTAGCTAGTTTATTTCTATTCTTTGATATTAATGAAATGAAGTGTTATTTCCGATGCATCTTTGTATTTATGGTTATATGTGTATTCTGTTGTGTTCCTGCATAAATCCAGATCAATGGGGATGAAGCCACTTTTCTTAGGACAATTTTCATTGCACTAGGAGGATAAGAGGATCCTTATACTGCATGTTTTACATCTGAAAAAGGGTGAAAGAGGTCCACGTTGTTAGCTACGAATGCTCTATGTGCCAAGTAAGGCAAAGGTGACCAAAAATCAGTGAAGTGTGTCAGTATGAACAAGAAGAGCAATGCGACTACCCTTGGGAGGACCATAACGTGCAACAGATTTTGGGTAACCTTGAGAGGGACTTGTTGCACCAATATTTGGGATTAAAATTAAATCATTGAGGCCTATGGATAGGTTGATACCCAAATTCGATAGAAGGGAAAAAAAATTCACAACTTGCACTGGGATAAAGGACCAAGAAGGGCTCTGAAATAGCTAAGTGTACTGGGATCGACAAAGTAAAAGATGTAAATGCATCCAAACATGACTCAAACTTGGATAACACACATAAAACCATCAATACAAGCTAGGAGGATACACACGACTCTTGAATAACAATCACACCTTGAAATGAAAACAAGGTGAAACTTATGTCTAAGTACGACTATTGAAACATCACATTATGAAACTTAGAACACAAGTTACGAAAACTATGACGATTGTGACCAAACGGTATGCCAAGATGTAGGAATGTGTCTAGTGCATAATCTAATGATATATATGACCGTGTAATGCAAAATAGTTTTCTAGGACTAACTTTTGTGATGTGAAAATGTGTGACACATGGAGGAGTGCAAATCGCAAAAGAGACATTTGTGACATGAGGGAAACATGAGATAACACTTGCAAAATGCAAACGAACTTGAAAGTGACACATGCCTGAGTAAAGATAACATGGAAACATCACTTATCAAAGTAAAATAAAGTCAAAATTACAATTGCAAATATGAAAATGACACTTGTGAAAGAGAACATGCATAAAAGACAATAATTGAGGAAACTCACCAAAATAGAAGTACAAACGAAAAAAAATGAGGAGGAAAGTCAATAAAACTACACACTAACTGTCAACATGAGTTGAAAATTGCACATGCACTATAATGGTCGATAGTTCTATGCATGTTCTAGCTTGCATAAAGGAAGTGTTCCCATGAAATCATCGAAGACTGAGTGTGTGTGCACGAGTGACTTGGACGTGTAAAACTAGGAAGATGAATTGAACACTTTGCAAAACATCAAATTATCATGGAGTAACCATAGAGCTAAAAATTGTAAGATCCTCAATAGGCTCCAAAATTCGAGTGTAATAAAATTTTTTGAGGGTGTTGATCGTAGCGACAATACTTGGTGACACACAGGTAGAACTCCATCTTCTATGTTTGGGTTTAATTCTCTAAGTGAAAGGTATTAATATTTTAGTAAGTATTTATACATCTTAAAAATTACCTTGGATTCCCTATTTAACCCAATTAGAGATATAGTCCCCTCCATTCCCTTACTCGGATAACCACATATCAAGGCTTGCAAAATCACAATTGTTTCGATCTGGGAAAGGGTAATATGCACAACGAGTTTAAGATATTCAGAGTGTAAGTTTCATCTATGGTGTTGCTATGCTTCCATAAGGCTTGGAAAATACCCCGACTAAGTCACTTGCTTCACCTCTCTGCGCATGAATCCTTTTTATTCTTTCACCCTTTATTTATTTATTTAATAGGAGTGTGCTTTGACACCTATTATTTTCAATGGGAAGAAGAAGGATCTCAACTTATTGAGAGAAAAGGAGGTTTCCCCTTCAAATAAGTATTTATATAACCTTTGATATTTGTTTTACCACTTTACATTTTCCCCTTATCCTTTCTCTACTAGAATGGATCAACAAGAAAAAAACTATTTACTTACAAGACTGAGTTGAGGAATTAGGATCCTAGAATAGATATAGGCTTTATAGTTTGACCAAAGGATTTCGATTCGAGTGGATCGTATTTTTCATTCAGACATCATTAAATTTAAATATATTTAAACCCAAGATAAATAAGAGGTAACATATTATTCAAGCATTGTTCGTCACCACAATCACCCTTTTAAAGTTTTTGCCACATTATATTTTGAGCTATACAGGAGCATATTTCATGCAAAGTCTTACCAAACAAAATAGAAGGAAAATAAATGATAAAAAAACAAAACAAAATTGGAAAAAAAAGAAAATGGAGGCAGAACATAAAACAACATATAATAAGAAAAAAACAATGTAGGGAATCGATGGAGAGCACGATAGAGGGTGGATGAAATTCAAGGGAAACAAAATGAAACTAAGCCTACTCCTAGCCTAATCAACTATAAGGTTAGGAATAAGTGTAATGATATTTCCAATGTATCCATCGTCATTCTCGACCCACAACAAAAAATATATGAGCAATTAAAAGCAATATAAAACAATGCGCAATGGAAAATATAGGAACTTTGAAAACTTGCATAACTAACTAAATGTGCCATACTGAATGGTTTGAGCGAGTTTCAAAATTTACCTTGTTTGAAATCTCGATCATACATACCTTTTAGGCTTCTTGTGAATACACATTCATCTATGTTTTCAGTTCTTGCAAACATATAAAGGGACTGAAAATTGTTATTTTCATGGCATATTGCCAAGTAGGATTGCTCTAACAATTCAACAATTGGGCCTTGATATTCAAAACAACCAATTTGAAGACCATGGGACTTATGGGAAAATTAATTTTGAATTAATTCATTTTAAGGACAACAAGAATCTATGGTATTATAATTATATTGGTCAATTAACACACAAGGCTCTCGATTCTCTATTGGTTCCCTTTGTATCCAATTACATTCAAAGTTAACAATAAGAAAGCTTAGGGTGGTCAAAAAAATTGTTGACATTTTGAATTGAGGAAAGAAATTAGGATATTGAGTTGGAAATAGATTATAAATATGCGTCAAATCAAATGCCATACTTATACCAAAAGAAGGGTTTTGGTAAGTTGAATGATTGAAGCAATTACAACTATTCCAGAAGAGGAAAAGTGCCATGGAGATGATTAGTTTCATGATGTGCACAAAAGAGATAATAAGATTATTAGATTTAGAAAATTTTAACAAAGAAAATTCCTTAAACCCAAAATGACCCTTATCTTGATCATCAAAATGACATGCCTTGAAACCGTAAGGATCCATGAAAGATGTGCTCTCCAACCTTTGGTCTAGCTCAAGGGGTTGACATGAAAAGGGACTAACCATACAAGAACCTTTCATCTGGTCAAAAATTATATCTCAAAGATCATGAATATTGGCTTGAAAATACCAAGAGTCCTTTAAGAATGAACTCATAATCAAAGGATGAATATTATGGAAAGAATTATGTGTGAAATTTTGGATCCAACTTAGTTTAGCGATCTTAACAGTATTGTGAGAACTTGACATAACCATCATCTTAGCATGAAGTTCCTTGACTTCCTGACAGGTCTCTAAAATTTCTGATGGTGGATCATCAAATCTTGGTGGCTTATAAAAATCATCAGGTAGACACGCACCACCATCCAAATATGTATCAATGAAAACACTATCAATGTTACTGGTTTGATCATATTTAGGATTAAACACATCCGATTCTTGATGGATAGAAAATTGAGATACAGCAATTGGAAAAATACCTTGATCATTCAGGGTCATAACATCCTCCTCCTGACTTACAAAATATTTACAATTGAATATATCATGAATAAGAGATTTAAAATTTTCATCCTCTGATTGTAGTATCACACCATGCTGTACTTGATTACAACCATGATCAACTAGATAAATATCGAAAGGATTTAGCAGTGCTATTGGCGTGATCAACTTATTAAACATATATGGGTACAATTAATAGTGTTCAAGAGATGAATAAAGATTGAAGGATTCGGGAGGAGAAATAGTTGTACTTAAATAAGATTGATCTTGAAAGAACAATGGATAAACTTCATTATCATAAAGATCATGTTCAAAGATAGGCATACCAATATGACACTCATATTGACCAAGATATTTCGAATTTTTAAAAACCTGACAATTTACCACTTTAGATTTTTCATCCAAATATGGATGAATTAAAGAAAATTCAGGATAATTTTGAATTAAAATAGAACCCTAATTCATAAATGGAGATGGCAAGCTATGAGAAACATATTATGAATGAATACCTTTCAAATCCAATCCCTTAGAAGAAGAGAAGATATCATCCGATATACTTGGATATTCACCACTATATGTGTTGATGGAAACAGGGATATCATGGTGATGGTTATCCAAGGTCTCAACTTGGATGTGAGGTTTAGAATCACTTGACATGTTATTAAGATTAAAATATCAGAGATCAGTTGGAAAGGCAAGATTTCCATATGGGAAGAGGGAGGAAAGACAGGACATACCTTCGACACTTTTCTCCTCTACATGTGAAATATAACTACCCCATTCCCGATTACTGCTTGAAATAACAAATTGAACATCATTATGAGTTGAAGTAGGTGAAACAAGAAGATATTGAAACAAGGAATCATGAAACGTAGGTGGTAGAGGTTTTAGAGTATCCCTAGAGACAATAAGGTTTTCGTTTGGATTAGATTCAAGATTGGACTTATGTGCATTAATATGATCTTGAAAACTTGAGGGATCAACTTTCAATTCAGGCTCCATGTAATTATTGAACCATTCCAAGTTTTCCTCAATAGGATGTGGATCATAACAATTGGATGGAGGTTTAATGGAAGTGTCAACAATTTTATTTTCATATTTCCCAACTTTAACATCATCACCAGGGGGCACCCAAACTGGTATTGGAAAAGGAGGAGGACATGGAAAAAATGGAATAATAGGTTCCTCCTCGGGAGATTGAATAGAGAGAATCATCCGGGGTGTGGATTCAAAATATCTAAAAGAGAGTAGAATCAAATTCTAAAAAATTTCAATAATAAAATATGAATCAATAAATCCCTCTGGAAATTCATATCAAAGGTGAAGAAACCGATTAAGAAAACCCTCTGCAAATTCACTAGGTTCCATTCTAAGAAAATCAATTCTATCACATACATCTTGATAATTATACCTGTCAAAGGCTTAATGATGCTCCTTAACAATTTTCTCGAGTGAATGGATAGAAGAAGCAGGTAACGTATGACACCATATATTAACTCGACCTTTAAATGTGAGGGTGAACAACCTAAACATGACATATTTACAATGTGTTGTATTAGAAAGGAAAAAATCAACAAATTTAAACATATGTTCATGAAGAGTTAATTCACCCTCGACATCAAACTTAAAATGAGACAAGTCATGACTGATTTATGTGGGGATGGTAAAATAAAGTTCCTTATAAAAAAATCGTGGGATTATGATTTGGGAAAGAGCTGTTTAAGATGAGAGATTCAAAATAGATCACTCAATGGGCACACATTCTCATCTGGCCTTCCTTATAGCACCAAAATTTAGACGGTGTTGGATACCGCCAACATATAGGGGGTCTCCCTCATGTGAAGTCATAATTAGGCCTCACGCCATTTGGAGTAGGAGCCCCGTCTGGAGTATCATGTAGGACACCATAACAAAAAGGTTAGTCTTGGCTTCAATGGATAATATAAAATATTATATACATAAACCTTGAATAAGCTAGTTGACATTGTGAAACACCAATTGCAATGTGTAAAAGGATACCTTCATGAGGGGGGAGAGAAAAGTGAGCTTCTAGAAGGAAGTAACATTACTAACCTAAGAGAGACACATGATAAAAGAAAGATCCATGAATTATATAGCGAAATAGTTCACATAGACACAATGATCATTAAACCACATACAATACACCTTCAACAAGATAAGTACTGATGCCACTGAAATAGTTCATTTCCTTAGTACATATGAAAAACGAAAATATAACAAACATAAAAATAACAGTCCCAAGACATTCAATATACATTCATGAAAATGTGTTGGCTCATAGAGCTTCAATATTAGGTGAAATATCCAAGTACACAGTTACAAAGGTGAGGCACTATTTCCAATAGTGAAACATTAAGTCACTTCTTACTTCTCCAAAGAATATTTTTCTCTCTTATGCCAAGTAGAGAAGCCAAGACTAGCTCTCCAAAACTTAAGTCTCCAAAAGCCTTTTGATTGAGTTATGAGATTGATTTTATAAAAAATGGGATGATCTTTCATATCCCCATGACTCTTGAATTACCCTCATCACTCTTCGACTCCTAATGTGTCATTTTTTGAGATTTGCAACAAGAAACAGTGAAATTGGCATCTAGAAGCAACATCCAGAAAATGACACCCAGAAATGGCTACCATGGAGGATTTTGATTTAATTATTTTTTAATTAAATTATAAGAGATGGGTGTCAAATTTATTTATCCCTTAAATAAATTGGACAATAAATTGTAATATTATCTCATAATCACTTGTAATAGTTAACTGAGTGTGATAGACTCGTTTAGCTCATGAAATTTGAGTTGAGGGTGGTTGGTGAGGCATGTAGAGTGACTCTATTTGTTTTAGAGTCCAAGTTGCAGTTAGTGTATTAGTTTAATGCATGAGAAATCAGTTAACTCAATTAAGTGAGTTAAAGTCAGTCTAACTAGGTGTAACTAATTGTTGCACTAGTGAGAGGTCAAGTGAATTAAATTAGATTTAATTCACATGCAATGATCTGTCAAGTGACTGATGATTTAATATTAATAGTTGCATGCATGTAAGTTCTGATGAAGACCCAGTCGAGACAGAGGTTAAAGGGAAGTTATCTATCATTTTTATTTGTAGCGAATTTCCCGAGCACAATTATATACACCATAGGATGCCCATGATGCATTGCGCAGTCAAGGAAGGCTAATTATCCTAATTAATAGGGATTAATTTCCTAGGGATTGCGTGAGCAAGGCAGGCTGAAGACGAGCCGAGAATTAGCTAAGTATTGGACAAATTTTGTCTGGATCAATGTGAGACAACCAAGATAGTGCAATAGACTCTTGTGAGAAGAGTGAATTGTATTGTTTCATGATTCCTTGGTTCATTATACAATAAATATATAAGGGTTTTTAGTAGCAAGATTTCCCTAGGAAAACTAACTGTGTTGTGGATTGATTTGCCTCTTTCTTTTACTTGGTGCGACTGTGCGATCGTATTCATTTTCCACAAAATTAATTGTATAAGGATTAAGTATTTTTCTCTAGTATATTTCATGATCAGATTGAATCCATTGGTATACATATTGTTATTATAATTTATACATGGTATCAGAGCAGAAGATTTTTGGGTGCGCGAGTTTGTAGAGAATATATGAAAATTTTGGGGCAAAAATTTCGAAGAAAAATAGAATATTTGGATTCCTTGCGAAAAAATATCCAAATTGAAAAAAATAATCGGCTGAATCAGAGCTCGGATGAGGGAGATATCGTCGATTTACAATCAACTCTTTTTTTAGAAAATTTTGCGACGATGGGACAATTACAATGTGCGCGAGTAAGAAAAGGAAAGAAATCGAAGGGAAAGAAGTCCCAAGGAAAAGAGGGCAAGAGAGACTTGTCCAATATCATATGTTTTTACTGTCACGAGCATGAGCACTATGCTTCGAATTTTCCACAGAAGAAGGCAAGCAAGAAGGAGCTTGTAGTTGTAGCGGGTGAAGCATTAGCTTCACTGTTCAAGTTTGATTTTACTCTCATTGCATGCATGGCCAGCACTGCAATGGGATGCATGTGGTATCTAGACAGTGATGCCTCGTTCCATATGATGGGGAATATAGATATATTTAGTGGCTTGGAGGAGAAGGACCTCTAGAAGAGTAAATATTTGGAGATGACGAGAGGTATAGTGCTACCGACATAGGTACAGTTACCTTTCATAAGGAGAATGGCTCCCATCTCAGAATAGAAGATGTTTTGCATGTTCCAGGCCTAAGGAAGAATCTTGTCTCCGTAGCGGTATTGGAAGAACGTGGCTATGAAGTAATGTTTAGAAAAGGAAAACTTTTCCTTAAACAAATAGCCACAAGACAAGTGAAGCGGATCGATGTAAGAGTCAAGAACCTGTATGCTCTCGAGGTTGAGGATGCATGGAAGGCTTTGAGGAGAAAAGCAGTGGTTAATGAATTGGTGGTTGAGAGGGAGAAATTATCTCTCAACATGCAACCTCAGAAGAAGTCTCAGAGGGTTGTGGAGTAGCCACAATTGGAGAAGCAGAGAGGAGACAGAGTGGAAGAGTCCACTCAAGTAGAGACCTCCAGGAGGGGGAAATTTCGAGCTAGAAGGACAGAGGGAGTACATGCAACTATACTTCTAGGTGTGAGGTGGGGCAATGTGTAGAATTAATCCCAAGAAGAAATTTGGGAAGGATTCATTGAGATGGTGTGTCTCATGGATCGAACCTGGATACGAGGAGCCCACAATACATCAGTAGCGAGAAGGATCAGTTATATTGATGTAGTCAGATGTCAGGAGGACAGAAATCAGAGAGACAGATATCGGATACTGGAGCGCAGATCAGAGTTGGCAACAATGCAGAGTCCATGGATGCAAATGTCATCAATGCAGAGAGTCCAGTAGACATGTGCAGTAGGATCCAACAATCAAAAGACTTTGATGACAAATGCATTATACTGATTTAGTTGTTTGGAGGCTATTGTTATGACATACCTCACTGAGCTGGGATGACTAATAATGAAGCAAATATAACGAGGACCGAATGGACTATTAAAGCCCATTTTTCAACTATCGGAACCCTTGAAAAGGGCTAAAATCCATCTTTTTGCTTTAAAAAGGCTCACTTTTGCATATCAGGCCTCTAAGCCCCTTTCACTTAAGCCCGAGCCCCTTTTTCGCCATGAGACCGGGCCTCGGGACCGAGCGCTAAGCCCATTGGAGATCGCACGTCGCTCATTTAGAGTCCCCGCTCCCATGTTTTCTGTTTCGCCGATGGCCGATCCACCGATAAGATCTGGACCATTCATTCCCCAAAGATCCAACGACCATCGTATTTCTCCATCACACATCGCTCTTTCCCGTTTCCATCCGCCCGTTATACTTTTTCACCGATATGCGAAACCTCGATGCGATCTTGACCATTGATCTCCTTCCTAAGATCCAACGGTCATCGCTTCATCACTTCATCGCTCCATCGTGCTGTGCCCATCCATCACTCATCGCACTTCGCTTCATCCAAAGTCCTCGCTCTTGAATTCTGTTCCGTCGACGTGCAAAACCCCGACGCAATCTGGACCGTTGATATCCTTCCGCAGATCCAACGGTCGTCGCTTTATTGCTTCATCGCTCCATCGCACATCGCGCATCGCTCTTCCCCATTTCCACTTTATGTTTCACCGCCAACGTTCTTTCCCCACCGATATAATCTGAGCCGTTGATTTGGCTCCCCCAGATCCAATGGTCGGTGTTGCCTCACTGCATCGCAAGTCGCCCGCCTCATTCATCCATCAGTCATCCCCCACGATATGATCTGGACCGTTGATCCTCATGATCCAATGACCCACATTAATTCCTCCTTTCTCCCTCCTACACAACCTTTCTCCCTTCACGTTAATCTCCACTGTTGATCTATCCGATCCAACGGCCAGCGGGACTACCCCCTTTCCTCCCCCTTTTACCTCCATGGTGCCCCCGCAGCTAACCCCTTTGACTACAACATATTTTCATCCAATGGCCTATATTCACTGCGGAGGCACTCGGTCCGCAAACCCATCTGTACCCCCAAGTGCCTCCATAGTTGATCCCTGCCATTTATGTTCATCATGATCCAACGACTCTCATTATTCCCGCATTTTCAACCCTGCCCTTTCCATTCTCCTTCATCGCCAGATCCCGACTGTTGATCCTCATGATCCAACGGCCCACATTGCTCCCTTATTTTCAACTTTGCCCAATAGCTTTTCGCTACATGACAGGGTTGCTGACGTCATCGCCGGTCCCACCCGACCGTGCAGGTTTTTCTGTCGCATTCATTTGCAGCTATTGATCTGGATTGCCTAGATCAGATGGCTCCCATTCAGTTTCGCGTTCATTTCACCAAATAACATGATCGTGATGTTTCCATGTGAAATGGCCAGTTTTGTGAAAGACACGCGTAAGCCATCAAGCCGTATCACATCCATTTAGCCCCAAACTTCTTACCACCTCAACCCCGTGCGAATACCACCTCCGGTATTCCCGAAAACCGCCATTGCACCTCTTTGCGCCAAATACAGTTTTGAACCTTGGTTTTCATGGTTTTTCACCGTGAGGCCCTTTTCCACTGCATCTAATGCCTCCAAACTGCTTTTTCACCTTTACCTGAGCCATCTGAAGCAGTGAAACCATAAACGCAGGATTTATTTAATTTGTTTGCTGTCTGTGTAGGTTTTTCACAGCCTTTTAATGAACATAGGCTCGAGGCCGAGGATGATGATCCTCCACACCCAGGAAGCAGAGAAAAAGATGCAGAGAGGCATTCCACGTTCAAGACAATGGATCATGACCATTGGCCGTTCTATGGGACCCTCCAGCACAGCAGGCCAATTTTTCCACTACTGGCAGTACCGCATGCTCCAACACGGAAGGCCAGATATTCCCATGACTAACGACATCTCTTTCGCCAGCAGCAGCAGTGGTTCCACTTCATAAAATAGCAATAATAAGTCATGACAGGGCCTGTGTGGTCTTTTTACCGTATATTCTCTCCACTTTGTCATTTCGGGTGAAATCTTCAGATTTACTCCCGCAGATTTGCTTTTAGTTCATTCAATTGTTACATTTCAGTTAGAAACAGCTTTAGGCCTGCATTGTAAGATGATGAGAGGCAGTTTTTCCTCATCATCATTTCTGTTTTGATTTAGACCTGCAACAACATACCAACATGCGGAGGAGATATTTTCCCAAAATATCTTCTCACGCATAGGAATCAGTGGTTATAAAAGCAGGAAGCAAACACTAAGAAAAGGTTCTAGATTTTCCAAAGGACTCACTAGTTCAAGTTTTCTGTATGTATTTTGCATAAACTTTGATAGTAGATGTTTGAAGAGCCCGTAGGGATTCAGTAATAAGAAGCTTTGCTGGAATTGGGGATTCCGCTCTGGATGATTCACAGTTTGTAACTCTTCTCCTTGTTTTTGAATATAAATGTTCATTTCGTACCTCTCCATATCTCTTATATCTCATGCTCTGGAATGCGAGTGCTCTCCTGTTTAAATATGAATTTATCATTACAGATACTCATATTTATGCATACATAGCACTTTAAATATGGCTCAGGCAGGATACTTTGTTTCATTTTCTCTCTCTTTCGATGTTCTTCTGATATTAACTAAAGTGGATTCTTACCTTTGAACGAGCCCAGATATATGGATTCTTATCTTCGCATAGGCCCATTATATATGGACTCTTATCCTTGAATAAGCCCGGTTATAGTTGGTATCTTACTCCATCTTCTGTCATAAGTCATCGCTCATATATAACTTGATATCTGTGTGTTCATTTTAGAAGTCTGCCCCCTTTATAGCATTATGTCTTAAAGCTGTCTGATGCATTTACTATTTCCAGTTTGTACTCAGTTTCTGCAGTTTTCCTAGTTGCCGTGTTTAACTTTTGGGTCTTGGCTCCACCCTTATTAAAAACCATTCATCTGAGTGATATTAGCATGAGAGCCTAACCTTGTCAACTGCAATCAGTTGAGTCATATGCTCCTTGCATTTAAGATGTCCTAGGCACTGGTCTTTATACAACTCAAGGCTGTCTCTAGGAGTTACAATAGAGGCTATTCAGTTTCAAAAGTGTTGCCTGTGCAAACAACACTAGAGAAGTGTTGCATGCAAGAGTTGCATGTGTGAACAACACTAGAGAAGTGTTGCATGTAAGAGTTGCATGTGCGCATGTAAGAACATTCCAAAGGTACCGGATCAGGATAGATTGATTCCTTTCTTGTTGAGTGGGAGTTTTGAAATTTGCAACAAGATACAATGAAATTGGAATCCAGAAACAACATCCAGAAAATGGCACCCATAAATGGCTACCATGGAGGATTTTGATTTAATTATTTCTGAATTAAATTAGAATAAATGTGTGTCAAATTTATTTATCCCTTAAATAATTTGGACAATAAATTGTAATCTTATCTCATAATCACTTGTAATAGTTAACTGAGTGTGATAGACTCAGTTAGCTCATGAAATTTGAGTTAAGGGTGGTTGGTGAGGCATGTAGAGTGATTCTATTTGTTTTAGAGTCCAAGTTGCAGTTAGTGTGTTAGTTTAATGCATGAGAAATCATCTAACTCAACTAAGTGAGTTAAAGTCAATCTAATCAGTTGTAACTGATTGTTTCACTAGTGAGAGGTCAAGTGAATTAAATCGGATTTAATTCACATGCAATGATCTGTCAAGTGACTGATGATTAACTATTAATAGCTGCATGCATGTCAATTCTGATGAAGACCCAGTTGAGACAGAGGTTAAAGGGAAGTTATCTATCAGTTGTATTTGTAGGAAATTTCCCGGGTGCAATTATATACACCATAGGATTCCCATGATGAATTGAGCATTCAAGGAAGGCTAATAATCCTAATTAATAGGGATTAATTTCCTAGGGATTATGTGAGCAAGTCAAGCTGAAGACAGGCTGAGAATTGGCTTAAGTGTTGGACCAATTTTGTCTGGATCAGTGTGAGACAGTCATGATAGTGCAACAAACTATTGTGACAAGAGTGCATTGTATTGTTTCATGATTCCTTGGTTCATTATACAATAGAGATAGAGCAGTTTTGAGCAACAAGCTTTCCCCAGGAAAAATATCTGTGTTGTGGATTGATTTTCTTCTTTCTTTTTCTTGGTGTGATTGTGCGATCTTGTTTATTTCCGTAGAATTAATTGTAGAAGGATTCAGTATTTTTCTCTAGTATATTGCATGATCAGATTGAATCCATTGGTATACCTATTGTTTGTATAATTTCTACATAATTTGGACTTCTAAACAACTCTTGAACTTCTAATGAAATTTGGACTTCTCATAAAGACATTTTTTCCATATATGACTAAGTGATCTTTAATATTCGACATATGACTCTTGGACTTCCACACATCACATTTTGTCCTTTAATTGAAAATACATCATTACATTCCACATGATGATGTGGCATGACTCATGGAGACACATTGACTATTATGATGACACTTATACAAGTTACAACTTGATAATAATGACACGAACTTCATGATGAGGTCGCAATGCCAAGTTGTCTTCCTTGCTTCTTGATCTTGCATTCTTGACGATAAATATGGTATTTACTTCATCTTCATGAAATATAATTTTATTTTCTCATCTTCACCCTGCAAAGGATTTTTGATCAATATCAAAATCGTCTGATTCATCATGCAATGTCTTCCTTTTATCTTTGTCCATGACTTGCTTCAGGTTCTCATGATAACTTTCTAGTATCTTCCTTTTATCTTTTCCATGTTTTGAAGGTACTCCTACCAATGAAAATACTTCATGATGATGCAATATCATCCTTAAAAACATTTATTCTATCACTATCTAGCTCATGGAATGATATGCTCATGATAGGTGTGTGAGAGGGTTAGAAGAAGTAGGCTTGATTAAGAGGGCATAGTAAAACTCATTATTGGCTTAGGAGGGCTACACTATTCATTTTTACTATGCCATGTACTGTGAGGAAGAGCTCACCTTGGTCCAGCACAGTGAGGGAAGCCAAAGGGACAAGGTTGAAAGCTTCATGCTTCATGGTTGCACCATGCACTGGAAACTTAAAGAGAGGAAAACTTAAAAGTGAATTTGACCAGTCAAGGGTGAGGGGAGTCATCCTTCAACCTTCCATACTACACCATGCACTCAAAGGAAGAGACTAAGAAGGGCTTAGGGCACATGAGAGCATTGGGAAGGAGGGAAGGCCAAAGGTTCAACCTTTCGGACTGTGCTATGCTCTTATAGGGAAATATGACTCCAAGGAGGGAACAACTTGACTGGTCAAAGTTGGGAGGAGGCTTCCTTAAACCTTCCTTACTGTGCCATGTGCTAAAAAAAGGGGTCGAAGGAAGGACTTGGGCACAATGGGAAGGATGGAAGGTGAAAGGTTAAACCTTCATGACTACACTATGCACTCAAATGGAAATGAGTCTTCAAGGAAGGCACATTTTGACTGGTCAAAGGTGGAGAGGAGGCTTCCTTCAACCTTCCCTACTTCACCATGCACTCTAGAAGAAGAGGTAAAGATAAGCTTGGGTGAAGAGAGCATTGGGGAAGGGGGAAGGGTGAAGCTTCAACCTTCAGGAGTGTGCCATGTGCTCAAAATAAGAGGGGGCTTGAGAGAGAGAGAAATTTTCTTCAACAAGGGGTCACTGTTTCCTTTTAGTGCACTTTTCATCCTAGGCTAGTGTATTTTTACCCAACAGTGGGTGCTTAACCATTTGTATTGGAAGTAGAAGTAGATGGCTGCCTTCCCTTCTTAGACATCCTTCTCTCTTTAATGGATGATGGTTCTATTTATCACCAAGTTTTCCACAAGAAAATTCACACAGAACAATATATTCATGTTGGTTTCCATCATTTTCCTGCTCATAAATTTGGTGTTATTTGCACTCTTTCCTGCTCATAAATTTGGTGTTATTTGCACTCTTTCTACCCATGCTCTAAGAATCTCTAATGACAACCACCTGGAATCGGAGAAATCCAATCCCCTTAATTTCTTCGAAATAAATGGGTACAGTATATCTGAAGGCCTTAAGGCTTTTAAAAAAGCTTATAAAGGGTTAGAAGGAAACTCTGCTTGGGTGGATCATATTTCCAAGGTTCATCTCCCATTTATCCAAGGGATACCTGACAAAATTGGCCATGTCCTTAGAAGGAATAATGGCTCCTCCTTGTTCAAGCCTCTTCGTACTATTAGAAATTCTGTCAGATCTATCAAGGACTCGGTTGACCCTAAGGACATGAAAGGTGTATACATGATTCCTTGTTCTTGTGGTATTCCCTATATTGGAGAAACGGGGAGGTCAATTATGCAGAGAATCCAGGAGCATGCTGCAAATATTAGGCACAATCATTCCCACACATCAACTCTTGCTGAACATGCAGAAAAATCATGTCACCATGTTCGCACTGAGGACTCTGAGGTTATTGCTAAGGTTGACCACTTCCACCATAGAAAGTTCCAGGAGGCTATTGAAATTGAGAGGCATGATAGAAATCTCAACAGGGATGACAACTGGAAATTGAGTAAGAGCTAGAATCCAACTCTCTCTATATAATTATTTCCCACCCCCATTGTGTTCTTTGTTTCCTAGGTCTCTGCAGGCTCTTTCTTGGTCATTTCCCTTCTTCTTCTTTTCTTTAACTTTAATTATTTTATTTCCTTTTATATTTTTTTCCCTTATTATTTATCCTTCTTGATCTTATTTTTTCCCTTTTTCCCTCTTCTTAGATTATGAAATTTTTTACTTCCTTGTATTTTAATTAAAATAGTTATAATAATAAAAATATTTATTAAAATATTTTAATCAATTAAAATGTTATTTTTAAAAAAAAAAAAATTAAAATATTCATTTTTAACCTTTTAAGTAATTATTTTAAATATTTTCTTAATAAATAATTAACTAACTTAATAACGACTAGTTTTTAACGACTATATCCGAGCATTGTTGCATCATTACTATTTATTCATGATGATCGATTAAGATTTTCACCTTGTCCTAAGGATGAACCACATTAGCTGGTTTGAAACATCGACCAAATAATAAAATGTGATTAATTCAAAAACATCTATTTACTTAGAAACTTTAACTTTAACAAAAACAAAGAATTAGTAATGTCCAAGATTTTTATATGAGATCCAACCTATTGGTTTTTGGAATCCCTTATAAATATGGAATAACTTCTTTGCATCCATTAATTTTTCTCTTGTAGTTAACATTAATTATAAATGATAATAAATAAACAAAGGATTTCAACATCCATAATATTTTAGATTTATATTATATTGTTGGTATAATTACAAATTTGTGTCCAACTTAAATAACTTAGTTATTTTAAGGTATCGATATGAGATTTGAATAATCTTTTCCACATTTTATCTAGGTGGCTCCCGACCACCCCTCGCCAATTTGGGCGCTTTACCAACGGGCCAACGTCCCACATTTTATAATCCACCCGGATTTCCAATATAAACTCCATTGCGCCAGTTGAGGGGGGAGCGCCGAGGCAGCGGAGGACAAAGATGAAACCATGAGTGATTGAGCAGGTGGAACCATGAATGGGAATATTTTGATGCCGAGAAATATTCCCTTTGGGGTACATAGTTTCCAGTGTCAGACCTTGACGTGCTTATAGTAATTTTTGCATGTTTTCTCACTAGGAGTCCAACCATGCTACCATAATCTCCATCTGAGTAGCATAATTGTAGGTATCACTAGCGAGCAATATTTGAAGAATCATGAGGAATCTAAAATATTCTCGAAGGCCCAGATTTTGACGGTGTCAAAATTGGACAAGTGAACAATCGCTTTTACACCACACATCACTTGGAATTCAGTGATGCAGTCCATTTTAGCAGTCGAGCTTTGCATTTTTTGGCCATATTCGAATGTGGAGGTACATGATACAGTTATGTTATGTGTCCTTTTTTTTATGAGATGATGTACTATTCTTAAGATCCCTGTTTGACACTATGTTGAGGGATTCTTGTTGCCACATTATTGTGAGATTGTATTAGCTTATCATGCTAAAGGAAATCCCATTTTGAGTGAGAGTTCCTATAGGGAGTGTAGAAAATATACCAACAAGATTCAAGCTGATCTTGTAATGTACTAAAACAAGATACTGAATCCTTATACAATTGGCGGAAACAAAGCACGATCACACAATCAAATAACAAGTAAGAGAAACAAATTATCAATCACACAACACAAGATGTATCTGGGGAAAGAAACTGATCAAAACCCCTCTATCTCTATATTCATATAGGCAAGATCATGAAACAATAAAATTCTTTCTCACACTAGAGAAACTTCCTACACTCTGCTGACTGTCTCACTCCGATCTTGCTCGAAACTGGCTTGCAATCTAAGCAAAATCGGTCAAGTATTTAACCTTTTGCTTGCCTCTTCCTGGCCTACCTTTCTTATGCATCCTTGGTCAATTGAGCCCCTATTAATTAGGAAATTCCCAATTAATGATTGCGCAATCCTTCAGGGCCTTCCCGATGACCTCATGCATGACCTGTACAATTTTCTAATAGTACAACTGATAGATCTCTTCCGTTTAACCTTAGTCTCAACTAGGTCTTCCTTAGATATGAAATGCAAAAAATATTTATAGCGAATTATCAGTTAACCGATTGATCACTACTTGTGAATTAAATCATATTTAATTCACTTTACCTCTCACTAGTTCATCACTTAGTTAGAACTAGTTAAACTAATTTTAACTCAATTTCTTGAGTTAACTAATTACAACTCACAAATAACTGTAACTAGACCCCCTAAAAATAGAAAATACCTTTGCATGCATCCAATTAGACCTATAACTCGAATTTCCTAAGCTAACTAAGTCTTCATGACTCAGTTAACTAATACAAGTTGTCATGAGATGAAATTACATTTTTTGTTCCAATTTAATTAAGGGAAATTTAAATCAGAAGCCTCGTATGGTAGCCATTTTTGGGTGCCATTTTCTGGATTTCATTTGTGGATGTTGATTTCACTGTTTCTTATTGAAAATTTCAATAGGGAGAACGTCTCATGGAGAGACACGTTATTCTTGTTGAGGGTATTTGTCCTTGTTATGACAAAGAATATTCCATGTACATCATCATCATTAGGAGCCATTAATGAAGCGACCTCCACTATCTTGACACTGGGCCCAGATAAGTAACCCACACTGGGTGAACTCCGTTATCAAATGTGTCATGTTCTTGATTTTCTAATTGTCATTATGTTTCCTCTTGTTTAAGCATGCACATGTGGTTCTTTTATGCTCTTTTAAATGAAATTTTATTAACATCACAAAAGTAAAATAACTTGGATAATTTCGGTAGCTGAAGGAACCCAGATCAACATTCCTTTCCAATTTTTATTTGTTTAAATAAACTTAGTCAATCTTACTTTGGAATTAACTTAACTTTAAGGCAATTATTTCATGCATATTCACTTCTCTGAGAGTCCTTTAAGTTGTATATGTATTGGGATCAAATTCTTTATTTTTAAAATTTTTTTTTCTAAGTCAAGAGGATATATATAAATCTATACTGATAGATAAAAAGAGATAATATTATATGAATTGAAGAGTAAATTTCAAAGGCAAATTGTGAATACCATGAATTAACGAACAAAATACCTCCTTATCTTCAATTGCACAAGAGTGGGTAATATGCATCTTAACTTGAGGCTTTTCATGGAAGCAAAAAATTGTGGGAAATAATGCCATTTATAATGATTAGCTAAAAATATTTGTTAGACATACAAATTATTAGCTAAGCTCTATCTAAATTCCTAGCATTCTTGATTTTTCTAGTCATGAAAAGTTTTATGGAACATAATTACAAGCATAGTTGTATCAAATGATAATATCTCATAAGAGCTTACCAAACGCTGAGTATGAAGCGAGAACAATGATGTAAGCTGATGCACGCTTAATAGAGTACCAAAATGGGGATGTACTTCCTGATGATTGATATGGAACATGGTACCTGTGTGAATATGGTACAAAAGGATATGGTTCTCCCTGAGTAGTTCCAAGACACAAGCATCAATTAAGAACATTTACAAGGTAAACGAGGAGTTATTCCATGATGTAATGATGTTACAACAATAAAATTGTTTACCCAAAAACACATTCATGCAAGATCAATGTGAGAAAAGAAAAAATGTAGGAAAGAAAGCCATTATATTTATTTATCTTGTATTCATTTTCTATTATGAAGTGTAAATTGTACACAATATTGAAGTGATGTTTATTCTTATAATACATTTAATATGTTTCATTTATTAAACCATTATCTCATGTACTTGTTTCCACTTTATATAGGTTTCAACTCTAAAATTTTCATTATTACATGGAACACAAATAATTTTAGTTTAATCCTGAAAATAATAACACCCAATAAATTGACAAGAATTAGTTTCATACATTTGTTAGTGACATCCATAAAGAGCTACAATTACCTCCTCTGGAAGTAACCTTGTTATGAGTAGGCATTTAATTAAGAATCAGACACCTTATCCTATGGCATAAGATCTTATTTGCTCTCATAGATCCCATGAACCCTATAGAGATAGTTTTACAATGTTAAACCTAGCTTTGGGTCATAAACAAAATCCAACATGTGTGCAAGAAGAGGAACTAATGTGAAAATTATCCTTTTTTTTCATTTTCAAGTATCTCCTTTAATTGACCTGATCATAAATTCATACTTAATGACAATTCTCAATTATAATTAATGATTAAGCTATTTTATCTTTGTGTGAAAAGTTATAATTACATGTTTAGGGTTTTTTAAGGTTTCAAAGTTATGCTAGAGGCGAGTTTTGAATTGAGGAAGAAACTTTGTGCACTAACAATATTCCTATGTACCATCATTCTTGGGATATAGCACCATTTATTATCTTCATGGTGATACACTTCACTTGATTACACTTAATTAAATTAGGCCTTACACTTGATTTTTTACTTCCTTTCTTTTTAATAGTGAGGTTATATATAAGCTTATATTCATGGAGTATGATTCAATCATAAGTTCCATATCATTCTATCTAGATCACTTTAGAGGCATGTTCTTCCTTCCAAAAAATACATCCTCGAAAATGATTCAATTACCCATTATCTAGGGTGACTCCTTGCTACTAAATGCTTTATTAAAATTGTTTCTTAACTCCATTTAAAGGAATCACACTTTCATTGATTAGCCATTTTACTTGAACTTTTGGAGATCAAAAAGAATTTTTCCCTATAATGATTTTTTCTAACTAAACAAGAATTATTGTCTTTCTTAAAGCGATACTTGTTTTCTTATCTTATGAAAAATACATATTTATCCCAAATTACATTAAATTTTATTTATAGCCTGCAATGAGTTGGAAAACTTAAACTTGCATTACTTTGTGTGTGTTATGGAGAACATTAAAATACCACATGTTTTTTTAGAACGTGTATTATAATGCATTAGACATTTCTTATTATATACAACAACTATCTTTATAACTATTATGCAACCAGATCACAAACAAAATAAAATATAGATCAACGACCCGAAAATTAGTCTCTTAGAGGAGGCAACTTCCTTTACATCACATAAATTAACAATTCTTTGATGATAAAAATGACAAGACCTCCTTGGTAAATATAAGAGTCTAATGGGTCACAATATAATCAGAGCCTACATAACAATAATAATGTAAGAGAACAAAATGACAATAGTGGGCTTCTATGTGAAACAACAATAACAATATGGGGGCTACATGGGCACAACAATGAAAATAAGGGGTATACACTAGTATTATAAAGACCTAACATGCCCCTCTCCTTCAAAAAAGTGTTTTCCTCAACGCTTGAATAATTTTGGATGCTTCTGTATAAAATTTTCATTTCCTGTGTGGAATCTTCAATGGGTAAGTTATTACACTTATTGAGATACACACAAATTAATCGATTCCATAACTATAGGGTTCTTATTTATGTGACTTCTTCAAGCTCCAATATGATTTTCCCTTCTTTGTCAAGTTTTGACAATATTGTTTGAACTGGGATCTTGTTACCGATAGCCTTCTTTAAGCATGAAACATGGAAATCTAGGTCTACTTGGGAAGATGCAGGCAGCTCCAATATGTATGCCATAGTATCAATATTTTGAAACACCTTGTAAGGACCACAATACTTGGGTGATAATTTATTATCCTTCTTAGCTTTCTTGAGGGACATTTGTTCATATGTTTTTAGGTGTAAAAATACCCAGTCACCTATGTCAAAACTTATTTCATTGAAATTTTTATTTACCTGTTATTTCATTCGATTCTGCACCAGAGTAAGGTTATCCTTTAAGAGTCGGAGAATTTTTGTTGATTCTCATTCCAATATTCCACTTCTTGAACCATATAATTTTCTCTTAAATATGATGTGATGGACGGTGCATGATATCCATAAAATGCCATATATGGGATCATTTTTTCTCTAGTATGGAAGAAAGTGTTATACCACCATTTATCCAAAGGTAACCACTTGACCCATTGTGTTTGTTTATCATATAGAAAGAAACAAAGATATCCTTTAAAACATTTTTTCACTATCTTAGTTTTCTTATCAGATTGAGGATGATAAGATGAGATATGAGATAATTGAGTACCAAGACAAGAAAATAGTTCCGTCCAAAAATTTCCAGTGAAAATGGGATCTCTATCACTTCAAATAATATTTGGGTTTCCATGTAGCTTTTGAATTGTTTCCATAAATGAATTAGAAACTATATTGGATTTAAAAGGATGAGATAATGCACAAAAGTGTGCATACTTGGTAAGTCTATCAACTACCACAATGATGACACTCTTTCCTTCAGAATTGGGTAAACCTGTGATAAAATCCATTGAGACCTCCTCCTAACATTGACTTGGAACGACTAAAGGTTGTAATAGGCTTGAGGTCTTAATTGTCTCAACTTTATTTTTTTGGCAAACCAAACATTCCGCCACAAAATGAATATCATATTTAAGAACACCCCAAAAAATTCCTTCTTGACCCTATGGTATGTTTTTAGAAATCCTGTGTGCTCTTAGACAACCTAGCATTAAATCTTGAGCCTTTCTCTAACAAGCAAGGTGGCTTATTGTGGATGTCTATTTTTCTTATGGGAGAGATAGGGACGCATTGGTATCTCTAGATACCCATTTCAAACACAGATTATGTCTCATCTCCAACATCATAGAGGAAAATAACAACACTCAGATAGGGAGTGGGATCTATGTCCAGTAAGAACTCCTACAATAGGGAGGTGAGTTTTCAAACAGAGAGGTTTGCAATTACAAAAGAATATTTTGTTTTAATTGGGAGTTTTTACATAGATATAAACGATCTTTGTACCATAATGAGTCATTTTCCCACATAAATGTATTCGATGTACTGAGATCTTGTTGCAACTTTTGAATGATTTTCCACACCTCTTCGTCATCTTCCATTCCTCCCTTGCTTTAGTTATCTAGTCAAGTTGGATAGTAGAAATTTCATAGAGCAATTCTTCCACATCCTCTTCCCTTCTTGAGAGTGCATCTGCAAAGACATTATGCTTACCTTTTTTGTAGATGATTTAGTCATAACCTAACATCTTAGTGCCCATTTTTGCTGCTCTTCTGAATATAATATTTGTTCCAAAAAGTATTTAAAACTAGCATGATCTATTTTTACCTTAAAGTTTCTTCTCATTAGGTAAAGGTACCATTGCTTTAGGGAATGTAGTATCGCCAACATTTCCTTCTCATAAATAGGTTTGTGTAAATACTTTCCCTTGATTATAAGAATTTCAAAATAAATGGGTATTAATTCTTGAATTAAAAAATCACCAATTCCATTTAATAAGGAATAAAATTCCACCATAAATGTTTTTGTGAAGTCTGGAGTAGCTAAAACAAGAGCTTGGCACATTACCTGTTTAAGATGTTTAAATGACTTAGTTGCTTCTGGAGTCCAAAAAATGCATCTTTCCACTGTAATGTTGTTAGAGGTGCTGCCATTTTCCCATAATTCTTAGCAAACTTGAGATAATACCCTATCAACCTGAGAAATGCTCGAAGATTATTTAGGGTTTTGGGGATTTTCCATTCGTTAATGGATTTACTTTTGTTAGGATATACCTTAACACCATCATGAGATAAAATATGACCCGAATATTCCACCTTTTCTACCCCAAAGATACATCTGGAGTATTTTTCATACCATTGTTTCTCCTCCAATTAGCACCTTGTCATCATGTTGAACATGATCCTTCGAAGAAAAATTGTAGATTAGTATATCATCAAAAAGACAAATTTTCTAAGGAAGGTCTTGAAATTGGAATTCATCAAACCTTGAAATGTGGAAGGTGCATTAGTAGGGCTAAAAGGAATGACCAAAAAATCATAATGACCTCCGTGAGTTCTAAATAATGTTTTCAAAATGTCTTCAATATTCATTCTAATTTTATGATATTCTGAATAAAGATCCAGCTTGGTGAAGTAAATTTTTCCATGTAATTCATCCAACAATTCATCAGTTACAAGAATGGGAAATTTATCTTTAATAGTGAGCTTGTTTAGCTCTCTATAATAAAGACACATACGCCATGGTCCATATGTCTCGTCTACCAATACTGGAGTAAAGAAATAACTTTGGCTAGGTTGAATTATACCTGCCTCCAACATTTCTACAACCATACGTTTAATTTCACTCTTTTGGGCATAGGAATATATATAAGGTCTGACGTTTGGAGGAACACTTCTTGGAATCAAATGAATAGCATGATCATGATCACAAATACTATCGGTGGCTTTTGGGAGTCCCAAATACCTTGCAATGAATGTCCAATATTCTTTGGAGATCTGGAGAAACAAATTATTTCGATGTTTGAACATTTAGTGAGCATAATTGTGCAATTATGCCTTGTTATTTCTTCAAAAGTTTTTTCATGCCATTAGAGCTGAATATAATCCCCAGTTCCCTATGATACCTATTAATTCAATTTCCTTTCCTTCCCAGGAAAATTTTAAGAAAATTTCTTGAAAATTAAAAGTTATCTTCCCCAAATATTGTAACCATTGGACTCCTAATACAACATCAGTGTTAATTTTTGCAACTACTGTCAAATTCCATCGTGGACAACTCAAATGATATAGATGATGATTGAATTGAATTCCTATTTTTGAGAGGAGAAAAATTGACCTAAATATCACCTCATTTTGACAAACAGAAGTTGATTTTTGAATTTGTGAACCCTCTCATTTACATTGGATCAAGTTGGCCTCACACATGTGCATATTTGATAAGGTTGACCCTAAAGCAAAGTGGACCACCTTATAAGGCTATAAATACAAGTGACCTCTACCTCATTTAGACACAATTATGAGACACTCTTCTATCTTGTTGTTTTGGCTCACATAGGTCTGAGGCTCGTATGCGGAGGATCAGGTTCACTATAAGATGAAATTGTAGGGCCTGAGGCTTGCATCTTTGATTTAGGGTTTTGGGTTCGAGTCATTGGCATAGAACATGAAGTATTTGACCATAGTCACACACACATAAGCTCATCCATGCAACTGGAGCCTTCTAGTTGCACCGACAACTCTCCATCCATGCGACTAGGGATTTAGGGTTTCCAGGGTCTATATTTGACCCCAGTCACTCACTTCCAGGCTCGTCAGTGTGATCGAAGCATCCCGGTCGCATGCACATATCGTCCTCCATGCATCCGACATTTATGGTTTCTGATTCTCAGTGGTAGACCATAGTCTCTCACTTCTAGTGCTTCGGAGAGAGACCATGAATCTATAGTCACTCAGATAAATCCTTCTCCATCCGACTGGGACTTCAAGGTCAAAATATTAGTCTTTCGAAGATTTGACTCAGTCACCGCAGTGTTTAGAAATATACCATAGATTCCGCAAACAATGATAGTTCATTACAGTCTTCGGAATCAGAATTTTGGGTATATACATTATTAGGTTCATTTCAAGGATGTTGTAGTTATTTTACTCGTTAGTTGCATAGATGAAGATATGGATCATTGTACTGTATTTTGCTGAATTATTTGATGAAGATCTATAAGAAGAATAATTTGAAAGGGTTTTCCCCATAGTGGGTTTTTCCCTGGTCTCCGACAAATCTTGATGTCTCTATGTGTGATCAGATTTGGATCAGTGCCTAAGTGATAGCTCAAATTTAAAAGTGTTTGAAAGTGTGCCACACTCGAGCGACCAGATAGATCTTGTATTTCTGATTCCAGCACCGCAAACTTTTCGAAAAACCGACACCGTATGAAGAAGTTATCGCGTTTTGAAAATTCCAGTAAACTACAATTTTTGACATTTGACCATAGTTGACTGGGCAAGGGTATAGTCAACAAAAATAATATTCCAGGGAATATTCCTGGAATATTCCTCAAAATATTCCTTTCGGGCCAGTTGATGGAGGAAAATTGTCGCATTGTTATTGGACAGATGGACTGTACGTTGGTTTACGGGACAATTAGAGGGTGACACGTGGCCATCCCTGAGGCCACCACGTGTCCCCGTAGCGGTGTGGTAAAATTTGGGGTGAGGCCATAGGATTCAAACCCTGGACCTCCGGCATGCACGCACAAGCCTTTACCATCTACGCTACGAGAATTTCTTAACAACTATAGGACTTCGGGCATATTTGAACTTTCAAATTTTTGCATGCGAGGTAGCGGAGGGGCCAGCCCCTCCCCATATGGCCTTAGCCCATGCCCAAGGGCTAAAACAAGGCGCAATTTTAACCACCAGAATTTCAGAGGTTTGTTTACATGGCCACGTTTAAGTTAATTGCTACCTCCGACGATTGCACTAACCATCTATTCAAACTGGAGTTATGGGAACCTTATCCCGAAGTTAAAGTGGAGTTCTGCTAACCTCCAACTTGACCGCAGGGTATGGGGTCATGTGTCCACCCCAATGGTTAAATTTATTTCTAATGGTATTTCCAATGGAGCTTTTGGAGCACTCCCAAATTTAGGGTGGTTTTCCATATTTAACTCCAGCTATAGTGAAGTTCTCCACAATTAGTGGAGTTTTCCTAGGGGTTACTGGGAAAAATTGATTATGCTCTATCTTGAGCATTAATCGACCATTCTAGGAGTGTGAATAGTCAATTTCGACTTTATTTGACATTATAGAGCTGTTGGTGAGGGTTTCAGAGCCATCAGAGAAATTTTGAGCGTGATTTTTCTTCAGATAAGTTCTAGGGGCCACTAGAGCCACCGGGGGCCATCAGTAAAATGAGGCCTAGACAGGGTAGCTAGAGGCCTTACTCAGGAAAAAAATAGTCCTTTTTGGATGTTTCAGACATTATGGAACCATTGGTGATGTTTTCAGAGCCATCATAGGACTTCTGAAGGCCAAAATTCTTCAGAGAAGTTCCAATGGCCACTAGGGCCACCAGGGGCCAGCAGGAGAATGAGAGCTAGCTAGGGCATCCAGAGGGCATTCTCAGAAAAAAAATAGTATATTATGACTATTTTAAACCTTATGAATCCAATGGAAGGATTTTCAGAAGCTTTTGAATACTTCTGAAGGATGATATGCTTCAGAGAAGTTTTCAGTGAGCCTAAAGCCATGGGGTGCCACCAGGTGTTGGGGGCATTACCGGAGTAGCCAGAGGCCTTTTTCAGCAAGTGAATAGTCTATTATGACTATTTTGGACATTTTTAATCCAATGGAGGGATTTTAAGAGCCATTTGGAGACTTATAGAGCCAAATAATCCATAGGAAAGTTTTAGGCAGTCGAGGGCCACCAGGGGTTGGAGGCCTATATTGGGGAGCCAGAGCTCATTTTGAGAAAATGAACAGCCTATTTTGGATGTATGATATATTTTGGAGACAGTAGAAAAGGTTTCATGACATAAAATTATTTCTTCAGGAGTTAGTGCCACAGAGAAGCTCAGGGAACCTTAAGGGCACCGACAGAAGAGGTCAACTCTAAGGGAGCCTAGGTCCATCTTCAGAGATATAGCGACCATTCCTATGGTATGATGGTATTCTAAACCCAATGGTACAGTCCAAATAACCATTGGAGTTGAGTTGGTAACTTGTAAAATAAATTTTCCATCATAATCCCAAAGATCCAAGTCAATTGACAAGAGCTCAAGGAGACGTAACCCACGACATTCAGGTGAAATCCTTTATTAAATTTGTTGTTATGTGTTGATTATTATTTGCTGCACTTTATGGTTGTTGTTCATGCTTAATATCAACAAAAAAAAAGTGTAATTACTCACACTTAAATCATTAAAACAATTTAAAAACTCATAAACCTGTTTCAAGTATTCAATTCCGCATTATCAAGTATAAGCAAGATATTTAATTTTTTTAACTGAGTGGGAGGTGCTTGCATAGAATAACAATTCAGCCACCCATTTTTAGATTAGGTGGTATCAGAGCACTAGGTTTATTGCTTGACAAAGCACTAGTTTTCTTGTTTGACTTGAAAGGTGTTTAACAGTGCAAATAGTTTAACTGTTTGCAAATTGACTGATGCTTACAAGTTTGAGTTTGCTAGAGGTTAAGGGGAGCTATTGTTAGCTAAGTCCAGAGAGGAAAAGAAGGAATAAGGCTGAAATCATTCTCCTTACCCAAAGGACTTCAAGGCAACACTTGAAGCACAAGAGGAATTGTTTGCAAAAGGCTGCTTGAAGAAGAGATACAAGCTGTAGAAAAGAGCTTGAATCTACAACCATATTGTTAAGAAGATTTATCAATATTTTTTGAAGCTTTTTGAATTTTTTTTGAATTTCTTTAATTCATTTACATAATGATGACAACTTCTTCAAGTGAGGTATCTAAATCCTCTTTTATAAGACTCTTTGATGAAGAGATGAAGCGAGACTTCTACATCCTGAAGGATATGGTGCAAATTCTGTATGAAGATGGAAGGGAAAGCACTAGACTTCATGAGAAATTGGTTGCTATGAAGCAAGAAAATGAAGTAATTCTTCAAAGAATGCATGAGATGGATATGCAGCTCCATCATGCCCAAGAGGCCTTAACCAAACACATTCGTGAGCAGAGGTAAATCACTCAAATTTGTCTTCAAATTCCTCTTCAGATAGATGTGTAGGTTCATTTGAAAAGCACACTAGAGGTATAGGGTCCAAATTAATGTTAAAAATGGGCTATGAAGGCAAGGGTTTAGGAAAAAATGCACAAGGCATGACCGATCCTATTTTGGTTGAGGAAAGGCCTAAGAATTTTGGTCTAGGATATGTTCAATCTTATGGCGAAAACTCTATAGCCATGAAGGCATTTGAGACAACTACAAGAAGAAATTTTGTTGCATTCAAAACCACAAACATGTCAAGTTTTTTTTCAAGTTTATTGCCATTGTTTGAAGCCTATGTTGTAGCAGGATTTGTGTAGACATGCAGCTTATGGCAAGCACGAGAGTTCCGACAACCATCAAGACATGAACATTGATGTTAGTCTTCAACAGAAAGCTGGAACCTCTATAAGTTCATCTCCTCAAGAAGGTAAAAAAGATGGACATGCAAAGAAACATTTGAGGTATAATTCTTCCCATAGTCAAGTTGATTATGTTTATGTTAAGCATGGAAAAACTGCATGCATGAATGGAAGAAAGAGTTTTTGTTCCTACTGTGGTTTGTGTAACCATGAAGTTTCAAAATGCTGGAAGAGGATGAAGGCATACAGGAAACAGTCGAAGCAAAGGAAACTTGCACACATTGCGAGAAAAAGGGAATTTCATTGCCCAATGTTGGACATTGCATCCAACCAATCATCCCAAGCATTTGAAGCAAGAGGATAAAAATACTGGCGCGAATGGAACCAAATATTCCATCATTGATGTGAGAACAAATGTTTTACAAGAAGAAGATTTTCAGCAAGAAAAATCACCATGGAAGTGGCTTGGTAAGAAGTGGTTTGACTTCTTAACTCAGTAAGACATACATTCATTTATACATATGCAAATTTAAGTCATGTATGCATGTATTCATGTTGGAAACTTACATTTGTTTGAGCCAAATTTGATCGATGATCAAGGAAATGATGTTCAACTACCTTCTATTGAATATTTCTCACCAGAAATTTCTAGATAAGCTCAGAGAGGATATGATTCTTGACATGAGGACAAGAGTATCAAAGAGGGGAAATGTTGACTACCTTCGAGTTGGGGCTCAAAGGCACTAAGCCAAGCAAGGAAAAGTGGAAGGAGGCTGGAAAAGTGAGGGTGTTGTACTCTCATCTACTGAACAAGTAATCAAGTCTTTTGGGGTCCAAAAGATTCCCAATGGGGAGGAGTGATCAGATTTGGATCAAGACCTAAGTCATAGCTTAAATTTCAAAGCGTTTGAAAGTGTGTCAAACCTAAGCGACCAGATATATATCGTCTTCCTAATTCCGGTGTCGTGAACGGTTTGAAAAACCGACACTGTATGAAGAAGTTATCGCATTTTGAAAAGTCCAGTAAAATGCAATTTTCGACATTTGACCAGAGTTGACTGGGCAAGGGTACAGTCAGAAAAAAGAATATTCCAGGGAATATTCCTCAAAATATTCCCTGGAATATTCCTTCTAGGCCAGTTGATGGAGGACAAGTGTCGCATTGTTATTGGGCAAATGGATTGTACGTTGGTTTTCAGGCCAATCAAAGGGTGACACGTGGCCAGCCCTGATGTCACCACGTGTCCCCATAGTGGTGTGGTAAAATTTGGGGTGAGGCCATAGGAGTCAAACCCTGGACCTTTGGCATGCACACACGAGCCTTTACCATATGTGGTATGAGAAGTTCTTAACAACTATCGGACTTCGGGCATATTTGAACTTTCAAAGTTTTGCATGTGGGGGAGCAGAGGGGCTAGCCCCTCCCCATATGGCCTTAGCCCATGCCCAATGGATAAACCATGGCGCAATTTTAATCGCAAGAATTTCGGAGGTTTGTTTAGATAGCCACATTCAAGTTAATTTCTACCTCCGATGGTTACGCTAACCATTCGTTCAAATTGGAGTTATGGGAACCTTATCTCGAAGTTAAAGCAGAGTTCCACTAACCTCCAACATGACTGCGAGGTATGGGGTCATGTGGCCATCCCAACGGTTAAATTTATTGCTAATGGTATTTTCGGTAGAGCTTTTGGAGCATGCCCATATTTAGGGCGGTTTGCCATTTTTAACTCCAACTAAAGTGAAGTTCTCCACAATTAGTGGAGTTTTCCTAGGGGTTATTGGGCAAAATTGATTATGATCTATCTTGAGCATTAATAGACCATTCTAGGAGTGTGAATAGTCAATTTATACTTTATTGGAAATTATAGAGCTATTGGTGAGGGTTGCAGAGCCATTAGAGTAATTCTAACCATGATTTTTCTTCAAAGAAGTTCTAGGGGCCACTAGGGCCACCAGGGGCCAGCAACAGAATAAGGCCTAGCCAAGGCAGCTAGAGGCCTTACTTAGGAAAACAATAGTAATTTTTGGATGTTTTAGACATTCTGGAACCATTGGTGAGGTTTTTAGAGCCAGAATAGGACTTTTGAAGGACGATATCTTCAAAGAAGTTCAAAGGGCCACTAGGGCCACTAGGGGCCAGCAGGAGAATGAGGCCTAACCAGGGCAGCCAGAGGGCATTCTAAAAAAAAAAATAGTATATTATGACTATTTTTAACCTTATGAATAAAATGGAAGGATTTTATGAGGCTTTTGAAGAATTCTGAAGGACGATATGCTTCAGATAAGTTTTCAGTGAGCCTAGAGCCACGAGGTGCCACTAAGTGTTGGGGGCATAACTAGAGCAGCTAGAGGCCTTTTTCAGAAAGTGAATAGTATATTATGAATATTTTGGACATTCTAAATCCAATGGAGGGATTTTTAGATCCATTTGGAGACTTCTAGAGCTGAAGAAGCCATAGGGAAGTTTCGGGCAGCTGAGGGCCACCAAGGGTTGGAGGCCTAGATTGGGGAGCCAGAGCTCATTTTGAGCAAATGAACAGCCTAGTTTGGATTTCTGATATATTCTGGAGATAGTAGAAAAGGTTTTAGGGATAGAAAATGATTTCGTAAGGAGTTAGTGCCACAGAGAAGCTCAAGGAAGCTTAAGGGCACCGACAAAAGAGGTCAAGTCTAAGGGAGTCTAGGTCCATCTTCAAAGATATAGCATCCATTCCATGGGTATGATGGTATTCTAAACCCAATGGTACAATCCAAATAACCATTGGAGTTGAGTTTTTAACTTGTGAGAGAAATTTTCCATCATAATCCCAAAGAGCCAAGTCAATTGACAAGAGCTCAAGGAGACGTAGCCCACAAAATTTAGGTGAACTCCTTTATTAAATTTACTGTTATGAGTTGATGCTTATTTGCTGCACTTTATGGTTTATGTACATGCTTAATATCAGGAAAAAAAATGTGTAATACCTCACACTTAAAGCATTAAAATAGTTTAAAAACTCATACACCTGTTTCAGATATTGAATTCCGCATTATCAAGTATAACCAAGATCTTTAATTTGTTTAACAGAGTGGGAGGTGCTTGCATAGCATAACATGTTAGCCACCCATTTTCAGATCAATGTGTGAATTATTTTCTTCTATTGTTCCTTTATGTTCCGTTGCATTGATGATGATGTTATTGTTCTTTCTAGATAATTTCATATGTTGTTGAATAATGATGTAAATATGAATAATGTTATGATGATATGGGGTAAATGTAATATGATAATTAAGAAATGAAATTATCAAAGCATAGAAAAATATATCCTTATGAAAAATTAACATGGAATCAAATTTTGGATGAAGAAAAGTCATGGAGATTACCCCCATGGAGACACCTTTCGTGGAAACAAGAGAAAATAGAGGATACCAAAAATAATTCTAGGGTTTAAAGACAAACTTAGGAAACTTGTGTATTAGGGTTTGACAGAAACCCTGGTTTATGGAAAATATTTGAGTTATGAAATATAAAAACCCTAGCATGGTCAATGAGAATATGCTCAAGCACTTGGGACAAATTTGACGAAGCCATAGTTGGGATAGTCTATATTAGGTATGGTTTCTGATAGAGTTGGTTGAAATAGGGAAGGAAACATTGTTATATGTACAATGGAAAATGATGGATCTTGAAGGTTGGTTCAAGAGGGAGATGATCACCTCTCATTGAAGATAATTACTCTCTACTTTATGATGCTTCTCTATGTCTTTACTTTTGTTTAGACATATATGATTATTGTTTGGATGCTTCCTACATATATATTTGAGTATTTTTATGCTTCTAACTTCTTGATGAGATATGATGAATGGATCCTTCTTGAGGATAATGGCTAGTGCAGGAAGAGACATCTGATGGAAAGGTGAAAAAGTGTTGCAGCTACCTATGTAAAATGAGAAGGTGCACATGTATTTGAATACTAAAAGGTATGCATGATATATTGTTTTAATGTTATGTTTCATCTTTAATATTGAATGACAAGGTAATAAGAATCTATCCTTCACATATGGTTCATAAATATGATATTGATTTGGATTCATGGTTCTTATTATGAAATGGTGCATTTGGTATTGAAAAAGTATCTTACTTATTAAACACGATGAAATTCTTGATTCTATTAAGCCACTTAATATTGGTTGTGATATATTGGTATACTTGATGTTTAACTAACACCAATCTTTTGGATATCTTGATCCCATAAAGAAGGCTAACACCTTGACTCTAGTAGATGATACTATTGACACTTAACACACATAAGACATGATGGATTTCATATAGAAGGTTATCTCATTGATTTCTATATAAAATACTATTTATAATTCTTGTGACGAGCATGATGAAAGTATGGAAAAGGTTTGACACTCTTGTTGTTTTAGAGTTTTATTTAATGACATGACTTGATCCTATTGATAATGATAATAATGGTAACCATGATGATACACGTATAACTATGGGATTGATATTCAAAATATATTGTTGACCTTGCTTATGTTTTGATGTGATTAGTAACTATGGATGAATGCCCTGACTTGATTGAGTTATAAGTAATGTTGTACTATACTCATATTAAGCCATGTGACACCAACCGTTTGATTGATGTCATATTCCATGATGAAGTAGTTTATAACATGATATAATCATGATGAATATATGATATAATCTGACTTTATGGTCTAACAGATCTACTGATGGATGGTGGAATTATAGACAGGTTGATGACATGAATGAAGATGTCTAAATTGGATTCCCAACCAGAGGGAGATCCTCTCCATAATATTTAATCTCCTATTGTCATTTTAATTATATACTCTTTATTGTTGAAGTATGATTTATGGGCATGTATAGAAAATCTACAACAAGGTTATGATATGAGGTGAGAGAGTTTTCTCTTACTCTAAGCCTCAGGTGCATAGAAGAAATCCTACAAGTGCGACTATAGCCTCCTAGCCACATGAAAGCAAGCTCAAGGGTGTGACCGAGGCACTAAGTCAGTTCTGAGCTACGGTTTGGCAGTTGGGAATCCACAGTTTCTCACATAACATATTGAAGAGTGCAACTGTAATCTTCCAACCGCTCAGAGGAAGGTCTATGAAATCAAATGTTCTCATGAAGGATATCAGTCCTATAGACATGAAGCAGAAAACATAAATATATATGAGAATGAAAGTTTGAATAAGAAGATTGAACTTGTGTTTGCATATGACCAAGATATGCATATATATGTGTCATTATGATTAAAGTTTGTGTTACAAGACTTTGACATGATTCAGCTAATATATACGAGTATTTCTTGGTGTTTTAACATGATGCTTGATAATGAATTAGAACTCTGACTTGATGATTGAGATATGTTTTGGACTATAGATCTCTCTATGATATTAGGCTTGGGATTTGATTTGATAACTACTGATTTGATGACGATTGATAATTTTCCTTGATGAAAATTATATATGAGCATAGTGACTTCCAATGAATTATATGGGTATTCAAAAATGGTTTTGTATTGGCCTCCTTGTTCCTATAACAATGGTTGAAGTATTTATAGTTGTGATTTAGTATGAAGATGGAACCTACATGACTTATCCTTGGTGTATGCATTTGCATCTAGTGAAAAAAATGACTTGTATTTTGATCATGAGAATGAATTGATGAAGTTTGGACTGATATAATGTGATAGATGACAACTTGTTGGAATGATAATAGATAATTTCATGAATTGATGAAAGCTCTACCTGTCACCTAGTCTAAAGAAATTATACTGTGATATTGATGACCTTGATATTAGTTTTGATCTTGATTCTAAACTTTGATGAGTTGAATTAGTTGATTTTATTGAACAATATTGATTTATTAGATATCATTTTTGGGAATTCAACTACGTTAAGTAAGTCATTAATCTATGACCATTTTCATGAGAGGTAGTCGTAACTGACTAATTTATCATGATTTTTGAAAATTCCACTTAGCACTCATTGCATCGGGTGATGCTCATAGGGGTGAAGAAGTGGGATTGAAACTAGTGAAATGAATCACATAACATCAATCATCACTTCCGGGGTTTGCACCTGGTAACCAGGACATCCCGGGAGGTCACCCGATGCAAAGAAGCTGAGCATATTGGTTTGGAAAAGTGTTATGGTTGCACAGATATTGGAATGAAGATAACTCCAAAATCTAGATATGTGTGCATTGAATTTTATTTGGTGAAGCCAAGAATATGTGTTGATCCAAACCTCTACTTTAGAAGTGTTCCAAGGTATGACTTTTATTTTGGCTTTGGTTTTATATACTGATGGTCTACTATTGACAGGTAATGAGCCTCTGATAATCCAAGTAAGAGGGAGATGGTCTACGGAATGCAAAATCATGTCATGATGAATTTATTTCTGAAGTTGGGAAAAGAAAATATATATTGGAAAGCTATTGAAGATTTTTTATAAAGTGGAAATAAAAAATCCTTGGACACTCTGATTGAATTTCAATATGTTGTGAAGAAATATTGTTGAACTCAACTTGGAAACTGACAATCGATTGAAGCATTGATGTGTTGTTTTGAACATTTTTCCACACACACACAAACCTGAGTCGATTGAGCTGCTTTATACACTTTTAGTTTCCATTGAGCACCCTTAGAGATATTTGCATGAGACAATCAATTTTGATCTGAGATATTGATCCTACAATATGTGGCTACATGAATGTACTAATGATGTTTGCGATTATTATTGATGATGAAATTTTGATGCTACTTTATTATGATATCTTCCATGATATATTTGATGATAGGTCCATCACATGACCAAGGTTGAGTACAATGTTGCTAGCATGGCTAGCCATGAGGTAGGATGAAGAAGCCCCTTAGAGATTCTTCTGAATAGTTATGGATATGGCATGGATACATTGTGATGACAAGGAGTGGGATATGATTGCAAGATAATCCCATATATAGTTGGGACCGATATACTTTCATATATTGAGAAATTGCAACTGTACGAGACAAGCTTAGGCTTGTGGTTGGAACCTACTTGATAGTGAGGATGAATATGTTATCCTTTTGTGATTTATATGATTATTTATGTTCTAACATGATATTTTATTTGATGCCCTGTATGAACATGAGACAACTGCTATTTAGATATGATGATTTCCAAATATGGGTACAATTATATTTTGTTGATATACAAAGAGAAATGTTGATCGAGGACATTGAGCTAGATATTCATCCCTGTCTGAGCTCCCAGGGTGTGGAATTGAGATGAAGGGATCCTGGGGTTGAGGGAACTCTGGAAAATAAGGTCGTAGATGTTTCTCCCCTATATTTCACATGTGGGATGTGTGTGATCCTTTTCCATTTTGAAAATTTGAGTATCTTCCCCACCTTTGGTCGTTGCAGAGTATACCCCAATTGGCATCATACCCACAAGCAAGGCTTATTGGGATTGTCCCTCCCCGTCTAGCCAATGGTTTGAGGAGGATTGGGGGCATGTGATCCTTACCTCTTGGTAATTTGGGTTTCTTGTCCGACCTAGATTATGATGCAGGTTTTCTACCACATGACTTATTAGAGTCATTGATGGGAATATCGACAGGCAATAGGATTGGGTTGAGATTTTCTCCCCTATGCAGTTTTGGGTTGAGAATGATCTCCCCGACGTGATACCAGGGTTGATATGTGATCCCCTATGTGTTTGGATATCCTATTGCTTGACAAGGGGTGAGAGTGTCCCGTAGTACCTTCCCCACTGTCATGGACATGAGGTGAGAGTTTCCAATATGACCTTCCTCATTGTCATTGGTTTCCAAGTTGAGATATTCTCCCTAATGATATAATATTTGATGATGATGCAAATTTACTCCCCACTAATGAGACTATGGGTAGTAGTCCACTGATAGAGATACCAAGTAATAGCCTGATGAACATAAGGTGGTAGCTTAAGCTCCCCTCCAATGACAAATTATTTTTCTTTTAGATTCGAGAATGTTCAACATATGAGAAGGGAAAATAAAGAGATAAGAAGGAATATGAACGGGATGGATTGAGATGAACATTGATTATTTGAGATGATGAGATACTTATTATGGTCAGGACATGACCACACCATGACATGATGATATGCTGATAAACAAATAGATATTGGCAAGTGAAATTCTTCCTAGTTGAGAGGGAGTGTTAATTTTTGAAACTAGGGTCAAATTACACCTTGTACAAATCATATGACAAAGATGATAATTGCATTGAATTCTTATTTTTGAGAGGAAGAAAATCGACCTAAATATCACCTCATTTGGAAAAGAAAAAGTTAGTTTTTGAATTTATGAACCCTCTCATGTACATTGGATCAAGTCGACCTCACACATGTGCATATTTGATAAGGTCAGACCTAGAGAAAAGTGGAATACCTTGGAAGTATATAAATATAAGTGACCTCTACCTCATTTAGATACAATTATGAGACACTCTACTATCTTGGTTTTTTGGCTTGCACAAGTCTGAGGCTCATCCATGGAGGATCAAGTTTGCTCTAAGGTGAAATTGCAAGGTGTGAGGCTCACATCTCTGAATTAAAATTTTGGGTTCCAGTCGCTAGCACCTAACAATAAGTATTCGACCATAGGCACATGCACATAAGTTCATTCGTGTGACGAGAGCCTTACAGTCGCATAAGCCTGCATGCCTGTGTCCAGGGACTAAATTTCCTAGAACTGTACATGCGTCCATGGGATTTAAGGAAATTTTTAAGCCCAGAATCCTAGACACTGCACAAAAATTCTTGACGCATTTAGGAATCATTAAACACATGCCGAAAATTCCAAATAATAGAAAAATGACTCTAGGACTAGACCTAGCCATCCCCAACTGGGACTGACATTCTGTCAAACACTTGGCATGGATGAAATCTGTAGGTCTAGGATACAAGAAAAAGCATGAATGACTAAAAACACTCATGAAACATTACAAGAAGGACCATAACCCTATTCCTTAACCATATATGACATCAATTAGGTCTTACATCCACTATTTTAACAATTACTAGTAAATACATGAAATAACCATGACATGAACCAATCATTTAAACATGCTTATAACCAACATAAAAAAATGGAAATAATAGTGAGATAAAAACCATTAAATCCACATATTAATAAGTGCAAAATCAAGAGAACTTAACTTCCGTTAAACATAAGCAAATACCGACCAGGTTTGGGACTTCCACATTCCACCCGACCATAGACATGGCTGAGCCAAATATCTCTTCAGCCAGTCACACATGTGCATATTACAAGCATTAATGTGGGATATAATGGATAAATTCATACAAAAAACAACCAAGGGAATCTATAGGTTAAACCATATCCACCCTCACCATACTATGATCGCACCAAATTGGTGCTCCGATCACAAAACCGAGAAAAAATTGGAAAGTTCATTTGGAATCCATCACTATCCTTTAGGAATTTTTCGTCTCCCTGTCTCTCGGGCTTTACCACAATCCAATCTCGGATCACTAGGCCCTAAATCGAGACACCTCCCTCAGTCCTTACCGTGTATCCCGTCAAAACCGTTCAAGGGATTCCTAGGCCTTTTGGAATGAACCTTGAGACCACCTCCACCCCAGATTCTAAAATCCATCTTGAAAATCCAAAAATCAAAACCAAGATCAAAATCCCAACACACTATGGAATCCCTAAGAAGGAAAGGCAAGGCTGAAAACCACTATCATAACCTGAAAAAACCATGCCACCGACAACAAGATAACCAAATACCAACATGCATAAACCATGCTTATCTAAACCAGCTAGGAAATCACACATGAAATATGCTACTTGAAAGTATTCCTGCTAAAGTGGCTAGATCCTACTCTTCCTTGCTTGATATTTTATTTTCTTTCCTTTTTTATACTTTCTTTGCTTATTTTCCTCCTCCTTGGCACAATGCTGAATTAATCCAAGAAAACTCTAAGTATCCAAGAGTGTGTGTGTGAGAGAGAATAATGAAAGAGCTCCAAAAATGAACTGACAAAAGGTACTAACTGATCCTCGAAATACTTTTATCAATGTGGCCTATATTTTCTTCATTTTCCATTATTTTCCTTCATTTTCCTCCTCACATGAAACCTGCAACGTTTTACCTTCATTTTCTCCCAATTTTCTTTATTTTCATAAATAAATGTTCCAAATATACTTTTTTCCTCTTTAATTCATTTTCTTTTCATTTTCCAATTTTCCTTAGCCATAACCACATCTAGTGATGCCCACTAGGATATGTTTTCCCAACATTAAGCTTGGAATAAGTTTCCCTTTACCATGGTCTTATTTTTGCCTTTATTAATTTTTTATTAAATGAATTTTTGCTTGCATCTGTTAAATAACCTTATCCCTTGGGGAACATTGTCCTTGGTGTTAAACCACACCTACACCTCAGCAAAACCGCTAAAAAACAAACATACTACTCATGGAGCTTTATAACTTAGCTCTATGCAATATTTACAATGAGTAACCTGCTCAAAAGCAAAAACAATGATAACATGACCATATAACATCCATACTGCTTATTGGATATTTATAAATTATCTCATGTAGGTATTTACATCCATACACATAAGTACATATAGAAAAAACATCATCAAAACACATGTCAAAAATATACCAAACACCAAACCAAAACTGCTTTGCCTCAACTGGAAAACAATAAAGGATACATGGACCGCATCTGATCTACCATCTCCCATGTAGCTTCATCATGCCCAAAGTGATTCCATTTCACTTTAACTTGCTCGATGGCTTTGTTCCTGAGCATGAGCTACTTCAGTTGCAATATGAACTAAGGTTTCGTCTATAATTATCCTTCTTGCTCCACGTGCAATACATACAAATCAATAACATGATAAATATCCTTTATATACCTTTTAATTAATGAAAAATGAAAAAAATCATGGAATTTCACCGTTGTAGGCAGTGCAAGTCGATAGGCCATTGGTCCAATCCTCTCAAGGATCTCAAAAGGCTCGCAATACCGTGGTGCCAACTTGGCACATGATCCAACCCTCAAGGAGCTCTTCTTGGGCTTGATGCACAAATAAGCATGCTCCCCAACCTGAAACTCCTTAAATACACTACGCTGGTATGCATAACTCTTTTGTGTATTGTGTGTTTCCTTTAGATTATTCTTTATAACATGCATTTCCTTCTCCATGTCTGCTAACATGTATGGTCCAATCAACACCCTGTTAACTGGATTTATCCAACTAATGGGAGTGTTATAACTACACCCATAGAGTGCCTCGAAGGTACTCATACCTAATGACTCATGATACCCATTGTTGTATGGAAAATCAACCAATAATAGATACTCTTCCCATTTCTGCTAATGATGCATCACATAGATCCTCAACATGTCCTCCAAGATCCTGTTGACCCTCTTAGTTTGTCCATATGTTTGCGGATGATAAGTTGTGTTGAAGGCCAACTCTGTGCCCAAACCTGCAAATAATTCCTTCCAAAACTTGGAAGTGAACTTTGCATCCCTGTTTAACACAATATTATTTGGAACACCATGCAATCTGAATATGTCTCTTATGAATACCCATGCTACATCACTAGCTGAATAGGTAGTATTCACTAGAATGAAGTGTGAAACCTTCGTCAAGTTGTTTACAACCACCATGATAGAATCATGTTTTCTCAATTTACTCAAAAAATATGTAATAAAGTCCATGGAAATGAACTCCCATTTCCATTCTGTAATCGCAATAGGTTGCAATAGACCACCTGGGTGCCTACAATATTCCTTTACACGCTGACCATCCAAACAATTAGCCATGAACTCTACTACATTCATCCTCATATTCAGTCAATAATAGAATCCATTCACTACATTCAACGGTCTTCTTATAGCCTGCATGACCTGAATATGGTTTCACATGAAACTCCCTCAAGATCATCTTCTTGAGCTCACAATTTTCTGACACATATATCATGTCTCTAAACCTGACCAATCCATCTGCCGTAAGACAATAGTCCACATATTGTACACCTGTACCTGTACTCTACTACAATCTGTGCCTAATCTCCATATACCTCACATCCTACTGACTTGCTTGCAAGATCATATCTTATAAATTTGTCCCATAGGAACTCATATTTGCAATGTGATTTACTTGTATCCTCCTGCTAAGAGAATATACGACCTTGTTCTCTTTACCTTTGATGTGCTTGATCTCAAAATCAAACTCCATAATTGTAGCCAACCATCTATATTTCTTGGCATTTATATTCGATTGGTCAAACAAGTACCTAAACCCACTGTGATATCTCATCAGCAAAAAGCTCCTACCAATAATAGTGCCACCACATCTTCAATGCATGTATGATTGTTGCTAGCTCAAGATCACGTGTCATATAGTTTTTCTCATGTTCATTTAGTTTCCATGACTCGTAGCATACAACCTGTCCATCCTGCATAAGGACTCCACCAAGCTCTCTCTTGAAATCATATGTACACACTACAAACTATTTGTACAAATATACGATCTTTAACACTGGAGCAAGTGTTAACAACTGCTTAAGCTACTCAAAACTAGCTTCACACTCCTTTGTCCACTTGAACTTATTACCTTTCCTCTGAAATGATGTAATCAGTTATACTATATGTGAGAATTTACTGATGAACCTCCTATAGTAGCCTTCCAATCCCATGAAATAACTCACCTCATCTTCATTTCTAGGAGCTTCCCATTCCATGATGTCTCTTACCTTTTCTGGATCTACTGTAATGCCTTCCTTGGAGACAACATGTCCAAAGTAATGTACCTTAGTCCGAAATAAGCTACATTTGTTGGGCTTTACATACAACTGATTCTCTCTCAACAATCTCAACACTGATGCCAAATTCTCTGCATATTATTCCTCATTCTTGGAATATATCAAGATGTCATCAATGAATACAATCGCAAACTTGTCCAGATAAGTACACAACACACTATTCATAAAAAACATAAATGTAACTGGAGAATTATTTAAATCGAATGGAATTACAACAAACTCATAATGCCTATACCTGAACCTGAATGCAGTCTTGTAGATGTCCTCTTCTTTGAAGTGTAAATGATGATATCCTGATCTCAAGTCGATCTTAAAGAACACTACTACTCCCTTCAGCTGATCAAACAAATCATTAATCCTCGGTAATGGGTACCTATTCTTGATGGTCACTTTGTTCAACTACCTATAATCAATGCTTTTTCTAAGAGTTCCATCATTCTTCTTCACGAACAACACTGGTGTGCCCCAAGACAATACACTTGGCGTAGTGTATCCCTTATCGAGCATCTTTTTTAGTTGAAATTTTAACTCTACCAACTCAGGTGTGCTCATATGGTAATGTGCCTTTGATGTTGGTGTTTCCCCTGGTACCAACTTAATAGAAAATTATACCTCTCTATGAGGTGGAAACTCTGAAATATCTAATGGAAACACATCTTGAAACTATTGTAGAACTGAATACCTGATCAACAAATATGCATCCTCAACTTTTTTACCTTTGTCACTAGAGATATGAACTGAAAATAGCACACACCCTTTCATGTGACTGCACTTGGCCTGCATGGCTGTGACCATCCTATTTGATGTGGCTTTCTTCTTTCCCTACAAGACTCTTGGTTCCCCATTGCCATCCAAGAACTCAATAACTTTGACATAGAAATCTACCTTGGTATTGTAAAGGTATATACAATCCATACCCAATATCATATTGTATGATCCCAATGGAAATATGTTCAAATGTGCTGATGTAGGCATGCCATTCAACTCAAATGCACAAGCTCATAACCAATGGTGAACTCTTTTCTTTGTAACTGTAGGCAACTGCACTAACAAAGATTCTATATGAATTTATTTTCTCAAACCACACTTACCCACCAGGTCATGATTAATATCACTATAGTTAGATTCAAGATTAATAAAAATAGAAACAACTTGATCACAAATATTACCGTCCATCTCAATGATAGAATCCTGATGATCTTCCTGCCTGTTTTCCACAACTGCATAAATTCGAGGAATGATATGACCAACATCCCCAACTTTCTGTGCCTCCTGTGCATTATATGTATGGGGTCTACCACCCTGATACTGGGCACAATCCCTCTTACGATGATCCTTACCACATATCCAACACTGCAACGATGCTCTACCATCAAATCTAGTCTTATGCTCTCTAGGTCCCTTCCTAGTTGTGTTTAATGTCTTGTAAGGAACTGCGTTTTCTTTCTCACCTGCATCTTGTGGTCTTTCCCTCTTTGGTGGCCATCTTTCTTTAGCTTTCTCATTTCCTTTCAAATCATGATTAGACTCAATTTTGCGTTTAGATTTATCATAATAATGTTTCAGCTTTTGAATGACCTCCTCCATTTATGTAGGCTCATTAAACTCAATTCAGTCTCTGTATACTACTGATAACCCACTGATGAATCTATGAACCTTGGCGTTCTCCTCCTCTAAGTAAGGAGCATATATCAACAACTCCAAAAACCTGCTAGTATACTCATAATTTTTCATGGAACCCATCTGCAACTCATAAAACCCCTTAGCTCTAGCATCATAGTACCTCTATTATAGATACTTCTTCCAAAAAAACCTCTCGAATTCTCTCCAAGTCATTTCCTCCTCATAAATACCCCTAAAATTCTTCACATCTTCCCACGAAATGTCTTCTTTACCTTTGAGACCGAGTGTGGCTATTTTGGCCTTCATGTTTTCTAAGTAGTCATGCAACTTGAAGAATTTACTCATACCAAGAAACCATGCCTATCCATCCCATGATTTCTTCATCTCTCCATAAGATTATGATCATTATTCCTATCTGATCCAAAACTAGAATGGTACATGTGCCTGACACCTCTCCTATCTGGAGTGTCTAAGGATATGCCATCTCTAATCAGGTCATCTCTACTCGAACTGTAAGCACTAGGAAACATAATTCCATATGCACCATTAGTTCCATCCTCCTATCCATAATTGATATGGAGTGGTCCTTTTTGCCGCAAATCTAACAAAATCTGAAGGATTTCCGCATTCACTTATGCTTTTTTTTCTTATGCCTCTATGATCCTGTCATTTTCCACCTTACAACTCCTTATATCTTCCTTCAAAGTTCTCATTGTATCTACCAAATAAGATTAGTGCCCAACACCATGCTGCTCATTAGATTCATAAGGAGAATCCTTGTATTCTACCATCTTGCTAGCCATCTTTGATTACTTCCTGCATGGCATCTCATGTCAGCTTAAACAAAATCACAATAAAACAATGTAACTTAGCATAATTCAGGGAGGATATCTCATATGAAAGATCAACCAATAGGTGTAATAAATATATTTACATAATCATGACAACATATAGACTTATAACACATGGTATATCAATGCATAAGCATCATTCTAACTAGAGTCCAGTCATCAATGCATGACCACATCAACTACCCACCATGACCTTATGCATAACAACCCCAACCATACCAATGAAAACTTGACCACATGTACATGCCTGACATGTATAACCAATCATATGATCATGGCAACAAATTTACAACAACATCATAAGCTCTTCCACGACGACATCACTGCCACCATGACAACCACCATGTGGATGCAACCAATACATAAACCATAACATGAGAAACACACACACGACTGACATGAATACATGACGATGACAACCTTGACAACATCAAATTTTTACCAAGGAGAGTTCAACCATGTTCTGATACCAGCTGTAACATCCACTTGCCCTCACACCTACAGAGGTAACCGAACAACCGGGGTAAACATGAGATGAGGGGAAGTTAAGATAGAATCAACCTCCTTGGTGAGTTTAAGGAAGTGGAATCAAAGTGTAAAATCATAACAGAGACCTATACCACCTGCTACAGGACCCCCAAAAGTTATCCCAGTCATCCATTTTATCTCTCTTCAGTTTCTGAAGGCTGAGAAAGGAGACCGAAGGAGGTAACCTCAAACCAAATTTGGATTTGGTAGCTAGCCCTACCAAATTAGAAAGGGCTCTCTCTAAAATCTTACGGAAAATTAAGTGATTGGAAGGAAAAATAGATCTTAGGCTAGATATTCATCTCACCAGGGTTGATTTTTAGTGTTTACTGGATCAGGATCATAGGTCTAGGGAACTAGGTTAGGGTTTCAAATGATTAGTTGTAGGGATACAATGGGGAAAGGTAGGTATGTTTAGTAACACATTTGAGTTTTCATTTTGGTATAGGGTTGAAGTAGAGAGGGATCAAAATTAGCATAAGCCTATGAATTGATTTATCAAAAGAAATGAAACATAAACATAAAAATCTCATCAAAACAAAGCATATAAACTATGAAGTCTGGTTAAAACCTCATGAGATAATCACATGAAATCAAGCTAATGGTAATAATGAGAAACATATATTAAATATGATGATAAAATAGAGGAAAAACACTATCACTAAAGCATACCAAAAGAATCCCAATATAATAGCTGCAACTCATGTCTTTATATTTCCTACAAAAATATGATGTACACTAGCTCCAAGCCTTTGTCTCATTCATGTCCAACTTTGAATCTGACTTCAAACAAGCTACATATAGATCAAAAAATACATTCCCCCCTCTCAAGGGTCGAATCCATCATGGTAGGAACTGATTACACCAATCTCTCTAACCAAACCTAAAACTAGGGAGGTTAAGAACTAACTCCCAATTTAGCCTTTGACTGACTTTTACAAGCATTAATGACCATGTATTTACATGAAATTAACCTTTACAAGCATAATTACATTCAATTACATTATTTAGAATCATAAAATGACAAATTACATCATGAGGGAATGAATTTTACTGATAAAACTAGAAAATTTAACCTTTTGATAGAAGTGCAACGAAATTTCTCAGAAGCGCGGCATGAGAGACCGAAGCACAACATGCTATTTGAGGGCATTTTTGAGGGATTTTCCTTGATCTTTGAGCCGAAATAAAGGCTACTGAAGATAGCCTAGGATGTATACTATGCCTCTGAACCTTTAAACCTACAAAAATCCACCTCTATGGCATCTAAAAACTCATTCTCCCACAACTACTCCAGAAGTGTAACGAGGGGTCCAAAAAGGTGGCAGAAACATGTTTTTTAGGTAGTTTTTGAGCTTTTCCTTGCAACCTATGAAGTGACATGGAAAAAAAGTGTATAATCGAGATGTACTAACCCATATCCATCAATCTAGGCAAAAATTTACTCATTTGGAGGCTCTAAGAAGAAGCGCAACGTGAGCTCGTTGCGCTTTTGTGCATCATGAAATTGTCAAATTGCCAAAAACTCAAAATTTACCAAAATTTTCTCAAAATTGTCAAATATTATTTCCTCTGCATTCTTCAGTGATGGATTAGGCAATTAATGATGCATTAGCAAGAAACTCAAGGTTGTCTCTCTTCTTTATCTTGATTATGGTTTTCTTTAGCTTCTTTTTCATATTCCTAACCCTAATTTTGCAAATTTGATTCCTGGTGAAGTAGTGCCTTGCCATGTGTCTCTGAAGCTTGGTGTTTCTGTTGGAATTCTTCAGGATCATATACATATACATATGTTCATTAACCCTGCCAAGCCAAAACTCTTTGTCTTGTTCAATCTCAGCTGTAATGATGTCATCAAAGTCTTGTTGACCTAGGGGAGAAGATGTCTCACTTCCCTGTTATTTTTTCCTTTATAGTCCTCTTTTCTTTGGCCTCCTTGGCTTCATCTGAACATCCTTTTCCTCAAGTTGATCCACATCTAACACTGCCTTACCCTTATCCTTCTCTGCCACCAAATCTGTCGTAGACTTGCTTGACAATAGTGATTTATCTTAAGCTTCCTGTTGTCTTGCTGTAAAAATTCTATCATGAAGTTTGCTTTTGAAATATTGACCTTGAGCTCTCTTATTTATGCTTCTTTTTCATTGATTATCTATTCATTTGAATTTTTTTCCTCATGCTCAGGTAGGTCAACCATGAAAACATCAAACGATACTTGTTCTTCCTCTTGCAAGGGTGCATCATGTTGGTGCCCTAATGTTCCTTCTCTAACAATAGTTGGTTGAACTCTTTCCACACTGTTAGGAGCAAACACTAGTGTTTTACCTATGATATAGGTTTTTTTCACTGATGGTTTACTTGAAGAGCCAACGTCTTATGGCCTTGGTGGTGCCAATGGAGTACTTTGACTACTAGGTTGACTAGTAGCAAGAAAAATAAAAACTGATTGCATGAATGCCTCACAAGGTAGGTTGATCCGTGAAAGCTGATGAAGAACAATGACTTTGACAAAGCCATGGTGAAATATGTTTTATTGGTGATATTCACCTTTGCTTTCTACCTTATTTTTCATCTTGACAAGGCTTCTGTATAAGTAGTGAGATAGGTTTACAAGTTTGCTTGTTGTGAAATGCATCAGTAGCCTTATGTGATACTGATATAATCTGGAAAACCTCCCTTGACAAGTAAAGGAATTCATTCATTAAAGGAGCATACCTACCAAGAAACAGTATGAAGGGAAATATGTGTGTAGGATCATATTTGTAGTGTGGATTTAGGAAAAATTTGTAATTCTCAATGTTTAAATCCATCCCTTTAAACCCGATTTCTCCATGGTTAGGGATACCTGTGGCTGAGGCTATGGAATATGTTGAGATGGTGAGGTCAACCCTTGCTATGTTGGCCTTAACCCTCCTAAAATTGGTGGCAAAGAGGCTTTTCAATTTGGCATGGTGACCTGCCTCTTGAATCCTTTCACAAAAACTTAGGAAACCCACATCTTCAAAGGATTTCTTGATGAAAGATGAGGCCATGGTTTCTTGGATATGAGTTGGCTCATATATGAAAAATTTCCCTCTGTTGTAATTTTTATTCTCAATGTCCATGGTTTCAGTCTGCATGATAAAACCCTAGCTAGGTAGGAAGGAAAGGTAGGGATATATGTTAGGGAGTGTAGGGAGGTGGAATTTCTTGAAAAGAGTGAGGGAAAGGTGTCAAAAGGTCCAAAACACAGTCCTAGCCTATGAATTTTCCAAAAGTGCAACATAGGCTAGGGTTTATAGGGAAAATTAGGGAGATGAATGGAATGGGTATGGGAGATTTTTAAGGGAGGTATGTGAGGTGCGGGTGAGGGTGATAGAGAAAAAAATATAGGTTTTTTACGACTGTAATGAAGCAAAAATACATAGAAACAAAAAACACAATGAAACCGTAGGAGATGGATTTTCACTGAGTTTTCTAAGAAGACTGATGCATAAGAAAGGTGACAAATGTCTACTTAATTTCCAAGCAGACGCTAGAACCTGTGAAATACCGAAAGAAACCCCTTTGATGCTTGCTTGGCCTCCAAATTCAAAAGTGCAATATATGAGGAAGAAGCATGACGTAGGAGACAGAAGCGCATTGTTTAGAGGTAAGAAAGTGTTTTGAGGAGGAATTTCGATGCCCTAGTGGTTGGGATGAAATGAAGGTGAAATGAGAAATTATAATGCTTGGGATGATGCTTTATTGTTTCAAAAGTCGATTTTTTGCTTTGGGTCATGAAGTGACATCACTTGTCTATTTGAAAAAGTGAATGACAGAATAGTGTACAACAACTTTATCACTTTATTATGCAAAGTTACATCTTTGTAAGGAGTAAAATATACCTTAGATATTATTTAGAACACTTTTTCCCTAATTAATAATTCCCATGATGGTGACTTAGGTGATGAAATGACTCTTTATGAATTTTTGATGACCTAACCTAATGATGACATTCAATTGCATTTATAAAACTTATGATTTGGACCTTTGAACCTTGCAGTATGCATAATCATGATTTGATGACCAAAATGATGACCAAGACACTTTATTGATGACCTATCACAAGGAGTGATGACATGACCAGTGTTAGTGTCCGTCAGGTTTTCCTGTCACCAATGATCAAATGTGCTCTTGCAAGGTTTTTGTTAGGGTCTCAAATAAAAATTTTGATGGTTTCAGTAGGTCTTCAAATAAAAAATTGGTCACTGGCTAGTGTGTCTAGGTCTATCACTACTCATTTAAAAAAATTTCATGTGTTGGTCATTGCCATATTTCAGTTGGATGAGTCATCACTGCAAATTCTTCATTATCGTCTCAGTCAAACCACAATGGTATTCATTCAACTCATTTCATCAAGTGTCACCATTAGGTCTTAGGGTCAAATCCATAAAAATCTGTCATTTCATCAATAAATCCGGCAATGAAGGAGTAGTAATAGGGAAAATGCTCGATAAAGTTTTGTTTCAAGTGTAATTTTATTTCAATATGATGTAATATGTTTCTAATGTTCCAAAGTTGCAAAGTTTTCAAGTCAATGATGAAAAAGACATGGTGGGCCACCACACCACTATGAGGATAATTTGATTTCCACAAGCTACAAATGACCATACAAGCCATTTATTTCAATCATTCCATTGGAATTTAGCACTCACTAACTAGAAAATACCATATTATCACAACAGGCATCGAAGGACACTCTCAAAACATGATTGACACCCTCTCCAAGCAGCTACACTGCGTTTTAAGGCAACCATGCTGTGTTTTTGGCCCTTTGCTATGTTTTTACTCCTACAAGGAAAAAAATCATCTTCAAAGGTTTTTAGGGGAAATCGAAGGTTTCATCAGCTGTTGACAAGTAAATTGAAGTTCCTGCTACCTCGTATCAACATCAATTTCAATGTTTCATTGGTAAAATCCTCCCACAGTCCCCACGTTCTGTTTTTGGTGGGTGGGCTCAATTTTTTAATTGCAAGAAAAAACACTTAATCCCATACATACTCCACCCTTCTCCACACCCTACACACCTCCCCAAATATTTCCCCATCCCTGTTCCCTCATTTCCCTAATCCCTATACCTAAACCTAACTCCTATGCTATGTTTTTGGCAGTTTTAGGGTTAGGAATGTGTTTAAATTCCCTACACCAATCCCTTTACCATTTTTGCCATCCTCCACCTCCCTAAGATACCTAATACCCCTATCCACCTCCCTAAGTTTTCCTACCCTAATATATCCTCCCTAATCCCTTCATCCCCTCCCCTCGCCTACTTACCTTGTTTTTCACCTAGGTTTTTTCTTTGCATATTTTAAACATGGAGGGAGGAGAGAAACCATATAACAAAGGGGGTCAAATATCAAGGTTTGAGCCACTCAAAACTCAGGAGTTTATGTCATCCTCATTGGCCAAATAATGTTTTCATAAAGTAGGATGTTTAGGGTTTTGTCAGTAAGTCTAGCAAGTGAGATATCATGCCAAGTTAACAAGTCTGTTTGCCACATACCTTAGGAGAGATAAGGTCACAATGGCAGGAGTGAGTTTCAAAATTTCAACTAAAACCATAGCTATAGCTACAGTGATACAAAAAAGTGTGTAAAAGTGGTTCAAGAGCTCATATTTGGTTGTTCAAAATTACAAAGCCTTCATTAAAATTCATTACAAATATGCCATCAAGAAGATTTTTCCTTTTGGAAAGCTGCTTAATAAGTTTGATCCATTGATGAAGGCCATAATGAGGTATTTTACATGTGAGGGCATATTTTCAAGATTGTAAAAATATCATGTCAGATTTCTAATGCACTTCACATGGGTAAAATCTCTCAACCTACGCTACTACCTCTACAAAATCTTGGCTAAAATGTCAGAGAAAGTGAAACATAAAGAGAGAGATCATCAAGCTACTCTTTTCCACCATGCCCTCATCAAAATCATTGTTTTACACCAGCTCACACATATGGGAATCTCTTGGGAGACATTCGTTCAATCCACTGTCTTTTTTCCCCTTGATAGTCAGCCTAATAGCCAAAGTACACCATAAAAAACACCATCAATACCATCTAAGCCAAGGGATATTGGCTCATCTAGCAGAATTTCAGTCAAGAGGACACCTAGGGCTGAGGTGACTCAAACATATCGGAGAGGAAGGAGGCTTGTGTTGCTCCAAACGTTGTTGAAAGTGCCAAGACTACATCAGTTGAACAAAAATCATCATCACAACATGAGGAACCTTTGCAAGATGAGGAGTCATTCCATCTTGAGACTGACATGGTAGACTTGGAGGTAGATGAAGAGCACAAAACATCAGAGCAGGTTATCATGGAGAAAGATGCTGAGATCAAAGAACTTAAGGACAACTTATCAAAGGCCAAATTCTTGATTTCAATCATGGAACAATAAAATATGCAATTAAAGGTGACTAGGAAGAGTAGGTAAGAAGAAAGAGGCCAATGAATAGATGCCTCAAAATGGAACTTCAACAATAGAGAGAAGCAACTCCAGTAAGGACCCAAATGATAGTCAATAAGCTCATATTGGAAAAATTTGACAAGGATAGGAAATACTGGCTTGATAGAGTCAATGGTCACTTGGAGAAACTCCTGAAGAGGGAAAATAAGAACAAAAACGTACAGAGGCATATGGCCATGCATTACTACACCATAAATCACGTCTCCAAGGTAAGAATCAAGCAATTGAAGGAAAAAATCAAGGAAACCCTAATGAAGGAAAAAGAGAAGGGAAAGCTGGATTTACTTGTTGATGCCTACCTCATAGAATAACTTACCATCATATCTCTCCATGGAGCAAGTCTGGAATAATTTTGAGCAAATTTGGAGAAATTTTGGCAAATTTTGAATATTTTTGACTTTTCAACAATTTTTGCACAGTCATTGGCTAAAAAACGCAGCGAGCCTCATGATACGCTTTTGTTGGGGGCATCCAATTCACAAAATTTTTGTATTTTTGGTTTTCTCATGACTTTTACATCACTTTTACCCCTTGGGAGAGTCATCTCAGCAGATTTTGGTGGGTGAAAAGGCCAAAAAACTAGCTAAAAAACACCTTTCTACCATGTTTTTCAGAAGCTCGCTGCAATTTTGGAGTAGTTATGGGAGAAAGGATTTTTGGAGGGATAGGAGAAGTATTTTTTAGTGCTTGAGGGTTCTATGATGTAGTTGATAGGAAGATATCTCTCTAGCATCTTTCAGATCCTGATTTGGACCTCCAGAAGGCCTCCAAAAGCCATTTTCACCTAGCATGCTGCGCTTTCTCCTGACACGCCGCGCTTTTGCCTGGAAGCCTGTTTTCTCAGTTGACTCTCTCGAGTTTGACTTATACTGATGTAATTTGTCATTTATGATTTTTTAATGATTCATTGAGGTGTAAGTAGGCTGGTTAAAGTGAAAAATAGGTGGATACATGCTTGTAAATACTCTTTATGGTCAAATGTATTAGTTTTTCTATCTTGAGGAGAGTTTTTTTAACCTCCCTAGTCTTTAGGTTCTGGGTGAGGGAATCATGTGAACTACTCCTTCACTCTAGGATTTGACCCCTGAGCGAGGGGAAATGGTTTTTTTTTTTTTTTTTTCTATATGTATGTATTTCTTATTTATTTTGATGGTTGGACATCAGAGGGTGAAACTATAGTAGCTTGAACTTCAACTATTTATTTAGGAAATCAAAGGACCGGTTGTAACTATTATCTAGGAATTCATGTGCAGTGAGTTTTTGATGTTGTATTTTGTCTGTTATAGTTTCATAAACATGATATACACGTTTCCTTTCCATATATTATTTCTTCAATGATTTTCCTAAAAGTTTTATAAGTAGAATTCTTTCATGAAAGCTTTGTTTTGTTTGAGGAAGTCATTTTTTGTAATCTTCCTTCTATTTTAATGAATTCACGACATGTGCTAATTAAGATCCTCTTTCATTTTCAAACCCTACACTACGATGAAAAAAATTCTAAGGCTTTCACAAAAGCATTTCTATCTTGCTCCTCCATATTTTTGCAATTGTAACCCTTTGATAATTTGACCTAGTTACTTGGTTTACATCCCTGATCGAGCAGAAAAACCATCAATTTTTCAAAACCCTAGAGCTGACCTAACTAGCCTAAAATCCATTCTTCCTCTAGTAAAAATTTCTGGCTATGATTTTCATAGGGAGAGCCCTCTCTGGTTTGATAGGGCTACTTCTGCAATCTCCTAGTAACTTCACTGAAAGGAGGGAGAGAGAAAGCCTAAAAACTAAGATCCCGCATTTCTACTTCTTCCTCCTGCACTTCACACTTTTTCTGCACTACTTCTTATCTGTACCGAACTTGTTGAGTGGATGAGAAAATAGATTGAACTGCACTTGTATATATAGGCTTCTTGTAGGTCGAATTCTCCCCTTTCAAACTGACTTCATCATGTAAGGGTCAACTTGGTGTGGAGGTGACAAAATTAATTTTTAATTAAAAAATAATTCTTTTTACATGATTCAAAATCCAAATAAGTGTCTCATAAAATATACAATGACTCTAATGACTCAATATAAATCCTAGGAGTCCACAATGGGAACTTTGAAAAGTACATTACATAATGATTCAAATACATTATGAAGACCAAAACTAGTTACATTCTTCAACACTCCCTCTTAACTAGGGAGGTATTCATAAAAATTACACGAAATGTATCAAAATATATGAACTATGAATATTTTAGGCACCAAAAATCCATGTACTAGATTCCTGACCAGGGAAATTTAACCAAGGTCCTCAAATAGTGTAGGCATTGACGGTGCCATAAACTAGATTCCTAACCAGGGAAATCTATCAAGGTGGGACTAAGATGGATTAAAGCTTTAAGCCTCTCTAGGTACCATCAAGTTTACTTTACAATCATAAACCTAGGGATCCAGCTGTTAATCCAAAGTTAGTGCTTGATGACCAATGCCACCCTCCCTACTTTAGGACCTAGACATCAACACATAATGTCGGCTTGATGTCCTCCTGGGAAATGTGTCTTACAAATAGAGCCTCAAAATATCACTTCCAAAAAATTACCATCATCAACAAGATCAAAAATATCTACTAAAATCAACATTCTTCTAAGATATTCAAATTTCTTATTAGGAAGAGACTTTGTTAGTATATCAGCTACCTGATTTTCGGTCGAGACATACTGTAGCTTCACGATCCCATCCTACACCAAGTTCCTAATGAAGTGGAACTTATTGTTGATATGCTTCATCCTATCATGAAACACGAGATCTTCAGACATCTTCATGCTGCTTTGATTGTCAAATTGTACCACAGTGGGACGTAGAGGCTTCTCGCACAAATATGTTAGAAGCTTCCTTAACCAAACAAATTGTTTTCCCACTTCACATGCAACCACATACTCTGTTGGAGCACTACTCAAAGCAACGATATCTTTCTTTCTACTAATCTATGAGATCATGGAAGATCCCAAACTAAATCATCCACCTGTTGTGCTTTTCCCATCAGTGTTACTACCACCCCAATCAGAATTTGTGAAGCCAATCAAATTGACTTTCTTACTACTATACTTTAGGAAGTGATGTATAATGCCATAAATATATCTCAATATATTCTTGTAAGCGATCCAGTGATCATGATGAGGCTACAAATGAAACTGGCTAAGAATGTTCATAGTAAAACATATATCTTTTGAGAAATCCAAGGAGGTGGAAGTTAAACAATTTATCTTATTATGAAATTATCTTGTGATGTTTTAATTATTATTATGTGTTATTTAAGTTTAAATTTTCTTATCATCAATACTAATTCCAAGAAACAAAGAGAAGAGGACACAAGATGTAGGCATGCTGCCAGGGAAAAACCTCACTCTTTGGGGAAAACCCAGTCAAAATTATTCCTTTAGTAGATTCGATATGAGACGACTAAGACCCTTCTAACTTAGAGTCAAGACTACCTCCATCAAGTCACATTGGCATGTTATTCAACCTTCTTCACACTTTCATCTTAGAAGAAATCATCTATGCAACTAATCTGAGTTTCTTCATTCACTGTAGTAGTACCAAGTCACTTGTCACTGTGGTAGCAACAATATATTCTCACTATAGTAGTACCATGCCCTTATCATTATAGTAGCACTAAGATCTTCTCACTATGGTAACACCGAGACCCTGACATTGTGGTAGCACCAATGTAGAGGTTAACGTAAGAGTACTGAACTGAGATTACTGTTAGAGCACTGAAATTGAATTCACTGTAATTTATGAATTGTAGCCACTGTAATATCCAAACTAATCATGCAAGTTTACTTCTGCAATTAATACAAACTCTTATGGTAGTATCGAGACCTTATCCATGTCATATCACCGATACCTTATCCCCGAGATTGATATCTGAACTTATCTCTGTAATTAGCCTGAGTCTCTGAGGTTGAGAAATGTGAAGACCTTATACTCTTATATATAGTTGTTGTCCTTTGAAATGAGCAGACATGTGTGTATGAACTGTTGTGTCTCCATAAGGTTAGGTCGACATGTGATTTTTATGGAAGCCATCTTAATGATTCTTCTTTTGAGGCCGACAACAAGGTGACTTTGATGGAGGAGGAGTTTAACATGAAAAAGTAGACTTTGACTCAATCCTAAAACCTACAAGAGGCTTGAACTATGAAAATTTACCCAAGCATGAAATCCATGCTTTAACAAGTCAATTAAAATAATAATAAATTATTTTTAACAAATATATTATATTTGACTCAAGTACAATAATGAAGACTGAGCTTAGTTACATTCTTCAACACTCCGTCTTAAATAGGGAGGTATTCATATTTACACATAATCAAAGAGGTACATGGAAGATCTCACTTTATATATGAATAATTTTAGGCCCCGCAATGCCATGGACTAGATTCTTAACCATGGCAATCTATTCATTGGTCTCTCAACAGTTTAGGCACTGCAATGCCACAAAATATATTCCCGACTAGGGAAATCTATCCGAGTGGGACTAAGATGGACTCAAGATTTCAGCCTCTCTAGGTACCATCAAGCTTACTTACTGACCATCAACCTAGGGATCTAGGTGCACATTGACCTGATGCCACCCTCCCTACTAGACATCAAAACAAAGTGTCGGTTCGATGTCCTTCCAGGAAATTCTTCACTCACAAAGCCTCAACAAAAAATATCTCGCGATCAAACAGATCGACAACCAGGATGCTATCAAAACTTTGAGATATTCACCTGTACAAACACAACCCCAAACAGTAATACACTTTAAAATATATAATAAAAAAAACCTTCGGGGTATCGATGTTGCTCTTCAACTTATCTCAGTAGGATTACCAATCGAATCTTCGAGAAAAGATTCCTCATTTCTACTTCACATGTAGCAACATATCCTTAAAAATGTATTCTCCAATCAAAACTATGTTATTCCCTCCCTCTTAACCAGGGATACTCCTTTCATCCATGCTTTCTCTTAATCTAGGGATATCAACTTTTTCCTGTGGTGTTGGATAATCTTTCATGGCTTCCATCCTTCTCATCATGCTTATCATATTGTCTTCTCTTACTAACATCTTCACCATCTTGATGCACCTGTACAACTTAGACAACAAGTACAACCAAATATATAGAAGCATGAAGTTATTCATAACTAAATATTATAGTAGGGGAAGAATTAGACATAATCAACAAGATACTATACTTCAATACTTCAAATTCTAGCCTGGTTTTCATTACAAACCCTAAATTACATCAAAAACTCGATCAAGATGTCAAATGACAAGTTATTTCGTATAGTGATCCATAGAAATAAGTTAAAAGAAAATAAAAGTATCTAATAACTTTCAAAATTCATATGTTAGACTTCCCACTAGGATTTCATGTAAACTTTAGATTGCATACATGAGATTTAACAACCAAAAACAATCACAACTTGATCAACATGAATAGATTCTACTAGGGTTCGATGTAAACCCCATATTTTCCATATACAAATTTTCAACAATCACTAGATAGATTCATATATTCTAGATTGTTATACATACTAGAGAATTTAACTAATACTAGGGTTTAGCTGCAAAACCCTAGATTTCTCAAACAACATCATCCTAGAACTTCAAACTTTGACTAGGGTTTCTTTCCAAACCCTAGGACTTATGACCATTAATAATTAGGTCAACACACATATCTAGGAGATCATTATCATGCATAAGCATATGATATGTCATACAACATTAATACATTAGACATATACCAACCTAGACCAAGCTAGGGTTTCAACATAATGGACACATACCTAGGGATTCATTCCTAGGACCTTACTATAAATACATAACAAGAGTATTGCTTATAGACCCAACCAAACCCTAAGAATTTAGGATTTCAGTTCATATCGTAGAAAACCAGCCTTTACCAAAACTTCAAAGGTTCGAGATTTTAGACAACACCATTTCAACCCTAACAAGTTAGGGTTTTCATGATATTTCCAAAACCCCAAACGAGATATCACCATTATATAAAACATAATAGGAATTTTATAATAACCCTAAGTAGGCTAGGGTTTCACACATTAGCATACCCTTAGGTCAAGGTTTTCAAGAGAACTTTTCTAGGCTTATTTATACAAACAATCAAAGATATGAGAAGGGAATATTTATCATATGATGAATCATCCAAACAAGAATATTTCAAGATTCAAGAGAGATAGACACAAAAAATGTTAGTTATATGTAAACTAGATTTCCAAATAGAATGATTATGAAGAGGACAAAGCTCATGATCTAGGACATACCTTTGTTTCTTAACAAACCCTTTTAACTCAATGCTTTGTCTTCTGAAGCATTCTTTCATAATCCTTGAGCATTTAGCAAATCATTTCCTTGAAGTGTAAGTTATGATATTCTATAACTGTAATGCATACTTTCAAGAAAAACATGTGATACCAAGAACATGCTTTAATCTCTCAAGTTAGATATCTTATATAACCATGGAAGATGGGATCCTATGATATCGAATATCAATTTATTCTTTCAATTGACAACAAGATATTTTAATTGACATCCTAGTTTGCTTGTAAATCCCATAGGGAAAGGATTAAGGTTCTAACATTCTTCAACAATATATGGCCTAGTATTCACTAGATACATTAGAGAACCCACCAACTTACGATAGGAGGTAGGATCTACAAGACTCGAGTCAGAGCTCGTCAACATGTTGTGATTGGTGATCATAGGAGTAGTTATGGGCTTGGAATCCATCATCCCAAATTTCCGCAACAACTTGATGATATAATTTCCTTGCCCGACATATATCTCCCTGGGTTTCTACCATACTTCCAGACCCAGGTAATAGTGCATCAGTCCTAGATCCTTCATCTCAAACTCGGCTGCCAACATCTTCTTGAATTCTTGCATCCTTCAATCCACATCAATGATGAATAGATCATCCACATATAATATAATACTGAATGTCTCATTATCCAAAACCTTTATGTAGAGATTTGGATCAAAAATACTCTTCACGAACCCAATTCTTAGAAGGTATCCATCCATTCTTGCATACCATGCCCTAGGGACTTTCTTCAAACCATATAGAGCCTTCGTGAGTCCACAAACATTTGTGTATTTGCTATTTACTTCAAAGCCTTCGGGTTGTTCAATGTATACTTCCTCATCGATGGCCCCCATTGTAGCATCCAATGAAACCAAAGATCTAATGGTAGTATAACTTGCGGTGGGTGCAAAGTTTTCTTCATAATATATTCATTCCTTTTGAGAGAAACCCCTTGCAACAAATCTATTATTTATATTTGTTTATACTTCCATCAACAATGATCTGAATATGGAAAAACTAGTTTTGTTGTGATAGCTTCCTCATCAGTATAAAATAAAAGTGTGTTTAAGGATTGTGTTAAATAGAAATTTTATGAAAGGGTTTATGTGTCAAATTTGTGTGTCTTTTATGAGTAATTTATGAAGTAAATAAGCTTTAAAAACACATAAAAATAAAGTAAATTACAGAGAATGTAATACACAACAAACACATTACACATAGATGATAAAGTAGTTCACCCCTCCTGAGCTACATCTCCTTGGACCTACTTTAATGGCTTTGCCCTCTTTGGATTAATGGTCAATTCTTTGATTGAATGCACCTATAGTGCTCCAATGGATCTCCAACTTGATCCAATGGATTCAAAAGACCCAAAAACTCCTAAGTAGCCTATTATGTCTCTTCAAATGGTCTTCAGGTGAAGCAGACATGGCCTCCACTCCTGGTGGCCATGGGCATCTTTAATGTTTAAACTAGAAAATTCATTTCCAGAAGTTCTCCTCTACCTCTGAAACCTACACCAATCTGCTCAGAATATCCAAAAAAATGCTAGGATAGAAACTTTCTGCTCCTAATTTGGTCGAAATTTGCTCTAGTTATGGCTTATTCAATTTTGGCCTAGGAAACCTCCTCTAAAACTTGTGAAACTACAGTTAACTTCGCCAGAACTAGAGTTCCCACTGAAATTGGCGGACTCCGCCAACTTAACTACCAAGATAAACTCGCATTAATTAAGGATAAGCGCAATTTAGTGGTAATTAAATGTGTTTTAGGCGCTAATTACACCAATATGGATAGGTCTTTGCCTATAGTCATGGGCGCATGCTCCTGTGGTAAAGGGCTGGCCCTTTTTCCCATGCCACAAACCACATGTTATACCAAATATAATTTGAATGCTATGTATTGTGAGAGCCAATACATATCATAGATGGTAGATCTTGGTAATGGTGGAGGGGAGGTCTTGGGGTCGAACCCCAATGCCTCCATAAAAATTTATTCGACCATACAATGCCCCATTTGACATTTAGGGGGGGGGGGGCATGTGGTGACCTCCTGGCTTGCCATGTGTCATGACATCATTGGTCTGACCAACACCCAATCTAATTGCGACAAATCACCAACCAATCCCAAAATGACACTTGTTAGCAACTTACTGGTCAACTTGGTGGGAATATTATGGGAATATTCCCAATAATATTCCTTGGAATATTCCTTTTACTGTCTGTGCTATACGGATGCCTAGTCAGCATCCTTGTCACAAAATTTACCTGTTTTGGCAAACGTTCAAAATACTCTAACTTTCACATACAGAGTCGGTTTTCGATGAAACGAAGTGCACCAAAATCCAGAAGATGAGACCTATCAAGAAGTGCAGGTTCCACTCCATTCCGAGAAATTTGAAGTTTTAGCAAATTTTTGCCCCCAATTCAATTTCTGATCACTCCTTCCCACTGAAAGACTTTTGGACCCACAAAAGATGCTTATTTGATGAGATTTTAATCCTCTTCACCTTTCCAAGTTCTATTGACTTGATTCTACTTGGAAAAATCTTCTTGACAACCACTTTGGTTCCTTGACATGCCTACTCTTGTAAATGGCTTAGTACTTCAACCAATGTCCTCCTTTTGCTACTGACCCTTGCTGTCTACTGAAAAACATCTCGCTATAACAAAGCAGTCTCTATGTGCTTGGAAATCTTGACTGATGGCATTCCCACTGTGAATTTGGTTCCTCCTTTGCATAAACATGCATTTGACGCAAGCTTCTCCTTGGAAACTCTTTTCTAATTAAGCCCATCTGAGTGAACTACAACAATGAATTCAAATATCAGTAATCATTAGAAATGAAATGACCATTATTTTACCTCCATGGTACCAAATTCCACATCTGGAAGAATTCCTTCAGCATCTCTTTCGCTTCTTGGTGTCATGCATCATATGGTCTACAAAAGGGATGTTGTTTTTGCTGCAATATTTTGTCATCTTGTCCCTATTTCCGCTTCTTGATTCCATCATCCTTCATTATTGACATGTTGTTAATGCCATGATTTGAGAAGGAAGGATAATCACGAGCCTCTTGCTAAAGAGTGGACCTTCCAAAATCCTGAGACATATTGTCACAAACAAAACCATTAACTTGAAAAACACATCATGCAGGAAACACAACATGATGACCTCTTCCTTTTGCTCCTTCAAAGCAACCAATGTCACATCCTATGAACATCGCCATGTATTCTTACATCTTGTGTACAAACCCATTGACCAAACACAAGTCAACAAAACATGCATATTCAAACCATTGACTCTTAAGTCAAACAAAATCATGTACAACACTTGACAATTATTTTCCCAAAACGACAAGAATTTCACATCTCATGAAACAATTTTTCATTATCTCCCTTTCATCCTTGGAGAATAAATAAACTCTTCCAATTCGATAAGACATATATGTAACAATCAATCGACCAACACAAGTCGATCACTCATGCATGTGCAAATGATCAACACTCTCAAGTTGACAACATACATGTTAACAAAGAAATCAACCAACACAAGTCAATCACTCATGCATGTTCAATCACAATGAAACTATTAAAAATTCCACTGTTCACACACACAAAGTCTCATGCATGTATACAATGCTCAACTCTCTCACAAGTACAATCACAAGTACAAGAATCAAGAGATGAAATGGCCAAATTTGCTGAAACAAAGTGATTCGACATAATCCACTTTCAAACACCTTCCTGGCGTAAACATGCAACATGCATTCTAGAGAAAACAAAATTCATTCACATACAAATTGCAACTACAAATTTCCATCTTTGCTGCATCTAAGTGAGTCAACATAACTTTACTTTTACAACATCTTACTTCGTGCAATATGCAACATAATTTCAAGAGAAAAGAAATGCATTCAGATAACAAGAAAATGAATCAATAAGGCAAGATTTTCATCAATTATCAAAAGAAATGCAAGGCCTTAATTGGTTAAGAAATCTAACCATCTCTTTCCAAACCACTTCAATGGCACTTCTTTCAACTGCACTTCATCATGTGTATCATCCTGACCCACATCAATTATGGAATCCTCTTTTCCATTCTTGTCAATCTCTCACTTCACCTTCTTCAAATGTTATGGATGACTTGTTGGATACAAAGTCCAACACTTGTCTACAAGATGACCCTGCTTATGGCAATGAGTGCAAAATAATTGCATCTTCTTTTCAAATGGTTTTCATTGTCCATTGGACCTTTGGCTTTTTGTCTCCTTTGTTTTGAAAGTTTCCTGTGCATGGCTATATTCTTCCAACACATTGAAATAGTATGGTTATTCAAACCACAAAAGGAACATTTAAATTTTCTCCAAATATTATGTGAAGACTTTCTATGTTTATCATAATCAAAGGAAACTCAATTAAAGGCAGATTTACACCTTGCACATTCACCTTTGTCGCCTTCTTGAGGAGGTGAATTTGATGAGGTAGTGGCTCTCTTCGGGATACCAACAAGGTCTTCAATGGATTTATAGCTTTCAACATCCTCATGTTTTCCATTTCCAGTAGTTGCATGCTTATGAGAATCTTCTTGCAAAATGGGTATAAATTTTTTGCATTCCTCATGAAGACAAACTTCACAAGGTTGAGGTAATGAACATGTAATGAAATTATTTCTTGGAACACCTTCATGTGCCTCCTTGGCTTTGGAGCATTATCCATCTTCTTGCTGTCCATAACCACTAATTGCATCGCTAAAAGCAATCACTTTAACAGTGGGTGTAAACCTACTGTATTCTCCATGAACACAATCTTGAGGTAGTGAATCTGTAATGAGATCCTTTCTTGAAACATTTCTAAAAGTATCCATAGTTTTTGAGTGCTCCACATCATCTTGTTCACCAAAACCTAGACCCATGTACCTAGACCTTCCGTCAACAACAATAGGGTTTATAATTCCTTGTGCATGTTTGCCTAACCCTTTACCTTCATATCACATTTTTTTTTAACAATTTGGACCCTATTCATCTAGCGTGTCTTTAAAAAACACCAAACATTCATCTTGAGAGGAAATTGAAGATAAAATTGATTTTCTTACCTCATTTTCATGCACATACTTGGCTGGGGTTTCCTTGACATAATGGAGTTGAATCTCCATCTCATGCATCCTTTCAAGAAGCTCTTGCTTCTCCTCCTTCATGGCCATCAACTAATCTTGAAGCCTACTGCTCTTCTCCCTATATTCATCCATCTCTTTCACCATATCTCTCATGATGAAGAGTTTTTGCGACATCTCTTCACCAAAGAGTCTTGCTAAGGAAGATTGATTAGAAACACACTTGATGAAGCTTCCATCACACTTGTAATGCATAAAATATTCCTTGCTGTGATTTGAGAGCTAGGTCCTCAATCTTGACCTTCTCCTCTCTTCAAATTACACACATAAACTTGCATATAGTTCAATTCTCCTTGCACAAATACAAAACCAATAGCTAATTTTCTAACTAACCTTGGTAAACCCTAAGATAAACTTGGGCTAAAATGATCTAAACTGTGCTCCGATACCAACTTGATCTGAATATGGACAAAATAGTTTTGTTGTGCTAGCTTCCTCATCAGTATAAAATAAAAGTGTGCTCAAGAATTGTATTAAATAACAATTTTATGAGAGGGTTTATGTGTCATTTTGTGTGTCTTTTATGAGTAATTCATGAAGTAAATTAGCTTTAAAAACACATAAACAACAAGTAAATTACAGAGAATGTAATACAAAAAAACAAATTACACAGAGTTGATAAAGGAGTTCAACCCTCCTGGGTTACGTCTCCTTGGACCTGTTTCAATGGCTTGGCCCTCTTTGGATTAATGGTCAATTATCTGATTACATGCACCTATAGTGCTCCAATGGCTCTCCAACCTGATCCAATGGATTCAGAAGACCCAAAAACCCCTAAGTAGCCTCTTCTGTCTCTTTAAATGGTCTTCAGGTGAAGCAGACATGGCCTCCTCTCCTAGTCGTCGTGGGCATCTTTAATCTTCAAACTGGAAAAATCACTTCCAAAAGTGCTCCTTTGCCTTTGAAACCTGCACTAATCTGCTCAAAATATCCCAAAAAATGATAGGATAGACTCTTTATGAGCCCAATTTGGTAGAAACTTTCTCCAATTATGGCTTATTCAATTTTGGCCTAGGAAACTTCCTCTAAAACTAGAGCAACTCTAGTTAACTCTGCCAGAACTGGAGTTCCCACTGAAATTGGAGGACTCCGCCAACTTAACTGCCAAAATAAACATGCATTAATTAAGTATAAGCATTGTTTAGTGGTAATTACATGTGGTTTAGGTGTTACTTCCACCATTATGAATAGGTCTCTACTTGTAGTCACATGCGTGTGGTCCTATGGTAAGGGGCTGACCCTCTTTTCCCCCGTCACAAACCATATGTTATATAAAATAAAATTTGAATGCTATGTATTGTAAGAACCAATAAGCATCATAGATGGTAGAGCTTGGCATTGGTGGAGGGGAGGTCGCGGGGTCCATAATATTTTATTCGACAATACATTTACCCATTTCGACCTTTGGGAGGGGGCACGTGGCGGCCTCCTGGCTTGCCACGTGTTGTGACCTCATTGGTCTGACCAACACCCAATCAAATTGCAACAAATCACCAACCAATCTTGAAATGACACTTGTCAGCAGCTTAATGGTCCACCTAGGGGAATATTCCCAAGAATATTCTTTTTGCTGACTGGGTTGTATAGATGCCTAGTTAGCATCCCTGTCACAAAATTTACCTGTTTTGAAAACAATCAGAATGCTCTAACTTTCACAAACGGAGTCGGTTTTCGATGAAAAAAAGTGCGCCAGGATCCAAAAGATGAGACCTATCTGGTAGTTTAGGTTCCACTCCCTTCCAAGAATTTTGATTTTTTTGCAATTTTTTGCCCCCAATTTAGTTTCTGATCAAACAACATGATTGATCTTGCATATCCATTTGGAGGTGACAACCGATTTGTCACTAGGTCTAGGAACTATTTCCCAAACCTCATTCTTCATGATGGATTGATATTCTACCTGCATTTACTTATTCCATACTTCTTGATGAGCAACCTGTTCAAATGTAGATGGTTCAACTTCAATCAATTTTGTCATATATGTAGCATATCTAGAATATATTTACGACCTTTTGATTTCTCTAAAGGTTCTTTTCGCAACTTCATGTCCTTCGAAATATTTAAGAGTATCTTTTAATGAATTTTGCCTCTTCCTAGTGCTCAGTATGATCATAGGTTGAATAGGTTCACTTGGTTCCTCTTATTCTTCTTGAATCGTAGGCAAATTGTCATGGTGTACTTTTTCTTATTCTTCAAATATTGGTATACATTCTTCATCAAAATCAATAGGAATATATTTGGATATTTTGTAGGCATGATTTTCATAAAAAATAACATCCATGCTTACTTCAATATGTCTTCCTTATTTGATGTCTATTCTATATGCTTTTGAGGAGAGAATATAGCCAACAAAGATTCCTTTGATGCTTGTATATTCTAACTTCTTTCCTTTGTCCTTTGGAACATGGATATATGTAGGAATCCCAAAGATTTAGAGATGGTCCACACTTGGATTTTTACCTGTGAATGCTTCCTCGGGTCTCATATTCTCAAGAATTGTACGAGGACTTATATTTTTAATATATACTGCTATAATTGCTTCTTCTCCCCATAGAAATTTTGGTAAGTCTTGATCTAAGAGCATTGTTCATATACCTTCTTCAATTGTTCTATTATTCCTTTCAACCACTCCTTTTTGTTCGGGATAGTAGGGAAAAATGAGCTCCCTCTGATTTCTTGCTTCTTTACAATATGCAATCAATTATTTAGAAGTGTATTCCCCACCATTTTCGGATGTCAAAGTATTTATTTTTCTTTCAATTAGGGTTTCCATTTTAGATCTAAACTCCTTGAATTTCTCAAATACTTCATCATTTTTCTTGAGAAGGTAGAGCCATGTCTTTCTAGAGTGATCATCCATGAATGTTACATAGGAAAGATGACCCCCAGGTGATTTATCAGGCATGGGCCCACATACATCATTATGAATGAGGTATAACATTTCTTTAGACCTTGTTTCACTATTTGGAAATGGTTTTCTTGTATGTTTACCCAAAGAACATCCCTTGTAAAATCCGTCATGAAATTCTTCGATATTGGAGATTCCATGAACCAATTGATTAAGAGTGGGAATGACCTTGTAGAGTAGATGACCATATCTTCTATGCCATAGATTAACAATATTTATTTCCATATGAACTAGGGCTTGAGGTGATGGATTTATGAACCTATAAAAACTTCCTTCACGAAATCCAATAATCCTAGCCTTATCAATACTTGAATCTTTTCCCCAAAACAAAAACTTTCCATCAACAAATGAAAATCTATCCACTTTATCTTCTAATCAATAAATTGAAAGAAAATTATTTTTCAAACCTGGAGCATATTGTATATTGTTGAGATGTACCTTAGCTCCATTCTCTAGCTTCAAAGATGTTGATCCCAGGCTTCTAACAACATATTTGTTGTTGTCTCCTAACTCCAGTTCATGATAATATGGTTCCTTTGATAGAGTGTGAATTTGTTTACTCTCCCTATCATATTCCTTGATGATCCACTGCCAATAATCCATGCATTGTTGATCCAGGTGGATATTGGTGGCCACCCACCTATTCCACTTGGGGCCCCACCATTGTCTCTTTCAATTTTTCAGTTTCGGCACAACTTACTATTTTTAACCGTTTTTTGGGTCTTGAACTTCCAGAGCCGTTTTGAGGCCCTAAACGACATTTTTTGGGCATTGTTTGTCCGACAAATAAGATTCTGTTCCAAAATTTATATTTGCAGAAATAGTTGTAGTCCTCAGATAGATATTTCTAATGATGTATCATACACGTCAAATGGAGATTGTGTATCGAAGTTACATCCCCAGGAATTTGAAACACTAATTTATCCAAACGGGGCCCATAGTTTTGGCGCTTCATCTCCTAGGGTTAGGTTTCTGGATGTTTAGAGTTCTCCATTGTTTCTCAATAATAAATAGGCCCTCAAGCCTCATTGTAACAAAGTTCAGAGGTATGTAGCCGCCACATATCTTATCAGAGATTCGCTACTAGCACCCCAACTAGTTTATTTCCATTCTGTCTGTAAGCAAATTTCAGTTCTTTGATAATAATGAAATGAAGTGTTATTTCCACTGCATCTTTGTATTTATGGTTATATGTGTATCCTATTGCGTTCTTGCATAAATCCGGATCAATAGTATCAGAGCGGTCTGCTTTTTATCGATCCTTCTTTGCATGTCCCCAACGAAGTCGGGGTATAAGGAGTTATGGCTCGATTTGGTGGAACCTTTGCAAGATCAACCTCACAAACCCCGACGGACGCCCATGGGGGATGAAAAGAAAGATGAGGGAGCAGGAGATCCTATCAAAATATTGCTCGAGGAGGCCCTCGAAAAACAAAGGAATGAGACGATGGACAACTTTGCCCAGATCCTTCAACAACTGCCCACCAGCGGTGCATTTGCATCCAAAAGCCACTCTGGAGGCGCAACTCCCTTTAAGGTACAAGTAAACTTTGACATTCCCATATTTGAGGGTCAAATAGATGCAAATGTTTTAGATATATGGTTGAATCTCTTAGAAGGATATTTCTCGGCTCATGAATTTTTCGACCGGGAGAAGATTATTTTTGCACTCCTCAAAGCTACCCCCCATGTCAAGGACTGGTGGGAAACCTAATGTGAGAAAAAGGGCGAGAAAAAACCCTCTCTATTCTCAGCCGTACCCACTTGGAATTATTTCTGAGATTCCATGAAGGAACAATATTATCCCGTGGGGAGCTATGAGGACAAGTACATACAATGGACCACACTGCAGCAACAAAGGGATCAAGATGTGCATGAGTTGACGAATCTGTTCCATACCCTGCGCACAAAGTTGGGTATCAAAGATTCAGAGAAACATTTGGTGCTAAAGTATCATGGTTGTCTGCACAGATATATTCAGGAGGAAATGGAGTTCCTTGACATCTCCTCTCTTGGTATGGCATATCGGTATGCTACCAAGATTGAGTAGAAATTCAAACAGAAGAAGCAAGAATTTGGATATACGAATAAAAAGCAAGGGAAAGGTGCCCCCAAACTGCAAAACAAAGGACAAAGCCAAGGCATGGCGGCCCAAGATAACCTGCCAAAGCCACAAGCAAAGAACAACACCGTGAAGCCAAAGAAGGACATGGGAAAGTGGTGTGAGTTCCATAAGAGCTCCACTCACAACACAAGTGAGTGTCGGGCCAAGCAGTCGCTGGTGGCCGAGATGAGGGCTTCTGAATCAGATGCATGCTCTGACTCTAAATCAGAACCTGACAAGGGGAATGAAAAAGGGAAGCAGATTATTGATGTGGAGCCCAACGCCACTGTTTCCACTACGAAGATCCAAAAGGAGGAACCAGAAGATCCAGAGGAGGCAAAGCGTCTCTTCCACTCCCAGATGTGCGTAAAGGGTTCCCCGCTACGGTTCATTTTTGACAATGGGAGCCAAAATAACCTCATTTCAACAGATGTCATGAAGCAGTTGGGCTTGCCGACCACAACGCACCCACAACCATACACCATCGGGTGGCTTCACCAAGTATGGGATCTCCGCGTCAGCCAGCAGTGCCGTCTTCCCTATAGAATCAAGCCCTTCATGGATGAGGTATTGTGTGACATTGCTCCTGTTGATGTTTCTGATGTATTATTAGGCCAACCATACTTATGAAAGTGACATGCTATGTATGAGTCCCAGCCTCGCGTTGTTATTTTTACTTTGGGAAATAAGTTGTACATGATACCAGAGGTACCCCCTCCTCCCACTATCTCTTTGGTTACTGTAAAACAATGTAGTAAGCTCATTTCTCAAACCAGGAAATTTATTTTCCTCATGATTCGCCCCCAGGGAAAGAAGAATATTGTGGCCACGACCTCCAGACATGGCTCCTATGCACGAAAAAAACAAATGGACAAGGTTGTGGAAGAGTATGGGGACATCTTCCCCTCACCCACAGGGGTGCCTCTACACTGTCAGGTCAAGAACCCCATTGACCTGACCCCAGGTGCGCCACTACCCAATGGACCGATCTATAGGGGCTCTGTTTTGGAGAATGATGAAATCAAGAGGCAGATTCAGGAGCTGCTTCAGAAAGGTCACATTCAGCCAAGTTCATCGCCCTATGGGAGCCCGATCGCGTTGGTACAGAAGAAGGATGGGACTTGGAGACTCTGTATTGACTATCGGGAGCTGAACAAGATCACTGTCCAGAATAGGTACTCGATCCCACGGATTGATGACCTTCTGGACCAACTCAAAGGGGAAAAATATTTTAGCAAGATCGACTTGAAGTCTGGGTATCACCAGGTACCAATCGAACCCTCTGATGTGTGGAAGACTGCCTTCAAAGCCAAGGAGGGCCTTTTCAAATGGCTCGTCATGCCTTTCGGGTTGACGAATGCTCCCACAACCTTCATGAGGTTGATGGATGGCATCTTGTGTCCATTCACCAACTCCTTTGTAATGGTGTACTTGGATGACATTCTGATATTCAGCCAGACTTGGGAAGAATACCTCCACCCCATTCGAGAAGTCCTCCAAACACTACGGCAACACAAGTTGTGTGCCAATTTGGATAAGTGCACTTTTGGCATGACCCAGGTGCAATATCTGGGATACATTATTGATGAAAGGGGGGTGCATGTGGATCCAGTAAAGATCCAAGTCATTCAAGATTGGCCAGCCCCAACCACTCTAATAGAGCTTCGCATCTTTCTGGGTCTTGCTAATTTCTACTGCAGGTTCGTGTTGGGATTCTCTCATATCACTTGGCCCTTAAGTCAAGTCACCAAGGGAGGAGCGAAAGAAAAATTATTTTGGTCGGAATCTCAACAGAAGGCGTTTGTAGAATTGAAACATCGCCTCTGTTTTGCCTCAGTGCTCACATTACCAGACTTGCAACAACCATTTGAGATCGAGATAGATGCCTCTGACTATGCTATTGGGGCAGTTCTTACTCAACAGGGGCATCCAATGGCATATCACAGTGAGACACTGTCTGACATAGTTCGTAAGTATCCCACTTATGACAAAGAAATGTATTCCATTGTGCAGGCTTGTCGATAATGGAAGCTTTACATTTTGGGGAAGGAAACAATCATCCACATAGACCACTGACAAACCACTGACCCCTGCAGTTCATACAGACATAAGGGAAGTTGCAGAACGATCGCCATCAGAAGTGGTCCACATATCTGTAACAATTTTATTTGAACATAAAGTACAAGAAGGGTAGCACCAATAATGTTGCCGATTGCCTCAGCCGACCACCGATCATGGCCATAACCACAGTTCTCAACTCTTGTGGGCACGAGACTTCTGATTGGCTGCTTCTCTACAAGAGCGATCTAGAATTCAGCCACACATACAAGGCACTCTTGGGGGTACGCAAGTTCCAAATTTTCACCTCCAAGATGCACTGTTATGTCACTTGGGACACATTTGTGTTCCTTCAAGCGAGCGTGCCAAGATGATATGGGAAGCGCACTACAGTCGATTCACTGGGAATTTTGGGGTCGAGAAAACAGTGGCAGTACTGCAAAAGTATTTCTATTGGTTGAACCTTCGACATGATGTCGGGAAGTACATCAGATCCTGCACTGCTTGCGCCATTGCCAAACCGACCATCAAGAAGCAAGGGCTTTATACTCCGCTACCTACCCCAAGTCGACCTTGGGAATCCATCTCCATGGATTACATGTCAGACCTTCCTTCTACTAATCATGGAAACGACTGTGTTTTCGTGGTCATCAACAGATTCTCGAAGATGGCTATTATGGCGGCCTGCAAGAAGAATATCACAGCAGAAGCCACTGCTAAACTCTTCTTTGAACGAGTGTGGGTTCACTTTGGGATCCCACAGTCTATCATATCAGATCAAGACAACAGGTTCCTCAGCACATTTTGGTCCAGCCTCTGGTCAATGTTGGACACCAAGCTCACCAAGTCCACAGCTTTCTATCCCAAAACTGATGGCCAGACAAAGGTCGTCAACAGGATGATTGTACACATTCTGTGCATGTACAATTCAAAGCATACACAAACATGGGATGAGAGCCTCCCCTATGTACAACACAGTTATAACCGGGCTCTCCACAGCTCAACCAGCCATAGCCCCTTTCAAGTGGGCTTGGGATTCCAGCCACTATGTCCCATTGACGTAGCCATGCCATTTGCAGCTACTTCGGTCAATTCGGATCATGTCTAGTCTGAAGCTGACAAAGTGAACAACTTCATAAAGCGCATTTAGTAAATATGCCAAAAGGTTCATGACATATTAGATAGAGACAATGCTAAGTACAAGCAACGCCATGATCAACATCAGGTGCCACACAACTTCCAGGTGGGCGACAAAGTCTGGCTACATTTGCAGAAGGAGCGCCTCAATGGACCCCACCACAAGCTTCGCCCGCTCCGATATGGGTCATACACCATCACTAAGGTTGTAGGGAACAATGCCTTCGAGCTCAGTATTCCACCATTCCTTGGTCTGCATCCAGTATTCAATGTAGAACACCTTTGTCCCTACTTCCCACCTCTACTGGACACCTCTGACATTGCAGAAGAACTCACACCAAAAGAGTTAAACCCAGACTGCATGGAATAGGCCACCATAGATTGTATCATGGACATGAAAATCAAGAACAATTTCCAATGGAAGATCCAACTGTATCGGGTTGTCAAAGCTGGCCAACTCCTGCACCAAGGCAAGTGGTTCACCAGGGACCAAGTTCAGCAGAAGCTTCCTCATCTCATGGAGGAACTCAACGCAATGGGGACCATTGCTTCCTAAGGGTGTAGGAATGATCTAGGTGGATATTGGTGGTCACCCACCTATTCCACTTGGGGCCCTACCATTTTCTCTTTCAATTTTTCAGTTTTGGCACAACTTACTATTTTTAGCAGTTTTTCGGGTCCTGAATTTCCGAAGCCATTTTGAGGCCCTAAATGACATTTTTTGGGCATCGTTTGTTTGGAAAATATGATTCCATTCCAAAATTGATATTTGCAACAATAGTTGTAGTCCTCAGGTAGATCTTTCTAATGATGTATCATACGTGTCAAACGAATATCGTATGCCGAAGTTAGGTCCCCGGGAAGTTGAACCACCAATTTACCCAAACGGGGCCCATAGTTTTGGCGCTTCATCTCCTAGGGTTAGGTTTTTGGATGTTTATAGTTCTCCATTGTTTCTCAATAATAAATTGGCCCTCAAGCCTCATTGTAACAAAGTTCAGAGGTCTGTAGCCGCCACATCTCTTCTCAAAGATTCACTACCAGCATGCTAGCTAGTTTATTTCCATTTTGTCTATAAGCAAATTTTAGTTCTTTGATAATAATGAAATGAAGTGTTATTTCTGCTGCATCTTTTTATTTATGGTTTTATGTGTATCCTATTGCGTTCCTACATAAATCCGGATCAATTGTCATCATTAGTGAACCTGTAAAAGAAGCCAAGAACCCTTGACTTTTGACCTTGTTAAATAAGTAGTAGAAGATCTTCATGATCCAATTTCCTGCAGTATTGAATCCCATTATTATATAACTTATCATAGAAGGAGTAACCATTTCCCTTGATCCAACAGAGCGATCTCCAATTTTCCTTGACCTTAGCTCTGATACCATGTTTTTTAGGATATTATGACACATAGGAAATAGTTAAGTATAACTTTGTCTAGCGTAAAGTTAGCTACAATATGTTTCTTTAGTATGTAATTTTGTAACTTATAATCTGATGGTAATGATATGTAATGATCCGACAGTTCACTCTCTCCTTGGTATTACTGACACTTGATCCGTGGCTTAACACCTGATTGTCCATGATTTATATTTAAAGAGAATGGAGGGTCGTTTGTCTGGTGACCATTTATGAGAGAAAATTTTGTAAATTTTCTTCATTTATATTAATAAATTGCCCAAAGTGGCCGCATTGGCTTAGGTCGTGGAATGTTTCCCTCTTTGAGGGTTTTAACCACATCAAAACTGGTGTACTGATATGTTTTAAAGAGGGTTTTAAAGAGTTGTTTGAGGGACGCATCTGTTGTTGATCAAAATTCGAAGCCGGTTTGATTGCATGTGATTGTCGTTTTCCAGAGTTACTATTTCTAACCACTTTCGAGCTGAGAGAACTGTTATGTTGTGTCCAGAGCCTCTGTTCTAGTGAGGAACCTCTTTTGTTTCATGTGAAAATGTTTCTACTTGCCCTAGTTATGTCATTTTAGATCTTGAGGTATAAAGTATTTTTTTTGAAGTTATATTTATTTATCCGTCTATTTATTTCGGTTTATAGTAATTTTTTTTTTATTACCGAATCTATTCCTTCCAATCTACATATGCTCTTTGCTCTGTGCTCTGTGCGATCTGGAAAATCAGAAACATAAATACGAGATTTATCTCCTATGCATGCTCTTTCCGCGCAACTTTGCGCGATATTCAGAAATAAAAAATAGTGACAAAAATATTTAGTTTCTAGGTGCACTAACAAGAAATCTAACATTCTGCCGCAAGGCCTATATATATATATATATATATATATATATATATATATATATATATATATATATATATATGCGTGGTTGTTTTTTGCACAGAAAAAACACGAAAAAAAACCCTTCTTCCTTTCCAACAATTACTAAACCTTTTAACTAGCTCACTTGGTGTAACGTTACTTTATGAGAATATATGTCCTGGGTTCAAGTCTTTTTTTCAAGTTAACTTTTTCTAAAAAGTTTTGTATGAAGTTATTTTTTCTAAAAAGCTTTTTGTAAAGTTACTTTTTTCTAAAAAGTTTTTTGTCAAGTTTTTGTTTAAAAACACATGTAACTTATGTTTTAAAGTTACTTTATGTAATAATTTTTCTCACCCATTATAAAAAGTGAGTCACTTACAGTCTAAAGTCACTTTATCTTTTATTTAAGTTACATTTTACTTGGTCATTAGTTCATAAAGTAACATTGTAAAAAATGACTCTCACTTATTTATAAAAGTGAGTCACATAAAGTAGTATTTTATTTAAAAAGAAATGTGGGCTTATTATATTAAGTTTGGAAAGGGGGGGAATTAAAAAGAAAAAGAAAAAAATTACAACTTCATCATCAACTTTCAACCTATCATGTGACTACTTGGAATCTACTATAAATTTTCTTTAAAAAACATAACTTCTTCATCCGGAAACCATTTTCAGAGCTGGGTTTTTTGAACTAACCTAATTTTTGAAGATCTTTCCTTTGGAGTAGTTAGTTTCAACCTTTATAGCTTCAGTTTTTAAAAATAGAAAGTGCATGCCCAATTATTATTGACAATACCAATTGTTTCCAATGGGTATCCTACATGGTATACTTATTTAGAAGTAAAGGGCTTTATAGAATAGCCTCAGGACTAGAATCTAAACCTACCGATGAAGATAAAAAGGCTAAATGGGAAAAAAAATAGGATCAAGCACGAAGGTTTATAGGAATTTCCATTGCTCAAGATCTTAGATTTCATATCCAAGAAATTGACTCCCCTAATGAAGTTATGAAAAAGCTATATCTGTTTTTGGCATTCAAAATGACATAAGAGCCCGACAGCTTGAAAATGAGTTGATTACTTTGGACCCCAATAATTTCTCCTCTGTTAAATATTTTTGGTGCAAATTCAAGACCCTTAGAATTCTCTTAGAAGATTGTAAGGTCAAAAAGGAAGATAGTAGTCTTATCTATTCCATTATTACTAAGTTAGGCCATCCATACTCTGTATTTGTTTCCACCTTCCATTCCACTAGAGAAGGCATAATTTCTCAAGGAACACCCTACAAGTCCCCCTCTTTTGATGCCTTTTGTGATTATTTGATAAGAGAAAAAGAAAAACTCTGTGACACCTTGGTCTTATTAATACTAGAAACTATTCTAACAAAGCCTTAGCAGCCCAACATCAACAAAATCCAAAGAATCCTAAGAAGCAACATCCTAAGAAGAATGGTCCTAAACCAAACAAGGTTCTTAAGCAATCTTAGCCACAAACTGAAAAAGAAACTCAACAAAGTAATAAGCCAAATAAAAACAAAGGGAAGAAGATAAATAGACATTGAAACTTTTATAATCGCGATGGCCACGTAGAGTCAAAATTTTTAAGAAGATGGAATCCTTCGAAGCAACAATGAATAAGCACAACATCCATTTTGAGAACACTTCAACTTCATCTTCGGTAATGACACTTTCTGAATGTGGTTGTCAAGAATCAATATTTGGTTATGCATTGAATGTATATTCTTCTCATTCTCACGAGTGGCTCATTGATTCTGGAGCCTCTTACCACATGGCCAAAAATAAAGCCATGTTTTCTTCTTTAAATGGTTGTAACACCAAAAATATTTATGTTGGTGATGATAGATCCCTAAATGTTGTAGGGTCTAGAACCATTAATCTAGATAATGGTTAGTTTAACGATGTATTACGTGTTCCTACCCTGTCCTACAAACTTCTATCTGTTTATCAGATAACTCATTTAGGCAAGGGGAAAACTGTAGAATTCTCACCTCATAATGTTGTAATTAAGGACCTAAGAGATCCTAGACATATTTTAGATACTAGCATTGCTGATGATTCCACAAGGTTGTATAAGTTTGACAAATTTGGGTTATCATGTCTTCCCTATGTTTTTGTTTCTCATAGTGATGAAGTGATCAAACTTTGGCATGAGAAATTTGGTCACTTAAACTATCGCTCTATTCAAACTCTGTGTAAAGAAAATATGGTGACAGGTCTTCCTATGGTATCTTGCCGAGATCATGTTTGTTTCAGTTGTGTACTCAGAAAAAATCATTGAGATAGTTTTGACAAACGTGCCTGTTAGAATGCTTCAACCCCTTTGCAACTTGTGCGTAGTGATATATGTGGTCCACTTACAGTTGTTTCTTTCTCTGGCTACAAGTATTTCTTAAATTTCATTGATGATTTTTCCAGACGCACTTGGGTATACTTCTTAAAACTCAAGAGTGAAGTTTTAAACATTTTCTTGGCCTTTAAGGCCTTTGTTGAGAAAAAATCTGGACATCAAATTCTTAAGTTAAGATCTGACAATGGAGGAGAATATGTTAAATTTTTTTTTTATCAACTTTTGAAATTAGCATGGCATTCAATTGCAAAATAATGTTCTGTATACTCCACAACAAAATGGTGTAGCTAAAAGGAAGAATTGAACTCTAAAAGAAATGGCTAATTCTATGCTTCAATCTAAAGGACTTAGTCTTAATTTTTGGGCAGAAGAAATTAATTGTGAAAATTACATAGTAAATCACACTCCTACTAAGGTTCTAAGGAATATAACTCCAAAAGAAGCCTGGAGCTCAATAAAACCGGATGTAAGTCACTTTCATGTTTTTGGAAGTGAAGCTAGGCCCATATTCCAGATGAGAAACATAAAGCCTTAGAACCTAAGAGTGAAAATGTATTTTTGTTGGATATTCTAAAGATGTAAAAGGATATAGACTTCTTCAACCAAATCCAAAAATGTAATCATTAGAAGAAATGTAAAATTTGATGAACATATATCAGCAGGCGAGCCTAGTTCAGCAGGTGTGACACCTTTGGCCTGTGAGCCTGATTTAGAATATGTGCCATCTCTCTCTATCTATTCTACTTCTGACAACATTAATTCTACTTCGGATGATGACAATGAGGATGAAAATCCTCCTCCACCTCCTCAGGATCTTCCTTCAGCTCCACATCTTCAAAAATGGGTTTGTTGTACTCAAGATGTAATAGGTTCTCTTGCAGGTGACCCTGCAGATCAACATCGTACACATTCTCAGTTCAACAGAGCCTCTTCCTTATTCGCTCAAGTTCTACAAAATCATGATCCATATACCTTTGAAGAAGCTTAAGGTCATCCAGATTAGGATGCATCTATGAATGAAGAATATCATTCCTTATTAGAAAACAATACTTGGGATCTTATTCCTCTTCCAAAGGGAAGAAAACTTATCAGATGAAAATGGGTGAAAAGTTTGGACCAGATGGAAAAGTGGATAAACATAAAGCTTTTCTTGTTGCTAAAGGATTTTCACAAGTTGAAGGCATTGACTATATTGAAACCTTCTCCTCTGTTGCCAAAATGAATTCTATCTGCCTTATTTTTTCCCTTGTTTCCTCCTTTAAATGGGAAGTCTATCAGATCAATGTTAAATCCACCTTCTTACATGGGGACTTGAATGAATAAATATACATGGAACAACCCCATGGATTTATCCAAAATTAATCTAGCCTTGTTTGTTGCCTTAGGAAGTCTCTCTTTGGTCTCAAACAAGCCCCTCGGGCTTAGTATGCCAAAATGGATAATTTCACTTACATAATCGATTTTTTAGATGTCATTCTGATAACACTGTCTACACCAAGAAAGTGGGTAATTCCTTAATCATCATTTTTATTTATTTTTATGATCTTATCCTTACTCGTAGTGATCCCAACCATATAAACCATGTGATGTCTAGCCTCAAATAAGTTTGAAATGACAAACTTAGGACACTTTCATTATTTCCTTGGTCTTTAAGTGTTGCAATCCAAAGAAGGTATTGCCCTTTCTTAGTCCAAGTATGCATGTGATCTTCTACTCCACTTTTATATGGAATAATGTAAGCCAAACCCTTCTCCCTTTCAGTCTAGAGTCAAGATTTTAGTCACTTGTACTTCCCATGAAGTTGATGTTAACTTACACTGTCAAATTGTTGGTAAACTTCTGTATCCAACCCATACCCATCCTGACCTTTCCTTTGTCGTTGGTCTTGTTGCTCGGTTTATGAACAAACCTCATGAAATTCATTGGAAAGCAGTGAAAATAATACTTCGATATGTTCAAGGTACAGTTCAGTTTAGGATTCATTACAGTGTAGGAACATCTCCATTTTTGGTTGGTTTCACAGATTCTGATTGGGCTGGTGACCCTGATGATCGAAATTTGACTGCAGGTTATGTATTCACTCTTGGTTCGGGACCTATTACATGGTCTTGTAAGAAACAAAGAGTCATCTCTTTTTCTTTAGCAGAAGCAGAGTATTGTGGTGTTGTTGAAGCCATCAAGGAAGCCCTATCACTTCGTCAGATCCTATCTGAATTTGGTCTTCATCAGCATCATCCAACTACACTTTGGTGTGATAATCAGAGTGCCATTCATCTATGCAAAATTCCAGTTCAACATCAACGTAGCAAACACATTGAGCTACACATGCACCTAATCAGAAATATCATTCATGATCGTGTTCTTGAAGTGCACTATTGTTCAACCAATGATCAATTTGTTGATATCTTTACAAAGGCACTCACAGAAGTGCAGTTTACCAAAATTCGATCTATGCTTGGAGTTTAGGAAATTTATAATTAATGGGGGGGGGGGGGGGGGGGTAGGCTCTAATGCTTCCTTCCTTCTCCTATTGTGTCACCTTTGTAAATCCTTCAATCCTCTCCCAAGTTTTTCTTAAGGGGGGATGTTAGGATATTCTGACACATAGGAAATAGTTAAGTATAACTTGGTGTAGCGTAAAGTTAGGTAAAGTGTGTTTGTTTAGTATGTACTTTTTAAACTTATAGTCTGACGGTCACGATATGTAGTGATCTAACGACTCATCTCGTCGATATTATCGACACTTGATCCATGGATTAACACCCCATTGGTCCATGATATCTATTTAAAGAGCATGGAGGGCTATTTTTCCATTGACCGTTTATGAAATAATATTATATAAATTTTCATTATTTATATTAATAATTTGTCTGAAGTGGCTGTCTTGGCTCAAGCAGTGGACTGTTTCCCTCTTTGAGGGTTTTAATCATGTCAAATACTAGTGTACTGATCTGTGTTCTGTTTGTGAGTGGTTACCTTTGGTGTTTGATCTAAGGAACTTACCCTATAAATTCCTACAATGTTGATAAATCAATGCAAGTATACTTAGTGTTTGATTTATTCTTTCTTGATAATTACTTACGAATTATGTTGGCTTCTTTTACTTCTTTGTTATATTATCTTTCATCAATAAATTTCCAAATTATGTGCATATGAATATAAAAAAAACATGAGACACAAGATGTAGGCACTCTGCTAGGGAAAAACCCCTATCTAGGGGAAAACCCAATCAAAATATCTTCATTTAATAGTTTTTCCCGAGATAATCCTAGAATCTTTACATAATTTCTCCAACCACCAAGTCAACCCTTCCTTCTAGATTTGATCTAGATATTCGACCTTGCAACAACAAAACTTCGATATTATGCATCGTCAACTACTTCGACCTATCCAACACTTCGATCTATGAAACACTTCAACCTATGTAAAAACAACACTTTGGCCCCAACAAGTTCGAACCTTTTGTAGCTTTTACCTATTGCAACAACAAAAAATTTAACCTACAACTCCAAAAACTTCGATCCTGCAATAGCCTAATAACTTTGCAGAAGAGAGAGAGAGAGAGAGCCCAAAAACTTAGATCATGCACTTCCGCACTTAACACTTTTTTTGCATTGCTTCTTATTTGTATCAATCTCGTTGAGTGGATGAGAAAATAGATCAAATTGCACTTGTATATATAGGATTTTTGTGTGTTGAATTTCCCCCTTTCAGGACGACTTCATCAGGTAAGGGCCAACTTGGTTTGGAGGTGACAAAATTCATTTTGACTAAAAAATAATTCTTTTTACATGATTCAAAAGCCCAATAAGGGTCTCATAAATTGTACAATGACTCTAATGAATCAATATAAATCCTAGGAGTCCACAATGGGGACTTTGACTAATAAAATATTACCCAAGCATGAAACCCATGCTTTAATAATTCATTGTAACAATAATGCTTTTTTTTTTTTTCATTATTTTGATAGGTACATTACATAATCACTCAAATAAATTTATGAGAACCAGACCTAGTTACATTCTCAACACCATCAAGGATTATTACCAAAAATAATTGAGTTTGAATGGATTGATTATCATAAGTGGAAAGAATAATGTTGGAATCTAAGGAAATCCTATTACTCTATTAAATCACATGTAACTCCCTTAACAACAAAGCTTTGAGGACGAACATTTTTGAAGGAGGGTAATATGTCATGAACCAAAGGGGAGCCTATATTGGGTTAAATATATATGGTATGACCCAAGGGGGGCATATATGGGGTTAAATTTACATGTAATATGTAAATTTATTTGTGATAGGGTCATCCTAATAATAAAGGGAACACGTGTAATGTATGGATATGTTTATACAAAGATCATGTATTCATTATGGAGGAAATAGGATTTGAATGTATGAATGTAATTGGATATTTGGAGGATTTTATCCTACTATTGGATTTTTGTCCCATTCTCACATTGCTATACATGGTGTGTACTTCTGATTTTTCTGTCTTTAGATCAAAACATCCCTCTAACTATATTGCCAAGAGTTATGATCATTGTAGAAAATATCGTTGCCATAACACAATGACATTATGGTAATAATAACATATTTCATAAATCATTACCACATGAGGTGATGATTATAGCACACAAAATTTTGAAGAAGCAATGACATTCACAATTTACACAATAGGACATAATGAGGTCCATTGTAATTTACATGTAACATCTTCCCAAATGCATATAATGGCTAGTTCTATTACTGCACTAAATAATTTTGGTTACAATGACCTACCTTCAAAAGAAATTCACTCTAATCCTATAGCGACAAATGAGACTTGAGATGTCAAATTATAATAGGGATTTTTTTCTTAATCATATTATTGAAAAAACACAAGGCTATATGGAGGAACTTGCTCCAACAATTTATACCTCTACTTATCATGTCTGTACAAATGCGAAATAGTTCTAGTACATGAAATATTTTGACCATAACATCCTAGATGAATACCTTCTATCTAGAATATGTGGATACATTCCTTGACAATATATAACTGAACAAATTCATCAATCACTATAATATTTCACACATAGACACTTGAGGAAAAAGCCCTAAATTATGCCTCTTTAGTGCATTTTATACCCAACATTTAATATAGAAATATTTTCCAATGCACTCTTAGCCATTAATTTTTACATTCCATGCCATCATAGATTCTCGTACACATATGATCATTTCCAAATCACAACATGATATTCATCTTCAATAGCACATCATTTGGATGATAAAAATTCCTTTCAAAAAGGATGCTCAACATTCTCTTCAGTGTGAGCATTATCAGATGTCACACTTATATCACACATCCAAGAGGAGGGGTTCACCCTATATATTGTCACCATATCTCATTGTGGACAATGCAAAATACTTTAGGTGGATACATGTTCTAGCATAACATTCATGCCCTTGGCTCAAAATTTTATATACAATGGAAACCATAAGACGTTTGAAGGGTAACATTATGATGAGTGACATAAACAATTTACACCTATATTACAACAATAACATAGGAACCCATGTTAGAGTAATAAAAAAACTCTCAGCTATGTTATTTTCATAACATAGTTTCTAGCAACTCCATACCCACTGATTCCATATTAACTGACCTATGCATGGTGTTATGCGGATCATCATACTATCTATTGTAGTTCCCATAATTTTAGTGATAGTCTCTTTTATAGAGACTTTTGTATATCTTCATTCATAAATGGGAAGGAAATATAAGATTCTTTTAAGTTAAACCACGAGGAACTAATGTGGCACATGAGAGCATGCTCCACAAAGAGCATGCATCACCAAAATCACACCCCTTGTGAGGGTACCCTTTCTAGATCTTATGACCCAATTTGTTAGTTAGTTACCTATTTTATTGTTTCTTCCAACCTTTAAGTTGTGTGCATGCCTAGGTCAGGGATTGGATCCATTAAAACATAATCTCTTTGTAAATTTATAAAAAGGCCATTGCCAAGTGAATAAGACATACAATTTTCTATGGGTTTTCATTTTTTGCTGTATTTTCTCTATTGTCTTGGTATTTTTGGCTCTTCTTTATAATTTTTCTATAATGAGATTTATTCAGCCTCATTAGGATTACATGGTCTGCAAATTGTAGAAGGCTTAGTATTGGTTAAATCAATCCTCTAAAGTAAAATATAAATGGGTAAATGAGGTTTTACAAAGTAAAGGATTAATATATTGTTATATTGGTTCAAATATTTACATCAAGTGTATTAGTGAGTCAATTATAATTTTGTCTATATGTTGATATTATAGTTGCAAAAAGTAATAATCTAAAAACATTAAACTTGTTCCAGTCTAAGCCAATATCTAAATTGTATGACTAATTAATTGGTGAAATTTGTCATTGTATCGATATTTAATTTTTAAGGGATTGACAAAGGAAATAAATTTATCTAGGTTTAAAAATATACATAACTATAATCCAATGGGTACTGCAAGGTAAAAAATTAGTAGGTTGTGCGAGTCTCAAGGTACGAGTTGAGGTTGATCTCACATGAAAATAATGAGCCAATTTTATAGAAATATTGGGCCAATGAATTAGAAACAATGAAAATGGTTTTCAAAAATCATTAAGGAATAACTAAATATAGTATCACATTCCATGTGAATTCAAAAGATACACTACAACTTATTGGGTATGTTGATGCAAATTGAGGAGATCATATGGTGTTAGGTCCCTATATTACTAGTGTAGTCCCTTATTGTTGTTAGTGTAACCCCCTTATTGTTATTGTTGTACTGTTGTAGCCCCCATATTGTTATTATTATGCCCCATAAAAAGCCACTATTGTTATTGTTGTGCCCTTACATTATTATTGTTAGGTTGGCTAGGATTATATTGTGACCCCATGGACTCCTATATATAGAAAAGAGGTTTTGTCATTCGTATCATCCAATAATTGTTCATTTATGTAATGTAAAGGAGATTGCCCCTCAAAGTGGCTGATTTATAAGGTGTTGATATCCCTTTTCTTCTATTTTGGGAGCTAATTTCATAACATATGAATAATCTAAAGTCAATTTTTAAATATTATTTTGAAAAGATATGTAATTTCATAAGTCATTAGAAAAAAATCAATACTATATATTTCAAGTGCAAATATTGAATATGTAAAAAAATATCAAACCACAATAGAACTAGTATAACTAAAAATGTTATTGTAGAATGTTATAATATAATACAACTTATAATGTTCAAATGGGATTGTCAAATATATATGACAACGATAAAAAATTTAAAATAAGGCACATAGAAATTAATATAATTTTCTTCATGGAAATGTTAGAACAAACAATATACGAGTGTAATACTTTAAAATATATAAAATTATAGAATATTGCTTAAAAAGGCATTACCCATAAATGAGTTGGAGTTTTGTAGAAGAACGTTTAACTTTAACTTCTAAAATATTTGACTAAGAGTATCAAACTATAAGAAATAATTAAAATTTAACTTTAAATAAATAACACCATTCTCTTAATGTGTAATAAAAAAAAGGATAGGATTAAAAATGTATACATACAATTTCGGGATCAAAATCAATCTCATGATTTCCTGCTGTCCATATCCAAGATTGATAAGCAACACTTTTTTCAATCAATCGTCCCCACGTGTCCCACCTCCTATTATCATGAAATGGGTGATCATCTGCATAGGAAAGATCTCCTACATATAGTACTGTTTGTCCATTTGTTTTTAAATAATGTTGTAAAGTCTTAAGTGAATCATATGTTTGGCCAAGATCCCCTGCACACAAACTCTTTGTTATTCATAGTATTGTGAAACATTGAAACATAAACAAATAAAATTGTTGAGATCTTGATTGATCATCTAAATTTGTTTTTATTATTATTGAACTTTTGATAAAAAAATTATTGTTGAACTTTTTTTTAGACATATAATAATGCATCCCACTTTCTAACTTGCAAAAATGGATGAGATGTTCTCTATGGATCATGAAGATCCTTGATAAAAATTCACTCACAAGAGTGAACATATCACCAGTGGTATTTGGATGTGGAGAAAGAAGTTATCAATATTTTTGTTAACCTATAGAGTGACTCAATTGATTTTAATAAACTCAATAATCATCATTTCATTTAAAGTATGAACTTAAATCTTTTAAAGTAAATTTATAATTAAAAAAGATAAAATCGTCTTAAACACTTTCATTTTTGAATTATTAAAAATAAAAAATATTTATTAAATATAAATATCAATTTAAAAATCAACTTTGTATGTAGATGAAATATAATAAGTTAGGATGTAATGAAACTCTCCTAACCAAAAAATTACTAAAATGTACTCTTTAATGAATTCCTATAATGAATGGATAGAACATGGCCATCAATAAACCTTAATGTTTTTAGAATGGCATGTAACACCAATATTTATGTAATATAAACTCTAAATTTTCATATCTATTATCATTGTTCCAATCTAATTAACTCAGGGGAATTCTTGGTAGAATTCTTGGTAGCTCTCATGAACATTGAATAGTTATGAGGATTTCCAGGATGAGCTCAACCTATGAAATAGTATTAAGAATAGTTATGTAATGCTATAACGAAAATTTTAAATAATAAAAATAAAAACAATATAATTTATTAATATTAATTATAAATTATAAATTTATTATAATATATTTAAAAATAATAGGAAAAATATCATTTTTATTAATGCAAATACAAATTATATTTTGTAAATACAGGTGTGTGTATGTGTTACAATTGATTATCGAATATATAGAGTAAAGATAAATAAAATATGGGATCATAGAACAACATTAATCTCTTATTAAAAAATCATCTAAAGTTTACCACCATGAGAGCATTAAAAAAATATAAAAAGTCATTATAGTTTATATATAAACAGGTAGTATCATAAAAAAAAATCACAATCTCTTGTCATCACATTATAAAAGCTTCTTGAAAGCTAGATTAGAGAAGTGGTTGTATGTAAATGTGGATGCAAAGCCCTTATAAAATTTTGAAATCTACTAGCAGTATTGTTCCAAAGAAATATCTTCTTTGGAGAATCCATTTGCACACTGGTTTAGTTACATGTAGATGTGATGACAAGAGGAAAATGAGAACCTTTCTTTCGACCTCAACACCTCCTCCAGAATAGGAGTCAACTGATAGTTTATGCAAGATGGTGAACCATTTAACCAATTGACCACTAATTTTGAATCACCATATACTTGAAGATGAGAAACACCTTGTTATATAGAAAATGCAAGGAGATACTGACAAGAAATAAGTTCTGCATAATTGTTCAAACCAACAACTAATCCCACAAAGACATGAAAGTATGTAGAGTTTGAGAGGAAAATATTAAAACCACCCCCACTTCTGAACCCAATTCCACTGAGGCACCATCAAAAATTCCCATTATATTGACCTTTCTGGATGCACAATCATAAATCCCACGAACTAGCTGAGAATATTTATTTTGAGGAATGTGGCTAAGAATGGTCATTTCTTAGGTTACTATAGACCTTGGGGAGGAAATGTGATCTTGAAAGATGGCATGGTTTCGGGAAATCCAAATTCCCCAACATATGATAAGAGGGAGAGCTATAAATGTGTGATATGATGCAAGAGATGGCCAGTGAAGCTAGGAAGATTCGATAGATGGACCCTGCCATGGGTTGATTTGTGCTTCTACAGGTTTATAGTGGTCCCATATTTTTCAAGTAAACATGACGCTTATAAAGAGGCGATAAATATAGTCTCCGTCTTCTTGACAGGGAGAACATAAACCCATATTGACAAACAATTTTCTTTGAATAACCTCCCATGTTGGGACTCTTTCATTCATGATACACACATAAGAATATTAGCCTTTGGGGGGAGATTTTAATTTCCACACAAGCTTCCACCACCATTGTGCGGAAATGGGAAATAGATCAAAGGAAATAAAATTATATCCATATTTTAGGGTATATGTCCCACATTTTTCATTGTCCCAAACAATTTCACCATCCCCTTCCGTGATACATCCATGACCAACCTTTGAGGCATCGATATAAAAGTTCCATAGATCAGTGAATTGAGTAGGAATACCCAAATCGACTGTTGATTTCCACCCTTAAATCCAAATGGAATAAGAGGCTAGGTCTACAACCTATGAGAGCTTACAAATATCGCTTAAAAATACTATGATCACAAAGGAAGCAAATTAACAGTGTTGGGAGGATGTGATCATGATGAGATATCAACCATGGGTCAAGTCCTAGAAGAACCTGATGACCCAAGCCAACCTTCCAGACAAGATCACTATGAATAGTTTGAAAAGTGTTCAATAAAGCTCTCAAGATCTCTGAAGAACCCAATCCTCCATTGAAAGGGGCGATATATATTTTTCAATAACCACCATGGTCCATAGACTCTAATTCGTAAGCTGACGCCAACTAAATTTTGTTTCCAGAGCATGGGAGAAGTGGAAAATGTTATTTAGTCCCCAACTGTTGAATGGCTTTAGCTTTGTAATTTTTTCCCACCCCACCTGTTAGGGGAGATTGGTCTAAAATTTGGAACTAGACCTTAAAAATGTATATAAAACTCTCCTTATACGCTCTAAAAATCCTTTAGGAATCCAAGCGAGGGATAACTAATAATCATGGATTGCTTCAAGAACAAATTTAATTAATATTAGTTGACCCTCTCGAGAGAGACACATGTGACATCATGAACTGATTCTCTTCTCAAATTTAGAGATCAACTATATCCTTTCCATTGACATTTAAGTATTAGGTTTCATGTGAAAAACAATATATTTAAGCTCATCATAAATTTGTGAAATTTCCATCAGAAGAATATCTATAATTCTCTGGATGTCTGGCTCTTTCAAATTAGAGATGAGAAGGGAGGATTTTTGAAAATTTATTAAGATTCCTATATATTCCCTAAGTAGAATATATATTCTAGAACCGCCACTTCTTGGGGATATCCATTACATAATATCAAAATATCATCCACAAATAGTAGATGAGAGTTGATAGAGCATGAGTTACCAAACACCCCTGAAACTCCCCTTTTGATTTTGCTTCCTCCTAGAGAAAATTGAGGCCCTCCATGACCTTAAGAAAAAGTAAAGGAGACATAGGACATCCCTAAAGAAGACCCATATGAGCATGAAAGAAAGGAGAAGCAACACCATTGATCAAGACACCGAATCATATCATTTGTATACAACTCATGAAACATGTGATGAAATCCAAACCAAAGCCCACCTGAGTTAGGAGAAGGCTAAGGTAGATCCAACTCACCATATCATAAGCCTTAGATAGATCAAGCTTGAATATTTATTTTTTGAGATTCATCACCTTAAGACTGTGTAATCCTTCGTGTGCGACCTCTATCACCTCATGGACCTATCTTCCTTCTAGAAAGTTGAATTGTTCCTTAGAGATGGAGGTATAAAGGATTGAATTAAGTCAAAGAGAAATGACTTTAGTAATAACTTTATAGACAACATTACATAACGATATAGGTTTGAAATCATCGGAGGAAGAGGGTGAACCCACCTTTGAAATCAAAGCAATGAAAGTAGCATATAAAGCAGGAAGCATGTACCAATTCTTCTCAGATTCCTTCAACATTTTTAATAAGTCATGCCCCACAATTTAATAAAGAACCAGAAATAATTCAATGCCTCAACCATCACGGAAAAGTATTTTGTATTTTTGAAAACTTTGGAGTACATACTTTAATTCTTCCTCTAAAAATTTAGCCATCACTTCATTATTTTCTTTCTCATTAAGAAATCCATGGAAAGGAAGAGCCGCATGCATAATATCAATAATTGTGTGTGTTTGAACTCCATCGAGGAAAAATATTGAAACGTGGAGACATCCTCTTGCCTAATTGTTACTTGATTGAATAGACCGTGTTGGTCATCTTTCAAGCTTTGGCAGAATACTGACAAAATTTTATGTTGTTGTCCCCACATTCCAACCAGATAGCTTGACTCTTTAACTGCCATTTTTCTTCCTGATTATTCAGGATGGATTTCCTCCTTTTTTCTAGTTGAAAGAGAAAATATATAGAATCTAAAGACCCATAACCTTATGCCTCTTATGATTAAATGAGCTTAAGATTCTCATCAATCTCAGTAAACTCAACCAGTTTTTTCCCCAAAACTCACTCCTTTTTTTTGTTTGATTTTCTTAAGGTTCTCCAAAAATTGCTTCCCCATAGAGACACCAAAGAGAGGAGAAAAAAGAGACCACTAACATTTAACCATCTTGAAAAAGGAGGCCTCCTTCAATCCTGATAAATTCATCTTGAAGGGGCATGTTGACTTACAAGTATACCCTTTGATTTCAAGAAATATAAGGGAATGATCAAATATCCTTCTTGTACCAAACCATTGCTTAATAGAAAAAAGTGATCAATACGAACCTTAGATGCTAGGAAACGGTCCAAAATTTTATAAATATGGTCCAAGCCCGTTGCTTGTTCCACCGAGTAGGGCGAATCTTGAGAGCTTCCACATCAATGAAGGATCAATTAACCAACTAGACAAGGAAAAAATATGTCAATGGATCATTATGGGCCCAATCCCTCGAGGATTTGGAAGGACCTAAAGAAAAATTTAGGTCTCTCAAAATAATGAGAAAAGGATGGTTTATGAAATATTTATTAGAGAAAGATTCCCAAAATTTTCTAGAATTCAGGACAAGGTCATAAATATTAACAATGTGAAGGAATATGAAAACTCCTCATAATAGAGTTCAATACCCAAAATCACCTCCGAAATACATGCATTAATCATTAAAGAAATTGTAAGGTAAAAAAAGGGCCTCAAAACAAAAATGTACAACAGAAATAATAATTTTAAGAGCCAATAGTATTCAATATGATGACATCAACCATGGGGAATAATTCACCATTTTGGGAGTTAAAAAGAAAAAAAACTACTTTTTCAACTTGTATTTTCAACTGATCTTCCTACAATTTTACTCAAATTTCAAGTGAGAGCACTCATTGGATGAGGAATTTAATTTTTCATCCAACGAGTATTCTTGTTGCATACTTTTGATGGACCCTACTATATGAAAAATGTGAAATACATGAAAAAATGTGATTGCAACCACGTTTTTTCATGCATTTCATATTTTTTCATGTAGTAGGGTCCATCAAAAGTATTCAACATGGGTACTCCTTGGATGAAAAATTAAATTTTTTCATCCAACTAGTGCTCTCACTCAAAATTTGAGTAAAATCATAGGGAGATAGGTTGAAAATATGATTTGAAAAATAGTTTTTTCTTTTTTCCCTCCAAAACTTATGAGGTAATCTAATCTTATTTTATTATTTCCACTATTATTTTATAATATCCCTTATGAGGCCCATTTTAGAACTCAAAATTTCTGTAATGAAGTTTGAAGCTATGGGTTAGCCATCCCACCACTAAGCCCCTTGAACGACCTGTTGCATAAATATATTGAAAAATCCAACCCCGCAACAATTTTTTGAGGCACAAAATAATAAACACAATAGGTCTCAATGTCATTTGAAGGAAAATAACACTGGGAGACTCAGATTCAATGAGATGTTTCCAAGCTGGTATTTTGGGGAGACTAGCTAGCCCTCTATAGTTGAAAGAGAGAATCTTCATGATGGCACATTAGAGGGGGATGTGTGTGCTCTAAGAACCCCTTAGATGGAAGATTGTCTACAAGCATCCATATCTACCTTGGCACTCTCTTTAAATTTGGTTAAATTTTATTTTTTGCCTATACCCCTTACATACCGACATGAGAGTTGAAATTGACCCAACCCTAGATCCAAGGGTTTACGAAAATTACAATTTGAGCATGGGTGTAGGTTGTACGAGGAGGAATCATTGCCCGATAGGTGGGATTGAGATAGTGAGGGTGAAGTAATAGGTGAGGAGAGATCACACTGAGACAAAGAGAGTGATTAGAGGGCTTGAGTGAGTGAACAAAAGAGACAATAAGGATAAAGGAGGAACCCATATATGTTTCATATGAAAATTTAAGGAACTATCCATAGAAACATAATTATTGCAATTATGTGTAATAACAAGAGAGGAGGTGAGGGAGGTACCAGGAACAGATTTCTTTGAGATATCCATCAAAACTCTGTCTACATGCATTAGGTCCAATTGAGGAGCAACTAATATAGAGTAAATTCCTCTGAACGTTGAGGAGGGACACAAAAGTCCCTAGTCGATGAAGGCATGCCATTCAAAATACCAACATATTCCCAAAAGAAATTTTCCACATTCGTTGAAAGGTACCTAAAAAATTGGGAAACTTCTGACCAAGTGAACATAACAATGGAATCTATGAAAAGGAAAAATGACTCCTTCAAATTCAATCTCGTTCAGATTCTCATCCCCTCCTCCAAAATCAAGTTCTTAAGGGATGCAATCTCTAATATCCACTATAACCAAAATACACACCATAGTAAGAATCCCTAAAGAGAGATATGAGGAATCATGTGCAAGATAAGTCCCATTGGAGTTCTCAATGTCCTAGAAGATCTCATCTGTCAAAAAATATAGAGGCAAACCCGAGAAACAAACCCAAAGAGGAACCATATATGTAATGTTTCTTGTTATAGGAAGATCCACAAATAAGAGGATTTTAGTCAACGTTTCAGAGCCACCATTTGGGTCCATATATTTCATTTTTACGAGCATTAAAAAACGATGACCAAATTTTGAAAATAACTAGGGATGGATCTATATTCCAGATATTAACCTCCACTTTTTTCACATCATCAGTGGTCACAAATTTAAGGTGTATCCACCCCTTTGAAAGAAGCTCCACCATTGGGATGGTTTGAACCAGAGGAGAAATTTCAAGCGCATCCCATTCCTTTTAGTATGGATAGAGAACCAATGACCTTGAACTATACCCACTAGAGAAGTTTCAGCTAAACATGTAACCCATTCCTTACAAATGTCGACAACCAAGACTAGAGAAAAATTAGGATAATATTTCCTATGAATACAGTGGGTTCTCTTATGACTAGATTTGATATAGTTTTAGTTCTTGTTGAGCGGAAAAATATAACTAGGTTTTGAAGGAAACAATTCGAAGAGAGCCTTTCATGCTTGTGGAACCAGAGGTTGTGATCCCTACTGCTGCAACGAGCTCGAAACAATGGATTTTGGTAGTTGCAATTCATTAAATTCTAGAAAAAGTGTAGAGACTTGACAAAACAAATCTTAATTGAAAATCCTTGTATCATGAAAATCGAAACTGAAACTAGCAGTATCTTGCAAACCCTAACCAATAGGAACAATTTCATTCAGAAGGAAATATGAAATAGAAAGTAATATTGATAGGCTTGAACCCCAAACTGGACCAAGAGAACCTAAGATCCAACTATTCGATGGAAGAAAAGTGTCATTGCCAGTGCAATGGAATGGTTGAGTAGTTGACACCAAGGTATCCCTAGCCTTAGATGATGAATCCAGAGCCATATCCTAAATTGAAAGTAATGGAGCGTGATAGGAAGATAATTTTTCGGGGGACTTCACAGATATTGTAGAAGAATCCAAACGACCAAAGAATTTCACAAATATTCCAGAATACAGTGAGTCTTCAAGATTATAGTCCACTAGTTCCTTGTTAGCTACGCAAAGGGAATACTCTGATAGGAAAATAAAATATGTAAGGCATAATAAAAACCCTGAACCCCAAGGAGGGTCCTATGATCCCAAAAAATCACAATGCTCCGACTATAAAAAATATATAGCAGTCAATGGAAGATGAAAACATAGAGAAGAGTGCAATGAAATAGAGGTTTTACTTAGATTCCAAAGGCTCTCAACTACCCCAAAACCTGAGATGAACCGCCTCCATGATTAGGGTTTCCACCCTCCTAGTTGTAGAGTTCTCTCCACCTTTTATATATATTATATTATTATTATTTATTTAGGAATATTATTTATTGTTTTCCTTTGCAATGAATAGTTCATTGTTATGATGAGATCCTATGAATCGATAAAAGAGTTATTGTGGTAAAATGAAGTGACTATTATTGCCACTTTTCCTCAACAATGAATACTTTCAAATATTGTGATGGCGAGTTCATACCTATAGATTGATATAATAGTTGGTGTGGTAATATTATTTTTATAATATATAGAAGTAATTGTTTTTTTTATATAATATCAAAGGACTTATATTATATTATTGTATAAAAGAAAGTTACCTCATAGATGGAATTTTATGGTCTACCACTAGGGAGACAAAACCCATAACATAAAAACATAATTTTTAGCTCACCCTCATCGTTTATGATCTATGAGTCAGAAATTTTGTACCAAAAACGAAAAGAGAGCTTAACATAGAAAATGTTACATAGAGGAAAAAATACATCTTTAAACAAGACGTAAAGAAAAAATTGAGTTGTGAGTGTTGCCATGCTACTGGGTTCTGAGCATGGGCACCCGCTTATGTCTAACTATGGAAGAGTATTACCTGAAATTTTCCCTTAAAATATGATTGAGCTTAAAATAAATATTTTCAATCTCCTCCATTATTTATGACATTCAAATGAGGAGTTCCAGTTGGGTGTCTTCCCTATCCATAAGGAATTGGACCATGAGTATTTTGACATGCTAGTATGTATTGATTGTCGGCATGTAGGAAAAGGTACTTGCTCTGGTAGAATTCCAAATATCAGAAATCCAGTCTCGAGTTTCTCTCTCAACTTGCAAATATAGAATAAATATTCTCACCTATTGGACCCTCCTTTTGATGTCATCAATATTACTTCACATGAATTAATGAATTACATGCTAATAAAAATCCATGACAGCTTTGACAGAGGCTTGAGTGCTAGTGACTAGGCTTGCCATGACGATTTTATGTAGGGGGATTGACAATACAATGATGAACCATGGCAGAGGAAGAAGAAGAAGAGGTTTGATATAGGAAAAGAGTGCATAGTGAGTGGTAGCTCACACGAGGGGTGAATAGGTGACCAAGTGGGTGAAACAAAGGAATGGTGAGCTATGCATACTGATAGTAGAAAGTGAAAGTCAAAATTTTAAAGAGGCGGAAATAAAGAATCCCGCAACCAAAAAAGGGCAAAAGAAGGGAACATAAAAACAAGATCCAAAATTCCAGAATGGAGAAATTAGTGAGAGCATGAAGATATGACAATCCTAAAATTAATTGTAGGGGATGGGAAATAGATTTCAAAACCCGAGTGACATAGCTCCTTATAGGGGGGAGGATTTTATGATCACTGAGAGCTAAGAGCCACATGGATTGATTGCAAAAGTGAATGCAAGGGACTACATAGCACCTATAAGTGGGACTCGCCGGCTTTGCATCGTTATGCCAAAGGAGCGGTTGCCATGATTTAAATACTACAAGAAATTGTTGATGCTTCCTTTGAGTTACACAATAAGCTTCCCCCCTCTATTTAACATTATAGTGGCGTCCTTGACCTCTTAGGGCCATGATTTATTGCCATATTCAAATGGTGTGAGATCTATGGATCTAGATGATACCCATATCCATTCACATGATTACATGCGAAATCATAAATGCCTTGCATTTGCTGGAAAACATTTTGTGGCTATGATGTGGCCTTGCAGGATGCCATATGTCACAGGCAACATGCTACTCCATATTAAGGTGTTGTCACCCTGATGTTCTATTGATATGAACCCTCCATGCGGAATGTATGGAAGTTATTATGATTAGGTTACATTATTAAAAAACAATAATAGTATTTATATTAATTATTATTTATTTAAAAATACAACTCCAGTTTATCATTATGTATTTATACTAAAAAAAGAAAAATTGGATTCTAGGCCAATACATTACATTTTTAGAGGTTTCATAGATTTCAATGTCCAATCCCTTACAAAAATAACTATCCCTACTTCGAGAAGTTATTTTTCTAAAATTCCAACATTGAAATCTACCATAAATTGTACAAAAACGCCTAGCATCAAAATATAGTTGCAGTGCTTTAGAGGATATTAAAAGAAGTTAGAACCATAAGGCCTTCATGTGGGTTGGATTTTTTCACAACTGCTTCCTATTCTAGAGATTCTTAGCCTAAACATTTAGTTGCACGACTCTTGTTCCTTAGAAAAAATGCATGATTATCCATATCATCTTTCTTGCTCTTTAGTCCTTGTTAAGAGTGGCTTCTAGTCTTTCCACTCTAACATTTAACATTATTTTCTCTTCCTCCATGAGGGATTGAAAATTTTCAATTTTTTCCCAGAGAAGCTTGATTTTATTCTCTATCAACACTAATTGTAGAGCCCTTTCTTTGTCAGCCAGGTTGATGGATCTATTCAAGATCTCCAATAAGAAAAAAAAGGATTCCAAAATCTATCGATCATGTGGTTCATTCGAGGTAGATCTTTCTCGAATAAACATTGTTCCATGTAAGCCATTTCATTGGAACAACAAAAGAGCTTCTCAACGAAATTGTTAGTGATGAATAGGTGTGCCTCACTAGTGGGAAATTAATGTAGAGAGAACATAACCGATGATTTAAGATAAATAGGAGGAACATATGAAATTGGATAACAACTCCCGAAGAGAGAATTTAAAACCAGTAGGGATACTCGATCCATGACACGGGAGAAAGAAACCTCTCACACATTCTCCTTTAAATTATAATTTGAGAAGACAATTTTTGTAATAACTGAGGAATGCCATGAATGCTTGCTTGAATTGTTAGGAAAATTTAAACTGTTAAGCCCCAAATGCCCCCAATTTGGCGCAAACAGTAGCTAGTTGTCCTCCTTAGTGATGAAAAGAAAGGACCTCTAGTGGGTGTCATTAAATCCTATGTATACCATAGTCGATATGCCATATAACCTCTATCTCCATTTTCCTTGAATCTTGCACAAGGTTAGCTCAGAATTATATGAGGATGATTATTTTGGATCCAGTTGGAGTTCCAATGACAAAGATTCTCATTCCAACTACCAAAAATTTCAACCTTAGACTTTACAAATTGTTGTTGATTTAGTGGAAAATGTATAATTTGTATAAATATTATCAACCTCCATCACACCTTGTTTTAGTTTGGCGCATTTTTTTGCTATAACATCTGCCTCAATATTCGTACGTTGGAGGATATGGAAATTTTAATTTCCTCGAAATTCCTCAATTACTTGTTGATCCTTGACACCGTGTTGTGGGGAGCCTTATTACGATATTTATCAATATTATGTAGTCGTTTTATCACTAGCATTGAGTCTCCACAAACTAATAAGCATCAAATTCATTTGTCTTTAGAAATTCCTAGCCCTTTCCAAAGAGTTAGGTATTCAACATGATTGTTTGAAATTGTGCCCAAACCCTAGGTGAATTGAATCTCTCTTTCTTCACCAGGGAAAAAAATCACCTCTCCCACTCTTTCCAGTTTGGGGTTTCTATTTGAAGATCCATAAAAAAAGAATGGGTGGTATTTTGATGTTTTAAATTTTTGAAAATCAAAAGGGTCCATCCTTATGAAATAAACTTACTTAAAGGTTGGGTGAAGTTTGTACCTCTCAATATGTGGAGAGGGCTAGTCGATCTTTATCCAATTATTTTCAAATGGATTTAAATATTAAATTTCTAAGATTTTAAATCTCTTAGTTGATATCACTTCAAAACAATAAACATAGATATTTAATTTCTATTTTAGTTGAGGATAGTTGGACTCCCTTGAAAAAAACACTAGCCAAATTTCCTAGCAAAGGTAAATTGGGAAATACATCCAGCGACGCAACAGCAAGGGTGAGGCCCTTCTCAGCCATGGATACATGTTTCCCCATGACTCAAACATTCCCATCCATCTCCCCAGGATTGAATCAATTTTACTGATTTTCTTGAAGGATTTCTTCCAGACATAAAAAGAATAAGATAAATTCCAACAAGTATGAGGAATATCCTCCTATTCCTTGCAAAGTGCGCATCTTGATGACCCCTGAATATTTATTTTCTTCAATTTTTCATAAGTTAATATTTTCCCATCGATAAGGGTTTAACAAAAAATATTTAATTTAGGAATTTTTTCTTTGACCCAAATCCTTTTCCAAATATTAATTATGTATTTAAAAAGAAACTTATTAATATTAATATTAATTAATGTTATTATTATTTTTTTTATAAGCTTGGAAGGACTACATATTCATCATGTCCAATATATCACCTTGATCGGGGCAGGGAATTGAACCGGTGACTTCACATCAAGGAGTGCCTTAATAGAGCACTCGATTACTGTTTATCCAAGACTCGGTGGACATTTTAAAAAGTAATTTATTTCTAAAGTAAAAGAATAATATTAAATATTAATGAAGAAATATCTATCATCAAAATAATTGTTTTTACAAATGTAAATATATTTTTAGTTAAACGTCTCGTGTCCTTCGGAGTTAAAAAATTTGGTTATCACCACAATGGGCGTTGGTTGAGGTGGTGTTAAACATTGTTTGTGTTACCCTTCTTGTCGTTAATGTTCAAGTGGAATTTTTGCAAGTATGTGGATCACTTTCCCCATGCCCACATGAATTGCAGTGACTTGTGATAAATGTGTATACTCATTTACTTTCCCAAAATATAATGCTTCCACTACCATCATACATGAACGATGGAGTACATCTCTTTTTCATTGGTGAGATATTTTTGAACAACATATGTTGGTCTTTTATTGTGATAGGCCATCAGATGTCGATGCTAAGTGAGTACTACACCTAGTAACACAATTAAAGGCATTTTCCTCAAATATCAAATAGATATTGTAGGTCGTGTAGAGTAAGGATTGGTGTGGAGTGGAGGCGATGTTTCAGATCCTTGAATGATTTCTATTTCGACTCAAACCAAGAAACATTGGCTTTATTTAGACTCTTGGTAACTTAACTTAAGGCCAAAGTGATATGAGAGAATCACAACATGAACTAATGGTAGAAGTTGGCAAGGCTCAAGAAGCTTTAAATTCCTATCAAAGTTGTTAGGGTTGGCCAATCGTGGATGACTTGTATACTTTTGGGCTGACATGCATCCCATGTTCATTCATGATGTATCCCAGATATTTAATTCTATACTTTCCAAACAAGAATTTATCCATATTGGCATACAAATTATGTTATTGCAGGGTGCTTAAGATCTACTTAATGTGTTGCAATGTTCTACCCAAGTTCTATTGAATATGATGATGTCATCCAAATATACAACCACAAAAGAGTTCATGAAAGATCACAAGATATCATCCATAATCCTCATGAATTTTTTTGGAGCATTAGTCAAGACAAAATTCCTCTTTATATGAGAAGTATTTGTTCCATACATCAATTTTTTCAATCATATGCTAGTGGTAGCCTAACTTCAAATTAGTCTTAATAAAGAACCTGAATCCCTTAAGTTGATCAAGGAGATTGTCAATCCGGGGGATAAGGTATTAGTTCTTGATAATTATTTTATTCATGGATATATAACAAGTTCAAAGTTTCCATGTTCCATTCGTCATTTGCACCAATATAATTGGTATCTCATAGGGTGAGGATCCTGTTTGAATGTGGCCCTTTTGGGTGAGCTCATGAATTTGGTGTTGTATTTCCTCATTCTCTAGAAGAAAACATCTATATGTTGGGAATTTTACATAAAAATATTGCAGTTATTGATATAAATCCTAAAATATCAAGTGTAGGAACCTGTGTACTCAAAATGGGACCAACCATTACCTCACCAGCCCTCTTATTCCTTATGTCCAGGTCTCCTGGAATTAAAGGGGGGTTTTCCTTAGTAAATCTTGAGGATCTAATGGCCTAGGCAAGCCAACTCAAGGTTCCCCCTAATGATTGTACTTAAAATACCACTACTCAAAGGATTAAACCATTATGGTTTAAGGTGGATAGGATAGCTAGATTATTTTAGGTAATCTCTAGGTTTGAGTTCGAAGGGAAAGGTCCATGTACACACAGAACCAAGGAATCACTAGGAGAGTAAAAAACCAACAAAAAAATTTAAATGATTTACAAGGAAAAGAGTGATAAAAGATATAATATTAGTGCCTTAGCTTTCCAATATACTTTTTGGGGGAATATGGAGTCAAAATCCAACATAGTTGGAGATAAATGGAGTGAATTTAGATTCAAACACTAGAGCACACTGACTTATGTGTCCTAAATGTTTGACTTAAGCATACTTAAATATTAAAAATTGGGATAAGGGAGTGATATTAACTTAGGTCACCTCAAAAGAGCTTGATGAGAGGTACAAAGAGGTTTGGGAGTATATTTGGTTTCAAGGAGTAGGGAAAACTAACTCATGTATGCTAGAGGATTAGGTTGGGAGCCTTACAATTTCCAACTATAAATAAGGGAGGGAGTTTTAATTATATAACCTCAAAAGAAATTGATGAAAATATTTCCCAATGAGGATAATGAGATAAAATACCAACACAACTATGGTGAATATTTAATTTCCCTTATCATGTAGTTTAACAAGGTGAATAAAGATAACTTACTCAATTTATCATGCATGCATCAAAATTCACCAATAATCATCCATGAAATTAAGTCTAGAACATCAATAAGGAATTTCTCATAAGGATATTACAATATCCATCAAGAAGAGAGAACTACCAAGATCAACATAAAATCCTCAAGAAGTTACTCAACTCATCCATCCATAGCCAAAATTAAGAAACCAGGGAATTTTTAAAAATTTCAAACTTGCTAAGGGATTTCTCCCCCAATCCAACCATGATAAAATAAGAGGAATTGCACCTATATTTATAAATAAGGTGCTTTACTTCCTTAGTTAAATATTATTTTTCTAGGGTAAAACCCTAATCTAGCATATGGAGGGACAAAAGACCATCTTCAACAATTAATTAATATAATATACATATAGTATGGGCCATACGTGCCAAAAATACAAATTATAAGGAGAAAAAGCCCTAAAAAATGACCCATCTACGCATTGAAGGGCCTTCGGAGGCTAGATGATGTACTAAAGCCTTTTCTATAATAGGGTGAAAAGATCTAAGTATCAAATCAATTGAATGATTAACATGGTGTTTTACAGGAAACCTTATAGGGGAGGAAAACGTAATTCTATATTTGTCTATAATATTGTCCATATGCTTTTGCTATGTAGAGAGGTGCTATACTAAGTTCATGGAATTCATGATGGCCTTCCATTCACCTTTTTATTGAACATTGAAGAGGACAAATTTTCTAGTTTGAGAGATTTACTTTCAACACTACTTTCCTGAGACCAAGGAAATTTTTGTAGATAGAACAACCTATAGTACCCTATATATTTTCCTTCTCAAAATAAAAAAAGACACTACATATCATGGAATCATAAACAACATGAAACATCATGTGTAGGTTTGTCTCAAAAGAAAATCATAAACTTAAAGTGGGAAACATCACATGGCACCTCATATTTGAATTGCTTGATGTTGTAGGATAGGTTACGTTATTGGGTAATAGGGATGTCTCATACCAAGATGAACCAACTAGTAGTTTGTGTTTGGTGGTATCACATCATCAACATGTTTTATCATTTGATAATCTTGACTAAGATCATGTTCCTATGGATATCATTATCAACAATATAATGTAGTGGAGTCCCATTCATTCACATATATGAAGTTGGAAGTTGTAATGGTAGCACTAATTTCTTTGTAATTGGTTTTATTTTTCTTATCCTACATTAAATAATAGTTTGAGACAAACTCTAATTATTTCTCTTTAAGCTTGTCTAGAAATGACTAATTGAAAAAACATTCATTACTATTGTGCCAAGGGATTTTGTGGAACTTACACCACTAGTTCTGTTCTTCAACTTCCCATTACCCTTCTTTTCCCATGGATTAAACCGGTAGTCTTGAGGTTAGGTATCCTTGATTTATCCTTTTATTCTATGAGTTAGGGCCCCCTTTACCATGGTTTTTTTGTAATATTTTTGAAAACTCATACTCTTACTTATTCCTCTATAGAAATTTGTGTTCAATTTTGACACCATATTGACAAGTGATTCCAAGTGAGGATATGTCTAAGAAATACATATTTGTTTGGTCGATGTACCTATGCAGGCCACTATACTACTTTAAAAATAGGAGCCACTCATAATATCTAATACCTAGATTTGAGCACAAGGTATGGAAGATATTGGTGTACTACTTAGCCTCCTTGAAATCCCTTGGAAAAGTTATGTTCATTACTAGGTCAATTAAACAAAATTCTCGTTTGTTATAAATTATGCTACAAAGATTAGATTGTTTCCTTATGTACATTTTCTGTATGTATTAATGTGACTTGTGGGATTCTTTTCAATATGATTTATGTTCTTATTTGATTATTAAGTATTCAGATTGAATGGAATACCTAGCTTTGAGCACAAGGTATGGAAGATAGTAGTGTACTATGATACATTTTGTCCCTCTCTTGATGTAGATTTGTTTGTCTTGTGTATTTATCATCATAGTTTCCAACAAAGTAGAATTTTTCCTTGAGGGAATCAAAAAAGGTTGACCAAGTGGGTTATGTCCTAAATGCCATAGAATCATATCAATTTTTTCTCTCGCAGTAATCTTCCCATCAATATTTGACATGGGGAAGGGCTTTGAGAGAAAAGGTGATATTTTCAATGTTGATTTTTTTTTTTTTAACACAATAATAACCCTCTAATAGAGCTAATCAATTTTCCAAAGAAAATGCATTTATATTTCCTTCATATAAAGTGATATCAAATTAACTTGTACCTTGAAGGGTACTACATCTTGAAAAAATTTTCTTGTTGAAAGTGCCTTAGTTTTCGTTGGAAATCCTTGAAGGATCTTGGAAAAAATATCCATCCGCTCATTCATATTTTTCTCGAGGGCTTCCTTGACCAACAAATTGATAAGATATCCTACTCCATAATCTCTTTTTTCTTCCAACATGGGAGGTTTCCTAATTGGCCAAAGTGGTTTTACTTAAGTGAAATTAGCTTAAGTCCTAACTCTCTATACTTGACATTGTCAAGGGCATGCATTAAGAAACAACAACTAGCATATTGCAATGATACTAGTGATATAGAATATATAGAGAATGAAACGAAAGGTAGGAATATAAATGGAAACATTCACTCAAAATAATGCAGATACATAGTAATACAATGATACCCATAATATATTTAATGAAACAAATAGGAAAGGAATGTAAATGTAGAACAATACAAAATAGCCAAAACAGTGGTAGCTTATAACTGAAGAGAGAGATTCTAGCTATGGTCAATCACATGATACCATTACAAGAGATGAAAATGGAATTTTAACATACTAAGCCTAAGAGGAAAAAACTCTAACCCTAAGAGACGAAGTGCCAATAGGATTGAGTATGTCGAGATGGTTAGTTGGTACATCAAATTCCTGAAGGCAAAATTTTCACATACGATCTCCATTTAGGGTGCACAGTATATTGTTGGGAAGATCTAACCAAAAATTATAATTGTTTGTAGGCTTGGGAAAGCCATGACATCCCTAGGCCCCTAAGTAGAAAACATTATTTAAGGCCTCAAAATGAACTTAGAATTTTAGGACCTAAAAACTACCAAGATTGACAACTATGTTGAGTTCGTGAAAGAGGTGGGAAGCCCCAACATATTTTTCAGATAGGTTAATATTTCAAATTCCTTCTAAATAGAGCTAGCACATGAATCATGAATGAGTATTTGAGAAATATCTTCATCACATACCTCACATAAAGGATATTTTCCAGGATCTTGCTAGCTTCTCCTTTACATGATTTTTCAAATAGGAAACATTTAAATTATAGTGATACACATAAAGAAATTTTCTTTCAGAGGGTATTTAAATTTTCAAACCCATTTGTACCACCAAATCTAATCCCTACACTTATCTTCCTCCATAGACACTTTATAACCTAGGATAAAATTATACATTTTAGAGAGGCTCCATCAAAGGATTGAATGAAAATGTAAATGGTGCTATAATATTTGTAGATGAATATAGTATTGAACCTATAGTAATTAGCACCATCAAGCTCAAATTGCTTGGATTCCAAGATTTTCGTGTACATAATGTTCTTTATCTTCCTCAATTGTGAAGGACCTTATTATATCTTGTTCACATTTGACATCAAGGCCACTCAATTCACATGTTCAATGGAAAAGTGGAAAAAAGGATGTATTCGAACAATATGGTCATAAGAGGATGGGACGATGAAAATTGTTGAAGCTAAAAGGGACATATGCATAAACACATAATTCTACATATATTTCACATGACGATGAAGGCACATTGTCATCTAGTATCTCATGGTATGATAGATTTGGAAACATCAATTATGATATCATTCATATGTTGAAGAAAAATTATGTTTCTTTTTTTCCCACCATTCCAATTAACTTGAAGCAATGTGAGGCATGTATCCTTGGTAAACACATCAGTCTATGTTTTCATGATTTTTCTTCAACATCACATAGAAAACTAGAGTTGCTACATTTAGATTTGTGTGTTGTTGAGCATATTCTAGTTTTCCTTTGGTAATAAATATTTAATGGCTTTTATTGATGTCTCCACTGGGATGTGTTAGGTTTATTTGTTGAAACATTTAAAAAAAATCATCTATGGATTGAAAATGAAGCTCAATATCACATTGGCACTCATCAATTTGATAATGAATGGGAATATATTTCTAATGAATTTTAACACTATCTTCACTAACATTGGTGTTAACACTGGAAAATTGTACAGTAGAAGATGAAATTAATTAATGTCAAGCCTAAGGATTTACAGGGCAGGAACACATTATGGAATCAAGAATTATTTAAAATCTCTAAGGTTTTGAGAAAATCAGATTTGAACTAGTCTTAAATGCTAAATTGTGAGCTTAATCCTTCGAGAAGTGCGCCTTCTGTGAGCCTTTTTTCCCGATAAGCGCGCATTCCTGGAAATGGAAAAATGTCACTTTCTAGGACCACACAAAGCAAAGGGTAGTTACTCCTTATATGAAGCCGCCTAAGGACAGCCACCAGTGCCTCCTTAGACACTATGTGAGCACACAAAGGAATATTTGGAGCACACAATGGAATCATACCTCTCCCTTGGGTCACCATCCATCATGTACCAAGGGAGGGAAGGAGGATTTGAAATCCCCTATATAAAGCCACAAAGAGATGAAGAAAGGGTGATCACATTGTTATGCTAGCCGGAATTTCCCAAGAAATACCAACAATGTGTGACCCAGAGCTGGAGATAGAGGGGACTCAATTTTTGGCCACCCAACAATCCTAGTCCATCATAGCAGAGAGAGAGGGAGACTGCATTAGAGGCAGAGCTTGGAAACCAACATCCTTGCATCGAGACCTAGAGCCATTGCCTAGGGGCCCTTTGGCAAGTGGGTGAAATTTCTTCTCCATTTCAAACGTTTAATAAGAAGAGGCCTTTGAGCCATCGTTTGCATTATTATCGTTTTGACTCTCTTCAATAGCTTTTGTATATTTGTGTTTTAGTTTTTAGTTTACTTTGAACATACATTCGCATATTTTTTCCTCTAGATTATATGCTTTTGAGTTCCACCACTTTCTGCCTGTGACCAATAGTTTATAGGGGTAGATCACACCCCTTAAACTGGTGCGATTTCATACACCCGTGCGTCAAATCCACCACCACAATTGGATCAAGCATAAAACCAATGATTCCATACAATTCTCATTGAAATGGTGCAACAAGAAGAATGGGTAGTACACTCTTGAACATAGTACATTCAATGTTATTTTTTAAGAATGTGAAGTTGATGTTTTGGATTGATGCAATTATATCTACAATATATATGAGAAACAACAGTCCATCTCATGCTCTTGGAAATATGATTCCTTATTAAATGAGGTATGACCACATTCCTTTGGTGAGGAATCTCATTATTTTTGGTTCCACCTACTACGTCTTAATTCCTAAGGAGAAAGGAAACAAGCTTAGTGCAAGGAGTCAAAATTTCATCTTCTTGGGGTACTCGAATACCACCAATGCATATAATCTATGCAATGACGTAAATAAAATGTTATTATTTAAATAGATATGGTTTTACTTGAATCCAATAAGAATGAAAAGAAATATGAGCAACAACTTGATCATCTAGATAGATTCAACCATGTAAAGACATACCATGAGTTTGATGATGAGATTCCACATCTTGAAAGGGAGGTCCCTATATTGGATCAATATCTAGAATCTCCTTTTGAAGTTCCATCTCCCCCTCATGAAGAAGATCCAACCATTTCATCACAATAGGAAGTTCAATTGGACAATGAAATTCAAATAATTTAAAGGATGAACTTTGATAGAAATACATGAACATATGAATCAATTGAGCAACTTGGACCTTATCAAAAAGGTCTAAAGTGGCTCATAGAGACACTTGAACCTATTCATCCTAATAAGGATGGAAATTTTGGAACTATAAGTTCAACCAAGCAAGATGGAAATTGTTAGGTCCCTATATTACTACTTTAGTCCCTTATTTTTATTTGTGTATCCCCCTTATTGTTATTGTTGTACCCCTGTAACCCCAATATTGTTATTATTGTGCCCTTACATTATTATTATTAGGTCAACTAGGATTATATTGTGGCCCCATGGACTCCTACATATAGAAGGAGGTTTTGGTCATTTGTATCATCCAATAATTGTTCATATATGTAATGTATTAGAGGTTTCCCCCTTGAAATGTCTGATTTCTAAGGCGTTGATCTCTATTTTCTTCTATTTTGGAGCTGGTTTCACAATATTTGGTATCAGAGCTTTGGATTCTAGGGTTTCGCTACTCCAAATAGGTCATCATGGAATTTTCGTTATAAATTTTTTTCTAAAAAGGGTCAGAAGCTAAAAGTTTTAGAGCGTGAAGCCAAAATCCTAAGGAGCATCATCGCAAAATTTTAGAGCTTGGTTCGCAATATTTTTGGAGATATGATCTATGGAAGTTAGGAATTTTTGTAGGCTCCTAAATTTAACCTAAACAGGTCATCGCAAAAATTTTTCTATAACCTTTTTTCTACGAGGTTTCAGAAGTTGAAATTTTCATAGAGAGAAGCCGAAATCCTGAGGAATGTCATGGAAAAATTTCAGAGATTGATTCGCATCATTTTGGGAGGTAGGATCTGTAGAAGTTAGGACTTTTTCAGGCTTCCGAATTTCATCTCAAAGAGGTGATTGTGGGAAAATATTCATAACCCTCTCTCTAAGCATCGGATTGGAATTATGTAATGAGTGGCTGCAATTAAACAGACTGTAGTTTCCTGTCTATCAATTTCAGAGCTGAAGGAGGAAACAATGACATGTGGCAAGTCGTACAAGTTCACTCTACTAAACCAATCTATATTTAGGTCATTGTGGGAGATTAAGCATAACTTTGCCTTGAAGAAACCAAATCAGGTCAGACCTACGACATTCGAAAGAGGATTCAGAGGGCTAAATTAGGGCCAAATTTAAGATATTGAAGATCTGAAATCACAGATATAATTCAGTTTCAATATCAAGCTCCTCAACATCAAGAAAAAGGTGTGTATTTTTTTCCGAACTGCATAAGTCTTGTAAATCAGTTTGAAGTGATTCCAAGGGCCTATTGAGCATATATTTCAGTATTGAGTTCTAAAATTCCCCCTAAAAAGAACTCAACACCCATTAAGCCTTCAGAAGGCTCTACTGTGACTCATGAAGACGAAGAAATGCAACATGAGATATCAAAATTACAAGATCAAGTGCACCTATCGCAAAGAGCAACAAAAAATGAAATGGAAGTTTTGAATAAAGGTGTGGAAACTAAGATGGATGGTTTGAAGAAAGGCGTGGAAGCTAATATGAATGGTTTGGAAGTTAAGATGGATGGCATGGAAGTTGGCATGGAAGCTAATATGGATGACATGGAAGCTAAGATCGATGAAAAAATGGAAAACATGAAGAATCATCTAAAAGTAGACATCGAAGGTTTGGAAAAGTTGATATAAGAAATGTTTCCTAATGGCGAAAAGATAGTAGAGGAAACTCATGATGAGAACAAAATAAATGTTAATCATTATGTCATAAACTCTAATGTTGGATGGAAGAACCACCATATTCCAAAGATGGATATGAGGAAGTTTTGATGGCAAGGATCTCATAACATGGATACTATATATGGAGCAATATTTTGATCTTTCTAATGTGAAAAACACACAAAAGGTATGCATTTCAACTTTACATTTAGAAAAAAATAAATTTGTATGGTATCGATGTCCTTTCTCCCATAAAAAAATTGTCACTTGGTCAATTTGTACAGAGGAAATGATAGCACATTATGAGGATACAAAAAGCAACACCTTCTTTAGCCAATTGATAAATCTCAAACAAAAGGGTTCAGTGGTGGAGCACATTGAGGACTTCCAAAAATTGAATATAAGGGTAACAAATATTCCATAGGAACACAGGATTGATGTCTTCATAGGGACTTTAAAGGATAACATCCAACATGAAGTTCGCTTTTGGGAACCTGATTCATTGGAAAAGGATTTCAGGTCGACAAGAAAAATTGAATGTAAAATTATGGTGACAAGGAACCCTACCACTCACATATATAAAGATGGAAGTGTTGCTACTCCTAGACCTCCACAACCTACAAGGTTGACACCACAACAATTGGAAGAAAAAATATTAAAAGGGATTTGCTACAGTTGTGATAGCAAATACACTAAAGGTCATAAGTGTGCTGAGAAGAAATTATTTTACATAGATTGTGAAGAGGAATAAGAAAATGAAAAAGAATCTTCAAAAGAAGAGGATATACACCAGGAAACAAACCTAGAAGAGGGAGAAATGAGTCCGAACATATCGTGTAATGCATTGGCAGGAATTACCACTCCTCAAACTCTCAAGATAGAAGGACATATCAAGAAGAAAAACGTAATACTGTTGATTGATTCAGGTAGTACCCATAATTTTATTCATTGTAAGGTAGCCAAGGAATTGAATTATTTCCTATACCCAACACGAGAATGTCAAGTGATGGTTGCAAATGGAGGAACTATAAATTTCTCTAGAAAATTCCATTCCAATGGGAGGTGTTGATGTTGTACTAGGAGTACAATGATTACAATCTTTGGGGACAGTAGCTTTTAATTTTCAAGAACTTTTTTTGAAATTTTTTTCAGAAGGAAAGGAAGTCGAATTACGGTGTATCGCAGGGAATACGAGAAAGACAATAAGCTCTAATGTCATGACAAAGCTTTTTAAGAAAGAACAACGAGGCGTAATTGCACAATTATGCTCACTAGAAGTTTCAACATCAAAATCATCTATTTCTGCAGATCTCCAAAAAAATCTTGGAAATTCATTCCAAGGAGTTTGAAACTCCCAAAGGACTCCCACCTATTCGTGATCATGACATGCTATTCATTTGATTCCAGGAAGTGTTCCTCCAAACATCAGGCCTTATATATATCCTTTTGTCCAAAAGAGCGAAATTGAACATATGATTGCAAAAATGTTAGAGGCTAGTATAATTCAACCTAGTCAAAGCTCTTTCTCTACTCCAGTAGTATTAGTGCACAAGAAGGATGGATCATGGCACATGTGTCCGGATTATAGGGAGCTCAATAAGCTCACCATTAAAGATAAATTTCCCATTCTTGTGGTTGATGAATTATTGGATGAATTACATGGAGCAATTTATTTTACCAAGTTGGATCTTCGTTCAGGATATCATCAAATTAGAATGAAGACTGAAGATATTCCGAAAACAACCTTTCGAACTCATGAGGGTCATTATGAATTTTTGGTCATGCCTTTTGGTCTTACCAATGCACCTTATACATTTCAAGGGTTGATGAATTCCATTTTCAAACCCTTCCTTAGAAAATCCGTGCTAGTGTTTTTTGATGATATACTAATATACAATAGGTCTTGGAAGGATCATGTTCAACATGTTGAAAGGGTGCTCAAACTATGCAGGAGAAACAATTATATGCAAAAACATCCAATTGTTTCTTTGGAGTACAAGAGGTGGAATATCTGGGTCATATTGTATCTCACGAGGGTGTTAAGGTAGACCCTAACAAAATTAAAGCCATTAAGGAATGGAAAGTCCCCACAACCATAAAGCAGTTGCGAGGATTTCTTGGGTTAACAGGGTATTATCGCAAGTTTTTTAAGAATTATGGGAGAATAGCAGCACTTCTAACAACATTATTGAAGAAAGAGGCATTTTCATGGACTCCTGAAGTAACTAAGGCCTTTGAACATCTTAAAGAGGCAATGTTCCTAGAACCGGTCTTAGCTACACTATACATCACAAAAACCTTTATTGTGGAATGTGATGCCTTAGGAAATGGAATTGGTGTTGTTTTAATGCAAGAAGGAAGACCCATTTCCTTTGAAAGTCGTCCAATCAAAGGAAAGTATTTACATAAAGCTATTTACGAGAAGGAAATGTTAGCAATACTACATGCACTAAAGAAATGGCGACCTTACCTAATGGGAAGACACTTCAAGGTAAAAACTGATCATGATAGTATTAAACACTTTTTGGAACAAAGACTATCTTCAAAAGAGTAGCAAAAATGGGTCACAAAGATGTTGGGTTATGACTTTGAAATAATCTACAAAAAAGGGAAGCTTAATGTTGTTGCAGATGCACTCTCAAGAAAGAATGAAGAGGTGGAAGCATCGCTTTGTGCCATTTCTATTATCCAACCAGATTGGATAACTGAAGCAAGAGATGAATGGAAAAAGGACAAAGATGTATGGACACTCATTCAAAAGTTGCAGCAAGATCCTAGTACATCTGATACATTTAGTTGGAAAAATGATTCCTTATGGTACAAAGATCGCTTCTATCTTTGTAAGAATTCCCAACTAAAACAAAAGATTCTTCTGGAATTGCACACTTCTCCTTTAGGAGGACACTCAGGATTTTTAAAAACTTACCACAGGGTGAAGAAAGATTTTTTTGGGATGGCCTTAAATCTGATATTCAAAAGTTTGTGGCGGAATGTTTGGTTTGCCAGCAGAATAAAGTTGAGACAATTAAGACCCCGGGTCTTCTACAACCTTTATCCATTCCAAGTCAACGTTGGGAGGAGATTTAAATGGATTTTATCATAGGTTTACCTAAGTTCGAAGGAAAGAGTGTCATCATGGTGGTAGTTGATAGACTTACCAAGTATGCACACTTTTGTGCATTATCTCATCCATTTAAAGGAAGTACAGTGGCTAATACATTTATGGACACAATTCAAAAGCTACATGGAAACCCAAAGATTATTGTGAGCGATAGAGATCCCATTTTTACTGGAAATTTTTGGACGGATTTATTTTCTTGTTTGGGTACTCAATTAGCTCATAGCTCATGTTATCATCCTCAATTCGATGGTCAAACTGAGATAATGAATAAATGTTTGGAAGGATATCTTTTTTGTTTTGTATCTGATAAAAAAACACAATGGGTCAATTGGTTACCTCTCGCTGAATGGTGGTATAACACTTCCTTCCTTACTGCAGCAAAAATGACCCCATTTATGGCACTTTATGGATATCATCCACTGTCCATCACATCATCTTTAAGAGAAAATTATAAGGTTCAAGCAGTGGAAGATCACATCGAGCATCAACAAGAAGTTCTCCAACTCTTAAAGGATAACCTAAATTTGGCACAAAATCTAATGAAACAGCAGGCATATTAACATCGCAGCGAGAGAATTTTTGATGTAGGAGACTGGGTATTTTTACGGCTACAACCATACAAAAAAATGTTCCTCAAGAAAGCTAAGAAGGATAATAAATTTTCTCAAAGTACAATGGTCCTTACAAGGTGTTGCAAAATATTGGTACTATGGCATACAAATTGGAGCTTCCTGCTTCTTCGCGAGTGCATCCAGTTTTCCATGTTTCATGCTTAAAAAAGGTTAGAGGTGAAAATATTCCAGTTCAAACAATATTGCCATAACTTGATGAGGAAGGAAAAATCATATTGGAACATGAAGCGGTCACAGAAACAAGAACTCAACAGCTACAAAATCGATCAATTTCAGAGTATCTCATCAAGTGGAACAAGTTTCCCGCTGAAGATTCTACATGGGAGGATGAGAATTTTATATAGAAGCACCTAGAGCTACTCAAGCGTTGAGGACAACAATTTTCTGAAGGAGAGGGGCATGTTAGGTCCCTATATTACTAGTTTAATCCCTTATTGTTATTAGTGTAGCCCCCTTATTGTTATTGTTGTACCCCTGTAACCCCAATATTGTTATTATTTTTCCCTTGTATTATTATTGTTAGGTCGGTTAGGATTATATTGTGGCCCCATGGACTCCTATATATAGAAGGAGGTTTTGGTCATTTGTATCATCCAAGAATTGTTCATTTATATAATTTATTAGAGGTTTCCCCCTCAAAGTGGTTGATTTCTAATGTGTTGATCTCTCTTTTCTTCTATTTTGGAGTTGGTTTCACAACAGAAATGACATGGAAATTTCATATGGTTGTGAATTGAATTTACATACTAACTTTAAACAAATTTCATTTGAAGAAGTTGCTTCTCATAAGGAGTGGAAAGAAGTCATGCAAAAGGAGTATGACGCTTTAATTAAGAATATGGAAGTTGGTGGATCCTTCATTTGGAACCAAACTGATTGTTTTTAGGTGGATTTATAAGAACAAGTAAAAATTAGATGGCTCACACGACAAGAATAAGGCGAGATTTGTGGTGAAAATATATGCATATAAATAAGACATATATGATGAGGGCACTTCTCTCCCACAACTAAATGAATTTCCATTTATGTGTTTTTGTATTTGGTTGTATAGAATAGGTGGATGGTTCATCATATGAATTTTAAAATAGCTTTCTTCAATGGATAAATGAAAAAGAATGCCTACACATCTCAACTGGAAGGATTTGTTGTAAAAGGCCAAGGACATAAGGTATGTAAGCCCATCAAGCCTTTGTATTTTTTAAACCAAGTACCTCACACATTGTATGCAAAGTTAACTAAACACCTTTTGAAGATCAATTTCAATAATTTTAACCTTGATGATGCAACTTTATTTGTCAAGAAAGTTGGCAAAAATATTGTATCTCTTGTGGTGTATGTAGATTATTTTTTCATAACAGGGAAAAATGAAGCTTATATTGTATCCATAAAGGAATTATTGAAGAAGGGATTTTAGATGAAAGACATGGGACATATTTACTACTATTTGGGTATTGAAGTAAAATAGAATCCAAAGCATGCATTCATCTACTAAAAGAATTTCACTAAATAATTATTGAAAAAATTTGGCATGGGTAATTGTAATCCCCTCTCTACTTTAATGGAAAAAAAGCTAAGCTAAAATCAAAAGAAGGGAATTAATGTTACAATGAAATTAAATATTGATAGCTAAGGATTCTTATCCACCTTAGTATTACTAGACTATATATTTTATTTTCATTTGGGATTCTTTCTAAATTCATGCAAAAACTTTGTGTAGGACATTTGTGTGCTACAAAGAAAGTTCTAAGGTACTTGAAGAGAACTCAACAATTTGGGCTCCAATAATCTAAAGTGGAGGATTTCAAGTAGTTGGACATACAAATTTATATTTTGATGGGGATAAGGAGAATGGAGTGTCTACTTCAAGATACCTCACAAGTATTGATTTAGTAGTTATTTCTTAGAGATAACACATATAATATATTCCAACAGATTCCACTATATAGGAAAAGTATGTGGTTGTTATTAAGCCACTTATACAAAACATTTTGCAAACCATCGCGCCATCATTATGATCCCTCCTCCTAAAAATACTTAAAAATAATGCTCACAAAAGAAACTAAAATTCTTAATTAAAGTAGGTGGGGTCCGCTGGAGAAATAAGGATTATTGAAATCATTGCACAATTTACATTATGGAATTATCATGTGGTTATATTAAGTTTTACATTATCATACATGTGATTTGTCTACAGTGCATATATGGCCAGAATGTCTTAATTTAATATATTCATGACATCAATGTCTACAACAATTTATTGCATTGAATTTGAATTTGGAGGAAATACTCATGATTTCTCCCATGGTGGAGTTGAATTTTTAGGAAATACTCTTTACATTATTAAATATGTAAACATCCCATTTATTTTATTTGAAGTTATAAAATCCATCATTTTTTTAAAATGAAATTTAACTATGGAAAACCTTTTCCAAAGTGACAAATGATGCAATTGATTAGATGTAAGTGAAATATTGATATGGTTAAGGGCATGAACTACCTATTTCATAAGGCTAAAATTTTAATGGGTCCATCTGTTCCCCCCAACACTAATGACACATATGATCAATAGTGTCTAGAGTAACATGGCCATAAAGGTTGATTCCTCAAGTTATTTAACATTGATGATTTTTGTGACGTTTCAAATCCAAGGGTGCGATGGTGAACCTATATAGGCATCACTGTCATCCTATGAAAATTGTCGAAGAGTGACCCACATGTGTGTGGGATGAGGCATATGGTACACATTACAACAACAGTTAATGTTATTCATACAACCTTGCAAACAATTTTAAATAATAACAAAAATGGCGTCCATATGGTAATCCATATTATTATAAAATCTCAATGCAATATTTATGACATTCATATCTAATTGAATTAGAAATTACATCAACAATTAATATGGGCATATTGTTTGTTTCGGAGGCTTGATATTATTTAGGTGTTATGTAGTTATGCCAGTAATCGTATCATATGGAAAATCTTTCTATTAATAATGGAGTTAAAGAGATATGACATGCCCTATAGCTCGACGAGCACATCAGAGTGGGTAACTAAAAGCCGAGTAGTTAGTATGCCCGTATGTTCACAAGAAAGAAGTTAAACTCTCCAAACCAAGCTCATGAGCTCTCTGAAATTTTCGTCTCGTACCAAAAATTCTCATGAGGCTATTACCAACAAATTTGGAGTAGATAAATCCCATATTCACAACCATGAAACAAATTGGCACCTAATTGTTTTAGATTGAAAAATATTAGATTTATTTTTAATATGTGAATTGTGATACAAGGATTTAATCCTTTTTCATGTTTTCCATTTCCATTATTTCCTTTTTTTTGTTTATTGACCTACATGCAAAGGAATCATTTTTTCTCTTTCCATTTCTCTCCAAAAGACAAGCACCTTAATTGTATGCATCTTATGTGTTAATTTTTTTTTATACAATTCATCCACCTCCTAATCATTTGAATGCCTCCAAATTATGTGAAAGAGCTATCCATGCCACAAACCTGAGCCCTCCATTGCAACAATATGAGTAAAAATTCTACTCACCACACTTTTTTCCAATCCCTTGGCACCTTGGTTCACTAGCCGCCTCATATTCACATTTTGTCAAGGATAAATTTTCCAAAAACTTGGCCATTATTTTGATATAAACTATCAATGCTAAGTGGTGAACCAATTAAAGGCACAAAAACATAAAATATAGTTTTTTAAAGTCATATGTTCTATCAATCAAATAATGCCTCACCCAGGGCCGCCATATGATTGTTTTAATATTCTTGTCAAATGTGTATACGAGACAAATGGTGACCCAATCGGCCCACTGGAAAACATAATGAAATATTGGTACCCCCTTGACATAACTCCATCATTTTTATTTGTAAAACTATGCCAGGGAAGAGACCCGTGCCAAAAAAATTTATATACAGTTGTAATATGTCACCCAACCATAACATGCATCATGCATATATGCATAAGCCTTTGTGTACATCCAAAATTCCCTTACATATCCAATCATCTAGGTGCATTATTATGTATAATATAAAAAAATTAATAGGCATATATCCAATCATCTGGTTGAATTACTATGTATAATATAAACTATTTTAATAGCCATAATCATGCAAGTTAATAATTTTTTTTATATATGGCCATAAGAAATTTGAGTGTGTCAATAGAGACAAAACCATGTATATCCCACTTTTATTTCTATAAAAACTCCTTAGGTGAAGTTTCAGTGCCTCGTCGACTTCTACATGATAATATAAACCCACACCGTGGAAATTCAAAGAGACAAAACCTATTTCCCTTGCATGAAAAGGTCAATCCAACTGAGACATGTCATGCAGGTTTAAATTATTGTTATGGTAACACCACACAGTTTTGACCTGCACACAACTGCCCATTCATACTCCCAGGTCCACGCCAACTCACACACACTTCTCATTTTTACATGTATTAAACCATGTTAGAGTCAACCATGTAAAAAAAATGTTTCCCTTTTGATTTTGAAGGCTCAAAGTTTTTATGATTCATTCATATTTCAATATGGCTTACCTTGACTCTGTTATGCCCAATTAATTATTTTTTATAATGTGTCAACGAAGAAATAAATAAGCATTAATGCTCACCAAGTTATTTTCACGTCATACTTAACACTTGCGACTTCCCACACTGTAACAACATTCCTTATTCCAATTATTTTCATACTAACTAGGCATAGTTATCTGTAAACAAGTTATCAATTTCACTTATGAGTATATTCATTATTTATGTTCAAACTCTTACATAAACGCTTATTTCCATTGATATCTATGGTATTCTGGTAAAGGCGAAATAAAAAAAATGGTGCTTAGGATATTTTTTTAACTTTTACTTAGCTATAAAAATTCCATACATTTTTCACCACCTTTTGTAAGAGACATCTTATGCAAATTAAATTCCACATATACATTGGTCATACCTCACTTAAGATGTAACCAAAAATGGAAAAACCTCCAAATTTATTGTTTACATACTGCTCTTCCTTATAGTCCCGTGATTTTGAAAAATAGCTCGTATTGACATAGAAATGTTTCGTTCCTCCTATTATGTTACTATATTCATATGTATGTTTTTCTACAACTATCTTGGATGCATGCATGCACAATGCCTTTCCCTTTTGATTACATACTTCCCTTATGTGTGTATAAAGACTCCAATATTATATGAAACATTATTTAAAAAAAACTAGATTTTGGTATTTTATAATTAGGATTTTGATGGTCCCATAACAAATTGTTTTGATTAAAACACAACATGAGATTTTTAGCAAAGGTTCAAGGGGGAATAGAACAGGATATAACAAAAGGACTACTATGAAATGGAGAGAAAATAGAAATAAGAAGATAATTTTTTGTAATGATTTTGAGGCAAATTCTATGGAATTTAATAAGTTGGCTTAGATTGGTACAATGTACCTTGGGGGTCCTCCCCCCCCCTCCTCCTACTCCACAGAAATCTTAGACCATGCATTTTCCTTACCCAAGTATAATGGAATTTCCTAAACCTCAAGCACACCAACAAAATCCTATACAAAATTATGGTTGGGAAGTCAATCCAATCAAGCCTAGATCCATATTTGTTCACTAGCCTACCATTTCTCAACATTTTGTTAATCCCGTAATTATCCATACGTATGTACCATCTTCCTTATCTCGTGCTACATCATTTCATGCTCAACGTCCTCTTAATTCCCTTGCACGTTTGGTATTATGAAAATTTCACTTTTCTGCTACCCCTATACACTCTCCTTGTGAAACCACCTCATCTCATACTCACTCTAACATTCCTACAATTGAAGGAGGAGGTGGGAGGGAAATCTCCTTCACTGAAAGAAAGAAGAAAAGAGACACTCCTACTGGGCTAGTCCAAGCAAAGATCCTAAGTTGTTTTGAGATTTTTTTGTTATCATGGCTTTTACTTTATTTTACTAACAATAATTTCAAACTTGTGAAATTGGCATATTTTTTGGGACAACACTTTATCTTAATCATGATACATATTTTTGATGATGACATCATATGGGAGGCACAATATGGTTTTATATGATTTTTTTACATATTCACGGACGCTGACTCAATATATATATTTAATTATCATGATGGTGGTGTTATCCATAATGCCATATTTTATATGTCTTATTATGGAGTCACAAGGTTAATATGAATATCTTATGGACATAGTTGGTGACTGACCTACTTTAGAAAATTTAATTAGTTAAAAAAATTATCTCTCCTAAATTCCTTCTCTTGATTAAAAAAATAAAAGACATTTATCATAATACACAATTAGTTAAGACACAAATTTTCCCTCCAACTACCTAAGGGAGGCATAAAATTGAATTGAAGGCAAAGCAAGGATGAAAGGTAAATGCTAGTGAGGAGAGGTATGCATAAGTTCTAAAAGTTGTCATTTCTTCTTTGATTCATTATTTATAGAATAATAGAGCTTACCTATTTTGGTGATAGTATAAATCCTTTCGGGAGTGACAAGGAGTAAAGTGAGGTCATCGATTTTTTTTTCTTTTTCAAAGGTTGTTTATTTCTTGCATCAATTACTATTGTTAGAAGGTATGATATTTATTTCATATCGGTGCTAACTCGTATAATATTTTGTAGAAAACATTGTGTCCATTCTTATAAAAAGAGCCCATGTTTCCCATCACTTCATCAAGCTTTGTTATTTTCCATTTTGAATTTCTATTGTATGAATTCTACTACATCTTAGACATTTTTAAGTGAATTCTAGTCACAATTTTCATAGAAATCGGTTGAAACAATATTTTGTACTCTCATTTCATCAATAAAATTAGTATTTTGACAGCTGATAATTTTTGACATATTTTCTCCATCTAGTTTGCTTTATATTTTTGGTTTATAAGAGAAAATTTCTCTAATTTGTTTAATTCATATCATATTTTTATATACATACATGTGGAGTCTTATGGCTGATAGGGTATGCATTTTAGGAAATTTTATTGTAAATTAATTTATTTTAGATCATTATTGGTTCACTTTAATTTCAATATTTACTTATGACAATGTATATGGCCTTTTATATGGTCGTGTGTTTATTTATCTTACTACTATAAGCATTTCTCTTTAATTTTCTTGTATGAAACTAGCATGAATAGTTTTCCTTTGTTTCATTGTAAAGAGTTGTTGTAAATAATTGTAACATGATTTTGGGCATTGAACCCCAGGCCTAGTCCCATTATCTCACCAGCCCATTGAGATTCAAGGGTGTTGATAGTGAAGCATAAAAGAAATAACTCATCAATAACTGCTACAAAGGAAACGAAGAAGAGTGTGTGGCTTAGGGACATATTAGAGAATATGTAGGAGAAATGGGTGGTTGCTACTCCAATTTTGAATAATAATACTTTTGTAATAATCTTGGAAAATAATCCTAGATTCGAGTGTAATATCCCAAATGAAGAAATGACAGTAATACAAACAATAACAGACTAAAATTACAGCAATATGGAAAACACATTAAAAACGCCAAGAAATAGCCAAAACTGCTGAGCCATTTTATTAAATATGGAGGTGAAAAACAAATACAATTGTGCCAAGAATAGATAGCACTCTAACCAGCCAAAGTTGGCTGAAATGCCCTCAGGTTTGCACACTAAAATACTGCTCTATTGTTGTTATTGCTGGACTTTTCCTTTGTGCTGCCCCCTTGGAAATGTTGTAGCTGACCAACTTCGGACTGCTGGTTGGGAAACTTCCACTACTCAGAAAATTCTAGAAATTTGGGAAGGTGATCCTTGCCCAAAACCCAGAAAAACCCAGAAATGGTTTTCTCTATTTCCAACTTTCAAAATCTGCCATTTTTTTGCCTAGCTCCTATAGTTGTTGGCTGAGTAGGGACTGTTGGGTGTGGAGCCTGATTATCTTGTTTAATTTGTATCACAACATTGGACCCGATGGGGTGGTGGCAACGCGACCCTAGCTAATCGTCTGTGGGGGGTCCAGTGGGGGCGACAAGCAGCGAGCTCCCCGGCTAAAAAACGTATGTAAAATTGCCTTGTAAAAGTATGCGTAATTTCTAAATAATCAGCTGCTTATTTTAGGCAAATGATCCGACTGTAGAAGTTATGTTTAGATTAGGTTTTTGCCCTAGAAGGCAACCCCTTGTATATATGAGGGCATCAGACAAGGGTCAGACAGGTGTGCATTCTGATCGAGAAACAGAGGGAGACTCCAGAGAGAGAGAATAGAGGGTATTACACGGACTGGCCAGAGGTTTTGTCTCTTCATTTTTGTTGGATAATAGAAAGGAAGGATCGGTTGTTCCTGTGGACGTAGCCTAAACTGGGTGAACCACGTATATATGTGTCTCTCTGGTTTTATGTGTTTTGTGTGCTTGTATTTTCCGCATATTTTATGTGTTGCATTGCTCCATAATATATAATTTTCTAACAACTGGTATCAAAGCCGAAGGTATATTTGGCTGATAAACTCGTAGGAAAGAAGGGTTCCTGGTTCGAGTGGGAGCAATGGCAGATGATGGTAAGTTTAGGGTCGAGAAATTTAATGGCCAAAACTTCCCGATGTGGAAGATGCAGATGGAAGATTATCTGTATCAGAAAGATCTATACCTACCATTGAGCGGAAAAACAAAGAAGCTGGTGGCCATGATAGATGCGAAATGGAACATTCTCGATAGAAAGGCACTCAGAATAGTATGGTTGTGTCTTGCGGCATCAGTCACCTTCAATATTTCGAAGGAAACAAAAATAGAGGGTTTGATGCAGACGTTGGCGAAACTATATGAAAAACCCTCGGCCTCAAACAAGGTATTTCTTATGAAACAATTATTTAATATGAAGATGTCGGAAGGTGGATCTGTTGCAGACCATTTAAATGAATTTAATACAGTTACCAGTCAGTTAAGTTCTGTAGGGGTAAACTTTGATGATGAAGTTAGAGCTCTGTTATTCTTGTGCTCATTACCAGAAAGCTGGAATGGTTTAGTAATGGCCATTAGTAACTCTATCTCTTGATCTAGTACTTTAAAGTTTGATGATGTTGTTGGTGCTATCCTTAGCGAGGAAATGCGACGGAAAAGCTCCGGTGAGACATCGGGTAATGCTTTGAGTGCAGAGTCTAGGGGAAGAAGAATGCAAAGAGGAAAGAGCTCAGGATATCACAGTAAATCAAGGAAAGGCAGATCCAAGTCTAGATCGGGGATAGTGTGCTGGAATTGCGGAAAGAAAGGACACCTAAAGAAAGACTGTAGATCTCGGAAGGGAAAAGAAGGAGATACACAGCAAGAAAACAATCATGAAGCAAATGTGACAGGTGATGTGTTACAAGATGCTTTGATTCTTTCTTCGAAAATGTTACTGATTCTTGGGTTGTAGATTCAGGGGCTTCATTCCATGCCACACCTGATAAGAAATATTTTCATGACTATGTTCAAGGAGATTTTGGACAAGTTCGTTGGGGTGATGATAAACCCTGTAAAATTGTTGGAATGGGTAAATTTCTTGTAAAACAATAGAATGGAAACCAATGGCTACTAAAGGAGGTAAGGCATGTTCCAGATCTGAAGAAAAATCTGATTTCAATAGGCGCTTAGGGCTGGTGAAGGCTGTGTGACAACTTTCACAGACAAACTTCGAAGGTTCAGAAAGGAGCTAGTAATAAAAAAGTGAAGGTTGGTACATTGTATTTATGCAATGGTATTAACCTCGTTAATGCTAACTTCCAAAGAGCAGATGCAACATATGGCATCACAGGCTCAACACATGAGGAGAAACAGCACTCACCACTCCACCGTCAGCTAAAATGCTGACGACTTTAAATTGCTTGGTATCAGCAGAGTTTGAGTCAGATAGGAGGAGTAAGACAAATGCACAGCTAAAAAGGCAGATAGAGAATCTGCTGAAAAAATACCTCCTGCAATTTCAAAGAGCATGTTACTTTTATTGATGATGAAACTAGAAAAACATGGATTTATTGTATTCAGAATAAATCTGATGTATTTGATATTTTCAAGAAATGGAAAGCTTTGGTTGAGATTGAGACAGGAAAGAAGTTGAAGTGTCTCAGATCAGACAATGGAGGTGAATATTGCAGCAAAGAGTTTGATAGGTACTGTTCAGAGCATGGAATTCGTAGAGAGAAGACAGTTCCAAGAACACCACAAGAAAATGGTGTGTCAGAAATGATGAACAGAACAATCATGGAGAGTGCAAGGTGCATGAGATTGCATGCAGGATTGCCTTTACAATTTTGAGCAGATGCTGTAGATACTGTTGTTTATCTAATAAACAGAGGGCCTTCAAGTTCCTTGGATGGTGGTATTCCAGAGGAAGCATGGACAGGTAAAAAGGTAAACTACTCTTTTTTAAAGCCTTTGGTTGTGAGGCCTTTGTCCATATTAATAAAGAAAATAGAACAAAGCTTGAGGCAAAATCAAAGAAATGTACCTTTATTGGATATGGTGCTAATGATTTTTGTTATCGCTTATATGATTATGAAAATCACAAAATCATTAGGAGCAGAGATGTAATATTCAATGAAAAGGTCTTGTATAAGAATCAGTTGCAGGAAAAGAAACAGGAAAAAGAAAGCAAGGAATACACAGTTCTTGATGAGATAACTGAAAAAGTAAAGGTGCCTGAAAATAATAATAATCAACAACCACGGCAGCAACAACCACCACAACAGCAACAGGCACCTCAAACACCTGAAAGTGGTGTTAGAATATCTACCAGGATAAGTAGACCCCCTGAACGATACTCTCCTTCATTATATTATTTATTGTTGACTGATTCTGGTGAACCCGAATGTTATGAAGAAGTAATGCAGGTTGAAAGCAGGAAGAAGTGGGAGCTAGCCATGGAAGAAGAGATGGACTCCTTAATGCATAACCAGACTTGGGACTTAGTCAGGTTGCCTGCAGGTAAAACTACATTGCAGAATAAATGGGTTTACAGGCTGAAGGAAGAAGATGGAGGAAAAAAGAGGTACAAAGCTAGACTTGTGGTGAAGGGATTTGCACAGAAGAAAGGTATTGATTTTGATGAAATATTTTCTCCTGTTGTTAAAATGAATTCAATCAAAACTATTTTAAGTCTTGTAGCAGCGGAAGATTTACATCTTGAACAGTTAGATGTAAAGACAGCATTTCTCCATGGAGATTTGGAGGAAGAGATATACATGCAGCAACCAGAAGGATATGAGGTAAAAGGGAAAGAAAATTTGGTGTGCAGGTTAAAGAAGAGCTTGTATGGCTTAAAACAGGCCCCAAGGCAGTGGTATCTAAAATTTGACAAGTTTATGTCTGAACAAGGTTATACTAGATGTCACTCTGATCATTGTGTTTATCTGAAAAGGCAAAATGATGGCAGGTATATTATACTGTTATTGTATGTAGATGACATGCTTTTTGCAGGGTCTAACATGCAGGAAATAAATGTGCTCAAAAGAAAATTGGCAAATTCATTTGCAATGAAGGATTTGGGAGTTGCAAAAGAAATCCTTGGTATGAGGATAACTAGAGACAGGAAAAATCGCAAATTAACACTGTCTCAGAATGAGTACATAGAAAAGGTGTTGAAAAGATTTAATATGCAGAATGCAAAACCAGTTAGTACACCTTTTGCTAGTCATTTCAAACTTAGTAAGGAGATGTGCCCAAAGACCCAAGAAGACATGGATTATATGTCTAAAGTTCCATATGCTTCAGCAGTTGGAAGATTAATGTATGCAATGGTCTGCACAAGGCCTGATATTGCACATGCAGTGGGAGTTGTAAGCAGATATATGAACAATCTAGGAAAAGAACATTGGATGGCAGTAAAATGGATTCTCAGATATTTGAGAGGTACCACAAATCAAGCATTATGCTTTGGTGGTTCAAACATTGCTCTACAGGGATATGTTGATGCAGATATGGCAGGTGACAGAGATAATAAAAGGAGCACTACAGGATATGTATTTACTGTAGGTGGAACAGCTGTCAGTTGGGTTTCAAAAATCCAAAGTGTTTTTGCACTTTCAACAACAGAAGCCGAGTATGTTGCTGCTACAGAGGCTAGTAAAGAAATGATTTGGTTACAAAGGTTTATGGATGAATTGGGTAAGAAGCATGATATGGGCACACTATACAGTGATAGCAAAAGTGCTATTCATCTTGCAAAGAACTCAGCATTTCATTCCAGGACTAAACACATACATCTCAAGTACCATTTCATACGGTCAGTATTGGAAGATGGAGAGTTGAAGCTGGAAAAGATACACACTAGCTAGAATCCTGTAGATATGCTAACAAAAGTTGTAACCAGGGAGAAACTGAGAACATGCTCAATTTCAATTGTTCTTCAAGGATGACGATGAAGATGAGAAACAGCTAGGTTCAAAGAGGATTCATTGTCCAGCAAATAAAGCAGTGGTGGAGTTGCTACAATTAGTCTCCAAGTGGGATATTGTTGGGTGTGGAGCCTGATTATCTTGTTTACTTTGTATCACAGCATTGGACCCCTGTACCTTAAAAAGGGGCGGCAACGCCACCCAAAATTAATCGCTGCTGTGGGGGGTCTAGGGGGGGCGACAGCGCTTTTCGGAGCCCCCCCCTGGCGGGGGTTCGGGGGCAGCGCCCCCGAATCTAAAAAACAGATGTAAAATTGCCTTGTAAAAGTATAGTAATTTCTAGTCAATCTGTGCCATTCATTAGGCAAATGATCTGACGGTAGAAGTTATGTTTAGATTAGGGTTTTTTGCCCTAGAAGGCAACCCCCTTGTATATATGAGGGCATTGTATTGCGGCTGTGTATTGTGTGTGTATTCTCGGAACGAGAAACAGAGAGGGAGACTGTGAGAGAGAACAGAGGGTATTACAGCGGATCTGCTGTAGATTTTGTCTCTTCATTTTGTTGGATAATAGAAAGGAAGGACTGGCTATTCGGGGTGGACGTAGCCCAAACTGGGTGAACCAAATATATTTGTGTCTCTCTGGTTTTATGTGTTTTATGTGCTTGTATTTTCCGCATATTTTATGTGTTGCATTGCTCCATAATATTTAATTTTCTAACAGGGACTGTGTAAATGGGTTGATCTGTTGCTCATAAAATGCCAGGATTTTAACCATAGACTCTAATAAAAAAACCCAGAAAAACCCAAAAAGCTTTCCCACAAACTCCAATATTCAAATTTTGGCCTTTCTATGTTTGGCCCTCTTCTAATTTTGAATTATGCTGCCATTGAATCACTGAAGAAAATGAAGCACCAATTGAGAATCTGAATTATCCTCACTCCAATATCCCTGAAGTTCAGTGAAATGCCTGAATGAAATCTCCTTAAAAACTTCTCTCCTGAGCAGGCACTCGAAGTCCCTCGAGGATGAGGTAATTGGAATCTCTTCTCGGAGACACCCATGTGCTAAACAACACTGCATACTTGACTAAAAAAATCAAGCGTGCTCAAGTTGTAAAGACCAGAAGATTGGAATAATCCAGAATGATTTCCATGGTTTCCCTCACCCCCTTCTTATTCTTGTGAAACCCTACATCCTTGGGTCCACTCATTAATTGCGCTACTACTTGGCCCCTTGGCTTTCACCCTTGCTGCACATCCTTGGGTCCACTCATTAACTACGCTGCTACTTGGCCCCTTGACTTTCACACTTTCTGCGTTGGCCTCTTAGACTCTTGGCCCCACAAGAGCTGTGTTTTCCACATTAGCTTTAAAAAAGTGGTTTTGTTCTAACTGTTGGGTTTATGGGTCCCTTCACCCTTTTATTTACCTACTGAACTTAAGAAAAACAAAATTGGAAAAAAATAATATTTATAATTAGCTATTAGCTAATTATGAATATTGCAGTCCTCCCTGCCAAAACGTTGCTTGTCCTCAAGCAACTGCAAAGATGTGGGCTACCCTGTTGGCCTGATGCAACTAAGACCCAATGCCTGAATCCTATACAAACCCCTGAGTGCAGCTATGCCCCTGTGTTAGGCTACCCAGAACAGACCCCTCAATGACGAGATCCCAAACTGATCCCTCACCACACCTATCATCAATCAATCCTCCTAGATGCCAACACCACCATGGCCAATCATCATCCAAATCCCCTAGCTCGGACTATCCACTGCATACGGATATAGCTACCGCCCCATGAGGTGAAGACCACCAACATGCCTCAATGCTCCATGGCTCCTGTTGTGCCGTAGCTCTGACTGTATAAGCTACCCTACCAATTGTGTACCAACTCATCACCTCTCTCTAATCCAACACCTAACTCAATCCAACGTTGATCTTGCTCTCTTGAAGTCGAGATGGAATGCTAAAGAGCTGTCGACATGTGCCCCACTGTCAACTGAAAACCGTAGTATTTTTCATGTCTACGGGTCCCTGCTCTGCTATGATCCTGACTAAGAATATTGTACCATCAATAGGATGCCAACTCATGATCTCCTGTTAGTCTATCCCGGTTGAAGAATCCAATGTGGTGACATATGTATACGGAACACGTCTGGAGTGTGATCGTGAGCCCATACTCAACTCATGCTTCTTTGTCCCACCTGTCAACGAAAACTGCCTAACAATGAAGGCCCCTCTCTCTATAATAGGCCCCTATGGGCAAGGCATGTTGCAAGCCCCATCGATGTACTCCTGGAGAGTGTTGCTCCCTAAAAGTACTGCAGTCCTGCTAATTGTATCTGCATCTACCAAAACCTCATCAATGGGTCGACACAAAGATGGATGCACCACCATCTCCAACAACACCTCCCTCTCCTGATCAGGAATATCATATTCCAGCTTTCTACTAGCCTCCCGTAGAACTACCCTATTGACCTCCAATATCTCTTGAGGATGAGTATCTGCAACTACTGCCACCATTCTACATGTCTGCACATCCATCTACTCCTCCTCAATGGCTGACCCCAATGTTAGCTGCATATCCACCACTGACTCACTATGAGCCTCCATCTAGCTCACCCCCATAGGACTATCATGCATGATGTGCAGAGCCTCCTCTTCATCTGACCCATGCGCCACCATATGATGGTTGGGCTGAAACATCACAAGTGACTCATCATCCTAAATATCTCTCATTGAGTCCTCTGACTTCTCACCCTACTTGCTGGAAGATAAATCTCACCTACGGTCATCAACTCCACATGACTGCTCATGCTCCTCTATAGGCCACTGCTCCTCATTGCAAAACCCTGCACACCCTAGATGTTATGGTATAACATTGAGTTTTACGCATTATTCTGCATCTCTCTACATGACACTAGACCTTATGACATGGCTATGTGTAGTCTCGCGTATCAGTTCCTACTACCGTAACACCCTGTAACGTATAGTATCCTACATTGGCCAACATATCCACCACTCTACTAGTAAACCCACATGAGGTGGGATACATCTTTCCATATGCTCTAAGGGATCAAAGCAACCAAACTCCTCACATGCCAATGACAATGACATCACTACTCATATCCTCCATATCTCAATTGTACCATATACCCATGAGAGAGCACCATCTCTATGTATTGCCTTGTTTGGTGGCCTACCGATGCCACCTCCTCCAACCAACTCCTGCAAAAGTAGGCTAACCACCCTGTGACTCCACACACGGTTGATATGCTGAGATAGCTCCTGAAAAGGGTGTACCCTCCTGTCAAACCATCCTATCACTAGGGATGTTCGGGGGTTTGAACAAGATCTAAAATGTGTGTGTGCCCAAACATAAAACCCATTGCGCAACGACTACCATCACCTATCGAATCTCAAATGTGATGGGAAATCCAACCTGGATCCCAAAAGTAATCTAGCCCTGGTGTCCCTCTAGTAATCCATGGACTCCGTTGAAATGTGGCCATGGATGTATCCAACTACCTAGCCGGCTCCATGGGGGTACCAACTCAGAATCTCTCGCCATCCAACCTTCATAGAGGAATCAAATGTAAGAATCCCCACACATAGAACAATCCCTCCATCCTGAGAGTGTTGCAGCCTACACAGCTCATGTCGCCTCATCTCACCATCGTGGTCAACATATGATATCTGAGTAGGTGGCTCAGTATCTCTCTTTCCTATGTGAAGAGGTGACCCAACAATGCTACTAGCCCCATCTATGTATGCCTGAAGGGGGCTTCTATGACACTCACTTGTGCTCTCTAGTTGTACCATTAACGAATCCAACTATTCCCCAATGTGGACCAACTTGGCCGCTAACTCGGCACAAACCACTCTCATACCCTCTAGCTCTTCTTTCTACAACAAAATAACCTCTTGTACTAATGTGGCCTTCCCTTTCAAAGCTAGAAGGTCAGTCTGAAGTTGATGGCACTGCTGTGTACGACCATCGTCCAATACCTTTGTATCTCCTATCACCTCCTCAGGGGCTAGCCCAAAGCATGGGCACACACCCTTCTCCATAGATACTCCAACATGCAAGACATGCTCACTAGTCAGCTGCATGTGATTGTCATCTGAAAATTCTGTCATGGCGCTGGAGGCCTCTGTACCTATCGGCTCCTCAACAACAGTGGAGTTGTCTCCTGACACCTCATCAACCTGTGATGTGTTTCTATCATCAAAGAACTCGGTCACAACCCTAGATATGCCATCAATGGGTGCCTTAATAATGGGTGGTGTCTCACCACTGAATGTATGCTCAGTTGTCTCCTTGCCAACTATGGCCCCTTCAACTACTCTTTCATATTCTTCCTTAATCTGTCTCATCATCCTTGTATAATTCCATTGAATTCCCCCTCATCTGTGTCTGCCTCTTATTTCATGGTACTCCCAAAAAGAGAGGGCCGCTTAAATGTCATGAACCAATGATTCGTATGTCTGCCAATTTTCCGCCAATGATGCCACATCAGCTGTAATAATGTCCTAATCCAAAATTGTTGCATGAATCATTTCCTTCCCCGAATTAATGATCATTTGTTGAACCCTAATCACCTCATTCAAGGTCACTGCCATGGCGCCTGAGTTTAACCTTTATTCTAGTCTCGTCATAGAATAAGGGTTCCCCACAACCTGAGCCAATATTATGCTCTAATACCATTGTAATATCCCAAATGGAGAAACGATAGTAATACAAGCAATAATAGACTAAAATTACAACAATATGGAAAACACATTAAAAATATGAGGAAAGAGCCAAAATTGCTGAGCCATTTTATTAAATCTGAAGGTGAAAAACAAATACAATAGTGCCAAAAATAGATAACACTCTAATCAGCTAAAGCTGGCTGAAACGACCCTCAGGTTTGCACATTAAAATACTGCTCTACTGTTGATGTTGTTGGACTCTTCCTCTGTGCTGCACTATTGGAAATGCTACATCTAGCCAATTTCAGACTATCGGTTGGGTTGATTCCACTGCTCAGAAATTTCTAGGAATTTGGGAAGGTGATTCTTGCCCAAACCCAGAAAAACCCAGAAATGGTTTTCTATAATTCCATCTTTCAAAATCTGCCATTTTTTTGCCTAGCTCCTATTCTTGTTGGCTGAGTAGGGACCGCGTAAATGGGATGATATGTTGCTCAGAAAATTCTAGGATTTTAACCATGGACTCTACTAAAAAAACCTAGAAAAACTTAGAAAGATTTCCCCAACACTGCAGACTCATCTAAACAGCTCAAGCATGCTCAAGTCGTAAAGAACAGAAAATCAGAATAATCCATAATGATTTCCATGGCTTCCCTCACCCCCTTCCTATTCTTTTGAAACCATACATCCTTGGGTCCACTCATTAAGTGTGTTGCTACTTGGTCCCTTGGCTTTCACACTTGTTGTACATCCTTGGGTCCACTCATTAATTGTGCTGCTACTTGGCCCCTTGACTTTCACACTTGTTGCGCTGGCCTCTTGTCCTCTTGGCCCCACAAGAGTTGTTTTGTCCACATTAGCTCTAAAAAGGTGGCTTTATGCTAACTGTTGGGTTTATGGCTCCCTTCACCCTTTTATTTACCTGCTGAACTTATGAAAAACAAAATTGGAAATAATTAATATTTCTAATTAGCTATTAGCTAATTAGGAATATTACAGTCCTCCATGCCAAAACGTTGCTTGTCCTTAAGCAACTACAAAGTTGCGGGCCACCCTGTTGGCCCGATGCAACTCAGACCCAATGCCTGAATCCCATACAAACCCCTGAGTGCAGCTATGCCACTGTGTTCGGCTACCCGGAATAGACCCCTCAATGTCGAGATCCTAAATTGATATCTCACCACACCTATCATAAATCAATCCTCCGGGATCCCAATGCCACCATGGCCAATCATTTCCCAAATCCCCTAGCTCGGATTGCACATTACATCTGGCTATAGCTATTGCACCATGAGGTGAAGACCACCAAAATGCCTCAATTCTCCATGGCTCCTACTGTGTTGTAGCTTTGACTGTATAAGCCGCCCCACCAAATGCGTATCAACTCATCACCTCTCTCCAATCCAACCCCTGACTCAATCCAAGGCTGATCCTGATCTCCTAAAGTTGGGATGGAATGCTGAAGAGTTTTCGACATGTGCCCCACTGCCAACTGGAAACTATAATATCTGTCATGTCTATGGGTCCCTGCTCCACTATGCTCCTGACTAAGAATATTGTACCATCAATAGGATACCAACTCATGATCTCCTGCCAGTCTATCCCAGTCGAAGAATCCAAAGTGGTGACATATGTATACAGAGCATGTCTAGAGTGTAGTCGCTAGCCCATACTCAACTCATGTTTCTTTGTCCCGCCTGTCAACGAGAACTGCCTGAAAAAGAAGTCCCCTCTCTCTTAATAGGCCCAAGTGGGCAAGGTATTCTACAAGCCCCATCGTTGTACTCCTGGAGAGTGTTGCTCCCTGAAAGTACTGTAGTCCTGATAATTGTATGTGCATCTATCAACACCTCATCAATGGGTTCACCCAAAGATGGATGCACCACCATCTCCAATAGCTCCTCCCTCTCCTAATCAGGAATATCATATTCCTGTTGTCTACTAGCCTCCTGCAAAACTACCCTTTCAACCTCCAATATATGTTGAGGATGAGTATCTATAACTACTACCACCATGCTAGCTGTCTGCACATCCGTTTGCTCCTCCTCAATGGTTGACCCAAGGTTAGCCGCATATCCACCATTGACTCACTATGAGACTCCATTTGGATCTACCCCAAAGGATTATCATGCATGATGTGCATAGCCTCCTCTTATGCTAACCCATGTGCCACCATATGATGCTAAATCTGAATCATCACAAGTGACTCATCATCCTAAATATATCTCATCGAGTCCTCTGACTGCTCACCCTGCATGCTCGAAGATAAATACGGTCATCAACTCCACATGAATGCTCATACTCCTCTACATGCCACTTCTCCTCGATGCATAACACTGCAGCGCCCTAGATGTTATGGTCTAACATCGGGTTTGTAAACATCAGTCTGCATCCCTCTACATAACACTGGACCCTATGACATGGATTTGTGTAGTCCTGTGTATCAGTGATTACTACCATACCACCCTGTAACATATAGTATCCTGCATTGGCCAAAATATCCACCACTCTACTAGTAAACCCCCCATGAGGTGGGCTACATCTCCCTGTCTGCTCTAAAGGATCGGAGCGGCCCAACTCCTCACATGCCAATGACAATGACATCACTGCTCCTATCCTCCATAGCTCAAGTCTACCATATGCACATGAGATAGCACCATCTCTACGTACTGCCATGTCTGGTGGCCTGCCGATGCCACCTCCTCCAACCAGCTCCTGCTAAAGTAAGCTAATCACCCTATGACTCCATGCATGGTCGATATGTTGAGATAGCTCCTAAAAAGCGTGTACCCTCCTGTCGAACCATCATGTCACTAGGGATGTTTTGGGCTCTGATAGAGATCTGAAAATGTGTGTGTTCCCAAAAATAAAACCCATAGCGCAACGAATACCATCACCTACCGACTCTATGATGTGATGGGAAATCCCACCTAGATCCCAACAATAATATGGCCCTCGTGTCCCTCTAGTAATCCATGGACTCTGTTGAAATATAGCCATGGATGTATCCAGCTGCCTAGATTTCTCCACGGGGTAACAACTCAGAATATCTCGCTATCCAACCTTGATAGAGGAATCGAATGAAAGAATCCCCACACATATAACAATCCATCCATCCTGCGAGTGTTGCAGCCTATGCAGCTCATGTCGCCTCATCTCACCATCCTGGTGAACATATGAGATCTGACTAGGTGGCTCAGTCTCTCTCTTTCCAATGGGAAGATGTGACCCAACAGTGCTACTAGCCGTATCTATATATGCCCTAAGGGGGCCACTCTGACACTCCCCTATTCTCTCTATTTGTACCATTAAGGAATCCAATTGTTCCCTAATGTGGGCCAACTTTCTGCTGACTCGACGCAAACCTCTCTCATGCCCTACAACTCTTCATTCTGCAACAAAATAGCCTCCCGTATTGATGTGGCCTTCCATTTCAAAGCAAGAAGGTCGGCTTGAAGCTGATAGCACTGTTGTGTGAGACCATCATCCAATACCTCTGTATCTCCTAGCGCCTCCTCAGGGGCTAGCCCAAAATATGGCTGCACACCCTCCTCCTTAAATACTCCAACACGCAAGACATGCTCACTAGTCAACTGCATGTGAATGTCATCCAAAAATTATTTCATAGCCCTTGAGGCCTCTGTACCTATCAGCTCCTAAAAAATGGTGGAGTTGTCTCCTGAAACCTCATCAACCTATCATGCATTGCTATCATCAAAGAAATCAGTCACAACCCTAGATACCCCATCAATGGATGCCTCAAAAATTGGTTGTGTCTCACCAGCAAATGTATGCTCAACTGTCTCCTTGCCAACTATGGCCCCTTCAACTACTCTTTCATCTTCTTCCTTAATCTGTCTCACCATACTTGCATAATTCCACTGAATTACCCCTCATCTGAGTCTATCTCTTAGTTCACGATACTCCCAAAAGGAGAGGGTCGCTTGAATGTCATGACCAAATGATTGGTATGCCCGCCAATTTTCCGCCAATGACTCCACATTAGCTATAATAATTTCCTGATCCACCATTTTTGCATAAATCAATTCCTTCCCCAAATTAATGATCATTCGTTGAACCCTAATCACCTTTTTCAAGGTTACTACCATGGCATATGAGTTTAACCTTTATTCCAGTCTCGTCATAGAATGAGGGTTCCCCACAAGCTGAGCCAAGATTATGCTCTGATACCACTGTAATATCCCAAATGGAGAAATGAAAGTAATACAAGCAATAATAGACTAAAATTACAACAATATGGAAAAAACATTAAAAACGCCAGGAAAGAGCCAAAACTGTTGAGCCATTTTATTAAATTTGGAGGTGAAAAACAAATACAACATTGCCAAAAATAGATAGCACTCTAACCGGCTAAAGCTAGCTAAAATGACCCTTAGTTTTGCACACTAAAATACTTCTCTATTGATGTTGATGCTGGACTCTTCCTCTGCATTGCCCCTGCTAGAAATGCTGGAGCTGGCCAACTTCAGACTTTTGGTGTTATCACTCATTAAGTTGTGAAAATTTCTTGATAGAGTCATAAAGGTCACTCACCAAATGGATAAGGTCTCCTAAGCCATTTCAAGGTGGTATAGCAATTTTTTTGCATTTTTTAAGCCCTTCCTAAGTTTTATGATCACCTTCATTTATGCCATTTCAGTCAAATCAGTCCCATATCATGTTGGTTGTCATTCCCCATGCATTCAAACTAAAAAGGGCACATCTGCCAGTTTTTCAAAATTTTGTAGTGTTTTACACAGGAAAATAGTAGATTTCGCTACCAAACTGCCTAATAGTTTCGTAGTGAATCTGTTAGAAGCTTAACTGATTTCGCTACGAAAATTCGTTTTCTAACCTGGCTTGTTAGAGTTGTATGAGGTGTCATTTTATGATTAGAGCAGTAAAGGTGAAGGTCAATCAAGGATTTTATGGTAATTTTTAAATGTATATAGCCATGCTTGATGTCATCATTACCCTTTTTGCTTGCATGTTTTATGATTGAAGCTTGAGCTATCAGTTAAACTATTAAACCTCACCTCAATTAGCCTTTTGTCATATTGTGCTTTATCCTTACATGTGAGTCGATTCTTGGAGATCTGCTTCATCGAGCCAAGAAAGTTGCTGGCAAGTTCGAATTTTGCAGGTGTCATCAATAAGCAATGCAGTGAAGACTATAAATCATCAATGGCTGCAAGAAAGAAAACATATAAGGGTGGCCAATGTCATAGGTATGAGCCCATGGATATGAAATTAATCAATGAAGACCCCACTTACATGGAGGTTTTCAAAAGGACTAGCTGCTTACAATTCTGTCAGAGGTTTAGGGCTTTCATTTACAGGTTTCAAAGGACTTTGCCACCAGTTTCACAAAAACAACATCAAAGGTTGGAATTCGAAACCTTACGGTGACACCAGAGAGCATATCCTTAGTTACAAGAATCCCCAGAGGTGGTGAACAGTGGTTTAAAGGTATCAAATTCACAATGTAGGATTGCAAAGAGTTTATTAAGAAAGAACACAGTGAAGTTGATTTGACAAATGCTATCCCTAGGAGTTTCGTGAAGGAGAATTATGCAAAGTTGTTGATGGTCATGCAAAATTATTTTACCTGTGAAGGAAGGTTTCACATGGTATAATCCTATCATCTCAAACTTCTTCTGCATTTTGTAGGTAAGAGGTCACTTGACCTGCCTTTTTATTTATACAGAAGTCTAGGGAAAATGTTAGATAAGGTTCAAATCAAGACATAGGGCAATGAGACATCTCTTTTTCATCATGGTCTAATTAAGCTGTTAGTGTTAAAAGAATTGAGGAGGTTAGATAGAGATTGGATTTCTTTCTTGTTCATGAGTGGTTATGAAATTGACGTGGTCACTCCTAAGAAAACCTCAAAACCTAGAACCACTTCATCACCAACTGTAGCAGAAGATGTTCACGAAGAAAATATATCATCTCCTGTAGAACCAGTGAACATGATAACAAAAGAGACAGACACACCTCAAGCAGCACCTGCAAAACAGAAGCATAAAGTCAGCAAACAAGGTAGTAAGAGAGTCACTAGAAGCCAGAGATTGGCTAAAGGCAATTCAGAGGATATCCTTCATGCAATTGACATTGAAGTGTCACCCATTGTGCAAGCTGAAGACATTGAAGATGGAGGAAGAAATTTGAAGACAAGTAAGACTTCTAAAAAACAAGATTTTTCAGGTGATGATGTTGGTTTTATATTTCAACCAAGGAAGCCAATGACCATACATTCAAAGAAGGTCATGGAAAGAAAAGAGATTGAGAAAATCAATGAAGCAGCCCACCCAACAAGCATCATATATTTGTCTCCATCAGCAAAAGAGGCAGTAGTTATCAGGCAAAGAAAGGGAAAAGAGAAAATGATTGAAAAATCAGAAATAGAAACCCTCAAAGAGTTGTTGAAAGAAGCAGGTAAAGAGATATCAGTTTTAAAGCTAGAGGCAAAGAAGCATAGAGTTTAGAAGGTTCGATTTGAACATATGATGAAAATATGGGAACACTACTACATTTGGGGGAAATTCCGACTCTTGGTTCTGACACTTTTGACCAAATGTCGGAAATTTCCCCAAATTTTTTCAATCCCGCTCGAAATTGTCGCTATACCAATTTTTATAGAAAAGTGTCACAATACTAACACTTATACAATGTGTCACAATTGCGATGTTTGGAGGAAGACATCGCAATTGCGACACTATGCCCCAAAGCATCGCTATTGCGACGATTGCCTCCAAACGTCGCAAGTGCGACACAATGTCTAAGTGTCGCAATTGTGACCTTTGCAGGCAACCGTCGCAATAGCGACGCATTTTCCGCCGTCGGTATAATGAAACTTATATGCGCGCTATATAAAAATAAGAAACTTATATGCGCACTACATAAAAATGATTTTATTAAAAATACGAAACTTATATCCGTTGCAATAGCTACATTAACATCTGATATCACGCGCACATTCACCCTTCGCTCTTGCAGAACAGCATTCGCCCTCAGCATTCATCCTTAGCTCTTGTAGAACAGCATTTTCCCTCAGCATTCGCCCTTAGCTCTTGCAGAATAGCATTCGCCCTTAGCATTTTCCCTCAGCTCTTGCAGAACAGCATTCGCCCTCAGCATTTGCCCTGAGGTCTTGCAGAACAGCATTCGCCCTTGGCATTCGCCCTGAGCTCTTGCAGAATAGCATTTGCCTTGCATTCGCCCTCAGATCTTGCAGAACAGCATTCACCCTCAGCTCTTGCAAAATGGTAAGTTCGTACTGCAGGCCCTTCCTCCTATAGTAGGGTTGACTCTATTTGGGTTTTTTTGGTCAATTCCGTTGGATTGTGTTAGGCAGCAGGGTTCTCTCTAGATGTCAAGAATCAAGATTCAATACCCTCTATTATCTTCATCACCCAATACAAGATTTAAATTTTTCCCAAAGAAACGCTTATTAATTTGGTAGCCATTATTTCTCCTTGCTTCAAAAACCCTAAATTTAAATGAAAACAAGCATTGCATTTCAACTACAAAAATCTATTAGTGTTCAAATGTACATGTGTGCATCACTTGTGTAGGGTATTCTTTTTCCACTTTCACATTATCCAAGAATGTGTGCAGTATAGTTCATATTTTTTGTGATTTAGATTATCTTGAAAAAGGAAAGGTAAATTATTTCCCATGGAAAAAGAAGGTTTTCCCTTTTTACTACTGGAAATGGTACAACAAAGTTCCATTTCTACCCGAAACTCCTATGAAATAGGAACCAAATAAAGGCCATGTCCTCAATGGACATAATTTGGCTTTGAAAATGGCCATTGCACCGTGTTTTTTTTTATATTAAATCGCGATAGTTTCTTAGGTCATTTCTTGTTTCTTGAGATGAAAAACAACCAAAGAAATCATGAAGATCCTTTCAAGAAATAAATGACCATTTCTCAATCATATCTCAACTATTTTTTATTTTATTCAGTGGTTGCTTACTTTGAGAGAAATTTGACACTTTTATAAGGAATATCACATAAAAACACAAAATGGGAAGGAATTGATGAGGTAGATGTCCTTTAGTTGTTGTCAATTAAGAATTGATAATACACGATACATGTTCTGTACTACAAACTAGATTCCTTCCTAGAGTTAGGACATAGAGTTTTGAATCAAAGTTGTAGTTTCTAACTTCTTGTATTGGTTCATCAATCTTGAAATTCAGACATTGCATGTCTTCATTGCTTCATGTTTGAATAATTTGCATCATATCGTACAATAGGAAATTAGGAATTATGATTATTATTACTTTATGGATCTGTTAAGTTAATTTTAAGTTTGCATGGTTTAGTGTGAAATTATTCTAGTGTGCCCCTAGGCCCAGGTGAAGGAATGCCAAGGATTGAGAACCCTAGTTTTTAAATGGTATTGTTTCTAACTATTTTTTAAAACATACAAATTACAATTAAATTTTAAAACTTAAGAGTTAAAACTTAAATGATTCAAATGAATTGGTATGCTATTTGGATGAATTGGTCTGGCATATTTAGAAAGATCAAACCTCAGAAATAAACATGTCTATTTTTTAATGGTAAAGAAGTCTTAGACATTAAAGTTACAGCACTGTTTTAGTAGATGTATAAAATTCTTCCTACAGGTTTATTGGCATGGGGTTGATCGAATACAATCTGGACATACACAGCCTAATTTCCAAGAGGGATTATTTGTTCACACCAAAGTTGTTGTAGCTACTATGACTATGATGAAAAACTGGAAAAATAACATATCTATCATACTAGGCATGGCTTATACAGAGTAGTTACTGGTGAAGAAATTTCTGTTGGCTTTGACTTTAAATGTAACAGAAATTTAATCTCTTAACAGAGGTTTCCTGGATCTTAATTCTGTGAATTTTCTGCCTTGGGACTACTATGAAATATTATACAAAACAACAGTGGAAGTGAACAGTATTCCAATTGTGATGTTCTCTTATAATTAAATTGGCCAAGGGAGGACAAAGTAGCCTATCCAACCCCATAGGCTATAGTCAATTATAAAGGGGGAAATTAAAACTTTAAAAAAAAAATTAAACCTTAAAACATCCCTACCTATCCATGAATCATAAGTTCATAACTTACCCAGCGAAAGCGTAGACTTACCACAAGCATCCATCCTCAAATTGCTATGGATGAGCCAGAGCCTCAAGATGAGAGTGATTCCTACTTGGAGAGCATGCTAAGTGAAGATCTAAGTGATGCTGATGACATGGATGCTGATGATATGGCTTGAGGAAGCCATTTCTCACTATTAGGCTTTAGCTATTTTTATTTTAGTATATCAAAATTTCCTAGTTCATGTTGGGGCCCTTGTTTTGGAAACCCATTTTGAATATTTTGAATTTTGAATATAGGAGGGCTTTTTGGGTTGCGGCATGATGACACATGGAAATCGTGACCAAGTCGCAACTACAGCAAGCCGCAGAGCTATCGAGGTGGCGCAGAAGCAAGAGATAGCTAAAGAAAGCAGATGCATGAGGATATACAACATAAGACAGAAAGCGGAACACACAGACAACAAGAGAGAAGCTGCAAGCAACTGAAGAAGAAAAAAAAGAGGAACTAACAGTTGTGAAAGTGGGTGAATAAATAGCAGTCACCCAGCTGAAAGAAAGGAAGGCAACAGGAGAAGGAATGCAGAGCGACTGAAGGAGAACGACCAGGATATCTCCGTAGGTCCTAAGGTTCTCTCATTTACCTTTCTGTTATGTAAGGCATCTGTATCAGATTGTGAGCTCTCCTTGCGGAAGCTATGTAACTATGGTTGTGGATGAAGATATCAATACAATTGTAGGTTGTTGTCCTATTGTGTAATTCATATGTATGCATGCTGGTTATGGTGATTTAAAATTTTATTTGCTTAATACCTGCTCGCTCTATGAATGTTCTTGCGTATATACCTATGTTTATGCAATAAATTCAATGATAATAATGAGTTGCGGATCCTTCCTCTGCTATCGATCTATTCCCCTTATGCATGTGGTTGCGGCACATCTCGGGTGAGACTCTCTGCTCCCCGGAGTAGGGTGATAATCCTGGCATGGTTCTAGACTACAACAAATTCCTTTGTTGGCCTCAACCCTTGAACCTGGGTCTTGCCTGCGAGACCTGTTTCCTCGCCAACAAATGGTTCTGTTTCTGGGACCTACATGATATGAGGGGAACTAGGTAATGGTATCGAGGATCTACGAAGGCGAAATACGGAGATGGTGGGATAACCATCTGGACCAGTTCATTGCTCAGCAAGCGGAGTTGACGAATCAAAAGGAAAGCGTGCTTAAGGATCTTGTCCTTTTCTTAGATTCCGCCAACGACACTTACGAGATCCTCTGGGGGAAGTTCCCTAGTGACCTCTATAATTGGTTGCGAAGGTTACAGATGAAGGTGCCTAGGGATAGCTTGCAGAAGATAAATTGCAAGTGGGTGCATGGGGATCTGGTGGCTCTGCATCGGTTGGACAATGAATTGACCCGCGCGGTGGATTTTTGGGTAGAGACCACTTTGAATGGGTATATTGTAGAGTTTGCTGCAGAGTGCTACCAATCCTTCTCGAAGGCTGAAGCTATCTTCCATTCCGGGTTAAGAGGGAAACTGCTCAAGGAGATTCCGATGTGGATCAAGGCCCTGATGGTGGACGAAGGGCTGGTGGAATTTCAAAAGTCGAGAATGGAAGCATAAACCTCCCGTGCTGGGGGAAGGGATGAAGGGACCGATGCCACGTAAAGTGTGAAGAGGGGAGTGGGGATGGATGCTGAAGCCGCGAGAAGGCTAAGGGAGCAACGTGCACATCAGTGGGCGTAGATTGCCGATAGGTGGTGAGACAGGGTGATGCGGGAGTGAAGATGACAGGAAAACGACTGGAAGAATCAAGAGGAGGTGCCTCAGCAGATAGGGATTATGGACACCTAGGCAGATACCCTGGAGAGAGAAGGGACCGTTGTGGGAGTGCGGCGGGTGCATGGGAGCCCGACTAGGAGAAAAGGAGAGAAGACGACTGACGAAGACGATGTAGGAGGGCAGCCCGAAGAAGGTTCCGATGGCGAATGGTATGTCGCAATGCAATGGTTGTTTCAAGAGCAGACATCATTCATCTCTCCATGCAGCCCTACTTCCAACAATTTGCATGGCAAGGATCCCTACCTTCCCCTGGTACTTTATCAACCTTTAAGTAATATTTTCATTAAGTTACAAGCATTGAGTCAGTTGCACAATAGTTCATTGTCAACGGCAACACACGTGACTAGCAACGTCACTAGCACTATTGCATTCCCTAGTGGAACAATTACGTAACCGAGACCCGAAGGATTTATCCTAGTCAACCCTCCGCAAGTAAATATGGCCGGGTCATTCACTCGGTATCCAGAATTCTCTGGCCGGGGCAACGATGATGTAGAGAAACACTGATATCTCTGCGAAGCCATTTGGAGGGCTCGACAGACACCAGATGCAAGGAAGCTAATAGAGTTCCAAACCACGCTCAGAGAGAGAGCTCTACGGTGGTTTATTAAGTGGTCGGAGGCCCATCCTAATCCAGTACTTGCGGACGTACAACGGGATTTTGTCCGCGAATTCAAACTACCCCAGACAGACTAGTAAGGTCTGTCCGAGCTCTGGGAGATTAAGCAGAAAGAAGGAGAGACTGCATGGGAGCTGATGCGGCGATTCAAGGATGCAATTGGGAAACTCAACTACCCGATCGATCCAAACCATCAGAGGGACTGGTTCATCAAGGCTCTGCTTCCCTTGACGCGAACCCCCCTCAAACAGCAGAAGATTGACAACTTGCAGGATGCTTTAGAACAAGCCATGAAAATAGAGGCCATGGCGGGCTACCCTCAGGAATATCGCGGGGGGGCGGCTCCGTAGGATCCCTCCTTAGTGGGACTACAACATCAGATCGCTAGTCTGACAGAAAAGCTCAAGGAGATGCAACCTATCAGACCAGCCAGGCCGAACGTCTGGTGCACTCACTACCTAGTTGAAGGCCACGTCGCAACTGAATGTCCTAGGCCGCGTGGCACGGGTGTGGGACCCTCTATTGCGGCTATCCAGGGGGGTCCACCCATGGTGGGTGGCGCAGCAATGAGTCTGCAGGGGGTATACCCGCTGCAACAACCCTATGCGGGGTTCCCATCTCAACCGAACGCTACCACCACGGAATACTACGAGATTTGCCGGACGATGGGACATCCTCCTCGGATGTGCCCGATACTACAGAAGTACTCCATGGTCCCAAAAAATGTATACTTTGAGTTTTGTGTTTCCATGACTCATAACATTGAGCAGTGCAGGGCTCTCGATGCACTTGTGGATAGATTGGACCGTCCTTCCTACAGGGTGAACGAGGCTTCCAGGGGAAGAGGCGGCGGTATGTGCGGAGGTCGCACTGGGGGATGCGGTCCGGTGAAATGTTACAACTGTGACCAGGAGGGTCATGTGGTTCGGGAATGTCCCCTTCCCCGACGTCCTTAGTGTTCCTAGTGTCGTGTGAACGCCCATGCCACTGAGGACTGTCCAGAACTCATCAAGAAGTGGGAAGAACGGGCACGGCAGAGGGCCACGAATTTGGTAAATTCCGAGCTACGTGGAACCGCGATTCTGGCCATGCAGAATGTGGAAATCGTCACGCGAGGTGGCAAGAAGACGGGAGAGGACGCTCATGGAAAGGAGCTGGATCGAGCTATTCAGCCCGCCTCCCCAAAACACCTGATCCAGTTGGACGCGCAAAAGCGATATTTCTAGGAGGCCGTGGAGGCTTTTTCTCGGCTGAGGGAAGCTGGGGGCCTCGAGGTACCCCCGACGACTGGCTCCAGAGACCAGGTCGCTCCGGGGACCTTGATTGAGGAATGGCTTCAGTTGTTCCTCAAGATTGTTGACAATGCTTCGATGCGGGACCAACTCAAGCGTACCCTGCAAGACGCACTGCAGAGGAATACAGGGCCGAGGGACTCAGGGGACAAAGCACCCCAGTATGTGCAGCGCGTCAAACGGAACAAGCGACGAACGGGAAAAGAGTTCCGGCTGAACACATAGGTTGCGGGATTCCAAATCAGCGACACCATGCTTGATTTAGGGTCTGACGTCAACATCCTACCGCGGAAGACATGGGAAGCTCTTGGATGGCCACGGCTGACCTATTCACCAATCCAAATCTGAATGGCGAACCAGTACTGTATTGTGCCGATTGGATGACTCGAAGGCATTGAAGTCGACATTACGGGGGTGAAGACTTACACGGACTTTGAGGTTATTGATATTATGGGGGACAAGGATCCTTACCCCGCCATGCTAGGCATAGATTGGGCTTTTGAGAATTATGCCATCATCGACCTCAAAAAGGAACTGATGATCTTCGAGGATGGAGAGGTCCAGGTCACTCAGCCCCTTGACCCGTATCAAGGCCCGTGATATACAGAAACTGTGGACAACCGGGCGGATGCGCAGATGATGGACCAACTTTACCAGATGACTGCAGGGAAGTGGGAGGACTACATCAACCCGACTGCAACAGGCTCTGTCAGCTGGCGCAGTGTCCAGAGCTCGAAGCTGGGCTCAGAACTTGCCTGGGAAGACTGGCAGCAGGGTGGGTACGAGACTAGTACACGGAGATGTGCCGCCATTGCTCAAGTCTGTTGGATCGGTGCTGAGTTCCGGAAATATCCCACCCTGTTGAACATGCAGGCTGTCAATACCTTTATTGCAAAGGTGGAAGACACGGTTCCAAAAGGCTGCAGGATACCACTTTTGGACATTGCACTACAGTCCACGTTAGCAAGGTGGTGGAGGAACCACCGCAACACCCTATCACAGTGGAGTTGTGTGGCGGCGGCATTGCGGGTGCGGTTCAAAGAAGACGAAGGCCCTCGAAGCAGGCACAAGTACAAAGGGATTTTCGATCCGTGGGACCACCTGAAGAGCTGTGAGGAATAGTGGCAAGGCTTGGGATACCATCCCCCAGGCCTGGTACTTAGAAGAAGAGCGAAAACGGGGAACCAGCTCTTGGCAGGAAGTCGCAACCAAGTTTGTTCGGTGCTTCTCGTTCGAGGGAGAGACAGAGCTGGTGACTCAGGCACTACAAGCTATCAAGGGGGTACTATTTCTCTGCGACTCTAGAGCCCGTTGGGGGCACGTTTGCATCATGGCTGGAGGCTAGCCGTGAGTTGGCTTGCTAACGGATTGATGGCGACCCGAACGATGACAGTCTAGAGGACCGCAGGCACCTGTATTTCGAAGAGAAGGAAGGCGAGCGGAACATCAATGAAGAACCGACCGCCAAAGGCATCCATTTACAACCGATAAAGACAAAGAAGTTAAACATTGGTATGGAGGAAAAGCCTAAGTTGGCTACAGTGGGCGATTACTGGACGAAGAGACGACAAAGAAAATTTTCAGCCTCCTCCAGGAATATGAAGACTTGTTCCTTTCGTCGGTTGCAGATCTGAAGGGTATCAAGGGTGACCTCGGTGAAATGAAAATTGTGCTGAAACCGAATGCCAGGCCCGTAAAGCATCGGCCCTATCGGTTGAACCCATGGGTCAAAGAAAAGGTCAAGATGGAGATTGACAAGATGCTGGTTGCAGGTCTCATATTTCCAGTGGAAGAAGCAGAGTGGGTGAGTCCTATCGTCATTCAAAATAAGAAGGACAAGGCGGAGATGCGTGTCTGTGTCGATTACAGAAGTCTAAACAACGCCTACATCCATGATCCATTTCCCACTCCTTTTAGAGATGAAGTCTTGGATCATGTTGCGGGAAATGAAGCTTATTCCTTCACAGATGGTTTTTCAGGTTACCATCAGGTGCGCATTGCGGAAGAGGACAAGCCGAAGACGACATTCACCACCAAATGGGGATCGTTCGCATACCACGTAATTCCGTTTGGCTTGAAAAACGCTCCGGCCGTGTTTTCCCGAATTGTCATCACTGCTTTCCGGGAGTATATCCACAAGTTCCTGGAAGTCTACATGGATGATTGGACTGTCTACAGTCTGCTAAAGAAACACGCCACCTTGTTGCGGATTATGTTTGATCGGTGCCGCCAGTTGCAGATTTCCTTGAACTTGAAGAAATGTATTTTTGTAGTTCCTTTCGGCACGCTGTTGGGACACGTGGTATGCAAGCAAGGGGTCTGCGTCGACCCTGCTAAGGTCGCAGTGATAGTCCACATGGAAGCCCCTGAAATAGTGAAGCAGTTGCGCGCACTGCTTGGGCACTGCTTGGGCACACAGGATATTACAGGCGGTTTATCTGAAATTACGCAAAGATCACTGCCCCTTTAGAAAAGCTGCTGCGGAAGTTTGAAGTCTTCTAGTGGACGGAGGAGTGTCGGGTGGCCCTCAACACTCTGAAAGAAAAGCTGGCAACGGCGCCTATCCTGGTTCACCCAGACTGGGATAAGCAGTTCCATGTGCATATCGATGCGTCCAGTATTGCACTTGGGGTTGTCTTGGCGCAACCCGGGGAGACAACAGTTGACCACCCCGTCTACTTCGCCAGTCGCAAGTTGTCTAATGCGGAGAAGAACTACACCACGACCGAGCGGGAGGCCCTGGAAATGGTGTACTCGCTCCAGAAATTCCACCACTACCTTCTAGGAGGCAAATTCAAGTTCTTCACGGACCACTCTGCATTGAAATACTTGGTGAACAAGCCTGTTTTGGAAGGACGGATCTGTCGTTGGCTTCTACTTTTCCAGGAATTCACATTTGAGGTGATTGTCAAGCCTGGGAGGTTGAATGTCAGGCCCGATCATTTATCTAGGTTGGAGACGGGGGAGAACGATGGCTCTCTCGACGATCAGCTGCTGGACGCTGACCTCTTCCGAGTCGAAGCTATCCCGGATTACTTGGCCGACATTGCCACCTATCTGACCACGGGGAAGTGCCCTCAGCACTACACCCCACTCCAGAAACGCCACTTGGTCGTCTGCATTGCCGAATACCAATTGATTGCGGGGCAGCTATACAAACTGGGCCTCGATGAGGTTCTACGCAGGTGCGTACTTGACCACGAGCACGACGCTGTGATGTGGGAATGCCACAGCGGTGTTGCGGGAGGGCATGTTGGGGCCAAACCCACCACAAGGAAGGTACTCCAGGCTGGCCTATTGTGGTCGACGGTCCATGCAGACTGCAAGACATTTGTTAAGCGATGTGATGTCTGTCAGCGAATGGGGATGCCCTCTCACAAGGACGAGCTTCCGTTACACCCAGTGCATGTGTTGCGGCCATTTGAGAAATGGGCCATCAACTTCGTAGATCCCATAGCCCCGGTCGCCAGACACTCCAAGGTCCGATACATCATTACCGTAATTGACTACCTCACCTAATGGGCTGAGGCGATGGCGGTACAAGACTGCATGGCGGATACAGAAGCACGGTTTATCTTTGAAAACATCATCAGCAGGTTTGGCTGCCCACGAATTTTAACCAGCGATTAAGGTACGCATTTCATTAATGACACGGTCAAGTCGCTGTTGGACACTTTTATGATTCAGCATCACAAAAGTAGCCTGTCCCGACCGCAGGCCAATGGTACTGTTGAAGCGTTTAATAAAATTCTTGAAAAGGGTTTAACAAATATCTGTAACACCCAGCGGGATGACTGGGATGAACAGCTACTAGTTGCACTCTAGGCCTATCGGAATACGGTGAAGCGCTTGACCAATCAGACACCATTCCAGTTGGTGTATGGCTGGGAAGCTGTGATCCCCACCGAATTCACGGTACCAAGTATTCTAATTGCCACGTCTCTCAAGTTCTCGGAAGAAGCCTCGCTCCAGGAGCGCCTACATGAATTACAGGAACTGGACGAGGCCCGGTTCCTGGCCGAATTTCACCAAAAGGTTCAAAAGGATAGGCAGAAAGCGTGGCACGACCGCCACATCAAGAACAAAGCATTCCAGGTTGGAGGCAAGGTCCTTTTATACGACAGCAAGTTCCAGAAGTTCCCAGGAAAGCTGCAGATGCACTGGTTAGGACCTTACTTTGTCATCGATATTAGAGAGTCTGGCGCCATTCGTTTGGCTTAGCTGGATGGTATTGTTTTACCGGGATGAGTGAATGGCGCACGCCTGAAACCCTACCAGGAGTAAGTTTCTTCCAACATTCATCAATAAATCTCGCAACCGAGAGCACCCGTAGAGTAGCGTATTCGAATAAATCTCCCGCAACCGGGATGAGCATAGGTAGTGTTTTTCGTTCCTGCATCATTTGTTAATAATCGCTCTGTTGCGGGACCAAACCGCAACCGAATGTGGTCGGGGAGGGGCACGTCCAGCGTGTCATCCCCGTAGGCTTCATAAACGTGTCAATGTCAGTCCAGGTCATGTTAGTCAGTACTTGTGTCAGTCCACAGGATCGTCTAGATTTGCATCATAAATTACCATAATTGGAAGTAACCTTTCCATCATCCGCAATTACCTCAGCTGTCGCATCTGCCCATTTCCCCATGCCACCGTCAACAATTGTCAGACTACCCATTGGCATGCGATTGATCGCACGATTATCGCAGAAAAGAATACCAACAGGAATTAACTCGTTAGGGGGTCTCATCAACTCCACTTGTGCCAGGTGATGACATAACTTCCATGAAAACCAAAAGCACAAGAATTCCAGACCAGTTCGAATTACCAATTGCAGCAGCACCAAATCAGTTGAAGTCTCAAAACACACAGAACCAAGAGAGGAGACCAAGGTGAATTCTACAGGTCTATCAGCGCCGAGTAAAAATGCCAAAGGCCATCCCAGCCATCACTGAACCAGAGCTCGACAGCAGAATTCATAAGACCGAGTCCCTGGTCGGGAAATATGATAATGCAGCCTTGATCGATGCCAACCTTTCAGACACTGCCGAATTCTCGTCCCTCCATTGGCAGGTGTATATGGAGCACTACGACACCCCAACTGGAAACTCAGCCAACCGAATGTTACCAGAGTTTAGGGGCCTTCAGCAATCGTCCCTGATGAACTTAAGAAATCTTTCGGTCTTTGGGACCACAGTACCGGCTCTGCAGTGCACACGCTTCCTCCTCAGCCGCATTCAGAATGGGTCCTTGTGGCTGAACAAGGAAATTCCCATTCATGCTGAGGATATTCATCATCTCACAGGGCTTTCACAGAATGGTGCAGACGTCTCGACTGCCTGTCAGACCTCCTCCAAGCGCACACTAAAGTTGGGAGACACGGACCTCTACGTCAAATATGGCACCCGCCGAGGGGGGAAAGGAGCCAAGATAGACCTCATCAATAAGCCTGAGATTCGAGTCGCTTGCTACCTCATTGCCAGCAAGACAATGAGGCACTACACCAAGGGTGAATGCACTCTGGACACTATCTCCATTGCAGAGCACTGTGTCCAGGGCACCAAGTTGAATTGGTGTTCCTTCTTGTTATTTATGGATATTTGATCGTTGCTTTTGCCATGTGGAAATGGCACACTCCCCTCGTCCAGTTCCCAGCAGAGATTCCCGAGGGCCAGCCCCTCACGATGAAGTTTACTCCGTGGAAGGTGTCAGCCAACCCCAGCACTAAAAAGGTGAATGCAGAGGCGTTTCGGTCCTGGTATGGGCTAATGACGGACGTGGTGGCCAGCTAGCAATGGGTGCCCAGGAACCTGTTGGATGAGTATAGTGAGCAAGTGTGGTTCAGGGTAAGTCACAGGCATACTTACCTCCAGCCCACTTGCGTACTAGAGGATACCTTCTGCATGACACCGTTGAAATTTCAGCTGGATGATGCCACCTTTCACCATGAAGTCTGTTTGTGGCCGAGGGTCACGAGGGAAACCTGCGACGGAATCCCCAGGTACAACTTTGAGCGGATGTTGCCATTTCAACAGCCTACCGAGACGGATGCGGCGGTGCCACCACAAGAACTCCCCGAACCGCTCGTCCCTATCGTCCGCCACTTCAACACTCGGTACGCAATTTCAATGCGGTGGCCCAGGTTATTTCTAGCGGTGCTGCTATGTTCCCTTTATTTTCTGAGTTTCAGCTCACTCGCTCCACTTCGCACCCCCGTACCGCTCCTCTCACCTCCCCCATCCCCACTATCCTGTTTACCTCTACTAGTCCAATCACGACCCCGATGGGCGAGAAAAGCAAGCCTACGGATCAACCAGACGCCCCTCAAGCCAAGAGGGCTCGCACCACCGAGGCAAATCCAGTGGTGGACCTCACTGTTGATGATCCACCGCTGCCACCAAGCACAGGGGTGCTGATTCAAGAAGAACCCCTCATTGAACCATCCGAGTTCATCAATATTCGGCTTCCACATCCCTCCACCACACCATCCACCGCTCTGTCCACCGTTCATCTGCTTGCCACTTCATCTGCCCCGTCTAATTCATCTGCTACCGTGTCCAACCCCATCATCCAAGAACTCCTGGGTGGGGACCGCAGGGCCGAGGTTGACTCTAGTACTGCTGCAGTCATACAACCGGTCGACCCAGCGGTAGAACCCCACATTTCTCTTACTGATATATTCACACAGCAGACACACATTGTGTCCGACTCTGCTGGGGCTCAACCTGAGCCAACAGTCCCTCCACAATCGGGCCACATTGATCAGCAAGAACGGCTAGATCTGAATATGGCTGACTCCGCACACCCAGAGGCCATGCCATCATCCCCTCCCAAGCATTCTAATCGATCAGTTGCTAGTGGGCAACCCTTGCAGGAAAGAATGCTGGAACAGGGCGCTTCAGGGACCACCAACTTAGAGACCTGGGGTACAGCTCAGCTGTACTTATTTATTCAAAGGGCGGCCCAGCAAGTCAAAAGACTTCATTTGGACCTCCAGCAGCGGTGCGACGAGCAGCAACAACAAATTGCCTCGCTTACTGAACAGCGTGACCAGCTCAGAACAACACAGGAGAAGCTGGAAGGACAAATAAGCAATGTCACTCAGGTGTTTTCCGAACTATGGCCGCATGTCGGGGCTCATCACCCTCAGCTGCCTCCCGATGTCACGAAGACTAGCCTCATCACCCAGGCTTTCCACCTCCGGATCGCCTACAACGGCCTACACAGGGAGAACCAGGAGCTTCAAGCAGTGTTAGCCGCACGTCCAGCGCTACCTAACCCCGAGATTGTATATTCCGCATAGGTTGTAGCTAAACAGGGCCAGGCAGCTCAAATGCAGGCGACCCTTAAATCTACGGTGCACGAGGCTTACGACCTCCTGAAAAGTCTTCAGGAGTGTTCACTAGCCCTTACAGTCAAAACGCAGCCCATTTTTGTGCAGCTACAGCAGATTTCAAGGGAAATTCAGGAGACTGTAGACCCCACGCGGTTGGACCAATTAGATGCCCAGGCAGACGAGCTCGAAGTACAGATTCAGCAAACCGAGGCCAACTCAGCCATGGCCAAATGGGTAATTCGTGAACTTCATTCACCCATTCAATCCAGTGCCAGATCAATGCAACAGCTAGCCGCCAAGGCCGAGATCCAGCTTAACACGGTGTTCGGGGCTGTCCCGGCGCACATAGAGGAGGCTGCTGCCACCAAGATCGCTAAAGAAATGGATTCACTGATGCAGGGGTGGCAGCAAGCTGTGTCGGCCTTCACTGAGCTTAGAGCTACAGCATTCCACAGAGTCCCAGAGTTGGGGCCCTTGTTTGAACAATCACCTAGAGGCGCACAGTGAGAACAGGAACAAGCTGAAGGCGCACAGCGAGAACGAACACAAGATGAAGGCACACAGGGCGAACATGGCACGAGATCAAGTGGGGCAATGGAGATAGAGACTGTCATTTGTGATTTACTCGGGGACGAGTCAAGAAACTGTGGTCGGGGCCTGTTGGGGCCCTTGTTTTGGAAACCCATTTTGAATATTTTGAATTTTGAATATAGGAGGGCTTTTTGGGTTGCAGCATGATGACACATGTAAATCGCGACCAAGTCGCAACTACAGCAAGCCGTGGAGCTATCGAGGTGGCGCAGAAGCAAGAGATAGCTGAAGAAAGCATATGCATGAGGATATACATCAGAAGACAGAAAGTGGAAAACACAGACAAGAAGAGAGAAGCTGGAAGCAGCTGAAGAAGAACAAAAAGAGGAACTAACAGTTGTGAAAGTCGGTGAATGAATAGCAGTCACCTGGCTGAAAGAAAGGAAGGCAACAGGAGAAGGAATGCAGAGCGACTGAAGGAGATTGGCCAGGATATCTCTGTAGGTCCTAGGGTTCTCTCATTTACCTTTCTATTATGTAAGGCATCTGTATCAGACTGTGAGCTCTCCTTGCAGAAGCTATGTAACTATGGTTGTGGATGAAGATATCAATACAATTGCAGGTTGTTGTCCTATTGTGTAATTCATATGTATGCATGCTGGTTATGGTGATTTAAAATTTTATTTTCTTAATACCTACTCGCTCTATGAATGTTCTTGCTTATATACCTATGTTTATGCAATCAATTCAATGATAATAATGAGTTGCGGATCCTTCCTCTGCTATCGATCTATTCCCCTTCTGCATGTGGTTGTGGCATGCCTCGGGTGAGACTCTCTGCTCCCCAGAGTAGGGTGATAGTGCCGGCGTGGTTCTAGACTACAGCAGATTCCTTTGTTGGCTTCAAACCTTGAACCTGGGTCTTTCCTGTGAGACTTTTTTCCTCGCCAACAGTTCATGTTTACAATTTGCCATTTGGAGATGCCTTGAGGCAAATTTTGAATTTAGTATGACAATGGACATATATTTTGAAATTTTGAATCATGATTCTAATTTCTTATAAGTTATTAATATGTAAACTAAGCTCCAATTTTCACTTGATATCATATATGAATCATGATATTATCAAACTAGAAATTTTGAAATTTAAATGACAAATGTCACATGTGAATGTTGAAACTTGAATGTTGAATGATCTGCATGTTTAAATCTTTAAAGTTTAAAGTTTATAAATTATTAGTAATTTACAAATTACTATATTAGTGTCATTAAATTTATAATTTATAAATTATAATTTAGAAAATATAGTATTATATATGATATATAAATTATAATATATATTAATATAAAAACACCCAGACGAACCCACGCACCATGTTTCAAAAAATGTCGTCCCCGTCCTCGTCCCCGTCCCCAAACCTACGTTTCCTGGCAACATAGTTTCAAACATTAAATATCAACAAAATCGTTTAAAGGATATTGAAAGGAAAAAGGTGATGGAAGATAGAAAGTGCCTTACTTAAATGCTCTAAGGATTTTTCAATAGTTTCTCCAAAAGCTTCACTTCAAGGCCCTTCAAGATCGTCTCCAACAATGCTATACCATCAACTTCAACAATGTTTCTCCAAAAATGTCCTCAAGGTCTTCACAACAAGTTTACTAGAAGTTGCTCCAACAATATATTCAATAAGGTCTTCATTGTCAACTCGTCTCTTGTTTGGGTGCCTTAATGTGCAATGACATGTTTCCAAGATTGAATTCAATGCAAGGCATATTTGAAACTCTAACTCTGTCTTCCGGTGTCTTATTAGAAATTATTTCAGTTTTCATTTTGTGTTTTCAAGTTAGATATTGTTTTCAAGTTTTTACATTTATAATTTTATTGCAATGTGGCAGACTGATCAGGGCAGTACGGGAACAACCCCCAAACGGGATGATCGCGAAAAGAGGCCAGCGAAAGAACATGTAAAGTGCCAGCATTGCTCTATCTTCAGGTATTTTAGTTATTTACATAATTTAAATAATATTAATTTTTTTCAAATATGCAGACACCTAGCCATGGTACGCCTGATGATTCCCTCTTTGAGGAAGAGCTTTCTTCATCCCTATCTCCAGTGTTCTTATTGCGAAAAAAGGCACGAGATGCAAGGTCGGAATTTAATACTTTGATAGACGCGCCTCAAACACCTGAAACATAAGAGAGGATAAAAAAACTTATGAGCCAGCTAGAAACATATCAGGTAATAATAAAAAGTCAAAAGGATATTTTTTTGTTCTGCATGAGATGAATTGTGATAGTTTGATTTTTAATTTTTACATTGACTAAACTAACAAAAATTTCTTTTGTATGTAGCGTTTTCTGGCACTTGCTGAACCCGGTGTTGGTGGTAGTGGGACACAAGGGCAAGAGATTGCCCAGAAACCCTCTCGTACACCTACTCCTTTAGGTGCCAGCCAAGAAACACACCCTGCCCAAGCAGACACCCAGCCAACCGTTGAACGTGTTGGCAATGATGAGGCTGATATGGCGAACTACATTATTGCGTTTCCTGGAGCTACACGTGTCAAATCCATAGGGACCATTAATGGAATATTGTTGGTGAATGATGAATGTGTCCCTATAAATCACATACAACTCCCAGGTAAATTTTAATATTTTAACTATTTCATGTACTTTATCTAAAACATATTTATCATGATTTTTATTTTTAAATTAATGATAATATCTTCTTCTTTTTTCTGTGTAGGAAACAATGAGTTCTACAGGTTTTTGGAGAGCCATGTGTTGGTAATTTTTGGCCCAACCATATGCACAGGGTGGAATTCCCATAATTCCAACTTGAAAAAAGAACTTCTAGATTATCTAGAAGCCCTTTTTGGGGTCGGCACATTTGACAGAACAACGGTGGCTCGGGTAGCCGGCAAATATTTGAAATATACCAGGGACACCTATAGGACGCAATTGCAATTTAACCTTAGATATGAGCGTCCTCTCGCAGTTTCAGAGAGTGAGTGGAGAGCACTCATCCATGACGGAAAAGAGAAAAGGGCAAAGAAAGAAGGAAAAATGCCAACTGGACCCGCAAGGTAAATTACAACTTTAATTCAATAGCTTTAATTTTCTATGTCTAAAATAAAAGTGTGCTACGTCATATCTGACTTCAATCTTTTGATGCTAGGTTTCCTGACACCTCAAAGGCAACCAAAGCTAGGATTGAAAAAAGGGCCATCACAAGCTAGGCCAGGGCGGCTACTTGAAATTAGCCACAAGAATTGTAATTAAGTAGCTAAACATCTTATAATTAATTGTATCGCCTTCCAAAGTTTTTGTAATCCTATCAAATATGATTAAAAATACACAATCATATGTAATGTAGGGTGATGACTTCGGAATAGAAACTACAGAGGAAGATAAAAATATCGCTTTCCATTTCGGCTATCAAGCTGTAGTTGAACGTCGCAGAAGCTTGGGGCAGGTCCCAAGATCCATAATGCCTGATAAGGTAAAACATTAACCTTTCAATATGTTTGTTTTCGTCCATAAATTTAATGTCTAACAACTTTGTTTAAATCAGGGGAGCAACACTACCGATGAGGCAAATAACCCAGTTTTAGAGCCAGATGTAGATGATCCTCACGTGCAACCTGATCATTGTAGTGGGGACCAGGCCGACAATGCTACTATCAGTGAGGGTCGTGACGGTAATTAATTTCCACTTATAATTTTTCTAATTATACCTTGATGGTTGTCCTTATAACGTTTTTTGTTTAAATGACAGAGAATGTTTCCCTTGAGGATCTTACCACCAGAGAGGAAGACAGGGCAACAGTCCCAACGGCGACAACTGGTGCACCAGGTAAATAATCTCATTGCAATTTTTTTTATTAATATTACCGAACTATTTCAATGATATTTAAAAACCGACAATTAAAATTTAATATTATCTGTTTTTGTAGGCGATGCCCCGTCACTGGATGAGACCAGACATCGTGACTACGCAACTAGGTCACCGCCGACAACTGGTGCACCAGGTAAATAATCTCATTGCAATTTTTTTTATTAATATTACCGAACTAGTTCAATGATATTTAAAAACTGATAATTAAAATTTAATATTATCTGGTTTTGGAGGCGATGCCCCGTCACTGGATGAGACCAGACATCGTGACAATGCAACTAGGTCAGCGGCGACAACTGGTGCACCAGGTAAATAATCTCATTGAAATTTTTTTTTATTAATATTACCGAACTAGTTCAATGATATTTAAAAACTGACAATTAAAATTTAATATTATCTGTTTTTGTAGGCGATGCCCCGTCACCGGATGAGACCAGACATCGTGACTACACAACTAGGTCAGCGCTGACAACTGGTGCACTAGGTAAATAATCTTATTGCAATTTTTTTTATTAATATTACCGAACTAGTTCAATGATATTTAAAAACTGACAATTAAAATTTAATATTATCTGTTTTTGTAGGTGATGCCCCGTCACTGGATGAGACCAGACATCGTGACTACGCAACTAGGTCAGCTGCGACAACTGGTGCACCAGGTAAATAATCTCATTGCAATTTTTTTTATTAATATTACCGAACTAGTTCAATGATATTTAAAAACTGACAATTAAAATTTAATATTATATGATATTGATGATGTAATTAGGAGATTTAGTAATAGGAAGAAGAAAAAGAAAATTTGATAATGTAAAATATTGTATTATTATAAGACAAATGTTACCATACTTGGAACATTTTTTGCGTTATATAAAAAACTCATTTATCATACTATTTTTATGTCAACCATTAATTGCAATGTTTCCTTGTGTATTTTTTGTTGAATTGTTTTTTTATTAGTTATTGAATATTTTTTTTTATGCTCATGAAAGTAAAAAATGAAATATAGATTGGGTATTGGGGAATTGAGAGTGATGTGAGGGGGGGGGGGGGGGCCATAAGAGCTTCCACCTTCACGTGGTTGGCCCTGTTTAGTAGAGAATAATTTATTGGAGCGATTTAATCTTGGAGCAAACCTCCCTTGATCCAGCGTAGCAACAAAAAAGTCACTGTTGACTTAGTTGCTACTCTTTCAGATCGTGGGAGGCTTGTTCCAAGTTCATGCGACTCCAATAAATTGTTTCTGAAAGGAAGAGGAGCTTATTCAGGTATGTTTTGACATTTTCAACATATGTTCTAACATTATCATAAGAATGCATCTTAGAGTAAAAAATACTACATCAATTACTTGTATTTATTGTATAGATAATGATGGATTTTGATTGACTTGGCAGGTACAAATCCTCTTGCATCATGAGCAATACAACTTGTCAACCAGGGTCATGTCCAGGATATTTTTTCTTGTGCGCTTGACCAGGTTCGTGATGTCACATTTTTTAAGTTCCTTTACAGTTCATAATTCAATATTAAGCTTGTTCATGATTATTATATAGGTTTTTTGTATGTGTTTTTTCATCTATTTGATTGTAAGCAACTCTGCATGTTTCCTGTTGTTCACTATGATTTCTTCCATTACCACTCCCAGGATGAATCCGAATTTATTGTTACATAGGTTACTTTATTGTTACTATGATTTCTCCATTTACGATTTCATAGGTTACATCATGTAAAGTTGTCAATCTCAGGTTGGTGATGAGCTTTAGTTCTCCATATTTGGGGCTTTTCTGATATTTTCTCCCTCATGTCATTCCTGCATCACCTGGTTGTTTGAGCATGCCAATTGTCTACCACTTGTATCAATTGGCACATGTCAATCTCTGAGTGGTGCCAAATTTCACATATTTTCAGTGAGAGTTTAGGGTTTCTCTAACATAGCTTCAGAAATCCGATTCAGTGCCTGCTTGAATATCGTCACATAATACTCATGGTTTGGATTGATGAGCATGTTATGAATGGTTGGTTGATTCATAAGAACCACCCATATAGTCATCTTGAGATATTTCAGAAGTTTTCTCGGGTTTCCTTTTTCACTGTTTCTAGTGGGTGGGATGGTGTGGGGTGATCCATCAATAATGGTGCTCTTGTAGTAGGGAATTTGTTTTTGGGGATATAAAGGAGCATTTGATGTAGAGATCCCATTGGATGCATTCATAGATGGGCACGAGAGGTCAAGAATTTAAATTAAAAATATGCAACCTCTAGCATGGCAACCTAAAGGCTGCGAGAGACGCTGGTTAAAGATTGTTTTGTGCTGGCCTTAATATAGTCGTGATTTCTTTCTATTATCTTAATGCAAATATATAGTCCGGTCTCATTAAAATGAGGATTGTGGTTGTATTTCTCTTTGGTTGTTTCTCTCTTAATGCTCCAAAAGTTGCCAAAAGTTGCGATAGTTGTTTAGTTTGCCTATTACAACTTAAAAGTGGTTTTTAGAAATGGGAGTCATGTTTTTTAAGGTTCATACTAATATGAAGATCTTGTAATTCTATATTCAGGATAAGAGAAGATGGCCTCTGCTTTGGGAAGTATGACAACAATTGCCACATCTACCTCATTGGGTAACAATGGAAAGGGGAAGAAGTTGGGTGCAATGTTTGATAATTATGGCAGAAAATTGTCTTCTCTTTCAGTTTTTTCACCCATTTCCTTTAATCGCTCAAGCAGAAGAGGGACTCTGAGATTACGCGACAAAGAGAAGGTAGTTAATACAAGAGCTATGGAAAAGGAGTTTTACTTCAACAAGGATGGCTCAGTGACAAAAAAATTGCAGGTTAGAGAAAAAATTATGTTTAAATGAAGGTCACCTGCACATGAAACTTCACTGCGGTGGATCTTTCCTTGTCCACTTATATTCGATTTTAATGTGTTATTTTAATTTTTCATGGAGGGTTGTTTTGGCATATGGTCTGGCATTCAATTGCACACTTACTGAAAGCATTGTCAATTTGTCTTGTAGGCGGTGTGAACAAACTTGCTGATCTTGTTGGAGTCACCCTTGGGGCGAGGGGCAAAATGTTGTCTTGGAGAGCAAGCATGGTTCTCCGAAAATAGTTAATGATGGTGTGACAGTAGCTAAGGAGATAATTTGTAGATGTGTGCTCTGGTTTTCTTTTTAACGTTGTATTAGTTCCCCCTCTTAAATGTCTTAGATTTGGTAGGCATAATTTGAAAACTCAAAGGTGAAAGGAAACATATTTATTACCCAGTGGTCTACTTGGCCTATGGACTAGCCACATTAGAGTAATGCATAAAGCTTTTCACAACAATAAAAGGAAAGGGTTATGGCTGAGTCAAATTTTATTGTTATTGACAGTGTAATGAAATGTATCTCAATGCTATGGTTTTGGCCTTTTTATTGGTTTAATTAGAGGACCTAGTTGAAAATATTAGGGCCAAGTTGGTAAGGCAAGCTGCGGCAAAGACAAATGATTTAGCTGGGGATGGAACCACAAAATCTGTTGTTCTTGCACATGTTGGAATATTGAAAAATTCTAGAACAATGAATGGAGAATAAATCTCCCTTCCTCTAACACAGAGAAAATAAAAATTTCTTTGACAGGAGATAGAGTTTCAATACTTCGAAAACAAACTTATATTCCCTTCAATAACTCAAAAAAAAACTATTACACTTCTTCCTCACTGAGAGGGATTACAAAATTATGACTGCTACAAAACGCAGTGCATAAAACCAACTCACTGTCTATTCAAAACAAACACACTCTGTCTCTAAAACACTCTGTTGTGTTTTTCACTTTCGCACTGTTGTGCATACATACTTAAAAAGTTACACTCAGACTTTCACTTTTTACACACTGCTATGTAATAAAAAATTTACGTACTGTCTATAAAAAAAACTACCAAGCTTTTTTGTCCTTTTTACTTTTATATGTCGTAACATATAAAACATATTATAATAAACCCTCTTTTTAAAAAAATGAAATTAAAACTAAATTCTATTGTCCACCTTTCATTTCGCATATGATATACATATAACATATGTTTAAAACATATGCATATATTAAAGCATACATAAAATTAAACTATCAAAACATTAAAGAACCCTTTCCGTCAGACTTCAAAAATTCTGAATAGATTGAATTTCAAACCAAATTCGTGTTCCAAAATGGGATGCTGACGTCTGCCTAATTTGTAACGCGAATTCTCAATCCAATGTGCCTTATAAAAAATTTGGGTCCGGTTTTCAAGTTTTTAGATTCCCTTCAATTTCATGCGATCCAATATTAATGCTCCACATGTCCTCCTTTTGAATTTACAAAACTGGGGGGTAAATTTCTGTTTGTTTAATTTCTGGTTGGTGAATTGTGTTAATGCTGGTTGTTGTGTTTAAATACAATCCTGTACAGAAATATGGCTGCGGTCGTCTACAAAAAAAAATTGCAGGAATTTTAAATGCTGAATTAAATTTCTGGATGGCGTGCAAGCAACCTCCAAAAAAAATGTTACTGCTACATCCGTCCTTCTGCTGTAGCAGTTGAAGTTAAAATTCAACAGCACAGGGTTTAATAAGTGAGGTTGTAAAGGTAACTTTTTGTCAATAGTACTGGATTAAGATCATCTATTCATTTTTGTAGGGTCTTATGGTGTTTGGTTTTTTAGTTTTGGGTTGGGCTTATTGAGTCTAAGATATTTTTTGAGTGAAAAAATTGCTATCAGGTATTAAAAATTTTTGGTTCTTTTGTCAAAATTTATGAGCTTGTTAGGAAATACAAAACTGACAATGGTTGTATCTTGAATTTGTGGAAAATAATTTGAAATGAAACCTTTTTGTTTAGGTTGTTGCAGCAGGTGCAAACCCCATTCAAATTACTAGGGGCATTGACAAGACAATAAAGGCCCTTGTTTCGGAACTCAAAATTTTGTCACAGGAGGTAAACGCTTGCCTTTTGAGTAGGTTGGTTTTCCTTTTTGCTGATGGTTTAGTGTATCTAATTGAATTAGTTGCCTAAGGTATTTTTGGTTGCAAACTCCTTTTCATTTTTCATACAGTATTGGCCTTGTGGAATACATTTGATTGTGTGGTCTTGTTAGATCTACAACATTTGTAGTTGTTTAGTCTTATGGCCGAGGTGCATTTTTATTATGGAAATAGTTGATGCAATATTGTCATTTAATCCTTACTGCAGGGTAGCATGTTGAGAAGTTTCTTGTGAAACATTTGGTATTCAAAATGACACTTGATCCTATACAGCATCATGCACTTGACTTTAAAATTCATATTCAAAGTGTGCCAGACAATTCTTGCAAAATTTCAAATATTTATGTTGTTTTAAACCATTATCTTTTTCATGTATTGGATGCTGAAAATGTGAAAAGACTTTGGTATGAAACCAACTGGTGAATAATTTCCAGCAAAACAACCACTTCCAAGACATGATTTAGAAGTAGAACATATGTACTTATGAAGCATAGAAAGATATCCTTGATGCATTTCCAATGTTTGGCTAGGGTTATTTTTGGAGAAAATAACTCCTTATTCCTAGAATAGTGATCTTCAATACAAGTAAATGCCAGAGAAGAGAGATCATCGTGTGACATAAACCTATTAACAAAAGTGAACAGGGAATGATTATTAATTATGGCATACTAAGTTGTCATTGATTTTGACTATTTGTCTTTAACATGTAAAAATGTTAAATTCCAAACTTACATCATCATGGTTTGGCATCATGAGCTTGAATAATTGTCCACCATGCTCATAATTTCATTGTTGTCTTCATATCTATAAACAACGTTTCAAATAATAATAATAAATTTCTATAAGAAAAATCCAGACCTCCATGTTGCTGCTCCTTGTGAGACAAAGTCAAAATTGCATTACACGATCTGACACATAAGAATCTCCTATATCCTGGTGGTATGTATCCAAATTCTTATAATAGTGTCTTCAATACTTTTGTTGACATTGCCAATGAGATATTTAAGCAATGAAATATGGAGCCTTATTCATTTTTGTATATGTAACAGTCTTTTATTAATACAAAGATTGATGGTTTTGTCTTTCTGAAAATGAAATGTAAAAATAATTTATTGTGGTCAATTGAAAAGTTTTTTTTTTAAGCTTTTCATTATGGAAGGGAGACATAGATATATGCCCTTCTAATTGAAATTCGGACCTGCCCTTCAAATTTGATCATTGTGTGGGACCTTAAAAAACAATAAAGCTATTCCGCTACGTGCTATATAAAACATATAAAAAAATATTTGTCAAAACTTCAAACGAACCCTTTAGCCGTGGGTATTTACTCACGAATTGATCATTTTACCATGTAACTTCTTCTAGAGGAATATTCTTCCACTTGATTAGGTACTTCATAATGGTTATATGTCAAAGATATACAGAATGTTTATCTATAACTTTTTGTGGTTCAAGAATCAACTTTCATTCTTCATCTAATTTTGGAAGTTCTATTTACATTGGCATATTTTTTCCCAAAACCTTTTTTAGGCAAGATACATGAAAAAACTTATGAATGCAAGAAGAAGGAAAATATAACTTCTATACCACCTGTGCAATCCTATGAATAATTATTTAGGGCCATAACATTTTTGAGCTAATTCTTTATTCTTCTTTTTCTTGAATGAAGATTTCTTATAATGCTATAATCTAAAAAATACCCAATTACCCTCCTCAAATTATCTTTCGCTTCAATGTTGTTCCCCTTGTTGTTTTATCATGTTTCATGTCATTTGAAGGTTTTCCATAATAATTTTCAAAGTTTCTTTAGTATTTTCCATATGTGACTCTGTTTCCTATACTTTGGACTTATCTTGCAAAAAGTATGAGATACTAGGAGTTGGATATCCATAAAGGGCCTTAAATGGGGAAATTTTGGTAGATGTGTGATAGGTAGTATCATATTACCATTCTTCCTTGATGAACCCACTTCATCCATTAAGATTTCTTTTCTAAAGAGTAACATTGTAGATAACCTTAAAAACATTTGTTAACTATTTTTGTTTGACCATTTGATTGTGTTTGATATGTAAAACTCATGGCAGCTAGTGTTTCTCCACTCATATTAAATAATTATTTCCAAAAGTTTCTTGTTACTATTACTTTAGGAAAACCATGAAGACTATGAATTTCTTTCACGGACACTTCTGCCACTTGGCTTGTTGTTTATGTACTTTGAGCTCTACAAAAAAATTCTACAAAATTTGTCTATATAAATGACCACAAAAATGTAATACTTACCTTTATATTTCAGTAACCCTGTAATAAAGTTTATTGATATATCTTCTAGTCTTTGAATATGTATGTGGAATGGTTGAAGTAACCCTAGAGATTTTACTATCTCTCTTTTATTTATTATGCAAAATTGACCTTCTCTTACAAAATTTTGAATATCTTTCTTCATTCCTTCCAAAAATATATTTTTTGATCCTTTGAGATGTTTTAAGGAACCCTGCGTCCTACCATCGGAGAGACATGGGACTCCCTTAATATTTTTTTATTCAAATATGCTTGCGTGCATAAAAATATTCTACATTTGCACCAAAGTATATCTCTCTTTCACTCCCAATGCTCCATAGAGTTCATCCCATCCTTTATAAATTTTAGTTTTTGTTTAGTAATATTGTCATTTTTCCATTATGGCAAGCTTCTTCTAGCCACCTAGGAATAGAAAATGTAATGGGATATAAATTTGAGGCCTCTTCTATTTTAGAAAGAGCATCATGTACTAAATTTTCCTTACCCTTTTTGCAAATTATCTCAAAATTAAAACTTTGCATTTTTTCTCCTCTTTTTGTTAATATTCTAATGAAAATCATAGCTTCAAAAAATACTTTATGCTATCATGGTATATCTTGACTTTAAAGTACCTCCCAATGATATACTATCCCCATTTTTTATTGCATGTAATATTGTTTCCATTTATTTTTCATACGTAGATTTCACCAAATATTTTTTTTGAATTCCTTGCTTTTAAAAGCCAATGATATCCCTTATTGTGTTAATGTTACGTAAATTCCTTGTCCTAATGTCTCACACTCTACTATGAATGTTTTACCAAAAGTATGTGCAACCGATGTTGGTGTAGAAGACATGGCATCCATTGAAAGAGAGAATGCCAAAGTAGCCTCATCATTCCATATAAATGATATTTTCTTCAAGAGATATGTGAGTGGACTTGAAATGCATGTATAATTCTTAACAAATGATCAATAATATCATGTAAGTCTAAAAAATCTTCTAAGAACCTTGATTTTCTTAGGAATAGGTCATTTTGTAATAGCTTGCATCTTTTGAGGCCCCAACTTCACTCCTTCCTTTAAAACAATATGAACCAAATACTCGAATTCTTATTTCCCAAAAGCACATTTGGATATTTTTACATAAAAATGATTGTTCTCAATAATTTGTATAACTTTTCCACATGTTTAGTGTGGTATTCCCATGATTTATTATAAATATGTGTATTATCAAAGAAAACCAACACAAATTTTATAAGATGGGATCAAACAAAATTGTTCTTAAGTTGAGCCTGCCGGACTTCAAACGGCGATAAACCATAATTCAAACCAAATTCGCGTTCCAAAATAGCCTGCTGACGTTGGCCAATTTTGTGACGCGAAAACCAATTGAATTCCACCCTAATCTTTTTCAGGTCCAAATTTGGGATGGCGTACGAAGGGAGAGTTGTGACACGAAATTCTTATCAAATTCACCCTAATCTTTTTTGGGTCCGGATTTCCACTGCGCGAGCGGCCCAAACAAAGATCCGCTCCAATCAATTTATGCCATGTTTCCTCAATCAAATGTTGCCCTGTTCCTGGATGCGGGTGCACTCGATGGCATTTAAGGAGATGGGACATGGATGTGGCGATTTCATATCAATCGCATTAAGTTTTAATGATGTTCAATTAAGTTCCAAGGTTTTCACATCTAATCGCATTAAGTTTTAACAATGTTTAAGATCGGACCTCCACTCCTGTTAGCAATTCTGCATGCTCCAATATGATCCGGCCTTCAGCTCTCATTAATAATCAGAGATTAATTATGATGGGCGTCCTTCGATTGCATTGCAGTCGGGTTGATAATATGGCATTTCGCTATGGTTTTTCAGACGAGCCGGTTGCTGGGTTACACTGCCTGCTCACTGTGACGAGAAGGAGAAGTGGCCAGCTGAACTGCTTCTAAGACCTTGCTGCATATCTGCAATTCTCTCAGTCTGGTCCTTATTTGTCTTCCTCTGTTTCTTGGAATTCTGCTTCTCCGTCTCCGCTTGTACCCACTGCTGAGACTGCACCCATGCCTTGCCTGCGTCAAAGGATGTGTTGCCGCAGGGAGAGCACTAGAGGTCAACCCCTGCGCGCTCCCTCCAGCCCCTCAACTGAGTAAACTTCCCAGTCTAGTGATTATCACGCAGGTCACTATCCAAATACTAAAAGTGGGCGGGGTCGGGTTCTAGGATCTGGCCACCGTATGGGCTCCCCTGCTCCTCATTTCCCCATCGCTTCACCTTCTCCCATGACGCGCACTGCACTTTTTTCCTTTAATTTCTCTCTAAACCGCCCATGAATCACAGCTTCAATTACTGTGGTTTTCCGTGAGGAGGCCCAAATGGAAGAACAATGCACCCGTTCGGCGGGTCTAAGCTCAGAAAAAGCCGGCCAACATTCGGGCCTTCAGGAGGGGAGTGGTGGCATGACTATGGAGGTAGCACCTAGCGATCCTGGACCTTCTGAAGGATGGTGCCGAATCTTCGAGGAGCCGGAGGAGTAGTTTGGTTAATTTGTTTTTCTTGCTTCATGGCCCACTTAATTGGGCTGCTTTTAGATTATTTTACTGTGCTGGACCTTTGTAATATTTTTGAATTCTGTAAACGTTCAAGATTGGTTTCCCTGTATGAGGGCAGTCTTCTTAATTTTTTGATTTTTTTATGACAAATTTGCCATGAGTCTGGGCAATGTTTTTGACTTCGGTGTAATTTTATTCCCACTGTTAATAGATTGACTTAGAAAAAAAAATGTTGCCTTGTTTCTATTTTAAACCTGTTTTTTGAAAAAATGTTTATATGATTGTTTATAGTCGAAGCGCTGCGGGGTGGTTTATTATATTAATATTTCACGTTCAAATTATGTTCATAACAATTGGAAAAAAAAAATGTTGCCCTGTTTCTATTTTAAACCTATTTTTTGAAATACAGAACCATGTTTATATGGTCTACGTATTATACTCTTTCTCTGTATATCTACAGGAACCTTTTTGCTATGAACAGGGTGGATGCTGTAGCGGGCTACTAATGGAAACAAGCGAGCCTGAACCTTACATCTCAGATGCAAATGTGATGGTTACCAATTTTGGAATCAAGCGAGCCCGATCTTACAAGTGAGCCTGGGTTTCTGCAGATGGTTTTTATTTCCGGGAACAAGCGAGCCAGAACATACAATCGACCCTGGGTTTATACATATTTTTGCTCTATCATGGATGCTTTTTGTGTGAGGCGTATATCAACAGTACATGTCTCTGCACATTTCCTGTATCCGCTTTATGATACTATTTTATGTGTTGACAGGTTATCACTCTGCCTTCAAAACTAGCGATGCTGGTCTATGTTGCTGGTTTATTGATATGGTCTGATGGTCTTTTTATATTTTTGACATATCACACTCCTCACATGATTAGCGTTTTTCTCTATTCAAGGATTTTGGGTACTTTAATTTGTATTTGGAACAATGGATGTTGGTACTCTATCTGTTGCTTTACTATTCTACATACTGCTATTTCACTTTCTTATAGATGCCTCGGGCATATTTGGATGCTTTCTCAGATTGTCGATAATCTCCATGTGGACCGTTACTGGGTTTTATATCATGTCCCTGTATGTGACATGGGGTATTTTTCTATCATTGTCTGGGGTGGGACTTCCACTTTTCTGGATGGATATTTGGGTTCCAATCTTCAGATGTGAAAATGTAATGACTTCATGGATTGTTTTCCTTCATATAATATATTCAAAACAACGTTTTTTCTCTTGTAAAAAAAAATGATTGTTTATAGTCGAAGCGCTGCGGGGTGGTTTATTATATTAATATTTCACGGTCATTGGAACACCCACAATTCATAACAAATATTGGATATTTACTGTCCTGTTTTAAAGTTTCATTTTTTTTTTTTTTAAATTGAACCCGTCGTCGGTATACCGATGCCTTGTAAGTGTCAGAATTGTGACAGCTTAAAAAATTCGGAAGAGTGACAGTATAAAAAATTCATACCACAATTCGTCAGAATTGCGACAGTTTACAAACATCGGAAGAGCGATGTTCAAAACGTCGGACCACATTTCATCGGAATTGCGACAGTTTACAAACGTCGGAAGAGCGACGTCCAAAACGTCAGACCACATTGCGTCGGAATTGCGACAGTTTACAAATGTCAGAAGAGCGATGCTCAAAACGTCGGACCACATTTCGTCGGAATTGCGACAGTTTACAAACGTCGGAAGCACGATGGTTTGGGAAACGTCGGAAGAGCGACGCCTACTTGGAAGCGACGGAAAAAGTGTCGGTAGTGCAACACTTTTTAAGTGCGTCGGAATTGCGATGGGATGGCAAACCACGTTTTTCCCGTCCTCGAACTGTCACTCTTGCGACGACCATGTGTCGGAATAGCAACGCATTGGCCATCGGAATTTCCGCCAAATTTTCTAGTGGAAGAGAAAGTCACAAGTGTTTCAAAAACTTTGGACAATACAAAAAGGTTGCTGAAATGGACTCAACCACTAAGAGGAGAGGTCAAACACATTAAAAGTATAAAATTTCACTTACAATCCAAAAACAGAGCATTAAAAGATCAAGTAGAAGATCTTCAGGAGCATCTGGATTTGATTCAAATGGAGTTAGAAAAGAAAGGGTTGAAGATGACAGTGGTAGAAGAACCCATCAATAAATTAATTTTGAATGAAGAAGAAACACCAAAAGAATGAAAAAATGAGTTGGAATATGTTTGATGAGGTTCATAACATGTAGAGAGCCTAAATTTTGCAGCTGGAGAACAATTTTTCAAGACAGTTACAAAAACAGAATTTTTTGGTTTTTTGGATAGTTTTGTAGCATGCTTCAAGCTTGAAGCCAAAAAAACGATACGAAAATTTCTATAGGTGAATTTTTGCCTTGGAATCCAGTTTTGTCAAGTATTATGGAGGGAGATTGATTTTTTGCAAGATTTCTTGGCATAGTAAATGTGTTTGAACAACAAAGGTGTCAAGGAGATAGGTGGAAAAGCAAGTTTTCATATGCAACGAAAACTCGCTACGAAAATGCCTAAATTTCCCTGTTTCGTAGCGAGGAGATTTTCAAAGATTTTTGAGCATTCCAATAGCACATTAGCCAGTGGAGACCTCCAACATGTCAATGGGACGTATCCACAAAGATTCATTGCTTAAAAGGAATATGACACAGCCATCTCATTAGTCAAAAAAATGATTAAAGTGAAGGGTTATCCATTCCTAAAAAGTAGGATTGTGTTCCATAGATCTAGAGGTGTTTTAAATATGTAAAGTGATGGTGAATTATCCCTCGAACATGTGACATCTATTATGTAACTATTTCACTGTTAGGAGAACCAAATGTAATAAATAGGATATAGAGTCCTATTAGGAGTTTGATTTCTTAAAGGATAGTTGTCCTTTTTCTGTTTTAAGTTAGTAGTTTCAGTTATGATAGATGTCAGAGTAGAATTCAAAGATCTAGCCAGCTGGGCAGATCATTTACATTGTAAATAATGTCTATTTATAGACTAAACATCGAAGAGCAAAGGGCTAGAGAATATTGCACCAAATTGCTACTTGTATGTTTTTGTCCATTATCAGTAATATACAGTCGCATTCTACTTCCAAACCTGAGATTTTCATGAGGTTTTTAATGTGTTGTTGCTATGTATCTTTATGTCTAATCAATTGCAGTGGATTTTATCTCTAATTACTCATAATTCATACTATTATGCTCTGACTTCCTTTAGGGGTTAAATTACAGTGTTTTCCTTATATTGTGTGTGTGAATTATCTTGATTAAAGACCTCTATCTGCCTCAGCTTCCATGTGAATAAAGACTGTCATTAAGAGTACTAATGTTGACTCCATAGCCCAAAGGTAGAAAGCCTTCATTTTTCAACCTGCAATCATACAAAACCAAGTCACAATTCATAGAGTTAGCCATCTAGTTCTATCTTTATTGGAGATTATAAACCCCCTTTGAGAGAGCCCTCTCAAACTAAAGAGGCTAATCTTCAGTTAGAAGTGATTTGAAAGAGTTACATTGAGTTGATTGATGAGAAACCAATCAAGATCAATTTGGTGATAACAATTGGTTGGGCTGCTTCCACTGCTCAAACAAGTCCAGGAATTTGGGAAGGTGATCCTTTCCCAAAACCTAGAAATGGTTTTCTCTAATTCCAACTTTCAAAATCTACAATTTTTTTTCCTAGCTCCTATAGTTGTTGGCTGAGTAGGGACTGCATAAATGGGTTGATCTATTTCTCAGAAAATGCGAGGATTTTAATCACATAATCTACTAAAAAAACCTAGAAATATTCCCCCCCAAACTCCAATATTCAAATTTTGGTCTTTCTATGCTTGGTCCTCTTCTAATTTTGAAATATGTTGCCACTGAATCATTGAAGACAATGAAGCACCAACTGAGAATATGAATGATGCTCACTCCAATATCCCTGAAGCTCAGTGAAACTCCTGAATGAAGTCTTCAAAAAAACTCCTCTCCTGAGCGGGCACTCGAAGTCCCCCAAGGATGAGGTTGGGATCTCTGCTTGGAGACACCCGTGTGCTAAATAACATTGCAGACTCGGCTAAACAACTCAAGTGTGCTCAAGTCGTAAAGACCAGAAAAGCAAAATAATCCATAATGATTTCCATGGCTGCCCTCACCCCCTTCTTATTCTTGTGAAACCCTACATCCTTGGGTCCACTCATTAATTGTTCTGCTACTTGGCCCCTTGGCTTTCACACTTGTTGCACATGCTTGGGTCCACTCATTAACTACGCTGCTACTTGGCCCCTTGACTTTCACACTTGTTGTGTTGGACTCTTGGCCTATTGGCCCCACAAGAGTTGTGATGTCCACATTAGCTATAAAAAGTGGTTTTATTCTAATTGTTGGGTTTATGGGTCCCTTCACCCTTTTATTTACCTACTGAACCTAAGAAAAACAAATTTGGCAAAAATCAATATTTCTAATTAGCTATCAGATAATTAGGAATATTACATCGATGATGAAACCACACTTCAATACAAAGTAACATTTGATTCAATTTCAAGTAGAGAAAAAATCCATTCAATTGATACATTGTTCTGCAAGTGAGAAAATTTCTAGCATCTTCACCAAAGCATTTGTAAGAGAAAATTTTGAAAAATTCAAAAAGATGATTAGACTTACAAAATCCCCTTTAGATTAAGAGGGGGAATGTTAGATACCTCACCTATGGCATTATGGTATAGTAAAGTATTGTTGTAAATATTAATTGATAAATATGAAGAGTCACAAGTGATTATGGTAAATGGTAATTTTCATCTTAGAGAAATTTAAAGAGTCATAAGTGAATACCAAAAATGATTGAACCTCTTGGAAGGTGAAACTAGAGTCATCTCTCAATGTATTTATGTATGATTCATATTAATAAAAAATTATCTGTGGAGTTATTCATCCTTGGCCTAACATCGTGCTAAGCCAATTGACAGTGTTAAGATTGAAGCATACATGAATAAAAATCATTCTCAAATAAAGTTATCTTAATCTATCATAGGATTTTAGCAAATCAACCTTGATTTCCACATCAAGCATACTTTTGTTTTAATTGAATGAAGAATTCCTAGGACTACCTTCTTGTTTTTCCACGATATTGGTGTTTAGGATATAATGTTAAATATTTGATGCTACCAAACCAAGTATAACAGAAAGTATACTTTTCACATTGGAATAATAAATAATAGTGAATCTACTAGTGAAAAAAATATACAAAAATATGTATAACAATCGAGCTTCGTTATATTAATCCAATTGAATAATACATCAATCTAGGGCTCCTGTATCAAGGATAATGGCCCTCAAACATCCACAAGTACAAGATATAAAAACTGGGGCTTGGTAGTCCATCAACAATCAATCTACGCTCAAAAATATACTTTGACCATTTGGCTGATGTAGCGCGCTCTCTTAGCTCCTCTCCGCCGTACCCTGTACCTTCCCAGTCAGTCAACTCTTGATTTGCAACAACACCAATCTACCTCTATCAAAGATCCAAGTCCATATGGCCACTAAACCTTTGCTATCCAATATGCTCACTAGTTGTGCCTTTGTCCATCAAGGACACAACACATCAAAACTTTGTTCCCAACTGCTACTCCTCATATACTCGGAGAATTCTACCCACTATAGCTTCCCTACACTGCTCCAATAAAGACTAACATAGGGCACGAAGGGTTTCTACCTATCACTGCAAGAATTTCTTCTCCCACAATGAACACGAGCTAGGAGTACTTCCCATCTTCTATTGTAGATATCCTTCTCCACACACAAGTCTAGGGCTACTCAGAATTTCTCTGGCTGATCAGACCCTTGATCTCTTCAACTACCACTATTAAAACTAATTTATTCCATCAAAATTGCACACTTGGCTCCAACTTGAGCACTATATGGCTACCCTCCAACAGACCATAAATTCCCAATACACTGTCCACACTTGGTCCACTCTCATGCTGCCCTCCAACATACCACAAGTAACCAATATTTGTTTTAGCATCTACTCCTGGTTAGGGCACCCAACCACTATGGTAACCCTTCCTCTTGGATGCTAAAAAAATTCTCCAAACTGTCCTCTTCTAGGACACCCATGCAACTAGAATTCATCCATAATCAAGGAGCCATCTACAACATACTATTGTTGCCTACTTTCCTTGGGTTCTGTGCACCTGCAAGTCTATCTAGGGAACCCTTAATAACCCTCAAACCTTGCTCGAGACATGGTATATCCTTCTCCCTATGGTCTCCTTCCTTGTTTCTACCTTCTAGGGCTTCCACCACTTGACTAGGGATTTAGGTTTCTCCTCAACACACCCAACAATATCATTATACCAAGAACACCCTACAACAGTCCTGAAACCATGGAAGCGATCCTTGTTCTAGTTGGGACCTTCATTTTGTGACTACATCTGAGTTAGGATGTTATTCCTAGGCCTCTCAGCCCATCCAATTATCCCTCCAACTCAGTGTGGCAATCATCACACATTTTTGTCGTAGAAAAATACTTTATACACCAATAAAACATGCACACGCAATCCTAAACATACATGGTTTGTTGTGGCTTGATTTGGCACATGAAACACATAAAACTTCCCTTAAGTCACCTCTCTTCTTCCTTAGAGTTGCGACCCATTCCACAAAATAATCTACACCTGAAATTTCATAGGTATCCCCTCTAACCTTCATTTTCTAGTCTCCTTTATCTTTCCTCAGATCCACATCCCAAATAGTAGAGCTAATCTATGATATGAATTCTCTTAGGATGTTCTCAAATGAATTACACTCACCTGTTATTTATATCCAATTCAAGGGCTCCAAAAAATAGTCCAAGAGGGTTTAACAACATGTCATTAGGCCTCTTCACACTAGGGTGACTTGATCTCTTCTTATGCAAGCCCACACAAACTTCAAAAAATAATTTCTCCTCATAGAAAACTCAGATTTAGATGCGTCCAATTCATATCGTCATCCTATATCATCTCCATCCATCACATTTCAAATTATCTCCATGGCTTTGGCCCCAACATCAATGGGTAAATAACCCCAAGCTTGAGTTTCAAGCCCACAAAATAATTTTGTGTGCCAACTCCTCCACAATATTCAAGCCTAGTGTTTGGATTACCTCCCAATCTACAAATCTCAACATCCCCCACAACATAATTATTGAGAAATAATATTTGGGATTAGAAGAATTATGTAAATATTGTAAATACAAAAAATAAGGAAGGTGAAGAGACACTAGAATTTGAATTCCAAGAGTCTCCCTTCATATTTATCAATGATATCTTAATGTAAATACACAATCAAATTCATGGAGTTACCCTTGGCTTGATATGGTATTAGAGCCAACTCTCAGAATTAGCCTTTTGTGTTGTAACTCTTGCAGAACTATGCCATTATCCTCATTTTTTCCTGCCATTATTCTTTGTCCCTCTACCAAAATTTGGAGCCTTGGAGCAGCGTTGAACATCCTCTATGAGTGCAAGTCTCAAATTTATCTAAGTGCATTGAGACCTGAAGTATATGGAATGAAAAATTTATAACAACGCTGATACCACCATGAGAATGAAACAACTATGGTCGATTTGAGTGTTGAATATTTGCAGTCGTTTTGGTAAATGCATTGGTTCTTTAAATTTTGGTCAAAACCCATGCAATATTGTGTATGCTTGTGGTGAAGCTAACTTGTGGACCACGCTTGCAAACAACCGGTGGGGAAATACTAGCATATACTTGAATGCTTGTTTATGCATTGAATTACGTGTTGACAACAACTTGAAACCAAAAAAAAAAACAAAACTTCTATCATCTTCCCACTTCCAATTCTGTGCCATTTAAGTGTAGAAAATTTGAATATGCATTTATTAAAGAATGAAGTTGATGCTTGGTTCGAATATTATATGGTATGAAGACTATGTAATGAATACCCTGACCATGGTGGCTTCTCATTGAAAATGGTATGTATTTTGTTGTTAGAAGCCATGTGATGGTGTCTGTATAGAAAATGTAGTAGCCTTGGTTTTAAATGGGTTATAATAGACATATGGTAAATATATATGGAAATTCCTTTTTAAATCCATGACACATGTGCATTCAGTTCTCTTAAAACAGTGGTAGTCTATTTAAATTTTGTTGAGATTTTTTTGATTGGTGGTATATAATGGTTCATGCATAATTTAAAGTTTATGCATTCCAAATCCTTTTTTTATATTTTAAGGTCGTGGGCATGAATGGTTGGTATGTCATGTGAAAGTGGGTTGAAATATGTTGAGTTCCTTTTTGAAATCCATATGGAATGTGATGGTATGAAAGTATGATGGTATGCCATATTAATTATATATATGATGGAGGTATATTAATGAATTTTTGAAGATATAGCTACTCAATTTTATCACAAATACATTAATATTTTGTTGCAACCATTATAATTATTTTGAGGCCAAATCAAATTATATGATGCATTCACTCATATCCATAGTGGGAGTAGTTCTGTATGGAAAATAGAACTACCATGAGTGGTATAGGAAGATAAAACACGCCATAATTTTCAATAAGTTATGGAAAGGGGTTTGTGAACGAGAAGGAGACAATGCACTTGAAAAACCTACTTCATACAAGGAGCTTTCCATCTGGAAAAACAAGAATAACAAGGCCTATGCCTTGATTGTAGCATCAATAAATGAAGAGGTGAGTCATCATATTTCTCCATTTTCAAACTCATTTAAAGCCTTAAAGAAGTTGAACAAATTGTATGACTTACACTGTGAGCTTGAAGTTTTTCAGCTAATGATCAAGTTGTTCCATCTTGAGTTGAAAAATGATAACCCTCTTTCCTTAGCATCAGAAGTAAGATCCATTATGCATGACATAATAGCCACTGGTGTTGAAATATATATTCCTCTCATAGCTTATGTCAAGGCACTATATCCCACTTATTCACATTATCTTGAGTCATTGCAAGAAAGTGGAAAACTTAAGGAGATTAATTTTGACTCCCTTGAAAATAAGTTTGTTGAAAGAGAGAAGGATTTTGGGAAGAATACAACTCCTTAGTCTTCTGAAGAGGTTGTGTTCCTTGCACAGAAAGAGAAGAATCATGCACAAGATTCTTCTAGAGGAAGAGGTGGCCAAAGAGGAAGAGGAAGGAAGAATTTTAGTGGTAAGGGGGGCAGACATTTCCAAGGATAAATGTCTGATATTCATTGGATACGATGCAATAGATATGGACATTATGCTTCCACATGTAAGATACCTTGGGACATAATTGAGAAAGAAAGAAATGAAAAAAGGTAAAACACCTAGTAAAGGGAAAGTAAAGGCACTTGAATTCACTATTTATATTGTGGCACATTGCAACATTGGAGTAACTGAAGACTTATTCAATGCTTCACTTGCTCATGGAAATATGAATGGTTGATTAATACATGAGAAACTTGCCAAATGACATTAATAAGATATTTATTTGATGGACTCAATGAAAATTTTGATGGAGTAGTATACTTTGCAGACAAGTCAAAACTCAAGACATTAGGGCTTGTCACCATTAGGGTCAAATGCATCGTATTCCAGAATTTCTTCTACATGATGTTCTATACCTCCTGGAATTGAGGAGAATCTTGTTATATTTGGGCCACATACGCTAGCAAGGACACTCCATTCATATATTTTATGGCAAGGTCGAGGTCAGAAAAGCATCAGATCACTCACTTGGCATGACTGGAATAGAAGAAGAAATACTTCTTAAGCTGCAGGGAACCTATGCTCGTGCTCAAATTTTTTTGTAAAATTCTCACTATGCTGAAGGTAAATTTCCATCAAGTCTTTTATTTCATGCTATATTTGGACATTTTAACTATGAAAGCCTTTGTTTGTTGAAGACAAAAGGTTTTACTGGTTTGCCTACAATTCCTAGGAAACTTAAGCAATGTGATTCTTGTATCTTAGGAAATAATAACAAACAGTATTTTCATGATTCTCATTCTAGAGGACATAGAAAACTTGAATTCATTCATTTTGATTTATGTGGCCCAATGCAAGTTCCTTCTACAAATGGTAATAAATATATGATGGAATTTATTGATGACTACACCATAATGTGTTGGGTTTATTTACTGAAGAAAAAATATTAAGCTTTTGAAATATTCAAGAACTTTCATGCATGGATTGAAAATTATGCACAATATCATATTGGATATATTCGTACTAGTAATGGAAAAGAATATACTTCAAATAAATTTGAAAACTATCTTCGCTAACATGAAATCAAACATCAAACAACCATGACTTATAATCCCCAACAAAATGAAGTAGTTGAAAGAATGAATAGGACGATCTTAAATATGGTACGTTCGATGATGTCTTTCAAGAATGTTAAGTTGATGTTTGGGTTGATGTAGTATTGTGTGTTGTGTGTATAAATTCAATGTGTGGATCTAAAACTACTCCTAAAATTTATTAAAACATAAGACTCAAATCTACTCTACTCATTTGTGGAATACAATTCAATATCAAGACGAAAAATCATAGACATGCATCAATATTTATCACATACACAAATATTTATCTAGGAAAAAGAAATTGCTCAAAACCCCTTCCTATATATATTGCATTAATCAAAGAATAGAGATGAAATGCAATGATTGCTCAAGCTCGAGCACAACCTGCAATTGTATATTCTATCCCTTTTTCTGATTGATTGACTGTAGCCAATACTTAGCCAATTTTCCAATCCTCCAAGGTCATATTTACTTTCATTGTTCCTTGAGGAATTAGGCCCCTATTTAATAGGAATTTCTCTCAATTGGATTGCGCAATTCATTTAGGCTCTTCTTATGAATACATGTACCACCTGTACACTTTGGAATAGTCTACAGCTGATAGTACACTGCCTTGGAATCTCCAACTCAACTGGGTAACTTGAATTGTTTGCATGCATGAGCTAATTTAGCTTGATTGATAAGTTAACTAGTTGATCATTGAGTGAGATGAAGTTACACTTCCACAACTTGACCTTCCACTAGTTCCTCCAATAGTTAGAACTAGTTTAACTGACCATAACTCAATTTAACTAAATTAAACTACTACAACTAAAATTAACTCAACATAGGCTCCTAAAATTTAGGAATCACTACACATAACTATATTTCATGCCCCTAACTCGAATTAACTAAGATAACTGAATAATAAAAATCACGTCACCTCAGTTAACTCATCTAATTTGTTTGTTGATGTGGAATTTTGAATTTTCTCAACTTGACTAAAGAAAAATCAAAATAAAATTAAAAATTTCTTCTTGTATTTTTCAACACTCCCTCTTTGTAAGAAAGGTATTAAAAAATACCTTGATCCAACACCTTTGGAATGTACTGCATGCAACACTTCTCTTTTTTTCTATTTCTATTGTAACATCTGTGGCTAAGAAGCATCCAAAAAATAATAATAAATAATCGTTGAATCAATCTCCAACTGTCTACTGGGAAAATTATGATGTTTCTAACTCTACTACTAAGCCTCCTGCTCAACTATCAACACTCCTCAGTATCTGATTGAAATTGATCCTCCTGCTATTGAATATTGTGGGCCCTCATAGCAAGGTAATGATCCATGAGGAGAATTCCTTGATGGAACCTGCCCAAATTTATGAAAATCTTGGACTTGGGATTCACATCACCACCTCACACCTAGAGGTATGGCTACATGTTCTCCCTCTTCCCACTTAGTTCAACACTCCCTCTACTAGAGTTCTCTACTTGAGTGGATGTCTCCACTATGTCTCTTCTCTGATTCTCCATTTGTGGTTGCTCCACAACTTCCTGGGGCTGCTTCTGGGGATCCATTTTGAGAGGTAAACATGCTCCCTCTCAACCACCATGTCTCTAACCCTTTATTTTATCCTCAAGGATTTTCATGCATCTTATAACTCAAGTGCATACATGTTATTGACTCGAACACCAATCTGTTTCACTTGTCTCATGACTATGTGTCTCAGGAATGCTTTCCCTTTGCTGAAGATCACATCATAACCACTATCTTCCAACAATGCTACAAAGACGAGATTATTCTTCAGAACCGGAACGAACATAACATATTTTAGTCGAAGAGGGAATTCTGAATCCCTGTTAAATATTACTATACTGATATTGGTAGCACTGTATCTTTTGTCATCTTCAAACTCAATATTTATCTTGAGATATTTCTCCTCCAAGTCACTGAAAAATTCTCTATCCCCCGTCATCTGGAATGGGGCACCCAAATCCAAGTACCACACACTACCCATCAATGTGATCACCATGAATGTGATGAGAGTGAAGTGAAGATCTAATTGTGAAGCCAAATATTCACCTATTGTTACTATTGTAGACTCCTTCTTGATTTCCTTCTTGTGTGGACACTTTGTGGCATAGTGCCCAAATTCATGATAGTGAAAGCACTTGATTTTGGACAAGTATTTATTCTTTCCCTCTTGGCTGGAATCAACCTCACCTTGGGAATTCTTCCCCTTGGCATTCATTACTTTTTTGAATAATTAAAATTCCTATTCCTCTTCTTTAGATGAGGTCCCAGCTCTAGTATCTCCTTATTTCCTCATGTACCAAATCATACCATAAGCATTCCCAATTTGGTATTTTTTCCCTCCCATTCATCGAATCTTAGTAGTTGTACCAACTCTTGGGAAGGAATAGAAGGGCTAGGATAACTAGATCATCGTCTGCTACGGTAAAACCAACTTGGCCAAGTTGATCACGAAAATGTGTGAACCTACTCAAGTATTGCAGAATTGTGTCATTCTTCTGCATCTTGATATTTCAAAGCTTGTCCGTGAGTGCCAACTTCCTATGGTCACTAATATTTTGGAAAAAATATGTCAATTCTTGCCACAATGCATATAGAGTCTCTTCCCTATGGAAATTTGAGACAATATGGTCTCGTACTCCCTTCGATATGATTATCCTCACCTTGGCTACACACTTCTTCCATTCTGCTATATTCTGAGTATCAACTACAGTTGGTTTCTAGATATCATTATCAATGAATTCCTTCAACCCATTATCTTCTAGAAATGCCTCTGTTGGACCCTACTATTGTTATCCTTTTCACACGCAATGCTACTATTTTCATTATAACCTACCCTATTTTACCCTTTTTTACACCTTAAAACCACTCTATATTGGCTAAATTGTGTTGTTTTATAATGGAGGTAGGAATCACAATAAATGTTTTTTACATATCTTTGGTTAGTCTAATTATATGTTAAACAAATTTATATTTCTTAACTCATTATTGACTAATTTATTAATAGGGTTCTTAAATATAAGGATGGCAACATGAATACATTGACAGATCATCAATGACCGAAAATCTAGCTCAACGAATATATCAAGCAACCATTCAATACTTAGTTATGTATACTATATTCGGTACTCTACTCCAGGTTTGGTACAAGTCAACCAGTCAACCATTGGCATCCTAAAGATAAATTCTCATGTTTGTGAGTGTGGTGTTAACTTCCTCAATCTAAATATACTGTCACATATGGAACAATGTAGATACGATATGGATGAGTGATCATTGGAATTTGGCTTTGCTCAATTAAGCCTATATCACATAAATATTTACTTTTCTAGGTTATTTTGTTGTAACTATATTTAGGTCAGAATTCTTTAAGAAGGCCCAATATCAGTATGAGAGGTTACATAGAATGGGCCAGTTATTAGGAGATTGTGACTGAAACACCATATGACTTTGTTTTGTTTTAAGTTTGGAACTCTTGTACTTATGTCTTATTAAAGGCTTTAATATATAATCGATCTCAGATTTTATATTCATGGATTCATGTCCTTTTAATCTGTGAGTTGTTGAGTTAAGTTAAGCTTGTCTCAAGTCGTGGCAAGGGCACACCACAAACCTTAGCCAAGTTCCGTAAAAATCTTGTTTAGGTAGAAAGTGTGTTTTGAATTTGCTTTAGCATAACTCTAATTAAGGTATTTCTTTCCTTTCATTGGTAATTTTCACAATTTCTGTACTTAGAACCGTAATTGAATTACATTTGAAATATCTTGTAGATATGAATGCTATGATAGCTGGTTAGATGCTTGTTTGAATTTCATGAGTTTGTAAACGTTTTCCATATGTATTATTTATGCTCATAGATTTTATTTTCTGTTGATCTCAAATTTTTTTAAGATTGAAGAAGCAGGCTTCAGCTTAATGCGGAATTTTGAGGAACGATTTCTCATAGTATTAGAATGAATCCTATGATCTAAATGAAATAGCTCGATTATTTTTGGATCTATAGCTTTGATAAGAAATCCTTGTAGCTGGTGTTTAACATGTTTGAATCTTCATGAAGATTAATTAGGAATAGTGTGCCATTCATTTTATTAAGAACAATGTGCTAATCGTTTGAGGATAATTGTGCCATTCATTTTATTAGGAAACAATGTGTTAATTATTTGAGGAAAAAGTGTGCCTTTCATTTTATCTCTTAGTCAATTTCGAATAAGATTTTTCAAATTATAAATTGGTTTGATTTCATTTAATTTATTAGTTAATTTCGAATAAGTTTTGTCGAATTAGAAATTTTTATGTTATTTGTTTGATTACTAAGTTAATTTCAAATGGATGTGTTAAAATAGGGAGCTGTGTGAATGGTCGTAAAAGTTTAATAGCATTGTTGAGTCTAAGACTTTTGTGATCCATAATGTAGATGCATGTCTTTCGAATTAATCACATCATTAGATTTGGTCGACATTTCGAACCAACGAATGTGATTCATCCTCACCTTGTCCTGAGGATGAACCACATTAGTTGGTTCGAAACGTCAACCAAATCCTAATGATGTGATTAATCTGAAATAAATTCATTAGCATTTTTTAGTTTACTTTTTGATTTCTAACTTGACCCCGAGGTTAGTTTTGTGTAAAGATTTCTGAGTAGAAAAAATTGATAAATTAGATTAAGAACATGGTTTATGTTGATTGTTGAGTTTATATTTGAAAGAATATTTAGTTAGTTGCATAGTAATTGAGGATAAATTAGAAATTTGAATTGTGCGTGTGAAATAGAGGAGTGTAATAGGTTTCTTCACTTTATAAAACTTTAGTATGATGATTTTAAATTAGGAACAAAATTTGGCTATTTTATACTTAAATGCATACTAAGAAATAATAGGAAAAAATTAAATCTAAACTGTAATTCCTTGTAACTCGAATATTACGAACTTCGATTGACAATTCTCAATTTAGGGAATTAAACGACATATAAAAACCCTAACATTTTTGGTGTCATTGTTGGGGAGTTGAAAACGATATTTTTTTGTGTGATAAGGATTTTGCAGGGCAATTAGAGGGAAGAGAGTGTACGGTAAGATGTGAGTGGATAGCCATGCATCCACTATGGTGGGGTTTCTACAAAGTCTATTTTTCATTTGTAAATTTTTGTAGTTATTTTTATCTTTCTTATGTGAAAAATTAGAGGTATAACTAGAGATAGTAAGGGGATATTTATTCATAGTACGAAATCACTTTCAAAATTATTTGGTCCTTAAAAACACCCCTAACTAACCCTATTAATTGTTATGTAGGTATTTGAGATGAGGGAGAAATATTTACAAAAAAAGTGTCCTCGGAAAAGGAAATATCACATCAAGAGGGGCCATTACAACTTCAAGGTATACTACATCAAGAACATACTATCTTAGGAGTTGTTGTAGGAACATAAATTGTGGTAGTATCATAGGTAGAATCAACAGTAGGAGGAACTCAAAGGGTTTTGGGACCTGGGTACATTAGACCCTGTTAGCGTTCTGTAATTTACTAGAGATTGTGAGAACCACATAGGCCAACATCAAACCAACTTTGGAAACTAGGATCTAGCCATGATAGTTTCAGAGAGGGTTCTCTCTTTAAGATTTAAATTTTATTGGATACGTTTTTAGGCTAGTTATGATTGTACTTTGGTTTTGAGTTTTGTTTTGGATTTTGGAAAATTGATTGTATTCAATTTAATAATGTCTATTGGGCAATAGAGTTAAAATATAACTGGATAGTTGCATCAATTTTTCACAGAGTAAACATAGGGCAAGCTCAGAATATTTATTGGATCTTTTGAATTTATAAATGGACTATGATAGAAACATGAAAAAATTCAGAAGAACTAAAGAGAAATGAAGAATTCTTTAGTTTGGCCTTCAGTGTAAAACATTATGATTGTAAACGCAGCCAGAATAAGGTACTCAACAGTGAATCCTATTCATCACGCTTTCTGCTTTACAATTAGAATTTAGATGATTACAATGAAAGATGACAATGAAACATAATAACAGAAGAAAAACATCACCAGTATTTAAGCCACAAGAATCCTATGAATGGTCTGATTATTATTAATGCTCCAGTGCTTTGAAAAAGCTTATAGTACTTCAATAGGAAAAAATAGTTCTAATCTCAATCAATCAACCCTTGATACTTCCAAAACTAAAGTATTTATATAAAAATAAAAACAAATTACAATTAATTCCTATGTGATAAGGCAATCTATAATTTCTCAAAATGAACTGAAAGGAAAGAAATTGATCTAAAAGGAGTGCATCTGCGTTTCTGGCCCTGTTATGCTTGAATACTGTTGCTGAGTCACCACCTTTTCAGTACTGTGCTGGCAAAATGAGTGTTGTGTTGGCAAAATCTGTTGTATGAACGCCCTTTTCCTATCTTGACCTATGGTGTCTATTTTCTACCTGAGTCCTTTCTTCCATGTTTAACCCTTTTTCTTCATAAAATTGTTTAGATTTCATCTTGGAGCCGCATCGCATCCGCGCTAACATCGCACTTCGCATTTCATTGTTTTAAACTTTTCTTTAGCACTTAACCTTTAAAACTTGTGATGTGCAATTGCGATCAGGTCCCACTGTCATCACATATTTCACTTCGGCGATTTTAACACTTACCCCCCGCGCTTATCCTTTGAAACTTGCGATGTGCGATTTCGATCGGGTTATATGGAAAGTTAAAACATTTAACTTAGGGGTGCTATGTGTGCTATCCTCCTGAGATTGCAACGTGCGATATGTGATTGCATCACAACTTAAACAAAATAACTTGCGGGTGCTTAAAAGGTAAGTTATAAAATGTGTGAAGTGTGAAATGCGACGCGCTAAACGCTGGAAAGTGCGAAAAGGCGAAAGGTAAGGAAAATGTGAAATATAAAGGTTTTCATGCGGATTTGGTAATGTATAAAGGTTGGATGGGTCCCACAAAATTGCATTGGCGGAGTTTTATGTTTTGGAAATGAATTAAGAAGAGAAGGTTAAAACTTGCGGGGTGCGAAGTGCGGACAAGAGGTAAGTATACGATTTTTAGTGGGTGGGTGGAATTGCTCTTTTTTAACTATAAAATTTGAATTTTAATAGTTAAGAAAGGGTTTTGAACGAAATGAAGCGTGGGACTTTAGACAAATGGAAAAAATGAAGGGTAAATGAAGGTAGATGGAATGAGTGAGGGCAGTATGGAGTTTTCTCACCATCACACTTAATCAACAACACTTTCCTCTTTCAACTGAATTGAAAGGTAGATAGATTCATTTGATGCTCTTGATAGTCAGGATTCCCTTTTTTCTTGAAAATAAATGATATCCATGGAATATTATTTTCAGTATGAGATATCTGAGAAATAATCAGTCACCTTTTGATACTATGAAATACAGGAGTATAACAGACCCAATCCCATAGAATCTTCTTCTAGATGGAATACTATGCTAGAGCTTACTTCTAAACCTATTGCAAGGATGGCTAACAAAGGAGGAGGTGAGGAGAACATAAAAAATGACAGAAACAATGATAACAATAATGGTGGAGCCAACGATCAGGATAATGGTAGAATTAATACTTTACTTGGTGGGAATAATGACCAAAGAGATGGGCCAATAGGGGGACATGAGGTGAATGAGGAGGATTCAAAGACTACCTTCAGATTTCCAATTTTGGATATCACCAGAAACATTACTATGAAAAACAGACCTTTGGCATCCCTTCCACTTTTCCATGGTACTTCCTCTAAATACTCTGACTCTTTTCTATTTGAATTTGATATTCTTTGCAAAAGTTACAATTATTAAGACGATGTACATAAAATCAAACTATGTCCCGCTACATTAAAATATTCAACCCTAAGGTGGCTCACAACTTTGGGAGAAAATACTATCTACTCATGGGATGATATGAAGTTTGTTTTTATTAAGAAATATCAAGATTAATGTAAAAGAAAAGATGTTAATGATATTTTTAGAATTCAGCAGATGGAAGATGAGAGTTTAGAAGATTACCATGAAAGGTTTATTTATAACTATCATAAATCCCAAATAGGTAATCTGGTTGAAAGAACCTTTAGGACTATTTTTCTAAAAGGATTAAGGGAAGAGTGCATTGAAGCACTAAATATATTGAGTTATGGTGATATTTATAGGAAACCATTTGCTTAAATAGCTAAACTATGTAGAACCTATTCTAAAATCCAACCTAAGGTAGGAAAAAGGATTCAGGACAACCTAAGGGATTATGTGTCTAGGAATTCTAAACTAGTGTAGGGTGGTGTTGCTCGAGCTAAACTAGGGAACCTCTTAGAAAAATTAAAAACATACATCCTAAAAACTATTAGTGATTAGTTGGATACTCTAAAAATTAAGATGAAACGAGAGGAAGAGAGGGATTGTTTGGTTATTTTCTATCCTAAATGTAGATGAAAACATGTTGAGAGGGAACGCCCCATAAATGTAGTAGAAGTTTTTGGAATCTACACCCATGAGCACCCCATTGAACAGTGCCCTTCTCTTCCAGGATTGAAATCTATTTATAAGGGAGGGGCTAAAACAAGTGAGCTTCCTCAATCATCTAGGAAACCATCATGGAAGACACCAAACAATAGCCCTCACCAAGATTCTAACATGCAGGGTTTTCCCCAGTATCAACCATGAAACACTCAACCATCTTATTCTCCATGGAATACTCAGCCACCTCATATTTCACCTTGGAACTAAGGGTGGAGAGGGAATCCTTCTAAAAATACATTTTTCCCCAAGCTCATGCAACTTCGTACCGTCAGTATCAATCATAATATCCACCCTACGTTCCTTACGCATCGAACATGCCTCAATTCCAACAAGGGTATAACCCACCTTTCCCCCAACATAATGCATTACCGTTACCACCTCCATTGCCACATCCACAACCCTTTCCCCTACCTCAAAATACCAACCCATCTTCACAGCATATGTAACAATCATTCAACCCTCCTTGACCAACACAGTTGCATGCACAACTGATATCTAATACTAATCATAGACGTCCTCAACCTGTAAAAAACATTGAAATATAACCTTTTCCCACTTATTTTATCACTTCCTTTCCCTTAAATGAAATTAAAATTAGATCCGAGAAAAGTATTAAAAAAAATAAATCTGCAGTAGTTATACGATAGGAGGATCCCCATGTAGAATATGAAGACAAACCAATCGAACAAATGGAAAATGAAAAGAAAAATGAATTAAAAGAACCACAAGAGCTATTAGAATCCAAGCAACCTCCTTTTCCTAAAATATTGCTTGTAAAGAAAGCCGAGATACCCATAGAGTATGCTTGGGATTTGAGCAAAGAAATGTGTGTATAAAGATCCCTTTATTGCAAGTTGTTAAATACATTTCTCTTCACACTAATATTATTAGGGATCTTTACATTAAAAACCCCAAGAAGGAAGAAAAACAATAATCATACTATCAACGTAATCAGCCAAATTTCAGAAATGATCTTTGGACTACCACCAAAATACGATGATCTAGGGAATGCAGTGGTAACCATAGAAATGAATGGAAATTTTCTGCCTAATACTTTCGTAGATATGGAGGTAGCCATCAATGCAACGACTGATGATACTATTACATTATTGAAATTAAAAAAGACAGGACCCACACTCATTGTGTTGGAATTAGCAAATAATTCCATCGTCAAACCTATTGGGGTCCTAGAAGAGGTGGTCATAATAGTAGCTTCCTGGAAATATTCAATTGATTTTATAGTAATTTATCCAAAAACTACCAAACGAGGACACCCAATAGTTATAGGTTGTTCATGGCTAGCTACTACTGATGCTGTCATTGGGTGCATATATGGGGAAATGACTATCTCTAATGAGTCGCAAATCCAAAGATTGACTATCTTTCCACCTTCCTAATTAGCTGGTGAAGTACCTCTTTTGTTGGAAAATCCTTATGGGGAAGAAGACTGCATGCTTCCTTTTCTGACTTTAGAACAATCAAGAGGGCTTCAATAACAGCCATCAGAACATGTTTTGCAACAATTCTTATCTGATATAAGTTGTATAGAGTATCTTGTTTCTTTTAGTGGCTACCATCATGTTTTCAGTAGTTAATTTCAGGAAACTTGTTATCTTGTTGTGTTTGCATCATTTACCATTGCAGCCTTAGAAGAAAACAAATAATTAAGCACCCAACCTATTGAAATAAGTTCTGGAAAAACATTGTACGTTGGTATAGATTTAAGTATAGAACAGAGACAAAAAGTAATAGAAATTATCCAAAAAAATTCTAGGGAATTTTCTTGGGATTATTTAGATATGAAATGAATTCATCTCGATACTTGCATACATCACATTTATACTAATAAATTATTCAAGTTTGTAAGACAACCACAAAGACGAATGAATCCAACTTTCAAATAAATTATCAAAGATGACATGAAAAACAAATTGAGTGCAAATTTTATATATCCCATCTCTGACAATAAATGAATATCTCCTTTGGTGGTGGTTCCTAAGAAAAATGGGAAATGGAGGATTTGCATTGATTATAGGGAGTTGAATAAAGCCACCTTGAGGGACTATTTTCCTCTGCCTTTTATTGAATAGGTGCTTTATACTTTATCGGGGAAAAAGTATTTCTCCTTCTTGGATGTGTACAATGGTTACAATTGGATCCAAATAGCCCCAGAATACCAAGAGAAGACTACTTTTACCAGCACATGGGGTACCTACGCTTACAAATTTCTTCCATTTGGCTTGTGTAATTCTCCAGCTACCTTCTAGAGGGTTGTTTTAGATATATTTTTTTGATCTTATACACGACTGTGTGGACGTCTATATGGATGAATTCACAGTGTATGGGAATGATTTCCAACAGGCTCTTGAAAACTTAGAAAAATTTATGATTCGTTGTCAAGAAACTAATCTAGCTCTCAATAATGAGAAATGAAAAATGATGCAGTCTGAGGGGATTGTTCTAGGTCACCATGTGTCACAAGCAGGGATAAAAGTTTACCCTTAAAAAAATTGAGGTAATTTCACAAATCCCAGTCTTAACATTGCAAAAAGAGGTGAGAATTTTTTTGGGACATGCAACGTATTATAGGAGATTCATTGAAAATTTTACTAAAATTGTTGCACCTATGTTTAAATTGCTCACTAAAGATGTTGATTTTTTATGGTATATTGATTGTCAAAACACTTTTCAGGTATTGAAAGACAAATTGTTGACTGCTCCCATGTTGAGAGGGCCTAATAGGTCTCTCTCTTTCACATTTGTACCAATGCATCAGATACAATGCTTGAAGTTGTGCTAGGACAAAGGGATAATCATATTCCATATGTTATTTATTTCGTTAGAAAAAATATATTACGTGCATAATTAAATTACATTGTTACCAAAAAATAATTACTGGCAGTAGTCCATGTTATCAACAAATTTAGGCACTATATTACTTGTTAAAAATTTTTTTTCCATACTGATCATGTATCTATTAGATTGTTTATGAATAAACAAATTACGAATGCAAGAATTACTAGATGGTTAATTTTACTTCATGAATTTAAAATTACTATGATTGACAGGCCTGTACGGGATAATGCAGTTGTAGATTTCTTGTCCAGAATGAATGTTTCACAAGACACTGCTCCAGTTCCAGATGACTTTCCTGATAAGAACTAGTTTTCTATTTCTACACATACTCCTTGGTTTGCTGACGTGGCTTGCTATTTGGTATCATGAAATTTTCCACATAATCTGTCCACTGGGGTAAAAAATAATATTGTGCAGTGGAGTTCCAACTATTCTTGGATAGAAGGAGAGTTGTACCGAACCGGGCCTGATATAATCATGAAGAGGTGTGTATGGGAAGATGAAATGTATGATGTCTTGAGAGCTTTCCACAGTGAACCCTGCAGTGGGAATTTGGTAGATAAAAGGAAAACTTACAAGGTCCTACATGCGGGTTATTATTGACCCACTCTTTTCAAGGATGCCAAGAAGTTTGTCTCTAGTTGTGATGCTTCCCAAATGATGGGAAGACCTATTCCAAGTGATAATATGCCTCTTCAAACTCAAATATCAATAAATCCTTTTGAAAAGTGGGTATTAGATTTTGTTGGGCCTATCTCTCCTATTTCCAGGAAGAAGAGGTATATATTAGTTTGTATTGATTGTGTAACAAAGTGGGTGTAAGCTAAGACTTTATATTCTGCCACCAATAAGTGTGTTGTATATTTACTTTTTGAAGACATTTTTACTCTGTTTGGGGTACCTAGAGAAATTTTCAGCGATCAGGGTACACAATTTACTTCCAAACCGATAAAGGATATTACAGAACAATATCAAATTAAGAAACATAAATATACCCCATACCATCGTCAGGAAAATGGATATGTTGAATCTAATAACAAAAACTTGGAGTCCATTCTCACTAAAAAAATTCCTTCAAAATTGGGATGATAGGTTTCCAAAAGCATTATGGGCTTATCGAATAACAAGGAGAAATGTGACAGGATATAGTCCCTATGAGTTAGTGTATGGGAAGTAGGTGTTTCTCCCGATAAAATTTCAGGTAAGAACATTTTGAATTGTTGCTCAACTTGGGATGGATCTAAATGAAGCTCAGAAACAAAGAGCACTTCAGTTGAATTAACTTGATGAAACCAGACAAGATGCCTTCCAAAAAGTATGTTGGTACAAGGCCAATGAGCTCAGTGGCGTGATAAGTATATCAATAAGAAGGTCTTCCAAACAAGAGACTAGGCACTATTGTATTATAGCAAGCTTAAGCACTTCAAGAGGAAATTTTTAACTAGATGGTTGGGACCCTATGAGGTGGAGGACTTTTTTGACAATGGCTCAATCAAGATTAAGACCATTGATGATGATCATACTTAATTTTTGGTACATGGCTACATACTAAAAATATACCACAACCCACTTTCCTGATAGGAATTTTTACAAGTTGTGACGCAGGATCCAGAAATGGAGTTGGTTTATAAGGGGGATCCAGCTCCTATTGGTTCTTCAAATTTATTTATTTTTATTATTTTAATATATGTATATATGTACATAGTATGAATAACAGTGGTCTGATTTTTATTTTTCTCCACAACTCACATAGAATATAGAGGAAATATGTCAAGGCTAGGTTTATTTCTTTATCCAGACTTCATATATTATTTATGGAAAAGGATGTCTTGGAGTTTACTTTGAACATTTTAGACTCCCTAAAATTGAATGTTCCGAGCATTGATTGACCCAGGCTCATTAATATTAATGGGATAGTGGTAGTTAGGAAGCTTCCAAGTACACAATTATTCTTTTTCGGCCTTCACAAAAAAAATACGGGAAAAAAAAAATCCCTAGAGTCTGCTTTTGGTTCTTCATATTCTCTAGAACTGAATACCTCGAGAATTAGCTAATTCAAGTTCATTGAAATTTATGAGAAGGCAGTATATCGGGCTATTTTGAGTAAAGACTTATTATTTTGCGGGCTTAGAATAATAATTGTGGGAAAGAAGCCCCTTGGAGTCTTGTTTTGTGCATTTCAGACTCTTGATAATTGAAATGACCCCAAGGAAGTGACCATTCCAGGTTTGGTCAAAATCCATGGATTGGTGGCACTAGTATTGATCTACAACAAATAACGGTCAGACTTCGGTTACAATTCCTAAATATGGATTATATTAAGCTTCAAGCTCATGTGGGAAGACTTCTATTTACTTTCTAATAAATTTATAACTTATCACTGTTTTTTCATGGCTTGATGAGTAAATTCAAAGATCATGTACTTAATTTAGTACTTATCACAGACTGTGTTATCCTCCACAATGTCCCAAGGCTGAGAATGGAAATCAACGAAGGTAACCTCAAACCAATCTTTTAGTTTGGCAACTAGACCTACCAAACCAGAGAGGAGTCTCTCTATGATCACAACCAATGTTTTACTGGAGGAAGAATGAGTTTCATGCTAGGTATGTTTGTTAGAAAATTATATATTACAGAGCAATGCAACACATATAATATGTAAAAAAAAAAAGCACACAAAAAACATAAAACCATAGAGACATAGATATACGTGGTTCACCCAGTTTGGGCTACGTCCACCCCAAACAACCAGTCCTTCCTTTCTATTATCCAGCAAAATGAAGAGACACAACCTACAACAGATCCACTGTAATATCCTGTGTTCTCTCTCAGAGTCTCCCTATCTGTTTCTCGCTCTGAGAATACACATACAATACACAGCCGCAATACAATGCCCTCATACAAGTGAGGGGTTGCCTTCTAGAGAAAAAAACCCTAAACTAAACATAATTTCTACCGTCAGATCATTTGCCTAATGAACGGCCTAGATTGACTAGAAATTACTATACTTTTACAATGCAATTTTACATCTATTTTTAGCTTCGGAGGCACTGCCCTCGAAACCCCCAGCTAGGGGGGGGCTCCATAAAGTCACAGCCACTCCCCCCTGGACCCCCCAGGCAGCGTTTAATTTCGGGCGGCGTTGCCATCCCATTAAGGTATAGGGGTCCAATGCTGTGATACAAAATAAACAAGATAATCAAGCTCCACACCCAACAATGTTCAGCTCTAGGGTTTTAAAAATTTAGGGTTTCTGCTAGATCAAGAGGAGAATGTAAGGGAACTAGACCAGATTCAAAAGATGACAGTTGCAGGGATACAAAGGGGAATGGAAGGCATGTTCAATGAAACTTAAGTATTTTCAATTGTAGTGTAGGGTGGAAAATTAGAGGATCTAAATGAGAATGACAAGCATGAGTTCATTTATCAGAATATGAGCTACATAAACATGAAATTCCTACCAAAAAAGAGCATAAATTTAAATAATTATGTTTAACATCTTATAGGAAATTTCACTAAAAATCTTAGATATGGAAAGAGGATGAATCGATAATTCATAAAAGTGAATTATAGTAGAAAAATATGCCACAAAATCATGCCACATGAATCCCTATATATTTGTTGCAGCTGAACTCGTATTTTTGAAAATATCAAATGTACACAAGACTCCAAGCCTTCTACTCTCTAATGTCCAACCTTGATTCTGAAATAAAACTAGATAAAAATATACCAAAACCATATTCCCCTCTCTCAGTGTTCGAATCCATAAAGATAGGATCAGTTTACATGAATTTCTCCAACAAAACCTAAGACTAGGGAGGTTAAAACAAACACCTCCATTTAGCCTTTGACTGACCTACCCATCATAAATGAAGCTAAAGATTACATCAAGATGACATTAACACACCTATTTACATTCGTATACATTATATCAACGCCAAAAAAGGTGAATTACATCATCAAAATCCAAATTTAACTAAGAAAATCTGAAAATTTGACTAACAGGCATAAGTGCAGTGCCAATAGGCAAAAGCACAACGCCATCAAGCATAAGCGCAACACCATATTGCATAAGAGTTTTGACTGCCTTATTGAGCTCAAAATCCATATATGAAGGTACCATTAAAAATATTAGTATCTCTAGTTGTCATTAGACACCTCAAAAAACCAAAATGGCCTCTCTAATGCTAATAAAAAGGAATTTTCCAAAGGTTACTCCAAAAGCACAACGCCTCGATAAAAAAGGTGGCAGAAAGTGACATTTTGGCATTTTTTTTGTACTTTTCTCCCAACATGTTTGCTGAAATGGCACAAAAGGTGGATAGATGTGATATTCAGGTCAATATATATCCATTGTTGTAGATTTTAGGTCATTTTGATCTCTCAGGGAAAAGCATAGCTCCAAGGCATTGCGCTTTTGGCACCATGAAATTGCCAAAAATTCTGGGTTTTATGCAAAAATAGGGCTCAAAGATGGGGATATATATCTCTAACCATAAAAAAAATTTCAAACTTGAGAGATTTTTTTATTCTTTGGCATGCTATGAACAAAAACCTCCTCCGGTTTTCAAAAATAATTTCCCATTTGTTCAAAATCGAATTTTGAGGTGGGTCGCTAAAAATTGGAAAATCACAGCAAATTCTGAGAAAAGTGCAACAAAACATTTGGAGAGTGATTTGGAGGCCTTCCCAGAGGATTTTTGGATGCAAGTGGTATGGTTGGAAATATGAGGATGTCTGCTACATAATAGAGTCATCCAGCACTGCAAACACCTTCTCCAAACCCCCTGAAAAATTGACTTGAAGTCAAGCTGTCCAAAAGTGCAAAAAAACTCTTGTAGTGACTGTAATTTGGGATTTCTTTGAAATCCTAAGACCTGTGCATAAACTTAAGGCGGTTTTTGTTCCTTGTTCTATTATAGACAAAAACCTCTTTCACTTTAGCCAAATTCATCTTCCTTACTTCAGAAACTAATTTTCAAGTAAGATTGTCCCTATGTGTGGCAAATGACCTCAAAACCATAAAAAATATGCCAGTCACCTCTATTGATATGATGAAGTCTATCACTGCTATTTTGGTTTTTTATCTCTTCAAGTTGGTGGAAAAGAGGCTTGTAAACTTGTCATTGAAACCAACTTCTTGAATTTTCTCACAGAAACCTAGGCAACCCACATCTTGGAATGACTTCTTAAGAAATGGTGAAACCATATTGATGTCTTGTACTGGAGTGGGTTCATACCTTATGATATGAACTCTCTTATGCCTCTTCTTCTCAGTGGTCTCTAAATCCATGGGAAACCCTAGCTCACTAGTAAGGGAAATTAGGGTTTTAGTGTAGGAAAACAGGGGATTTTAGGAATTTTTAGGAATGGAGGGGAATGAAAGGGTTTAAGGGTGTCTAAATTCTTGGGAAAATTTAGGGGGGTAGGGATAGATGTTAGGGAGTGTATGGAAGTGGAATTTTTGGAAATGAGTGAGGGGAAGTAGTGGAAAAGGGAAAAACATAGTCCTATCCTAATAAAGTGTAGTGTAGGCTAGGGTTTGTAGGGAAATGATGAAAATAAGGGAAATGGATAAGGGGAAGTGTCAATGAAGGTATATGGGAGATGGGGGAGGGTGAGTGAGCATGAATTTGAGGGTTTTTATCAACAAATTTACCAAAGATATTATGAGACCAAGAAAACACAACAAACCCTAGGAGAAGGGATTCTGATCTTTCTAAGCATGAAATGAAATGAAAGAGAGGTGAATGGTGACCCACTTACTTGATTTTATGTGTTGGGACCTGAATTCGATGACTAAACCACTTTATATTAGATATTTTCTTCCCTGAAGAAAAAAAAAAACAATTTAGGAAAAGCGCCACGCAGTCAGTGAAATGCGATGCACAACAAGGAAACTTAGCTTCCCAAGGCAAGAAAATGATTTTCAGAGGGTGGAAACCTCCTTGGTGACACGATTATGTCTCATGAAGGTGAAATGAGAAAATTAAATTCTTGTTTTGTATTTTAAATGGTTGGAAATTGATTTTTTCTCTTTGGTGATGATGTGGCCCCACCTTGTCTTTTCACCAATTGACTTAATTGCTTGTGTATTGCAGCTTTCAAACCTTATGACATATATTTACATCTTAATAGAGATCCAAATTAACTTTAGAAATCATTATTGAACACTTTTCCCTATTACTATTTCTAATGGTGACTTTGATGATGACATGGCCTATTTTCATGATTTTGAAAATATGACCTAATGATGACGCTACATGGAAAGATAAGATGAATGATGACCAAGATGACCAGGACACTCTTACAAAAATTAATGACCTAAACAAGATAATTTTTATTGATCATGAAAGTGAAAAGAGTAGTAATTACCTAGCTATCCTAACCAATGATCAAATTTTTATTTGAAAACCTATTGAAACTATAAAAAATTTCCCTAGGACCATAGCATCCATATGAAAAAGCATAATTTGATCACTGGTGAATGACAGGACTTATATAAATTCAAATTGGCTCTAGCTGGGGATGGCAACTCCCTAGGAGGTGTCAAGAACACCATAGACCAAGTAGACTCATCCATTGGGCATGGAGTCAAAAATAAAAAGCAAGACTCGAAACTGAAATACCTCGACAAACTAAAATGAATTGACAAACTAAAATGACTTGACAAAATTAAATGACTACTAACTGAACTTATTTATGGTAGCATACCAATGAGATTTTAGGGCTTCGAATCGTGATGATAACCACTTGCCTGCTGAATATATATATATATATATACACGATCATGTGAAATGATTCCTCCATTGTATCCAATCCAACAAATGGCCACTTACTTGAATCATGCTCACAATTTCCTTGAGAAAGAAGAAAAAACAAAATATAGGAAACTTCATGTTTCCACTGAATATGTGCTCATTATCCATAAATACAAGAAAATACATCATCCCTATTGACTGTAGCAAATCAGTGTAAGGATCCTCAAAAATCTGAAATATTACCTTGTCTTGAAATATAGCAAAAATACAAGCACTGCTTTCATTTTCCAATGCAAAATTTTTGTCTCAATGAAAAAAGACAATATTCTCATCTAGCTTTTCACTTGCAGTAGGGAAAGTATTTTCTTGAAAATCTGCATTTGAGGTAGCCACCTTCTCAACAGCATAAGTGTCCACATCCACGAGATCTGGGAAAAACTCCTCTTCTTCAACAGACTCTTCTAAACTTGAAAGAAGATTTTCCTTTGCAAGAGGTTCTAAAACAACCTCTTCTTTTTCACTACTTTCCTACAACTCAAGATGGTGAATTTGAAGCCTAGCATCTTAAAAATATGGAGCTACATGCATATCTCTTTCAGAAAATGAACTCATGAGTAATCTTTCATGTGAATCTAAATTAAGAGTTTCTAGAGAATTTGATTCATCAAATATTTGGAAAATATTACCTTCAATACATTCTTTCATAAATGGTACAACAAGCTGCAACTATATGTCACATATCCTCTTAATCCCATTATCTTGGGGTGCATTCTCATACTACTGAAAATAAGAATTTTCAAAAGGGTTTGTAATATTCCTTTCCTCAATCATTGACCCAAAAGATGAATAAATCAATGGAATGTCTATTTCCTCTTTTCCTTGCAAAAGTAGATGATCATCACCATAAGATGGTTCACTAGTTAATTTTTCTATACATGCAATTTCAGAATTCTGAGTTGGACCAATTTCTTCCAGACTGTTAGGATGTAGATCTATTTCATCTTCAAGAAAAGGAGCTAATGTGTACAGTAAATGATCCTTTGTATCAAGGAAGCTAATATTTGCTATTTTCTGTTGGGAAGAAAATTCATGAAGGGCTTCTATGATCTCATCATCTAGACACTCTTCATCAACAAAAGCCTCTTCAAGGTATTGAATGAAATCTTCACATGATTCAGAACAATCTTCGAACAACAAGAATTAATGATGATGTTTTCCATAAAACTCAAAGAATTTTGTGGGGAAATATTTAAGAGATAATAAGCTCCCTGGCTTCAACCCTTCATACCATGATCTTGCTTCCCTTCCATGGTAGGCATAAACATTTTCATTAAAAAGTCCTCAGGAAAACTAATCCCAAGCTTATGTATATGCCAATGAAATTTTATTAGATGCATAATAGCTTCATCCTCCTTTCCATATATGAATTTAGGAATATAAGTTTGTTAATATATGAAAGGTATTCTATTTGGAAAACCAGAAATGTTAGCACTACTCATTGCAGCATAAATTCTAGCAACTGAATCCATATTGAAGATAGTGAAGTCACCAAGAAGTTCTTCAAGCTATCGGTTTTTGAATAGTGGAGTCAACATGAAAATTCTGAACTTTTGGATTATTCGACATTGGATTCGCCAGGAGAAAGATGCACAACCTTCTTGTGCCTGACTACTATTCACCATCAGCAATTAGGGCTAATATTTTTTGTTCTTTCCCAGGGAAGATTTATCCTTCACAATGTCCCAAGGCTAATAATGGCAATCGATGGGGATAACCTCAAACTAACCTTTTAGTTTGGAAGCTATCCCTACAAAACCATAGAGGGCTCTCTCTATGATCACAACCACTGCTTGACTACAAGAAGAATTAATTTTAGGCTAGGTATGTTCAGCTCTATGGATTTGAAAATTTAGGGTTTATGTTCGATCAGGAGGAGAAGTCAAGGGAACTAGGTCAGATCTAAAAGATGACAGTTGCAGGGATACAAAGGGGAATGGCAGGCATGCTCAATGGCACTTGAGGGTGGTCAATTGTAGTGTAGGGTAGAAAAGCAGAGGATCTAAATGAGCATGACAAGCATGAATTCATTTATCAGAAGATAAGCTACATAAACATGAAATTCCTACCAAAACAAGCATAAATTTATAGAATAAAGTTTAGCATCTTATAGGAAATTTCACTAAAAAGCATAGATATGGAAATAGGATGAATTAATCCTTCATAAAATTGAATTGCAGTAGAAAAAATATTCCACAAAATCATACCACATGAATCCCTATATATGTGTTGCAACTGAACTTGTATTTCTGAAATATGAAATGTACACAAGACTCCAAGCCTTCTACTCTCTGATGTCCAACCTTTATTCTCAAATAAAACTAGATAAAAATAGACCAAAACCATCTTCCCATCTCTCATGGGTCAAATCCCTCAAGATAGGATCAGTTTACATGAATTTTTCCAACAAAATCTAAGAGTAGGTAGGTTAAAACAAACACCTCCATTTAGCCTTTGACTAACCTACCCATCATAAATGAAGCTCAAAATTACATCAAGATGACATTAACACACATATTTACATTTGTATACCTTATATCAACTCCAAAAAAGGTGAATTACATCATCTAAATCCAAATTTGACTGAGAAAATCTGAAAAATTGACTAACAGGCATAAGCGTAGTGCCAACAGGCAAAAGCGTAGTGCCATTAGGCATAAGCGCAGTGCCATATTGCATAAGATTTTTGACTGCCTTCCTGAGCTCCAAATCCATATCTGAAGGTACCATTGGAAAGCGTAGGATGTCTAGTTGTCATTATACTTCTCAAGCAAGCAAAATGGCCTCTCCAAGGTTGAGAAAAATGCATTTTCCCAAGGTTACTCCAAAATCGCGGCGCTTAGGTAAAAAAGGTGGCAGAAAGTGACTTTTTGGCATGTTTTTTGTAGTTTTCTCCCAACCTATCTGCTGACATGGCACAAAAAGTGGATATATGTGATATGAAGGTCAATATATATCCATTGGTGTAGATTTTAGGTCATTTGGATCTCTGAGGGAAAAGCGCAGCACCAAGGCACTGCTCTTTTGGCACCATGAAATTGCCAAAAAATATGGGTTTTCTACAAAAATAGGGCTCAAATATGGGGCTATATCTCTCTAACCACAAATTTTTTGGCAAAAATGAGAGAATTTTTTGTTCTTTGGCCTGTTATGAACAAACAAATCCTTCGGTGTATTAAAATGTATTCCCATTTGTTCAGAATCCAAGTTTGAAGTTGGTCACTAAAAATTGGAAAAGCACAGCAAAAAGTTTGGAGAGTGACTTGGAGGCCTTCCCAGAGGATATTTTGGCTGAAATTTGTTTGGTTTGAAAGTGGATGATGTTTGCTACACAATAGAGTCATAAAGCACTGCAAACACCTTCTCCAAACCCCTGAAAAACTGACTTGAAGTCATGCTATCCAAAAGTGTAGAAAACCTCTTGTAGAAACTGTAATTTGGGGATTTATCTAAAATCATAACACCTGTGCATAAAATTAAGGAGGATTTTGTTCCTTGGTCTATTATGGATAAAAACCTCTTTCACTTTAGCCAAATTCATCTTCCTTACTTCAAAAACTAATTTTGAAGTAAGATGGTACCTATGTGCTGAAAATGACCTCAAAACATTAAAAATTATGCCAATCACCTCTACTGATATGATGAAGTCTATCAATGATATTTTTCCTTTGTCTCTCTTCAAGTTGGTGGAAAATATGCTTGTCAACTTTTCATTGAAACCAACTTCTTTAATTTTCTCACAGAAACCTAGCTAACCCGCATCTTGGAATGACTTCTTAAGAAATGGTAAAGCCATGATGTCTTGTACTGTAATGGCTTCATCCTTGCTGATATGACCTCCCTTATGCCTCCTCTACTCAGTGGTCTCTGAATCCATGGGAAACCCTAGCTCACTACGAAGGGGAATTAGGGTTTTAGTGTAGGAAAATAGGGGATTTTGGGCAGTTTTAGGAATGAAGGGGAATGAAGGGGTTTGAGGGTGTCTAAATTCTTGGGAAAAATTAGGGTAGTAGGGATAGATTTTAGGGAGCGTAGGGAAGTGGAATTTTTGGAAATGAGTAAGGGGAAGGGACGAAAAAGGGAAAAACATAATCCTAGCCTAGGAAAGTGTAGTGTATGCTAGGGTTTGTAAGGAAATGATGAAAATAAGGGAAAGGGATAAGGGGAAGTGTCAATGAAGGTATATAGGAGACAGGGGAGGGTGAGTGAGTATGAATTTGAGGGTTTTTCTCAATAAATTGACCAAATATACTATGAGACCATGAAAACACAAAAAACCCCAGGAGAGGGGATTCTGAGCTTTATAAGCATGAAACAAAATGAAAGAGAGGTGGATGGTGACCCACTTGCTTGAATTGATGTGCTAGGACCTGCATTTTATGAATAAACCACTGTAGTTGAGATATTTTCTTTCTTGAAGAAAAACACAGCAATCTAGGAAAAGCACAGTGCAGCCAGTGAAATGTGTAGCACAACAAGGAAACTTAGCTTCCCAAGGCAAGAAACTGATTTTCAGAGAGTGGAAAGCTCCTTAGTGACAGAAGGATGTCTCATGAAGGTGAAATGAGCAAATGACATGCTTTTTTGGTCTTTTAAATGGTTGGAAATTGATTTTTTCTCTTTAGTGATGATGTGGCCCCACCTTGTCTTTTCTTCAATTGACTTAATTTCTTGTGTACTACAGCTTTGAAACTTTATCACATATATTTATGTCTTAATAGAGATCCAAGTGAACTTTAGAAATCATTACTGAACACTTTTCCCTATTAATGCTCCTTCTAATGGTGACTTTGATGATGGCATGACCTATTTTCATGATTTTGACAATATGACCTAATGATAACACTAGATGGAAAGATAAGTTGAATGATGACCAAGATGACCAAGACACTCTTCCAAAAATTAATGACCTGACCATGATGATGTTTGTTGATCATGAAAGTGAAAGTAGTATTGACCTAGCTATCCTAACCAATGATCAAATTTTTATTTGAAAACCTATTGAAACTATAAAAATTTGCCCTAGGACCCTATCAACCATATGAAAAAGCATAATTCGATCACTGGTGACTGACGAGACTAACAAAAACTAACAGACTGCAATTTTTTGTACTGAATAATTTTTTATTTATTTTGTGAATATGAATATCAAGTCAAGGAAATTATAAGTAGTACCAACTTCGGCTCACAACATTGAAATTGATAGAGGTATAAAAATTACAATTTTTTGATTTGTTCATGATTAAAGTAGCAATCTTCTTGCAATGGACTCAAAAAATGGTAAAGACACTGAGTTGATGATGAAGGTGTCATATCCTTTATCATTTTTTAACTCTTGGACATCATTACACGATCAATCAAGGTATGAATGAGTTTTAATTTATGTAGATTAATACACGGAATGTGAATCATATAAATTAATTTTTTATTTCCCTCCATCTATTCTAATTATGTGCACACTCTTCCATATAATATCAAAATATATTGGGTGTCATATTGTCCTATCCAATCAATCATTTCACTCATTCATTTTCGTTGTGATACATGTGTCTAGTACCTATTCCATCATTCCAAGTGACCAGTCTATAACATAATTAAAAAACACATAGCCACTCTTTCAAATCAACCTGAGCCTATTTGAAAACTCGAAAAAAAAAAATTAATTGCTTGCCTCGATAGTATTTCTAATACAGTTTTTAATTGACCTATGATCCTCTATATCTTCCTCCTTGCCTTCGACATTGTTTCATCGTCGAAATGGGGGTTGAATGACATGATCCTACCTTTGTTGAATGTCGTGTTGGCCCTGAATATGCAGCATGTAAAATTCGATTTGAGGAGAAAGGGTGGATAGACTTCCTCAAAAAAATTTAGGGCTACAATGACAAGGTTTCCATGGAGTTTTAATAAAGCTTTAACAGAAAAGTAGCAGAGGTTGGGAATTTAAGGATTAAGGTCACAAAAAAGCTGATAATTAAGGAAACATGGTTTCCTTTGACTGGTGAAATATACTTCAAAGAAGGGCCACTTCAATGGGAATATCGTGCCAAATTTTTTAATCCCGCATACAAAACTATCAACTGGTTGAAAGGAGTTATGAGAAGTTGTATAGAAGAGGAGTGGTTGCCACTTATTACTGCACTACAAAGGTTCATCACCTGTGAGGGAAGGTATGCAGTTGTCTTCTCTATCACATTAGGATTCTCCGACATTTCACGGATGGGCGTGAAGTTAATTTTATGTTTTTCATTCATCAAAGTTTGTACAAAGTTTCTCGAGACATTCAATCTACCACTAAAAATGTTGAAAATAGCCTATCCCATCATAGTCTTAATCAAAATTTTGGTTGTTTATGAACTAGGTCGACGAAAAAAGACATGGGAACAATTTTTTACTGAGAATTTTCTTGGGGAGGAAAATCAAATCAAAGTCACACAATGGATTATCAACCCACGTTCTAAGAAGCCGAACCAAGGGACTGAGGCCCCTCCTGAATTTGTTTCTAAAAAATAACACGGCCCTGATAGAACCCTTGTATCAGTAAATGCGGAGGGAAGTTCGATGAATCACCTAGAGAAGCCCAAATTTACAAACCCTAGTTTTTCTATAAATAACGGATCCCTAGCTTCAAAGGGAAAGAAACGTAAAGAAGATAGTGAAGAATAGAAGAAGCATGTAAACAAGGTTGTAACATGTTGTGAAACCAACTCCAAAAAGAGAAGAAAAGAGATATCAACGCCTTAGAAATAAGCCACTTCGAGGGGGCAACCTCCAATACATTACATGAATGAAAAATTCTTGGATGATTCAAATTACAAAAACTCCTTTCTATATATAGGAGTCCATGGGGCCACAATGTAATCCTAGTGGGGCCACAATGTAATCCTAGCCGACCTAACAATAATAATTTAAGGGCACAATAATAACAATATAGGGGTTACAAGGGTACAATAATAACAATAAGGGGGTTACACTAACAACAATAAGGGACTATACTAGTAATATAGGGACCTAACATGCCCCTCTCCTCCAAAAAAGTGTTGTCCTCAACGCTTGAGTAGCTCTGGGTGCTTCTGTATAAAATTCTCATCCTCCCATGTAGAATCTTCAGTGGGTAAGTTCTTCCACTTGATGAGATACTCTGAAATTGATCGATTACGTAGTTGTCGAGTTCTTGTTTCCATGACCGCTTCAGGTTCCAATATGATTTTTCCTTCCTCATCAAGTTCTGGCAATATTGTTTGAACTGGAAGATTTTCACCTATAACCTTCTTTAAGCATCAAACATGGAAAACTGGATGCACTCACGAAGAAGCAGGAAGCTCCAATTTGTATGCCATAGTACCAATCTTTTGCAACACCTTGTAAGGACCATAGTACTTTGGCGATAATTTATTATCCTTCTTAGCTTGCTTCAGGACATTTATTTTTTTGGTTGTAGCCGTAAAAATACCCAATCTCCTACATCAAAACTTCTCTCGCTGCGATGTTGATCTGCCTGTTGTTTCATTCGATTTTGTGCCAAATTCAGGTTATCCTTTAAGAGTCGGAGAACTTCTTGTTGATGCTCGATGTGATCTTCCACTGCTTGAACCTTTGAATTTTCTCTTAAAGATGATGTGATGGATGGTGGATGATATCCATAAAGTGCCATAAATGGGGTCATTTTTGCTGCAGTATGGAAGGAAGTGTTATACCACCATTCGGCGAGAGGTAACCACTTGACCCATTGTGTTTGTTTATCAGATACAAAACAACGAAGATATCCTTCCAAACATTTATTTACTATCTCAGTTTGACCATCAGATTGAGGATGATAAGATGAGCTATGAGCTAATTGAGTACCCAAACAAGAAAATAACTCCGTCCAAAAATTTCCGGTAAAAATGGGATCTTTGTCGCTCACAATAACCCTTGGGTTTCCATGTAGCTTTTGAATTGTGTCCATAAATGTAGTAGCAACTGTACTTGCTTTAAATGGATGAGATAATGCACAAAAGTGTGCATACTTGGTAAATCTATCAACTACCACCATGATGACACTCTTTCCTTCGGACTTAGGTAAACCTGTGATAAAATCAATTGAAATCTCCTCCCAACGTTGACTTGGAATGGATAAAGGTTGTAGAAGTCCCGGGGTCTTAATTGTCTCCACTTTATTCTGCTGGCAAACCAAACATTCCGCCACAAACTTTTGAATATCAGATTTAAGGCCATCCCAAAAAAAATCTTTCTTCACCCTATGGTAAGTTTTTTAAAATCCTGAGTGTCCTCCTAAAGGAGAAGTGTGCAATTCCAGAAGAATATTTTGTTTTAGTTGGGAATTCTTACAAAGATATAAGCGATCTTTGTACCATAAGGAATCATTTTTCCAACTAAATGTATCGGATGTACTAGGATCTTGCTGCAACTTTTGAATGAGTGTCCATACATCTTTGTCCTTCTTCCATTCATCTCTTGCTTCGGTTATCCAATCTGGTTGGATAATAGAAATGGCACAAAGCAATGCTTCCACCTCTTAATTCTTTCTTGAGAGTGCATCTGCAACAACATTAAGCTTTCCTTTTTTGTAGATTATTTCAAAGTCATAACCCAACATCTTTGTGACCCATTTTTGCTGCTCTTCTGACGATAGTCTTTGTTCCAAAAATTGTTTAAGACTGTCATGATCAGTTTTACCTTGAAGTGTCTTCCCATTAGGTAAGTTCGCCATTTCTTTAGTGCATGCAGTATTGCTAACATTTCCTTCTCATAAATAGGTTTATGTAAATACTTTCCTTTGATTGGACGACTTTCAAAAGCAATGGGTCTTCCTTCTTTCATTAAAACAACACCAATTCCATTTCCTAAGGCATCACATTCCACAATAAAGGTTTTTGTGAAGTCTGGCATAGCTAAGACTGGTGCTAGGCACATTGCCTCTTTAAGATGTTCAAAGGCCTTAGTTGCTTCGGGAGTCCATGAAAATGCATCTTTCTTCAATAATGTTGTTATAGGTGCTACTATTCTCCCATAATTCTTAACAAACTTGCGATAATACCCTGTTAACCCGAGAAATCCTCGCAACTTCTTTATGGTTGTGGGGACTTTCCATTCCTTAATGGCTTTAATTTTGTTAGGGTCTACTTTAACACCCTCGTGAGATACAATATGACCCAGATATTCCATCTCTTGTAATCCAAAGAAACATTTGGATTTTTTTGCATATAATTGTTTCTCCTGCAATAGTTTGAGCACCCTGTCAACATGTTCAACATGATCCTTCCAAGACCTGCTGTAGATTAGTATATCATCAAAAATACTAGCACAAATTTTCTAAGGAAGGGTTTGAAAATGGAATTCATCAACCCTTGAAATGTAGAAGGTGCATTGGTAAGGCCAAAAAGCATGACAAAAAATTCATAATGACCCTCATGAGTTTGAAGTATTGTTTTTGGAATATCTTCAGTCTTCATTCTAATTTGATGATATCCTGAACGGAGATCCAACTTGGTAAAATAAATTGCTCCATGTAATTCATCCAATAATTCATCAATCACAGGAATGGGAAATTTATCTTTAATGGTGAGCTTATTGAGCTCCCTATAATCCGGACACATTCGCCATGCTCCATCCTTCTTGTGTACCAATACTACAGGAGCAGAGAAAGAACTTTGACTAGGTTGAATTATACCCGCCTCTAACATTTCTGCAATCATACGTTCAATTTAGCTCTTTTGGACATAAGGATATCTATAAGGCCTGATGTTTGGAGGAACACTTCCTGGAATCAAATGAATAGCATGATCATGATCACGAATAGGTGGGAGTCCTTTTAGAGTTTCAAAAACCTTGGAATGATTGTCCAAGACTTTTTGGAGATCTGTAGAAATAGATGATTTTGATGTTAGAACTTCTAGTGAGCATAATTGTGCAATTATGCCTCGTTGGTCTTTATTTATAAGCTTTGTCATGACATTAGAGCTTATTATCTTTCCTGGCCTCCCTACAATACCCTGTAATTCAACTTCCTTTCCTTCTGAAAAAAAATTCAAGAAAAGTTCTTGAAAATCAAAAGCTACAGTCCCCAAAGATTGTAACCATTGTACTCCTAGTACAACATCAGCACCTCCCATAGGAATGGAAAGCATTGGAATATTCAATACATATTCCCCCATGGTTAGCTTGATATTATGGCATTTTCTAGAGCAATTTATAGTTCCTCCATTTGCAACCATCACTTGAAATTCTGGTGTTGGTTATAGGAAACAATTCAATTCCTTGGCTACCTTACTATGAATAAAATTATGGGTACTACCTGAATCAATCAACACTATTACCTTTTTCTTCTTGATATGTCCTTCTAGCTTGAGAGTTTGAGGAGTGGTAATTCCTGCCAATGCATTACACGATATGGTCAGACTCATTTCTTCCTCTTCTTGGGTTAGTTCTTGGTGTATATCCTCTTCTTGTTCATTTTCTTCTTCCTCTTCACAATCTATGTAAAATAATTTCTTCTCAGCACACTTATAACCTTTAGTGTATTTGTTATCACAACTGTAGCAAAGCCCTTTTTCTCTTTTTTCTTCCAATTTTTGTGGTGTCAACCTTGTAGGTTGTGGAAATCTAGGAGTAGAAACACTTCCCTCTTTATAGAAGTGAGTGGTAGGCTTCCTTGTCGCCATAATTTTACATTCAATTTTTCTTGCCAACTTGAATGTCTTCTGCAATGAATCAGGTTCCAAAACGCGGACTTCATGTTGGATGTTATCCTTTAAAGTACCTATGAAGAGATCAATCCTGTGATCCTTTGGAATATCAGTTACCCTTATATTCAATTTTTGGAAGTCCTCAATGTGCTCCCGCATTAAACCCTTTTGTTTGAGATTTATCAATTGGCTAAAGAAGGTGTTGCTCTTTGTATCCTCATAATGTGCTATCATTTCCTCCGTAAAAATTGACCAAGTGACAATTTTTTTACGGGAGCAAAACCATCGATACCATACAAATGTATTTTGTTCTAAATGTAAAGTTGCAATGCGTACCTTTTGTGTGTTTTGCACGTTATGGAGATCAAAATATTGCTCCATCTGTAGTATCCATGTTACAAGATCCTTTCCATCAAACTTCCTCATATCTATTTTTGGAATATGGTGGTTCTTCCCGCCAACATTAGATTTTATGAAATCATGATTAACATTTATTTTGTTCTCATCATGAGTTTCCTCTACTATATTTTCACCATTAGGAAACATTTCTTGTATCAACTTTGTCAAACCTTCCATGTCTGCTTTTAGATCATTATTCATGTTTTCCATTTTAGATTCCATGCCAGCTTCCATGCCATCTATCTTAGATTCCATGCCATTCTTCAAACCATCCATCTTAGATTCCACGCCTTTCTTCAAACCATCCATCTTAGTTTCCATGCCTTTCTTTAAAACTTCCATGTCATTTTTTGTTGCTCTTTGCGAGAGCGAAATTTGTTGCACTTTCTCTTGTAATTTTGATATGTCATGTTGCCATTCTTCGTCTTCATGAGTCATAGTAGAGATTTCTAAAGGCTTAATGGGTGTTGAATTCTTTTTAGGGGCCATTTTAGAATCCAATATTGATATCTATTCTACAATATGCCCTTGGAATCAATTCAACTTGATTCTTCAAACAAGACTTATGCAATTCGGAAAACAAAATACACACCTTTTACATGCTTTTGAGGAGATTCATATTGAAATTAAATTATCTCTATAATTGCGGATTCTAAATATCTAAAATTCAGCCCTGCAATAGCCCTATGAAGCTTCTTTCAAATGCCACAGGTTTGATCTGATTTGGATTCTTCAAGGCAAAGTTATGTCCAATCTCCCACAATGACCCAATTTTGGACTGGTTCAATAGAGCGAACTTGTACGACTTGCCACGTGTCACTGTTTCCTCCTTTGGCTCTGAAATTGATAGACCAAAAACTAAATTCCGTGCACTTGCGGCCACTTTTTACAGCATTCAATACGATGCTCAGAGAGAGAGCTATGAAGATTTTCCCACGATCACCTCTTTGAGATGAAATTCAGAAGCCTCAAAAAGCCCTAACTTCCACAGATCATATCTCCGAAAATATTGCGAACCAATATCTGAAATTTTTTGACATTGTTCCTCAGGATTGTGGCTTGGCACTCTAAAAATTTCAGCTTATGAACCTTCGTATAAGAAAAATTTATTACGAAAATACCACGATGACCTGTTTAGGTTAAATTCAAGAGCCTTCAAAATGACCTAACTTGCACAGATCATATCTCTAAAAATATTGTGAACAAAGCTTTGAATTTTTTTTGACGATGTTCCTCGAGATTTTGGATTCATACTATAAAAATTTCATATTCTGAACCTTCGTAGAAAAAAAGTTATAGCGAAAATTCCACGCTGACCTGTTTGGAGCAGGGAAAGCCTAGAATCTCAAAGCTCTGATACCAAATGTTGTGAAACCGGCTCCAAAAGAGAAGAAAAGAGATATCAACGCCTTATAAATAAGCCACTTTGAGGGGGAAACCTCCAATACATTACATGAATGAAAAATTCTTCGATGATTCAAATTCTGAAACCTCCTTTCTATATATATAGGAGTCCATGGGGCCATGATATAATCCTAGTGGGGCCACAATGTAATCCTAACCGACCTAACAATAATAATTTAAGGGCACAATAATAACAATATGGGGGTTACAAGGGTACAATAATAACAATAATGGGGTTACACTAACAACAATAAGGGACTATACTAGTAATATAGGGACCTAACATAGCAGCCTAAAATTCCCAGTAGAGTAAGAAAAAGAAACCTCAGGTGGAGATTATGAAGTTGATCGCCTCGCCAACAGAAGAAAAACTTTAAAAATCCAAAATTACTCCTAATAAAGGGAAGTGGAAACTCTTTCGAGAAAAGGATGAAGTGACACCAACACCGACTCCACCATTGCAAGAAACCCCAAAAGCATTTGAAACTCTAACCGTGCCATAGGGTCGACAACACACTAAGAGTATGACTCGAAAAAAATTTCCACCTTCAGGTACTCAAACCCTTGAACCCATCACTGTTTTTCTTCTTCAGAACTAGAAGTGAAAATCCCCCCTCGAGTATTTGAAGAAACAAAGAAAATGGAAAATATTTTTCCTGAGGAAGAAAGGCCAGTTGAAAATTTCCAGGATCTTTTAAATGATTATCCACAACATGGACGATCTGAAATGAAACCAACAATAGGGAAACAAGTAGCTAAAACTATGGTAAGCCAAACGCATAAAAGATCAACTTAGAAAGGGAGTAGTTCACAGAAGCAAACCCTGCCCACTAAGGATACCTCTGCTTGCAATGAAGAATACTTGCAATTGCAAGTAAACAAGCTGCATAAGAAAAATGTGAAACTTAGAGAGAGGTCTCAGAAGTAAAAAACTTTGTTTCTTCATGTTTGAAGCAAAATGATATGTATAGAAACTAGAATCTGGCTCTAGTATCGAAGAACGATGTATTAGTCTTGAAGAATAAGCGACTCCTTAGTTGGAAGGTGAGGCCACTAAATCCCATCAAAAGACTTAGTGTTCATGAATGAGCCTAAAGGTTTTTGCAACAGTCAATACAAAAAATAGGGTTTAGAAGTTTTAGTCAGTGCAACATGAATCTGAAGGCAGGGATGACCCAATTTTGATGACTGATCAATTTTCAGGAGGACAAATGCATGAGGACATGCTTTTCTTCTAGAATGGGGGGATTTTAGGCCCTACTATTGTTATCCTTTTCACACCCTATCCTACTATTTTCATTATAACCTACCCTATTTTACCCTTTTTGACACTTTGAAACCACTCTATATTCGCTAAACTATGTTATTTTATAATGGAGGTAAGAATCACAATAAAGGTTGTTTTCACATAACTTTGGTTAGTATAAGTAGATTTGTTAGGTCCCTATATTACTAGTGTAGTACCTTATTGTTGTTAGTGTATCCCCCTTATTGTTATTTTTGTACCCTTGCAATCCCCATATTGTTGTTCTTGTGCCCCAGAAAACCCCACTATTGTTATTTTTGTGCCCATACATTATTATTGTTAGGTCGGCTAGGATTATATTGTGACCCCATGGACTCCTATATATAGAAAGGAGGTTTTTTCATTTGAATCATCCAAGAATTATTCATTTATGTAATGTAAAGGAGGTTTCCGCCTTGAAGTGGCTGATTTCTAAGGCGTTGATCTCTCTTTTCTTCTATTTTGGAGTTGGCTTCATAACATTTGGTATCAGAGCTTTGGATTCTAGGGTTTCACTGCTTCAAATAGGCCATCATGGAATTTTCGCTATAAAAAATTTTCTACGAAGGTTCAGAAGCTAAAGCAAAAATTCATTTGTGAATAAATCCTGATGAATGTTGTGTAAAAATTTCAGACTTTGGCTTGCAATATTTTCGAAGATATGACCTGTGAAAGTTAGGGTCTTTGCAGGCTCCCTAATTTCATCTCAAAGAGGTGACATTGGGAAAATCGTCATAACTCTCTCTCTCTGGGCATCAAATTGGAATTTTGTAAAAGGTGGCCGAAATTACATGGACTTTAGTTTATTGTGTATCAATTTTAGAGCTGAAGGAGGAAAAAGTGACATGTGGCACATCGTACAAGTTCGCTCTACTGAACTAGTCCATAATTAGGTCATTGTGGGAGATTAGGCATAAATTTTTCTTGAAGAATCCAAATCAGTTCAGACCTCTGGCATTGGAAAGAAGATTTATAGGGATACTAAAGGACCAAAGATAAAATCTCAGGGATCTGAAATTCCAGAGATGCATAAGTTTCAATATCAAGCTCCTCAAAAGCACGAAAAAGGTGATTTTTTTTTTTTTTCAAATTGCATAGGTCTTTTTTGAAAAATCAATTTGAAGTGATTCCAATGGAATATTGAAGCATACATATTAGTATTAGGTTCTAAAATTTCCCCTAAAAAGAATTCAACACCCATTAAGCCCCCAGAAGGCTCTATTATGACTCATGAAGAGGAAGAAGTGCAACATGATACATCAAAATTACAAGACCAAGTGCACCAAATTTTTCTCTCATAAAGAGCAACAAAAAATGAAATCAAAGTTTTGAAGAAAGGAATGGAAGTTAAGATGGATTGTTTGAACAAAGGTGTGGAAGCTAATATGGATGGTTTGAAGAAACACATGGAAGCTAAGATGGATGGTTTGAAGAATGACATGGAAGCTAAGATGGATGGCATGGAAGCTAAGATGGATGAAAAAATGAAAGACAACATGGAAGACATGAAGAATGATCTAAAAGAAGACATGGAAGGTTTGAAGGAAGGTTTGACAAATTTGATACATGAAATGATTCCTAATGGCGAAAAAGTAGTATAAGAAATTCATGATGAGAACAAAATAAATGTTAATTGTGATTTCATAAACTCTAATGTTGGATTGAAGTCCCACCATATTCCAAAGATTGATGTGAGGAAGTTTTATGGCAAGGATCCCGTAACATGAATACTACAGATGGAGCAATATTTTGATCTCCATAATGTGAAAAACAGACAAAAGCTACGCATTGAAACTTTACATTTAGAACAAAATACATTTGTACGGTATCGATGGCTTTTCTCTCATAATTTTTTTTTCATTTGGTCAATTTTTATGGAGGAAATGATAGCACATTATGAGGATACAAAGAGCAACACCTTCTTTAGCCAATTGATAAATCTCAAACAAAAGGGTTCAATAGTGGATCACATTGACTTCCAAAAATTGAATATAAGGGTAACTAAGATTCCAAAGGAACACATGATTGATGTCTTCATAGGGAATTTAAATGATAACATCCAACATGAGGTTCACCTTTGGGAACCTGATTCATTGGAGAAGGCATTCAGGTTGGCAAGAAAAATTGAAAGTAAAATTATGGTGACAAGGAATCCTACCACTCACATATATAAAAACAGAAGTGTTGCTACTCCTAGACTTTCATAGCCTACAAGGTTGACACCACAACAATTGGAAGAAAAAAGAGAAAAAGGGATTTGCTACAGTTGTGATATAAAATACACTAAAGGTCATAAGTGTGCTAAGAAGAAATTATTTTACATAGATTGTGAATAGGAGGAAGAAAATGATCAAGAAACTTCAAAAGAAGAGGATATACACCAAGAACCAACCCTAGAGAAAGAAGACATGAGTCCGACCATATCCTGTAATGCATTGGCAGGAAATACCACTCCTCAAATTCTCAAGATAGAAGGACATATCAAGAAGAAAAATGTAATAGTGTTGATTGATTCAGGTAGTACCCATAGTTTTATTCATTGTAAGGTAGCCGATAAATTGAATTGCTTCCTATACCCAACAACACAATGTCAAGTGATGGTTGCAAATGGAGAGACTATAAATTGCTTTGGAAAATTCCATAATATCAAGCTAACCATGGGGGAATATGAACTGAATAGTCCAATGCTTTCCATTCAAATGGGAGGTATTGATGTTGTACTAGGAGTACAATGGTTACAATCTTTTGGGACGGTAGCTTTTAATTTTCAAGAAATTTTCTTGAATTTTTTTTGGAAGGAAAAGAAGTTGAATTACGGGGTATCACAAGGAAGCCGAGAAAGAAAATAATCTCTAATGTCATGACAAAGCTTCTGAAGAAAGAACAACGAGGCGTAATTTCACAATTATTCTCACTAGAAGTTCAACCATCAAAATCATATATTTCTCCATATCTCCAAAAAGTCTTGGACAATCATTCCAAGGTGTTTGAAACTCCCAAAGGGCTCCCACCTATTCGTGATCATGATCATGCTATTCATTTGATTCTAGGAATTTTTCCTCCAAACATCGGGCCTTACAGATATCCTTATGTCCAAAAGAGATTCATTGAACGTATGATTTCATAAATGTTAGAGGCTGGTATAATTCAACCTAGTCAAAGTTCTTTCTCTACTCTAGTAGTATTGGTGCACAAGAAGGATGGATCATGGCACATGTGTCAAGATTATAGGGAGCTCAATAAGCTCACTATTGAAGATAAATTTCCCATTCATGTGATTGATGAATTATTGGATGAATTACATGGTGCAATTTATTTTACCAAGTTGGATCTTCATTCAAGATATCATCAAATTAGAATGAAGAGTGAAGATATTTCGAAAACAACATTTGAAACTCATGAGGCTCATGATGAATTTTTGGTCATGCCTTTTAGCCTTACCAATGCACCTTCTACATTTCAAGGGTTGATGAATTCCATTTGTAAGCCCTTCCTTAGAAAATTTGTGTTAGTATTTTTTGATGATATAATAATCTACAGTAGGTCTTGGAGGGATCCTGTTCAACATGTTGATAGGGTGCTCAAACTATTGGAGGAGAAACAATTATATGCAAAAACCTCCAAATGTTTCTTTGGAGTACAAGAGGTGGAATATCTGGGTCACATTGTATCTCAAGAGGGTGTTAAGGTAGACCCTAACAAAATTAAAGCCATTAAGGAATGGAAATTCCCCACAACCATAAAGAATTTGTGAGGATTTCTCGGGTTAACAGGGTATTATCGCAAGTTTGTTAAGAATTATGGGAGAATAGAAACACCTCTAACAACATTATTGAAGAAATATGCATTTTCATGGACTCCTGTAGCAACTAAGGCCTTTGAACATCTTAAAGAGGCAATGTGCCTAGCACCAGACTTAGCTATGCCGAACTTCAAAAAAACCTTTATTGTGGAATGTGATGCCTATGGAAATGGAATTGGTGTTGTTTTGATGCAAGAATGAAGACCCATTTCTTTTGAAATTCATCCAATCAAAGGAAAGTATTTACAGAAATCTATTTGTGAGAAGGAAATGTTGGAAATACTACATGTACTAAATAAATGGCAACCTTACCTACTGGGAAGACACTTCAAGGTAAAAACTGATCAAATAGTCTTAAATAATTTTTGGAACAAAGACTATCTTCAGAAGAGAAGAAAAAATGGGTCACAAAGATGATGGGTTATGACTTTGAAATCATCTAAAAAATAGGGAAGCTAAATGTTGTTGCATATGCACTCTCAAGAAAGGATGAGGAGGTGGAATCATTGTTTTGTTCCATTTATATTATCCAACCAGATTGGATAACCGAAGAAAGGGAGAAATGGGAGAATGACGAAGAAGTGTGGACGCTCATTCAAAATTTGCAGCAAGATCCCAGTACATCCGATACATTTAATTGGAAAAATTATTCCTTATGGTACAAATATCGTTTATATCTTTGTAAGAATTCCCAACTAAAACAAAATATACTTTTGGAATTGCACACCTCTCCCGTAGAAGGACACTCGGTATTTTTGAAAACTTAACACAGGTTGAAGAAATAAATTTATGGGATGGCCTTAAATTTAATATTTAAGGGTTTGTGGCAGAATGTTTGGTTTGCCAGCAAAATAAAGTTGAGTCAATTAAGACCTCGGGTCTGCTGGTGAGCTCTGGTATTGCACCAAAGTGCTACAACTCCTAGGGGCTGCCCTACTTTACTTTATCAACCTGGGGTTCATACAAACTTGGAGGTGACAGTGCTATATACACATCAGATGCATTCTTTTCATGCCATCCTCTTCTACTTTGCGAAATGGTGTTATCCCTTAAACTATGATCAATATTAAGAAGTAAATTACTGAAAGGAAATGACAGAAAGGAAACTAACTCAATTTGCAGAAAGGAAATGACTGAAATGAAACTAATTTAATATGTAGAAAGGAAATGACTGAAATGAAACTAATTTAATATGCAGAAAGGAAATGACAGAAAGAAACTAAACTAATTTGCTGAAAGGAAATGACTGGAAAGAAACTAGAATAAGTTGCAGAAAGGAAACTAATTTAAGCCACACTTAACTTGGCCAATTGGCTAAACACATCCTACTTATCTTATGCTCTATCTACCATGCTTATATCCATGCAGCTAAACTATACAGGACTTAATTTTGATTGAGAAAATGTTGATTTGCAGTTTGGATAAGAAAAGGGGTAAAAGGTGCTATTGGGGGGATTAACACATGAAATGGGGCTTAGAAGTGGAAAGAGGGGGTTTGAACTTTATTATAGCGCAAAAATGGCTTTGGAGCGAAATAATTTGAAAAGTACAATGGCGGAGATGCGATGGAGAAAAATTAGTGAAGTGTGAAGTGCGATGGGTTAATAGCTGCGACAAGCGAAATGCGAAATGCAAACATGAAAGATTTGTGATGTGCGAAATACACTGAGTGACGTGGCAGTGGGACTGGCAGTGGAGCATGATCGCAATATCACAATCGACGTTTGGAATCAGTAAGTCTAAAAGAAAAAAAAAAGGAAAATGTGCGAAGTGTGTTTGCGATGGGTGACGTGGGGTGGGACCAAAAGCGGAGCGCGATCGCAATATTGCAATCGGCAGATGGGAGAGGTAAGTGTTAACGGAAGGAACTAAACATTGTGATTTTTGATCTACGATGTAAGGTAGCAAGAAGTTCGAGGAGTAAGGGTAGAAGTTCAAATTCCAATGGTTTTCATGTATTTTTCATTAGAAAGGGTAAGGGAGCCGTGAGTGATAAGTCTTGAAGGAAAGAGGGAAACGGTGCGACATGCAAAAAGGTTGATATCTGCGATATGCGATATTGCAATATCGCAGTCGGTGAAAGAGCAGTAAGTCTTAAAAAGAACCAAATGAAAACTGCGATCGACGATGAGTGAAGTACGGTAGCGGGGATTTCGAGGAGGAAAGGTGGAGGCCAACTTGAAAGGTTTTTCCAGTGTTTTTGCGTTAAAAAGAGTAAGGCAATTATAACAAATAGAAATAAATGAATAAGGCAGCTGAAGGGTTTAATTGCTATTAGGGAAAAAAGGTGGGTGTAGCAGTTTAAAATAAGTAGAAAATAGGAGGGAACGGAGGCGTAAAAGCAAGATATAGAGGCGTAATGCAGAGATGGAAATAGTGAACATAAATCAATGTTTTTGTTTTGTGGGAAGGTTTACCCTCCTCGATATTTATCGGCAGAGATGAGAAGGGAAGTCTAGATCCACATATTTTAGATTTTTATCCTCTATTACACTACTCACGAGAAAATGAAAAAATACAACAAACAGAAAGCAAAGACTTAGCAGCAATGAAACTATCAGAAGAATATCTAACTAAATGGAAAAAGCAAAACTAGTTAAATTACAGAAAGGAAAGAATGAAAATAGCAGAGAAGTTGAGGCACATGGATTGGGCCCTAACCCACGAGTCTCGCTCTCTGAAACTTAAATCAGTAAAAGGAAATCATTTTTCTCATTTCATAAAAAGAATAACCTCATACATCTCTGAAAGTTTTATTACTGAGTAAAATAAAAATCCCAATAGCTTGCAACAATAGTTCTAAATGGAATCGGCTCACTGTCTAACTAACTCCTTCCTAGCTCTAGCTCTGCTCTATTTATTCTATAGGGCAGCTACCAACAACTCCCTTGAAAATGGTGATTGAGTCCACTTGACTCCTAGTAAACATAGATTGAGTGCTCTCCTCTTTGAGTTGCTTGACTGCCTCTGGAACTCGAATTTCTAGAGAGAATCTTTGGGGTGATTGAGTCCACTTAACTCCAAGCCAACAAAGATTGAGTGCACTCCTCTTGGAGTTGCTTGGTTGCCTCTGCACTTGAATTGTTGGAGAGAATATTTGGGGTGATTGAGTCCACTTAACTCCAAGTCTTTATGATAAAATACTTATAAAAATGCTTAATAATTCATGATTTTCTGCACTCAACCTCATATTAGGCACTCGGAGTATGTTAGCCCTAATCACCACCTACACTTGCATCATAAAACCAAATAATAATTAAAATGTAGGAAAAATAGATCTAATAAGGAAAAAAGGTGATCATTAACCCCTCCAAATATGTCTAATGATGGAGCTCATCATCACCCCCTACTGAATGGTTGCTCATCCTCTGAGCAACTAATCCTCCTCTTGCATTTCCTTCAAGGCTTTGAAAACCCCCTTGATTTCTTGAGAAAGAAGTGTGGGAGTTTCCCCAAGGGGGTAAAAATCATTATTCTTTTCTGCATTCTCCCATTCTCTATCTTCTGCATCTGTGTCCTTTTCATCATTCAGCCCCAACAACAAAGGTGGGTAAATATTTATTCCCAACCATTGGATATTTTTGGCCTCCATGGCCCTCTTTTATAATGGTTCCCTTTCCAATGCACCCCTCAGTCTTTCTGGATTATAGTACTCCCTGTTCTTGAGGCTGTGATGGAGGTTGTTCCATATCCTCTAGCTAGCCATAATGCACTCATATTTTATTTTCCTAGAAACATCATCAAAGTGGCCTATTGTCTATGTTTGAGCTTGGAGGTAGCTTTCAACTAGTGCAGGGTCCCTTTCAATCTCTCGACGGTTAAGGATGACTCCTCTTGGGCTGAACAATTCTGGTCTGATATGTAAGGGTTCTCTATTTCTTCTTCTCATGACCCACCATATCTCTTTTGCTCTTGTGTCCTCAACCATCATCCAAGATACTAAAGCCATCAACTACATATCCCCCATTGTAGGATTTGGATCCCATGTATCTAGATTTGTCAGCACAAGGTTATGCACATAAAACTCTGCCATCTTTGCCTGATCAGCCATGGTGATTCTTCAATGATAATCAGGCTTGTGGGAGGAGTTTCTGGCTCTCTCTGACTTATCGTATGACTCTTGTCATCTCTAAAATACATAAAATTCTGCCTTTTTCGATTTGTGCTCAGAGGAGCTAAGGTGGCAACTACCTCTTTGTCTTGAGGGGATGTGTTGTTGTGTTGCGAGTCTGCTTCTTGCTCACTTCCTACTACCTCTATGACTTATATTGCCATATCTTCTATTTTTCCTTGGTCCTTTATCTCCTCCTCCTTTTGTTCTAGTTCTTCTTATTTCTCTTCTGGTTTTTTCTCTTCTTCTGGTTCTTCTTCCTCTGTTGGTTCTTCTTCATCTTCTGGTTCTTCTTTTGTTTCTTCTCTAATCATTGCATGCTTCCGTTGGTATCTCTCCCTTTAAATTTTTTCAATTTACTTGTTTGGATGATACGGTCCCTCTTTATTATTAGACTATGCAGCTCTTTCTAGAGTGCTTATGTAACTCAGGTTCATCTCCAATTTTTGTTAGAGACCGTTGTTTCCTTCTCCCTGTTAATTCATGATGGAATGTGTGTTTCCTCCCCTCGTTCTCCTCTACTCCACTGATTGAAATTATTTTCTTTTGCATGCCCAGGTAGCATGACTTTGCAGATCTCCCTAGTCATACTTCCTGATGGTGGCCAAGCTAACTAGCCACCTTTATGCCCCTTAAACTCTAAGTCTGCATATTTAATTATTTTTGGCTATTATGGATGCATAACGAGGGGTGAGAAGCTATACTTGAGTTTACCTGTTGTTGTCAAGGCATTTACAGGAGCTGGAATTTGGAGACAAGCCTTTTATATGCTGCGTTCTTTTTATTTTAGTTTTTTCTGAGTGAGAAGCTTGTTGAATGAGCAACTCTCTGAGTGAGCTTCCGATATTTCCTTGATGTTCCTTCCATTGTAGATGATGCGTGGGGATGCTCCAGATGCCATGGGTGGTACTCTTGTCTTGCCTGGGGTCTTCTTTGTCAGCTCCTCTCTTGTTTTTCTTGTTGTTCAAGAACATATTGTTGTGTTGTAGGAGTTCCTTGATGTCTGTAGCAGTCTGTGTTTTGCTTTCCTTGCTACATTGTGCTCAGGAATGGAGGAATGTGGTGTACGGAGGTGATGGAGGAAGTTATTAAAATGAATGGAGTGAATGATGGGATGGATGGTAAAATAGAAGAAGGGAAAAGAAGATGAATGCTTCCCTGTGTTTCCGGAAATTATTAATAACCTCCAAAACAACAAACACAGAAAACACAAGGATGTAGATGCAATTTTTTTTGTTTTTTCTCTTTTCTTCTTCTTTTTCTGATATATGTATATTTTTTAGGAGGTATGGGAAACTATGGATTTTCCCATCACATACATCTCTCTGCTTATTGAATTTATGAACTCTGCCTTTGACAAAGGATTTGTGTAAATTTTAAGTCTGTGACCATTGACAAGCAAGGGGATTCCTTCCTCATCTATGGTTTTGATTTGAACTGCGCCATTATCAAAAAAAAATTCCATTGTGTAAGGTCCCAACCATCTTGTCATCAGCTTTCCTTTGAAATATTTAAACCTTGAATTATACAAAAACACCCAATATCCTTCTTGGAAGGTCTTTTCTTTCATGTTCTTGTCATGCTAGACCTTCCTTCGCAGCTGAACTACCTCCTTGTGAAGAAGTGCTTGCATTCTGAACTCATCCATTCGATTTAGTTGCAACAACCTCTCTTTTTGGGCATTTGATATATCTAGATTTAATTTAGCTTCCATTATTAAAGTATTGAACTCAATCTCAACTTAAAGTAGAGTCTTCTTACCATAGTCTAGTTTATAGGGAGTGAATCTGGTTGTTGTCTTCCAAGTAATGTTGTAGGCCCAAGTAGCTTCCACCAATCTGTTTGCCCAATCTTCTCTATTGCTACTCACAACCTTGGTGAGGATGCTCTCTAAAGCTCTTTTAGTTACTTCTACTTGACCATTCCCCTGAGGGTGATAGGAAGTAGAAGCTCTATGCTGAATCTTATGCTTCCTCAAAATATTATCAATGAGGTGAGAGGTGAATTGTGCTCCCTGATCAGTGACTATTTCTCTAGGGTATCCAAACTTGTAAAACACATTCTCCCTCAGAAATTCTACTACTTTATCCTCAGTTTCTACTGTCATTGTTTTTGTTTCAGCCCACTTTGTTAGGTAATCAATGCAGATTGTGCTACACTTATTTTGTCCGGATGGTGGCTCGATAAATCCAACAAATTCCATGCACCACTTTTCAAATGGCTCAAGAGCCACCTGATGGTACAAAGGAATCTCATCCCTTTGTGTGGGTTTCCCCGTCCTTTGGCACTGGTCACACCTGCTGGTGTATCTTTTGGAATCTTGGTGAAGGGTAGGCCAATAGTATCTTGCTTGCAAATCTTTGTAAGCAGTTCTCTTTGCAGAAAAGTGGCCTCCACATGGGCTGTCATGACATGCAGAGAGGATATCAAAAACTTATTCCTCCCTCACATATCTCCTTAGGATTTGATCAGGGCCTAGCTGGAAAAGGTTTCCAGCAATCCATGTGAAAGGGGTGATTTTTCTGATGATTATGCTCCTCTCCCTGAATGAAAGATTAGGAGGGAGTCTCCCAACAACCAAGTAGTTGGACATATCAACAAACCATGGTGAGAGTGTTGATATAGAAAGTAGGTGCTCATCTCGTAGCCGGTCATCCACCATTCCTTCTTCTCCTATAGGGAGAGCTAACCTGGACAAAAATTTAGCAACAACATTCTCATTTCCAGGGTTATCAATAATAGTCAAATCAAATTGCTGCAAAAGTAACAACCATATAATTATCCTAGCATTCACATATGGTTTGTTCATTAAATACTTGATGGCTGCATGGTCAGTGTGAACAAAGGTCTGATATCCAATTACATAATGCCTGAATTTGTTCAATGCATGGAAAATGGCTAACATCTCCTTCTTAGTAAAAGTATAATTCAGCTCGATCTTTGACAAATTATTGCTGATGAAATAAATGGCATAAGGGATTTTTTCCTTTAATTGTCCTAATGCTTCCCCTACAACTTTGTCGGATGCATCAGTGTGTATGTGGAAATGCAGAGTCCAATTTGGACCTCGAAGGATGGGGGTAGTATTCAACTGTTCCTTAATGAGCTCAAAAGCCTCTTGACAAGGACCAGACCAAATAAACTCAGAATCCTTGGGCAGTAACCCAAATAATGGCGAAGCTATCTTGCTGAAATATTTGATGAACCTTTTATAGTAACCAGCTAAGCCTAAGAAACTCCTGACATCTTTATGCTTTTGAGGAGCAGGTACCCTTTTGATGATATTAATCTTGTTCAGGTCTACCTGTATTCCTACTTTCGATATGGAGTGTCCTAATACAACCTATGCTTCCTTCAGGAACTCACACTTTTATGGGCTCAAGGAGAGATGCATCTCAACACACCTTCTTAGTACTTTACCCAAATTGGAGAGAGCTTCTTGGAAGTCATCCCCATACGGTGTGAAATCATCCATGTATATTTCGACAGAGTCATGGACTAACTAAGAAAATATGCTTAGGACAGCTCTTTGGAAGGTAGCTGGGGCATTGCACAACCCAAAGGGTAAGACTCTATAAGAAAAGGTACCCCAAGGGCAGGTGAAAGTAGTCTTATCCTAGTCTTCATGGCTGATTTGAATCTGATTGTACCCACTGAACCCATGTAAGAAGGAAAATAACTTCTTCCCCGCAAGGCCATCCAAGACTTGGTCTATAAAGGGCAGAGGGAAATGTTCTTTCTTGGTGCCTTTGTTAAGTTCTCGATAATCAACACAAATTTTCCACTTCCCATTCTTCTTTGGTAATAAGAAAAGAGGGGATACCCACTCACTGTCAGATACAGGATATATGAAACCCGCATCCCATAGTTTCTGTAGCTCTTCTTTGACTATGTCCTTCAGAGTTGGGTTCATCTTTCTTTGGGGTTGTCTCATGGGCTTGCATCCTTCTTTGATGTAAATATGATGTTTGCACACTAAAGGATGCACCCCTTTCATGTCTTTGTAATCCCAAGCACATGCATCTAGATTCTCTTTCAAAAGCTGGCACAACTGCTTTTATTCTTCATTCGAGAGGTCTGGGTTGATTTTCAGAGATCTGGATGGGCCAAACTCAATAGACCTGGTGGATTCAGAGGTTGACTGAACTGAGTGCCCTTCCATCCAAGGTTGGCTTCCACACTCTTTGACTAAGGTTTCGAGAGGAATATTAATGGAGGATTTGTTTTGAATGGCATGGTTGATGAGTTCATCTTCATTAAGCTTCCCCCCTCTAAGAATAGAATCTATGGTGCACATAGGGGTAGTTTGATATAACTCATCTTCTTTATCCTCCAACCATATAGGGAGATCATGATCAATGGAAGGTTGGGCTGGAGGATATAACACTAGCTGTTTAAACAAAGGCCCATTTTTTATAGTCATGTTTTCAGCCTGACAGTTAATATAAGCATTTGCAGTGGCTAACAAAGGTATCCCTAATATGAGTGGATAACCATTGAACTTGGTTTTTGGTTGCAGGACCAGGACCAGGAAATCTGTAGGATACTCCCAAGAGTCAATGATAACCATAACATCCTCAACAATTCCTTCTGGAGTTTCTGTGGATCGATCTGCAAGTTGCATAATTGTTGTGGTTTTCCTCAAAGTCCCTTGGAGATTAAGTTTAAACCTAGTTTCCTTGGTCATGACATTGATGCCAACCCTAGATCAATCAGAGTGTTGGGGACCATGACACCATTTACATGCACATCAACAACTGGACTACCAGGGTCCAAGTACTTTCGAAATATCACCCTTCCCAACATTAGGTCATACAGTTGTCCTACCACATTGATGGTGGGGGTATCTTTCTTCCTTCTCCCAGGATTCTTGAAGCACCTTTCTTTGATGAGTCTATTATAGATAGGGGCATCCTTAATGGCCTGGAGAAGTGGTATCTTTACACACAAATTTTCCAATTCTCCTAGGAGTTCAGTCTCCTCAGGGGTGTGCTGACTAGGGTGGTTCAAGCGCTCAGGAAAAGGAGGTTTTTGGATTTGAGTGTTACCTTCTTCCTTTTCCTCCACAACCTCTACAGGTGGAGATGGAGGATGGTTGTTTGAGAGTACTCTTCCTGACCTGAGATTAACCTCATGTATCTCCACAACATGAGCTGGATAGGATGTTTCTCCACTGGGAGCGTGTTTTGCATGTCTGTTGTTTGGGTTCGGATTGGGTTGTGCAGGTATAGGTAGCCTAGGTGGAGCAACATGAGTAAGCTGAGGTTGAGGTTGGGGTGGAGGCATTAGAGAAGGTGGTTGATTTTGTTGAGGCCTCCACCCTTGGGATGGATTGTTCCACTGAGGTTGTTGTGGAACATGCTGATGGAATGGTTGGTTTACTGGCTGAGGATGATATGAAGGGTTGTAAGGACAAATAGAGGTGTATACCAGCATGGAGGAGTCAGGGTGGACAAAGGTTGCATGGGTGCACTCTGATTGTTGTGATAGTAAGAGTAAGGTGCACCTTGCATACCTTGTTGATATGGCCGAGGGCCTTGAGGCCTTCTCTGGTTAATGAAACAGAGTTGCTCTGGAATTTCTTCCCCACCTTAATATTCAACCTTAAGTCCAGGTAAGGAGTGACACTTTTTTGTGGCATGATTCTCCTCACAAACGAAGAAAACCTCTATGAAATTCAGTGGACATTCATTTCTTGGGTGCTTCCTGGTACATCTAGGACAAAAGATGGCCAGGACTCTCTTTGCTTCCTCTTGCTTCCTTTTGACCTGAATTTGGTCCATTTGCAAGTAAAATGTGTGCATCATGTTACTCTTGAAGTCCTCTAGCATGTTTCCAATCTCATGTTTTATGAAGGTGTAAGAGGAAGGAATATTAGATGTACTTTGGCTAGCTCTGCCCTTCTTCCTAAATTCCCTAGAATGGTTCTAGAAGAAATTTTTTATTGCTTCATAGGTTTTTTGGTAGATATCTCCTCCTGATAGAATATTCAAGGTTTCTATCATCTCTTCATTGATCCCTCGAAGACGTACAAGTTTAAGTGATGCAGGATCAAGAGTGCAGTTGGATCTCTTATTGTTTAATTGAAACCTCTCTTCATAGTCCTCTAGGGATTCATCGGGTCCTAGGGTCATCCTAAATATTTAATCCTTATTTTTCTTGGACCTACAATAGTCTCTATATTTGTTTCTGAAGGTCTCTTCCATCTGTGCCCAGGTAGTGATGCTATCCCCAGGAAGACCCAAGAACTAGCACAAGGCCGCATACTTTTAAGGGTGGATGGGAATATCTTCAACTTCTGATCATCAGAGGTGTAGTCATAAGTCCTAAAAACAACAACAAATTCAAACATGAATGTGTCAGGGTCCTCAGAGGTGAGTCCATGAAAGTGTGGGAGAGTTGAGGGGCTAATGTTTTTCATCTTAGTTTCCCAATCTGCCTCTCTTATGGGAAAGGTTCTTTGGGTCCTAGCCATGGTTAAGATAAGTGAAGAAGTTCCCTCAGTTGAAATGAGGTCTTCTTATTCTTCCCCAATAGGATCCTCAAAGTATTCAGAAAGCTCTCCTATAGGGGGTTCAATCTCACTGCCACTGAAGAAGACTAAAGGGTGGCTAGGAGGTGACATGAGGGTTTTGGGTAAGGTTTATCTTTGGGTATTCCTACTCCTACGAGGCATGAAATTCATATCTTTTTGGATTTTTTCAATATTTATGAAATGACAATAAAAGAAAGAAAATTTTGAAAGAATGCTAAAACAAAATCAAAATATATACTAGACACCTCCCTAGCAACGATGACAAAAATTGGTGACCCCTGGTATTACACCAAGAGTGCTACAACTCCCAAGGGCTGCCCTAATTTAATTTATCAACCCAGGCTTCGTATAAAATTGGAGGTGGCAGTGCTATATACATAGCAGAGGCATTCTTTTCATGTCATCCTCTTCTCCTTTGCGAAAGGGTGCTATCCCTTAAACTATGATAAAGACTAAGAAGTAAATTACTGAAAGGAAATGACAGAAAGGAAACTAACTCAATTTGCAGAAAGGAAATGACTGAAATGAAACTAATTTAATATGCAAAAAGGAAATGACTGAAATGAAACTAATTAGTATGCAGAAAGGAAATGAATGAAATGAAACTAATTTAATATGTAGAAAGGAAAAGACATAAAGAAACTAAATTAATTTGCTGAAAGGAAATGACTGGAAAGAAATTAAACTAAGTTGCAGAAAGGAAACTAATTTAAACCACACTTAACTTGGCCAATCAGCTAAACACACCCTACTTATCTTATGCTCTATCTACCATGCTTCTATCGATGCAACTAAACTACCCATGACTTAATTCTAATTGATAAAATGTTGATTTGCAGTTTGGAGAAGAAAATGGGTTAAAGGTGCTATTGGAGGGCTTAACCAATGAAATGGGGCTTAGAAGTGGAAAGAGGGGGTTTGAAATTTATTATAGCGCAAAAATGGAATTGGAGTGGAATAATTCAAAAAGTACGATGGCGGAGATGCCATGGAGAAAAAGTCGAAAAGTGCAAAGTGCGACGGGTTAACAGTTGTGACGAGCAAAATGCGAAATGTGAACAAGAAAGAGTTGCGATGTGTGAAATGCACTTAGTGACGTGGAGGTGGGACCAGTGGCAGAGTGTGATCGTAGTATTGCAATCGACATTTGGAAGTGGTAAGTCGAAAAGAAAAAAAATGAAAATGTGCGAAGTGCGTTGTGATGGGTGACGTGGCAGTGGGACCGATGGCAGAGCGCAATCGCAATATCGCAACCGTCAGATGGGAGCGGTAAGTGTTAATAGAAGGAACTAGACATCGTGATTTGTGATTTGCAATGTACGGTAGTGGGAAGTTCGATGAGTAAGGACAGAAGGTTGAATTCTAATGGTTTTCAAGCATTTTGTGTTAGAAAGGGTAAGGCAATTGTGAGTGATATGTCTTGAAGGAAAGAGGGAAACAGTGTGACGTGAAAAAAGGTTGAGCTCTACGATATGCGATATCGAAATATCGCAATCAGCGAAAGAGAGTTAAGTCTTAAAAAGAATAGAATGAAAATTGCAATCAACGATGAGCGAAGTACAGTGGCGGGGATTTCGAGGAGGAAAGGCAGAGGTCAACTTCGATGGTTTTTCCAGTGTTTTTACGTTAAAATGAGTAAGGCGACCGTAACCAATAGAAAAAAAGGAATAAGGCAATTGACGGGTTTAAGTTCTATTAGGGAAAAGGGGTGGGTGCAGCAGTTTTAAATAAGTGGAAAACAAGAGGGAATGGAGGCGTAAAAGCAAGGTTTAGAGGCGTAATGCAGAAATGGAAATAGTGAACAGAAATCAATGTTTTTGGTCAGTGGGAAGGTTTACCCTCCTCAAGCTCTATCGACAGAGATGAGAAGGGAAGTCTAGATCCATAGCTTTTAGAGTTTTATCCTCTATTCTACTACTCAAAAAATGAAAACTTACAACAGAAAACTGAAAGCAAAGACTAAGAAACAATGAAACTATCAGAAGTAGATCTAACTAAATGGCAGAAGAAAAACTAGCTAAATGATAGAAAGGAAAGAATGAAAACAACAGAGAAGCTAAGGCGCATGGATTGGGCCCTAACCCACGAGCCTTGCTCTCTGAAACTTAAATCAGTAAAAGGAAATCATTTTTCTCATTTCAGAAAAAGAATAACCTAATACATCTCTGAAAGTTTTATTACTGAGTAAAATAAAAAGCTTAATAGCTTGCAACAATAGTTCTGAATGGAATCGACTCACTAACTAACTAATTCCTTCCTAGCTCTAGCTATGCTCTATTTATTCTATAGGGTAGCTACAAACAGTTCCCTTGAAAATGGTGATTGAGTCCACTTGACTCCCAGTAAACATAGATTGAGTATTCTCCTCTTTGATTTGCTTAGCTGCCTTTGGAACTCGAATTGCTGGAGAGAATCTTTGGGGTGATTTGAGTCCACTTAACGCCAATTCCATAAAGATTGAGTGCACTCCTCTTGGATTTGCTTGGCTGCCTCTGCACTCGAATTTCTAGAGAGAATATTTGGGGTGATTGAGTCCACTTAACTCCAAGTATTTAAGATAAAATCCTTATAAAAGTGCTTAATATTTCATGATTTTCTGCACTCAACCTCATATTAGGCACTCGGAGTATGTTAGCTTTAATCACCACCTATACTAGCATCATAAAACCAAATAATAATAAAAATGCAAGAAAAATATATATAAGAAGGGAAAAAGGTGACCATTAACCCCTCCAAATATGTCTAATGATGGAGCTTGGATGGAGCTCATCATCTGCTACAACCTTTACCCATTCCAGGTCAACATTGGGAGGAGGTTTAAATTGATTTTATCACAGGTTTCCGTAAGTCTGAAGGAAAAAGTGTCATCATGGTGGTAGTTGATAGACTTACCAAGTGTGCACACTTTTGTGCATTATCTCATCCATTTAAAGCAAGTACAGTTGCTATTGCATTTATGGAAACAATTCAAAAGATACATGGAAACCCAAAGATTATTGTAAGCGACATAGATCCCATTTTCACTAGAAATTTTTGGATGAAAATATTTTCTTGTTTGGGTACTCAACTATCCCATAGCTCATCTTATCATCCTCAATCCGATGGGAAAAATGAGATAGGGAAAAAATGCTTGGAAGGATATCTTCATTGTTTTGTATCTGATAAAAAAACACAATGGGTCAAGTGGTTACCTCTGGTTGAATGGTGATATAACAGTTCCTTCCATATTGCAGCAAAAATGACCCCATTTATGGCACTTTATGGATATCATCCACCATCCATCACGTCATCTTTAAGAGAAAATTGTAAGGTTCAAGCAGTGGAAGATCACATCGAGCATCAACAACAAGTTCTCCAACTCTTAAAGGATAACCTAAATTTGGCACAAAATCGAATGAAACAACAGGCAGATCAACATCATAGCGAGAGAATTTTTGATGTAGGAGACTCGGTATTTTTATGGCTACAACCATACAAATAAATGTCCCTCAAGCAATCTAAGAAGGATAATATATTATTGCCAAAGTACTATGGTCCTTACGAGGTGTTGAAAAATATTGGTACTATGGCATACAAATTGGAGCTTCCCGCTTCTTCTTGAGTGTGCCCAATTTTCCATGTTTCATGCTTAAAGAAGGTTATAAGTGACAAACTTCTAGTTCAAACAATATTGCCAGAAATTGATGAGAAAGGAAAAAACATATTGGAACTTGAAGTAGTCACGAAAATAAGAACTCGACAACCATGAAATCAATCTATTTCAGAGTATCTCATAAAGTGGAAGAACTTACCCACTGAAAATTCCACCTGGGAGGATGAGAATTTCATACAGAAGCATCTAGAGCTACTCAAGCATTGAGGACAACAGTTTTTTGAAGGAGAGGGGCCTGCTAGGTCCCTATATTACTAGTGTAGTCCCTTATTGTTGTTAGTGTATCTCGTTTATTGTTATTTTTCTACCCATTTTTTCCCCATATTGTTATTATCATGCCCCATAAAACCCCATTATTATTATTGTTGTGCCCTTACATTATTATTGTTAGGTCGCATAGGATTATATTGTGACCCCATGGAATCCTATATATAGAAAGGAGGTCTTTTCATTTGAATCATCCAATAATTTTTCATTTATGTAATGTAAAGGAGGTTTCCCCCTCGAAGTGGGTGATTTATAAGGTGTTGATTTCTCTTTTCTTCTATTTTTGGAGCTGGTTTCATAACAAGATGTTAAACGAATTTATATTTCTTGACTCACTATTGATTGATCTATTAATAGGGTTCTTATATATAAGGATGAAAACTTGAATACATTGACAAGTCATTAATGACCCATCATACAACTCAATGAATATATAAATCAACCATTCAGTACTTAGTTATATAGTCTATTTGGTACTCTACTCTAGGTTTGGTACCGGTCAACCATCGGCATCCTGAAGATAGATTCTCTTGTTCGTGAGCGTGGTGTTAACTTCCTTAGTCTAAATATAGTGTCACGGATGGAAAAATGAAGATACTATATAGATGAGTGATTGTTGGAATTTGGTTTAGCTCAATTAATCCTAGATCACATAAGTATTTAATTTTCTAAGTCATTTTCTTGTAACTATATTCAGGCTGAAATTATTTAAGAAGGCCCAACATTAGTATGAGAGGTTACACAGGATGAACCAATGACCAGTGTTGAATTTCAATAAGAAAATTTCAGCACCCATGCCTAGTGCATGCAATACCTACACTAGGGTGGCGCCCATAGGGCTAAATTTGGTGCATTTCTATTTTAGTTATCCCTTAATTAAGATAGAAAATAAAATTTAATCTAGTCTCAAAATAACTTGTAATAGTTAACTGAGTGTGATAAACTCAGTTAGCTAATGAATTTTGAGTTAGAGGCAGTTGGTGAGGCATGCAAAGTAATTCTAGTTGTAACAGAGTTCGAAGTGTAGTGGTGCATTACATAATACATGTTATAATCAATTTAACTCAGTTAAGTGAGTTAAACTCATGTGTACTAGTTGTCACTATTAGATAGACTAGTGAGAGATCAAGTGAATTAAATATTAATTAATTCACAATCAGTGATCTGACATGCAACTGAGGATTTACTATTATTAGTTACATGAATGTCAGATCCAGTGGAGACCCAGTTGAGATCTAGGTGAAAGGGAAGTTGACTATCATTTGTAGGATTATTGGGTTGCACGCATGCAACCAAACACACATTGGAGTGCCCATGATACTTGCGCAGTCAAGGAAGGCCAAAATTCCTATTCTTTAGGGATTGTGCAAGCAAGGCAGGTTTTCTGGAGGCAGTAAATTGGCTAAGTATTGGTCAGTTTTATGTGTGACAGAGTGAGACAAATAGCTGAGTACAAGAGGGCTCTTGTGAGAAGAGTTGTATGTAATTGTTTCATGATTCCATGCAGAATATAAAATAGAATATAGTGGGGTTTTGAGCGGTAAGCTTTCCCCAAAAAGTTATCTGTGTTGTGGCTTGATTGATTCTTCTTTGCATCATGTGATTGGAAATTATGTTTTTAATTCCACAAAATATTTGTAGAAGCGATTCAGTATTTAAATTTAGTACATTTTTATATCATATTGAATCCATGATATACATTCTTGTTGCATAATTTCTACATGGTATCAGAGCACATGAAATCACAATTTTGGAGGAGTTGAGTTTGTGACTGGATAAAATTCGAATTTGCAGAAAGACTTTCTTGGTGCTACAGCTGATTCATGATTGAATTGGCTTTCAATGGCTTGAGGTTGGAGAATGCACTCGAGGACAACTCAAACTATATTTCCTAGAAAGACATGATGGAGGTAGTACTCGAAGACAATGGCTTGGAGGAATTCATTAACAATGATGTTCCTAAACCTGTTGTGACAGATGCTGCAAATCTTGATGCATGGAAAAAGAAAGTGGCAAAGGCGAGGAGGATCCTATTGGAGGGAGTAAGAGACCACATTTTCTCAAGCCTCCATGGGAAATCCACACCATATGCAATGTGGAAGGCTTTGATGGATCTATTTCAGAGTAGCAGCGACCATAGGAAATTTTCACTCAAAGATAAACTCAAGAAGACCAAGATGGAGAAAGGCGACTCAATACCAAAATATCTAATAAAGTTTCTCCAATTTCGGGATGAAAAGGGGAGTGTTGGTATAACTGTCGCTGATGATGATTTGGTGAGCTTGGCTCTCCTAGGACTTCCCAAGAGTTGGCACATTTATCGAGACTCTCTCAATGGAAGGAAAAATCTACCAGGTTGGGAACGACTGTGGTCGGATTTGGTGCTGGAGGAGTTAAAACAGAACACCAAATATGGATATTCATATAAGAATGAAGATGAAGAAGTTTTCACTTTGGATGCCAAGGCGAAGAGGAGGAAGGGGAAGAAATTCCATTCCAAATCCAAGTCCAAATATGGCAAGAAGCGGGACATGTCCAGGGTGAAGTGTTTTCACTATCACGAGTATGGGCATTATGCTACTAACTGTCCACAAAAGAATAAGAGCAAGAAGTTTGGAGGATCTACAACTGGTGAGGCTTTGGCCTTGCAATTTGAGCTTGAATTCTCATTGATTGCATGCATGGTGTCAAGTGCATTGGGATCTGTGTGGCATTTGGATAGTGGCGCTTCCTTTCACATGATGGGAGATAAGGAAATTTTCAGTAGCTTGGAGGAGAAGGATCTCCATATGCATATTGAAATGGGTGATGAAGAGTGGTACAGTGCTACTGGGATTGGTACCATTACCTTCCAGAGGTAGTGAGGTAAACCATTTCAATTAAAAGATGTAATGCATGTACCAGGTTTGAAGAAAAATTAGTCTTAGTTACAATGTGGGAGGATAGAGACTATGATGTTTTTTTTAGTTAAGGAAAAGCTTTCTTGTGACCCAAAACAACAGGACAAGCCAAGAAGATAGGGATTCGAGTTAAGAATATCTACAAGCTATATGTAGATGGCTGTGCAACATTGATGGGCAAGGCGGACAAAGTGGTGAGCACGGATGAGGGCGAATTATGGCACAAGAGATTGGGCCATCTTCACCATGGAGCCTTGAAAGTCATGCAGTCAATTTCTACTGGTCTTACCAGGGGTACACTTGTGCAGTCAAACACATGCAAGGGATGTACTATTGGAAAATATGTAAAGGCCACCTTTCATGAGAAGGAGAACCGAGCTTCAGGGATCCTTGAGAGAGTTCACATAGATGTGTGTGAACCATTCTCTATTGATTCGACAACAAAACATAAGTACTATGTGATATTTGTTGATGAATTTTCTCGTAAGTGTTGGACCTTCTTCATGCAGAAGAAAGATCAGACATTCTCTAAGTTTCTTGAGTTTAAAGAAGTAGTGGATAAAGAGTCGGGGAAGTAAGTGAAGGCTCTTAGGAGTGATAATGGTGGAGAATACATCTCTAACGAATTCAAGAACTTTTGCAGCAAAGAAGGAATTCGAAGAGAACTGATAGCACCCAATAACCCACAACATAAAGAGGTCGATGAAAGAAATAACAGAACGATTATGGGTGCAACAAGATCGATGTTGCATGATCAAGGCCTACCAATGCATTTATGGGCGAAAGCATGCAACACTGCGGTATTTGTGCAAAACCGTTGTCCTTATAGGATAATTGGCATGAGTACACCTGAAGAGGATTTCACTAGTACGAAACTTGATCTTTCACACTTTAAGATTTTTGGCTCATCTATTTATGTACATGTGACCAAGGACGCCAGGAAGAAGCTGCAACTGACAGCTGAGATCGGGATTTTTGTGGGGTACACTGAAATTCCCCACAATTATCGAGTGTATTTTCCAAACAATAGAATGATTTTTGTGCGACGAGATATAAAATTTGATGAGGAGAAAGCCATGCGGTTGCCCCTTGAGAGGGAGCTGGACTTGCATGAAGAGGAGGAACAGTTAGTTCCCAAGGATGAGCCTCAAGATGTGGAGCAACCACATGGGGAGGATCATGGAGTGGCGGAAAACACTCGTTCAGAGCCATCCATCAGAAATGGTAGAAGGTGCACCATGGAAGCTGATAGATTGAGATTTGATGCTGCAGAGAATGTAGGAGCCCCTACTTCACAGCGTAGACAGAGATAATCTCCATACAGGTTTACTGGATGCATGGCTCTTATGAGAAAATTTATTGTGACTGAACCATCTTCCTTTCAGGAATTAGTGGAGCAACCAACTTGGGTTGATGCAGTGGTGGAGTATGACTCCATTGTCAAGAACAGTGCATGGGATATTTTCCCAAGACTAGTCTACAAATTAGTGGTTGTATCTAGATGGATCTAAAAAGTAAATCAAGCTACTGATGGGAGTGTGGAGAAATACAAGGACAAATTTGTGGCTCAGGGATTCTCACAGATCGAGGGGATTGATTATGATGAGACTTTTGCACCTGTTGTAAGGTACTCTTCGATTAGATCCATCCTTTCACTCTCAGCGTAGATGGGCTGGCACATTCATCAGATGGATGTGAAAATTGTGTTTCTCAATGGAATCATTGAGGAAGAAGTGTACATAGAGCATACTGAAGGTTTCGAGATCTTCAACAATGATTCGCATGTGCGTCAACTCAAGAGAGCATTGTATGGGCTGAAGCAAGCGCCTCGTGCTTAGTACACTCAGATATACAAATTTTTCACCAGACTGGGCTTCACCAAAAGTGAAGAAGATGCAAACATGTACCAGATTGTGGTTGAGGGTAAGCTATTGATTATCGTTCTTTATGTTGATGATCTAATTTTGACTGGTGATGAGCAGCTGATACACTCATGCAAGGAGGATCTTGCAAGGGAGTTCGAAATGAAGGACATGGGACTCCTTCACTATTTCCTTGGCTTGGAAATATGGCAGCGTGATGGTGAAATTTTTGTGTCTCAAGGAAAGTACGCCAAGGAGATACTGGGTAAGTTTCACATGGAGAGCTGCAAACCCATGGATATTCCTCTTCTAAGAAATTGGAGGAAAGAGGATTCTACTTCTGGAGAGGTAGTGAATTCTATTGTCTATAGGCAGTTATTTGGCTCACTGATGTATCTAGTGAACATCAGACCAGACATTTGCTACGCAGTTAACCAGCTGAGTCAAGCTATGGTTAAGCCTACCAAGCTCTTTTGGAAGGCGTGGAAGCATGACTTGAGATACCTGAGGGGCACATCAGAGTATGGTTTATGGTACAGATGGACAGAGGGATTGAAGCTTCAAGGCTTCACAGATGCATATTGGGCATGCAGTCCATCAGATAGAAAGAGCACATCAATAGGGATCTTCAGCATAGGATCAACAGTAGTTTCTTGGTACAACAGGAAGTGGCGATTTGTGGCATTCAATTCAGTGGAAGCGGAGTACATGACAGCAATTCAAGCTGCATGTGAGGCTATCTGGATGAGAAAGATCTTGGTTGGTTTTTTTGGTTCTCAGATGGATCCGACAATGATACATTGTGATAATCAGAGTTGCATTAAACTCTCGATTAATTCTATGTTTCATGATAGGTCCAAGCACATAGATATATGGTACCATCATCTTAGAGATTTTGTATAGAGGAGAATAATGTTGCTTCAGTACATTCCCACGGAAGATCAGGATGCAAATATTTTGACGAAGGCACTCACCAGGAGAAAATTCGAATACCATAGAGGTAGGATCGGGGTGAAGGATAATCCCTTTTTTTTTTAGAGGGTGTGTTGAAATTCAACAAGAAAATTTCAGCACCTACACTAGGGTGGGGTCCACAGGGCTAAATTTGGTGCATGTCTATTTTAGTTATCCCTTAATTAAGATGGAAAAAAAATGTAATCTGTTATCAAAATAACTTGTAATAGTTAACTGAGTGTGATAAAATAAGTTAGCTCATGAATTTCGAGTTAGAGGTAGTTGTTGAGGCATGCAGAGTAATTCTAGTTGTAATAGAGTTCGAAGTGCAGTGGCGCATTAGTTAATGTAGGTTGTAATCAGTTTAACTCCATTAAGTGAGTTAAACTTAGTTGTGCTAGTTGTAAATTTTAGATACACTAGTGAGATATCAAGTGAATTAAATATTGTTTAATTCACAATCAGTGCTCTCACATGCAACTAAGAATTTACCATTATTAGTTGCATGCATGTCAGATTTAGTGGAGACCCAGTTGAGATCTAGGTGAAAGGGAAGTTGACTATCAGTTGTAGGATTATTGGGTTGCACCCATACAACCAAACAACCATTGGAGTTCCCATGATACTTGTGCAGTCAAGGAAGGCCAAAATTCCTATTCTTTATGGATTTCATTCCTCAGGGATTGCGCAAGAAAGGCAGTCTGTCTGGATGTAGTAAATTGGCTAAGTATTGGTCAGTTTTATGTGTGATAGAGTAAGACAATTAGTTAAGTACAAGAGGGCTCTTGTGAGAAGAGTTGTATGTAATTATTTCATGATTCCATGTTGAATATACAATAGAAGATAGTAGGGTTTTGAGTAGTAAGCTTTCCTCGAGAAATTATCTATGTTGTGGCTTGATTGATTCTTCTTTTCTTCATGTGATTGGCGATTGTGTTTTTAATTCCACAAAATATTTGTAGAAGTGATTCAGTATTTAACTTTAGTACATTGTTAGATCATATTGAATCCATGATATACATGCTTGCTGTATAATTGCTACAACCAGGAGATTGCGACTAAAACACCATATGACTCTATTTTGTTTTAAGTTTGGAATGCTTGGACTTATGTATTATTGAAGGATTTAATATATAATTGATATCGACTTTTATATTAATAGATTCATGTCCTTTTAATCTATGATTTATTGAGTTAAGTTAAGCTTGTCTCAAGTCATGGCAAGGGCCCACCACAGATTTTAGCCAAGTTCTATAACAATCTTGGTTAGGTAGAAAGTGTGTTTTGAATTCGCTTTAGTGGAGCTATACTTAAGTATTTGTCTCCTTTCATTTGTAGTTTTCAAATTTCTATTCTTATAACCGTAATTTAATTACATTTGAAATCTCTTGTAGATATGAATGTTATAATAGCTAGTTAGATGCTTGTTTTAATTGTGTGAGTCTATAAATCATTTCCATAGGTGTTATTTTCAATCATAGATTTCTTTTCTGTTGATCTAAAATTCTGTTATGATGGAAGAAGTAGGCTGTAGCTTAGAGCGTGTTTGTGAGGAACAAGTTCTCACAGTCCTAGAATGAATCCTATGATCTAAATGAAGTAACTCGATTATTTGTGGATCTATACCTTTGATAATAAATCCTTGTAGCTAGTTTTTAGCATGTTTGAATATTCGTGAAGATTAATTAGGAACAATGTGTCATTCATTTTATTAGGAACAATGTGCTAATAATTTGAGGAACAATGTGCTATTCATTTTATTAGGAAACAATGTGTTAATTATTCCAGGAAACATTGTGCCTTTAATTTTATCTCTTATTCAATTTCAAACAAGATTGGTCAATTATAAATTGGTGTGATTTAGTTTCATTGCTCAGTTAATTTCGAATAAGATTTGTTGAATTATAAATTTGTGTGTTATTTTTTTGATTTCTCAGTTAACTTCGAATGGATTTTTTAAAATAGGAAGCTGTGTGAATGATTTCAAAAGTTTAATAGAATTTTTTGACATTAATTTTTGATTTCTAGCTTGACCCTGGGGTTAGTTTTGTGTATATATTTCTGAGTAGAACATATTGCTAAATTAGAATGATATCATGGTTTATGATGATTACTGAGTTTATCTTTGGAACAATCTTTAGCTAGTTTCATAATAATTGAGGATAAATATGCAATTTGAATTATGTGTGTGAAAATGAGGAGTGTAATAGGTTTCTTCACTTCAGAAAAATTCAGTATGATGATTTTAAATTAAGAACAAATTTTGGTTATTCAGTACTTAAATTCGCACCAAGCAAGCATAGGAAAAATTTAGATATGAACCGCAATTCCTTGTAACTCTAAGATTACGAACTCAGGTTGAAAATTCTAAATTTATGGAATTAAAAGACATATAAAAACCCTAACAACCTCCATGTGGTCCTTCCAAGCAACATAATTCAAGCTTCCATCAAGGGCATACTCGAGTCTTAGTACATAGAAAACCATCCTGCTAGCTCTGAAGAATTGATCCTGCAAATTTGATCCTCCCGCAATAATAAATTTGAAATCTCTTCTCTACTATGAATCCTGCTCCAATACCATGTAGAAATTCACTGTGTAGATGTGAAACTGCTCATGAAATTTACTAAAACACAAGACTCAAATCTACTCTACTCATCTGCGGAATTAAATTCACGATCGATAAGACAAATCATAAACATGCATCAAGATTTATAACACATACACAATTATTTATTTAGGGGAAAGAAACTGCTCAAAACCCCTTCCTATATGTATTGCATTAATCAAAGAATAGAGATGAAATACAATGCTTAGTTAATCTTGAGCACAACTTGCAACTGTATAGTCTATCCCTCTACCTAACTGACTAACTCTGGCCAATACTTATCCAATTTTCTGATCCTCCAAGCTCATATTTCCTTGTAATATTCCTAGAGGAATTATGGCCCTATTTAATATGAATTTATCTCAAATGGATTGTGCAATTCCTTTAGGATCTTCCTCTGACTGCATGCACCATCTTTACACTTCGGAATAGTCTACCACTGATAATACACTACCTTGGAATATCCAGCTCAACTGGGTAACTCAAATTATCTGCATGCATGAACTAATTTAGGCTTATTGATTAGTTAACAAGTTGATCACTGAGTCAGTTGAAGTTACACTTCCACAACTTGACCTTCCACTAGTTCTTCCAATAGTTAGAACTAGTTTAACTAATCATAAATCAATTTAATTGAATTAGATAGCTACAAATGAAATAACTCAAACTAGGCTCCTAAAATTTAAGATTCACTTCACACAACTGAAGTTCATGCCCCTAACTCGAATTAAGTATGCTAACTGAGTGATAACAACCATGTCATCTCAGTTAAATCATCCAAGTTGTCTGTTGATATGGAATTTTGAATTTTCTCAACTTGACTAAGAAAAAATCAAATTAATAATTTCTTGCTTCCTTTTTCAACACAGTGTATATAAAGAATAGGTTTCCATCTCATGCTATTAAATACAAGGCTCCCTATGAATTGTGGTATGGCCACATTCCTTCGGTAAGGCATCTCAGGGATTTTGGTTCCACCTGTTATGCCTTGATACCTAAGGAACATATAAATAAACTTGGTGCAAGGAATCGCAAATGTATCTTCTTGGGGTACTCAAATACCTCCAAAGAATATTGTCTTTGTGATGAAGAGAATAATAAGTTTATAATATCTAGAAATGTGATATTTCTTAAATATTCCAAGGCTGACAATGTTTTTGAGCAACAACTTTATCGCTTGGATAGATTCAAACATGCAAAGTATTTTCAAGAGTTTTATAATGAGATTCCTCACCTTGAAGGGGGGATCCCTATACAAGATAAATGTGTGGAATCTTCTTCTAAATCACTCTCTCCCCCGCATGAAGCTCTAGCCACTAATGACACTTTGAGTGATGTGATTGACATAATTGGGAGACTAAACCTTGATTCAGCCTCATCTCAGTAAACTGAGCATCCGGTCCTCCAAAATGGCTGACAAATACACTTGAAAGTGTTCATCCTGATGAGGTTGGAAAGACATAACGAGAATCTCAACTAGACAGAATGGAGGTGATGTAGATAATCTCGATTCACTTGTTGATATGGGTATTTCTTATGATTGTGAACTGAATTTATCTACATCTTTTGAACCAACTTCTGTCAAATAAGCCGCTTCTCATGATCAATAGAAAGAATAGATGCAGAAAGAATATGATGCTTTAATAAAGAATGGCACTTGGAAGCTAGTTGATCCTTCGTTGGGAACCAAACCAATAAGTTGCAAGTGGGTCTTCAACAAATGTATAAAGGAGATGACTCACTTGAAAAGAACAAAGCCCAAATTGTGGCAAAAGGTTTTTCATAGAGGGAAGGGGTCAACTATGAGGAGACTTTTCCCCTGACAAAAATATGGGCTACCATTCAGACACTCTTTCTCTTGGCAGCTCAAAATGATTAGAAATTCCATCAAATGGATGCAAAAACTACTTTCTTGAATCGATATTTGAAAGAGAATGTTTTTATGTCCCAACCAAAAGGATCTGTTGTGAAGGGTCAAGAAAAAAAAGTATGCAATATTTTAAAATACTTGTATGGCCTCAAGAAAGCACCGCGAGCCTAGTACGAGAAATTAACTAAGCACCTTTTGAAATCCAATTTCAAACATTATGACCTTGATGATGCAACTTTTTTTTTTCAAGAAAGTTTGAAAAACAATTATATATCTTGTGGTGTATGTAGATGATCTTCTGATGACAAGGAATAATGAGAACTACATTACATCCATAAAGAAATAACTGAGGAAAGGTTTTGAAATGATATATTTGGGTTATGTTCACTACTATCTTGGTATTGAAGTAACTAAAAATCCGAATTTTATATTCCTCTTTCAGAAGAAGTACATTGAAGATCTGTTGAAAAAGTTTGACTACTCCAATGGAAACAAACTTAAATTTCACATCCACTGAAGGAAAATAGTTTGAGGATGCAACAAAGTATAGAAAACTCGTAGGAAGTCTCAACCACCTGACTACTCCTAGACCATACATTTCATTTGTTGTTGGAATCCTCTCCAATTTTATGCAAAATCCTTGTGAGGGTCAATAGTTTGTTGTAAAAAGAGTTATAAACTACTTGAAGGGAACTTAATGTTAGGATATTCCGACACATAGGAAATAGTTTAATATAACTTGGTTTAGCATAGAGTTAGGTAAAGTGAGTTTCTTTACTATGTACTTTTGTAACTTATAATCTGACGATCACGATATGTAGTGATCCAAAAATTCCTTCTCTCTTCGGTATTACCGACACTTGATCTGTGGCTTAACACTCGATTGGTTCATGATCTCTATTTAAAGAGCATGTAGGTCATTTGTCCGGTGACCATTTATGAGAGAAGCTTATGTAAACTTTATTTCTTTATATTAATAAATTTCCTGAAGTGGCTGTGTTGGCTTAGGCCATGGACTGTTTCCAACACTCAAGACTTTGGACTCAAGTATACATAGGTGGGTGACTCCATCTTGACTGGATACTCTGATTTAGATTTTGATGGAGATAAAGAAAAATGAGTATCTACTTTAGGTTATGTTATGAGCCTCGGATCAGGAGCTATCTCCTAGAGGTCACACAAACATTTAGTTCCAACAGATTCCACAACTGAAGCATAATATGTGGCAACAACTTAAGCAACAAAGGAAATTGTGTGGCTCAGGAAAATTGTAGAATATTTGCAAGAGAAACAAGTACATTCAACTCCTATTTTGATTAAAAACACTTTTGCAATAAATTTGTCCAAGAACATAAAGTTCCATGATCGAACAAAGCACATCAATACAAAATACCATCTGATTTGACATCATGTTGAGGCCAAAACAATCCACCTACGACATTGTTCCATATATGAGTAGATTTCAGACATCTCCACCAAACTACTTGGAAGGAAAAAGTTTGAAAGATTCAGAATGATGCTTGGACTCACCAACATCCCTTCAGATTAAGGGGGGGAATGTTGACACCTAAGCATTTGGATTATGATAATTATGTAAATATTGTAAATATAAAAAACAAGGAAAGTGAAGAGACACTGGAATTTGAATTCCAAGAGCCTCCCTTCAATGTATTTATCAGTTATCTCTTAATGTAAATACACAATCACATTCATGGAGTTGCCCCTGGCCTGACAATAATGAATTTTCTCCCATCTAGAAAACCAAATTACTCTTGACATACAGCCTTTGACATTGATTCCTTCACCCTTATTGTAATGGTTTTTTAATATTTTATTTTGTATCTATGATTTGTAGAATGCTATTTTTCTATAATCCTCAAAGTTAGGAGGGTTATATTATTTGGGGATCAATTCAATGAAAATGGTATTAAGTGTTGCTAATATCTTTCCAAAATTAGTAGTTTCCTTAATTACCCTTAGAAAGTCCCCCTCCAACCATTGTAGGACTCTTATCCATCTAGAAATACTGCATGATATCCTAAAGCTCCTCTTTATATACTACTTCCATCAAGATAAAATTATACCTCATAAACAAAGTTGGGAAAGAAGGATGCCATTTTTACCACCTTAGCAATAGTGACCCCACCATCTTCTTTAAAGTTTCCATATTTAAAGTGATTAACCTCTACTTTTTTTTATAGATACTTGAAAACTTGATATTATAGAACCATTAGGTTCCTCCATATTCCATATAGTGTTGAAATGTTGCCTATGGTTTACATATTGATGGAATAACATAGTATTGTCATCACCCTTTTCCAACCAAGAGCCTCTACTTTTGATTCTCCAAGTAGCTTCTTTCTCATCTAGAAATTGTCTCTTCCTTCTCTCTATATAAATAATTTCAATCTTGGGTTCCTCATGAGAGAATCCTAACAAATATTGGAAATATAACCATTTTAGTTGATGAATTTTAACGTAATGTACTTCTTAATTTTTTTCCTCAACACATCTCCTTCCTCCTCAATGCCACCCCTACTACTACTTTAGAACACCCCTTAGTTTTTTTAACAATATGAACTCCTAATGTAGATAATCCATCCAATATATTTAAATGAAAACCCATTCACCATTCACTAGAGAACTCCTAATGAGAAGCCCACACTCCCCCCCCCCCCGAGGGCTTGTAACCTTAAATTCACAGTCATTGATGGCACAAAACATGACTGGATTTATGAGCACAAAAGTCCAACAACCAAATAGATCATCCACACTTTAGACTACGGACACTTGCATCAAAAGGGCAAATTCAAGTATAAAACAATTCAACAACCCAAGCTCTCTAAAGCTCTAAGAAACCCTACAGTAGTTGGAAGTGCATATATAGCAATTTTGAACCATGAAGTAATGAAATGCAAGGTAGACTTATCGGATCTAACCAATGTGAAACCAAAAGGGAACATAGATGAACAAATGGGGACCCTAACATAACTTTTCCATCCCACCTACCCCACACCCCCACTAATTAACAACTTGATGGCACTTCCATCTCCTCATATTATCCACCAAAAGAATTAATCCCACCACCCAAGCATGACACATTCGCATTCTTATCCAATTTTGCATCGGAACCCCTTGTTAAACCCTCCAAAGATTTGGAAATTGATGTGCAAAGGTTCGAAAAACTAGCGGATGTGCCAAAGGCTCTCCTGGTATTGGAGAGACTCAAATATGTTGTCCCTTGCATGGATATTATGAAACATTGACCTCATCTAGCTCCATCTTCAACTTGCATCTAAATCACACTAAAATTCCATTGTCATCATGACTTTGAAGAATGATTGAGTGGCACCTTCATTACTCAAAACACTATGTTTAGGGGAAACATCATATATATGTGTGTGTGTGTTTCATGTATTCATGTTTGCAGATTTATGTGGGGTAGATTCTTTGATTGAGTAGTCATAATATTATCTTTTAAATTTTTTTAGATTATTATTTTATTCTATTTTATTTTGATTTATAAGCACTAATGTTTTATATCTCATCCACAGTAAACTATTACTTTTTTGTAATACTATATAGAGTTCAAATGTACCACGTGTTAGGTTATGACATCTCCCTCTCAATGTGATGTGGAATGTACCTAGATCTAAATATAACTAATTTCCTTGTAGTATGTTTGGAAATATTCACTTCTAGTTTTATAATGATGACCCACATCTATAATTTTGAGGATTTGTAAGTGTTTCTAATTAATATATTTGAATGGCCATAACTTGTGAATCTACAATCAAAATCATATTATGTGTAATTTTGATTTGCAAACAACACCATTTCTATACTAATGTTGAAACTATAAAATGCATACCATATTGAAAATAATTGAAAAATATCCTAAAAGTATAATACAATTTGTCAATAAAGACAACCTTATAATGTGATTGTACTAACTTCCATTTCATATTAAATTGTAAACTTAAAGAGCATGTATCTAAAATGAAACATGGCGCATATATAATGGTAATACTATTCTTTGCAGTATTATTTGAGTGTTCTTCAAACCTTTTGCATTTTTAAAATAACAACATATTTTCACTTGAAGTATAAAAGCTATAAATTGTTGCCCATAAATATTTGATTTTCTATAAGATACTAGAGTGTTATCCTTACCCAAGCTTTATCTACATGTGAATATGAGCCTTTAGCAAAAGATCAAACTAGAGCTATATGTGGCGTATCCACTTTACATGCGACTGTGGTAATTGTAATATTTAAGCATGTTAAATTGTCAGTATTGATACAAAGGAAAAGACTTGAATTTTATAATAAATTTAATCTTTACTAAATTGATTTTCTTTAAAGTAAATTCAATTTTGTAAACATATGATTAGTTTCATGTAGTATCATGTGGTACACTTTATGTTAGTATAAAAATCTCTTAAATTCAAAATTATAACTTTTTTTTTTTAGTTTTTTACACATAGTAGAAATATTAATTATTTAAAAAAGGTAAATTATCAATATTGATAATGCATGATAATGTTTGTCATTAATTTAATGAGTTGACTTACCAATGATGCCAAATGTATATGGAACGTCTAAACCAACTGCTGGAGAAGTTGTAAAATGAAATTTACGTGTTGTGTTTCCAATTCCAATCTTGTAAAAATATTTAGTATCAAACTGCAATAAAAATAGATAATGCATAAGACCTTTTAAAATAAAAATTAATGAAATATTTAAAACCAAATACAAATCCAAACAATAATTATTATAAAAAGTTCATATAATTTTTATAATTAATTTTATATTAAAATTACAATATAAAATATTTTTAATATAATCCTTTTCCAAAATAAATCTCTCAAACAATTTGCAACTTATGAAAATTAAATAAACAATTTATAAATTATAAAAATTAAATTTTATACTAACTAAAACTAAACTGTGAATGCAATGATATAGACATTTTAAATCAATTCTCACTTATTCTCCTCTGACCCTTCATAAATGCACACTTTACTGTGGAATCAATTATCACTTAAATACACTTTACTATAAGTTTTTAATATCATTCTTTACCTTTTGATCTTTAATGTAATAAATACATCAAGCACTTTGCCACATGCAACTATGCTGCATTTTAAAACCTTGCTCTCTTTTTTAATTCCTTCACATAAATCATATTGCTTTTAAATACTGTTTATTGGCCATTTGTTTCAACTAATTAATAAACTCTTAAAAGGTCATATTTTCTGAACAAAAGAAAGAAAACCATTTGGAATACTTTTGAATACTGTTTATTAACTATGCTGCATTTTAAAACCCTACTCTCTTTTTTAATTCCTTCACATAAATCATAGTGCTTTTGAATACTGTTTATTGGCCATTTGTTTCAACTAATTAATTAACCCTTAAAAGATCAGATTTTCTGAGCAAGAGAAGGAAAACCATTTAGAATACTTTTGAATACTGTTTATTGGTCATTTGTTTCAACTAATTAACCCTTAAAAGGTCATATTTTCTGAACAACAGAAGGAAAACCATTTGGAATACTTTTGAATTTTGAATACTGTTTATTAGCCATTTGTTTCAACTAATTAACCCTTTTCCATTTGGAATACTTTTAAATACTATTTATTGGCCATTTGTTTCAACTAATTAACCCTTAAAAGGACATATTTTCTGAGCAACAGAAGGGAAACCATTTGGAATATTAAGCCAAAAAAGCAAAACTATATTGCAAGACGTACCTCTAAGTTCCTCAGAGTGCAATGATGAATAAATCCTGATGTATAATTATAATACTTATATTTGGTCATAATACCATATGCTGCATATTTGTACTTGGAATTCTCAGGGCCATACAGAACAATACTGGTTCCAGGTTCAGATGGTGTAATCCAAGAGACAATAACCGCTGTACCCTCATAGTCTCCTTGAGTGATATGAACCTGGTAAGATCAAAGCCCTAAACATCAGTTGACTCTTCCTTAGATAAAAAAAAAATTATTAAGTTGAAAAATAACAAAGAAGAAAAAATGACCTGTTGAGGAGCATTGTAACCAGGGGGAACATAAAAAGCATCACTGTCCAGGTGCATATCCACATCATTGTTAAGCCTACGTACATATCTGCTAGTAATTCCTGCTTCAACTGATATACAAAAACTCAACCCCACCAATACAAATACCATTAATGAGTACTTCTTGATTGGTTCCATTTTGCAGCCCAAACAAAACACAGACTCTGAACTCTGTCAAGTTCTCCACTGTATATCCATCATTGATATTCTCCACTGTATATCCATCCTTTATATTCTCCACTTTATATATGTCTGTAAAAGCTGCAGGTTTCAAGAACTCTCACGAAAATGGGCTTCTCCGAATATACCCAATGGATCGAGACATTGTCTTGCAAGGGTTTCGTTGTATCTACCCTCCTGTCTACGCACGACTCTGCTAAGGCATATTGAGTCAGCAAGTGACAGGAGAATGGCATCTCTGAAATAAATTATGTAATGGATTCTATCGATTTGACTCTGTGATCTTCTTGATGAAGGGCACAGCATTTCAAGTATTTTTAAGTTGTAATATCTCATGATAAGCACTGATTTCATAAATATATTTGGAGGCATTGCATTTTCAACGTTTTAGCATCATGTTATTTAATTTACTAGTGAATTAAATTAAATTTAATTCATAAGTAGTGATTAATCAGATAACTGATGATTTGGTATTAATAGTTGTATGGATGTTAGTTCTGATCAAAATTCAGTTGAGACAAAAGTATTAATAATTGCATGCATCTCAGTTCTGATCAAGACCCAGTTGAGACAGAGGTTAAAGGGAAGATAACTATAAATTGTATTATTAGCGAATTTCTAGGGTGCAATTATAAAGTCATGAGAAGATCAATCAAAGAAAGTTGATTATCCTATTTAATAGGGGCTTAATTGCCTAGGGATTGTGTGAGCAAGGTTGGGCTTAGCAGAGACTGAGAATTGGCTAAGTGTGTCAATTTTGCCTGAGAATTGCAAGTTAGTTTTGAGCAGGATCAGAGTGAGACAAACCATCAGTGGAGTGCAGAATTTTCTCGGTGTGAGAAAGCATTGTATTGTTTCACGATTCCTTGACTTTGTACAATATATGATAGAAGGGTTTTGAGCAGTTGCTTTCCCCAAAAACGTATTGTGTTATGCAATTGATTTACTTCTTTCTCTTACTTACATGTTTATATTCCGCAAATATTGTAAAGGATTCAGTGTCTTGTTTTAGTACATCACAAAATCAGATTAAATTCAGTTTTTAATTAGTAATTGTTTTTATTTGACTAATTTTATACGCTTTCAAATTTATTTATCACAATTAAAAATTATTTTAAAAAATAAAAAATAAAAAATAAATAAATATTCTCAATACACCAAATGTCCAAAAAAATAATATTAAAATTGATGTGACTCGTGAAGTGACTGCCATCAATAAATGCATCCATCTTCACTAAATTATTATTATGCATCATCCTCGGTTTCGACCTAGAATATTCCAGAATCCCTTAAAAAATATGCCATGCGTTGTCATGTTATTTATCGAAGTTCTCAATGGCTTGATGGAGATTGAGAACGATTATTTCGAGCTTTCTAAAATATTAACTTAATATGGAGGGAACGTTCAATTATTTTTTTCATTGGAGAGGCCTTGAAAATAACGTGTTGAGCTGCACTTGGATCCTTCAACTAAATTTTATTATTTTTAATTTTATTTGACCTTGAAGATGTTGTAGGTTGCATTTTAATCATTAAATTTTATAGCTATATAATAGTGTGGACATAAATATATTACCTTTAACCAAATTTTATCATAAATAATATTATTATATTTTTAATTTTATTTGATCTTGAAAATGTTGTAAGTTGCATTTTAATAATTAAAATTTACAACTATATAATATTATAGACATAAATATACTAGCATTAAATATACTAGCATTTACACATTAAAGAGTAAAGGAAGCCTTATTTCAGCTGCCATAGGTCCATCCCGCCGCACGATAATTTACGACTTTAATTCGACGGCAGGCATCAGCTGCCTGGCCGCATTAATGGGCCTATGGCCGCTGAAATAAAGCTCGCCTTAAACATAGGGAAGAGAGTTGATTTTAATTTTAAATAAGCAACGTGAAAGAGATCTCTACAATGCTGGCTTACGAATCTCTACAGTGTTACTTCGTCGAACCTCACAATAAAAATTTCGGTTTAAAATATTAATATATTCTAACAAAACAAATATTAATATATTCTATGGATTTTAATTCATTGGATTATCTTTGGTCTCAATGAACTGAAATAATCATATATTATATTTCCAAAGGGTTATTATATTGATGATATTAAAGGTGATGTTAGTGTGTGTTTTCGTGTTACATAAGACATGAATATTGTAATTGTAATGTTAATGGGTTGGATTTTTTTAATATTAATTTAATTTAAATTTTTAAAAATATAATTTATACAATAAAAAGTTTGTTATTTCGTCAATTAATTGTATAGCCTAAATATTAAACAAAATTAAAACTTCCATAATATAACTTATATCTTTTCACGATAATGATATTGGTTTTTTATAATTATATCTTTCACGATAATGATAATGTAAAATTATAAAAATTGGTTTTTTATAATTATATCTTTTCACGATAATGATAATGTAAAATCATAAAAATTGGTTTTTTATAATTTTGTAATTTTGAAGTTGATGTTTTATTGCCATTATCATTCATTTATATTTCTTATGTTTGTTTTTTTATAATTTTTATATACAATTTTATTTTATTTAAAAATTTAATTTTAATATTATTTAAGAACATGCGAAACTTTCTTTTTTTAATACATTTTCATATTTTTAAATATTTTAGTCTTTCCATATTAAAGATGAGAGAGAAGAAGGATTCTTATTCATCATTTAAATTCAAATATTTTACAATTCACATTAAATCACATATCTTTAAAATTAAAAATGATTTACTCAAACAAATTTTTATATCTTATTTTATTTAATTTTCTCTTATACTTTACTCATTATATATCATTCTCACACCTGTACAGAAAACTATTATCTAACTCAATTTGTTTATATAAAATTTTATTTATTTATTTATTATTATTGTGACAATTTAAATTAATATAAGTTTTAGTCAATGAATCAAAAACTTCATATTCTTATTTTATTCAACATTAATTAGGAAAGTTATAAATTCGAAGTCTACTTTAAACTACCGTTTATGATTATCATGTAACATATGGTGTACAATTAATATAACAATTTAACCATAAGAAAAGTTATAAATCACAAGGCTTAAATTAGGGTCTATGATTACTATGTAGCATACTTTATAAGTGAATACCTTAAACTAGGGTTTATGATTACTCTGTAACATATTTTGCATAAAAATTTAACTATAAGAAAAGTTATAAATCCAAGGCTACCTAAAATGGGGATTTATGATTACTATGTAACATATTTTATATATAGATGGTTTTGGAGGTTTTTAACATTACGTCCATTTAAATTAATCGAAAGTAGCTATCAATTACCTTTGACATAATAGGCAGGTACTAAGTAGCAATGTTGCATATTACACTTTTCTATTATGTGAATAGATTTAGTTTTAAAGTTCTTTATCCACCTTGAGATGAGTAAGTCTACGCAATCTTTTGGGTGAGCATTTTATTCATCATCAGTCATGATGTATCATGCCTGAGAATTGTTAAGGAATCCTTTACCAAGTAGTTGTGAGAGAAAATTAATAAATGAATTAGAAAACAAAATCAATGGGTCCAAATAAAATATTATATGAAACTTATTAAAGCTCAAATAGAAAATATATTAAAGAGGGTGAGGGGGCCCGAAGATTATATGGGTAATAATAGATATGAATAAATATATATCCAAGGGGAATAAGAATGACTCCAAATTAATAAGCTATAATAATTAGCATTGTTATTAGGGATAAAGAATTAGAAATCCAAAGAGAGTGACGAAAGAAGAGGGGTGTAAAGGAGAGGGGGGAGGTAATATATATAACTAAAAAGAAAATTGAATAAGGATCTAGGATGAATAGGATAAAGATAGGGGAAATTGATTTAGAAAGAGATCCGACATTAGATGGACATAATCAAAGGAAAGAATAAAACCAAGGAAAAGGAAGAAGGGGAAAAGGTTAAACGAGGTAGAAATGGGTGGTAGACAAACATAATCAAAGGAAAGAATGAAACCAAGGAAAGGGAAGAAGGAGAAAAGGTTAAATAAGGTAGAAATAGGTGGTAGACAAGAAATAAATAACTGAGTGATTTGATGGATTACAGGCTTCCAGAATTGACTTAGCCTATTGCCATCTTCCAAATTTGATACCCAATGATGGTTAGTATCTACAATGTGTTCTTTAAGGTGGACTTTGAAGGGCCAACCCGTCTCGCTAATGTAAGACTTTTCACATGAACATGGAATTTGGTATATTCTTGATCCTGAAATGGGGTTATATCTATATTTAGTTGATCATGATACTTGTTTAATGGTTGTTCCTTTTCGCCAAAACCTTAGTTGTTAATTTCTCAAGATATGAAAAAAAAAATTGACAATTAAATAAGGATGTGAGAAGATATCACTTATTTTCCATTTCTTGATCTCTATTTTTCATGGGATCAATTTCCCTTTGATTAAGTTTACATCTTTATTTCACCATTCATTTGTTATACGACAACTCTTCCATATTGGAAAGATAGAGGAACATACTAAAGCTATGAATTGTTAATCCATAATATGGATCATTTGTATCGATGGTTTAAATATCTCTCTCTACTTGGCTAATATTGATCCTAAAAATTGGTAACTCTCAATCTTATAAGCATTAAAAAGAACCATTAATATAATGACTTTTTTCATATTTCATACATGTCCCAAAAAAATATCGCATCATATCCTCTCTCAACATTTTTTTAGTATGAAAAGATATTGTTTCTTTTTTCATATCAATCCTTTGTTACCTACAAATGATAACAATTATTTTTCCTTTTCATATATATTTAATCTCAAATATAACCATATTAAAACTCCCAATAAAATACTTGGTACCATTATCACTAAAGAGTTCATGCCTAAATCTCACAATGCTTGATAACCTTTCCAATTTCTCATTCAAAAATTACATCTTTAACCTAAATTGCATTATACTACTCTAACCAAAAAAACAGATAGAAACTTCCATTAAAATAGGTAAGAAATGTGATGAGAATGAATTGAAATCTTAACTTTTCCTAACCTATTTGTGCTTGGTTCCAAATTGATGAAAGAGATGATAAATATATCATATTGAAATTATGAAAGTAATTCAAAATGTAGGGTTATATTTGATGATTCTCATATTTACTCTTACGTGTGTTTTGTTTCTTAATCCAGGAAATTAATTAGGACATTTGCGATCATAATAAAATTTCAGAATAACAACACGGAGTTTCCTAAATATTTGTAAATGCGTTGGAAATTGTCACTTAAGCCTCTTGTTTAAATGAAACTTAATGTCCCTAATGTTGAATTAACATGTTTTTATGAAAGATACTTATAACGAAAGATGTTATAAAATATTGCAATTATTTACAAACATCATTATTATTCTTAAACAAGAGTTAACCAAAAAATGGACTCGTGACATAGCACCTTGGCCTCATTATTTCATCATTTGAAATCGACTATAAGAAGTGTTTGATGACTTCGACATCCTCTGTGCTTTTAATAATTAATGACTTTGTTTAATTATTATATATATTTTTAAATTTTAATAACAATTAGCTAAAATATTTTTGTGAAAGTCAAATTTTAATTTTTTTATAATTTGTTTTATTATTTAAAATATGTTTTTATTATATATATAAATTTAATATTTTGAAAAATGTTTGGAATACGACTTTACAACTCAAATTTAAGATTTCAACAAATCTCTATTAAATTTTAAATAAATTACATTTAAAAATATACTAAAAATTCTTTTAAAACATATAACATAAACTCTAACATAACAAAAAAAAAACTGAGATAACCCAACTATTTGTTCATATTTTACTAATTTACTAGTTTACAAAATAAAAAATTATTATTTTATATATGAATAATTTACATTTAAATATTTATTAGTTTATCTTTACTAGACATGCATGGTTTATATTAATTTTTCATGTTGAAGTCTATTTAGATTTGACTAAGGATAAACAACCCATCAATCAACACGTCAAGTTATTATCTAATAGGTTTATAGAGGAGTCAAAATCCAACTCAATAACCTAATAACAAACATGCAAAGTACGAGCATTTATAAAAATTTCTTTGTACATAGGAGAATAAGTCACAATACATTGAAGAAGAAAATAGTAATCACCTATCCCAGGAGATCATTAACATCAAAACCACATAGCTACCGTAGTACATCTCAATAAAATTGAGAGGCCAAGGAATCCCTCCGCCATCGACTTGGAAATCACTTCATTGAAAATAGAGAACACAATGGTGAGGGCCGAGAACCAGTCAGTTTTCTGTGACTATGACAACCGAGATATCATGGAGGCATGTTGAAGGAATATGTGTTTCATATCGGGAAGCTTTTACTGGTTCTGGTGTGGTGATCATGTGTTTCTCCATGCTGTGAGGGGTCTTGAGCTGGTAACACACTCCAGTTGAGGGAGGCTACAGGCTAGCGTTGGGATTACACTTGGCATTTCACTGAGGGGTGGTTTTCACATCGCCTCCTTCTGGAATGGTGATTGGTATATGATGTTTATGGATACCATTGAATGATTGAAGGTTGAATCGTGGTTATGGGGATATGCCTTTGGAAACAAAACTCTCATTTATTTCATCTTCCACTGAGACCGAATACCCCAAATACAAACTCTCATCATTTTACACTGTCGGGAAAGTAGGGTCATTTTTTCCTATTACGTAAGCCCTGCAAAGGTTTTGAGGTTAAGGTCTATCATCGCTAGTGGGATATCGGAGGATGCCTATGTTGTTGTTGTGGTAAATGATTTTCCTGGTTATCATCTATTTTTTGTTCTCCGGGGCCTAGTGTTCACTACTCTTCGTTTGGGGATTACTGATCTTTTGGCTATCGTGACATTCCCTGTTCTTCTGAACCATTCTTTCTGGGAGTCTTTCTGAACATTCCGGTAATCCCAAAGGCTAGAATCGGGGGGGAATTCAAATATCTCATGGCGGGAGTTCTGGGCGCTATTTTTCGATGGTGACTTATCAACTACCGCTCAATTCACATTTATGCATGGCAGTAACATTTAAGGAATTTCTCTAGTGGGAAGTGTGGGAGTACTTCTGTTAGGTCCCTATATTACTAGTGTAGTCCCTTATTGTTGTTAGTGTAGCCCCCTTATTGTTATTGTTGTACCCTAGTAACCCCAATTTTGTTATTATTGTGCCCTTACATTATTATTGTTAGGTTGACTAGGATTATATTGTGACCCCATGGACTCCTATATATAGAAGGAGGTTTTTTCATTTGTATCATCCAATAATTGTTCATTTATGTAATGTAAAAAAGGTTGCCCCCTCGAAGTGATTTATTTCTAAGGCATTGATCTCTATTTTCCTCTATTTTTGGAGCTGGTTTCAAAACATTTGGTATCAGAGCTTTGGATTCTAGAGTTTTGCTGCTCCAAACAGTTCATCATGGAATTTTCACTATAACTTCTTTTATACGAAGGTTCAGAAGCTGAAATTTTTACAAAGAGAAGCTGAATTCCTAAGGAACGTCTTGTAAAAATTTCAGATCTTGGTTCGCAATATTTTCGGAGATATGATCTGTGGAAGTTAGGGTTTTTCAGGCTCCTAAATTTCACCAAAACAGGGCATCGTGGCATTTTCTCTATAACAATTTTTCTACGAAGGTTCAGAAGCTGAAATTTTTACAGAGCGAAACTGAAATTCTGAGGAATGTCATGTACAAATTTAAAATATTGGTTTGCAATATTTTTGGCGATATTATCTGTGGAAGTTAGGGTTGTTTCAGGCTCCCGAATTTCATCTCAAAGAGGTGATTGTGGGAAAATCGTCATAACTCTCTCTCTGAGCATCAAATTGGAATTCTGCAAAAAGTGTTTGCAAGTACATGGACTGTAGTTTTTTATGTATCAATTTAAGAGTTGAAGGTGGAAACAATGGGTCATGGCATGCCATAAAATTTTACTCTACTGAACCATTCCATAATTAGGTCATTGCGGGAGATTGGACATAAATTTACCTTGAAGAATCAAAATCAGGTCAGAATTGTGGAATTTGAAAGAAGATTCAGAGGGCTACTACAACACCGAATTTCAGATATTTAAGATCTGAAATAACATAGATAATTCAGTTTCAATATCGAGCTCCTCAAAAGCAAAAAAAAGGTTTGGTTAAGCTTAAAAATGATCCGCTTAAGTCGGTTTGCAAGGATGTTGCACTTGCCATCAAGTCGGACTCTTCTCTTAATCCTCTCTTTAGGAGGCTTATTAAGAGCAATCCCCTTACCCCCTGGATCTATGGTCTCCCAAATATTCATAATCGGCAGCCCCGTTAAGACCTATTGTTAATACAATAGGTGGTCCCTCTTATCATTTGGCTAAATTCTTAGCCCAGAAGCTTAAACCCCTTGTAGGTCGAACTAATTCCTTTGTTAAGGACTCGGCTTCCTTTATCAAGGAGTGGAAGAACATCAAGTTGTTTCCTGGTGATATTTTAGTTAGCTTTGATGTTGTGTCATTATTCACCAAAATCCCCATCCAGGAAGCAGTTGATGTCATTAAAAATATTTCTGATGAAGACACCTCTAAATTGGTTAGCCTCTGCCTCACCTCGACCTTCTTCAGTTTTCAAGGTGAGTTTTATGAGAAAACTTGTGGTGTTGTGATGGGCTCCCCTCTTTCCCCCATTGTTGCTAACTTATTTATGGATGATTTTGAATCAAAGGCCCTCACCTCTGCTAAATTCCGCCCTAGGAAGTGGAATAGGTTAATGAATTATACTTGTGCCATTACGACCCCATGGTCGGGAGAAATTAGATCTGTTCCTTGGACACCTGAACTCCCTTTTTGATTCCATGAAATTCACTATGGAAGTAGAAGTTGATGGTTTTCTCCCTTTCCTCGACATACTTCTCTCAAGGAATGTGGATGGTTCCATATCTCACCGAGATTTTTGCAAGAAAACCAACACGGAATAGTACCTTCATGCTGGTTCTCATCATTTTTCGGCTCATAAATTTGGTGTCCCGTGCACTCTTGCGACTCGTGCTCTTAGAATCTCTGATGACAAGTCCTTGGAATCAGAGAAGTCTCATCTTCTTTACATTTTTGAAAATAATGGTTACAGTAGATCTTAAGGTCTTAAAGCCTTTCGAAAGGCTTATAAAGGATTGAGTGGGAAATCTACTCAGGTGGATCCTATCTCTAAGGTCTATCTCCCATTTATCCAAGGGACAACGGACAAAATTGCCCATGTCCTTAGAAGAAATGATGTCTCTGCCTCTTTCAAGCCTCTCTGCACTATTAGAAATTCTCTTGGGCCTGTTAAGGACCCTATCGACCCTAAGGACATGAAAGGGGTTTATATGATTCCTTGTTCATGTGGAATTCCTTATATTGGAGAAACAGGTTGATGCATTAGGTAGAGAAACTGGGAGCATGCTGTAGATATTAGGCACAATCGGTACCGTACCTCAGCTCTTGCTGAGCATGTGGAAAGATCATGTCACCATGTTTGTATTGAAGATTCCAAAGTTGTTGCCAAAGTAGATTGCTTCCACCATAGGAAATTAAGGTAGGCGATCGAAATTGAACGACATGCCAAGAATCTCAACCAGGATGATGGTTGGAAATTAAGTAAGAGTTGGATCCCAAGTCTTGCTAGGTAATTTTGCTGATTTAGTTTAAAATTTATCTATCTATATTCAATTTTATAATTATTTAATTAATTAATTTATATTTTTATTAATTTATTTCATTTCCCTTTTTGTTATTTATTTATTCTCCTCATTTTGTCTTTATTACAATAATTTACCCCTCCCTATTTCTTTATATATTACCCCGTTTTTATTTTATCCCTCTCTCCTAAGTAATTAAGTTTCTTTTTATATTTATTTATATATTTATACCTTTTATTTTCTTTTATATATATTCAATTTCCAACTCATTAAATAAATAAATTATTATTTAATCTAATTAATCTTTTAACTAATTGAGTCCCTTTTTATTTTACTTTTATCTTTATTTATTTATTAAATTATAATTCCCAACACTCCATATTTCTTTATATATTAAACCATTTTTAAAAAATTATTAATTAATTTATCATTAAATTTTTAATTCTTAACTAACTAACAGGTAGTTCTTTTATTTTTATAAAAAAATTACCCTCCCTAATCTTTGTTACATTTTGTTATTATATAAAACTTCTTAACCCACTTTGCAATAAAATATTTAATTTAATTAATTAATTAATTATTGTATTTTAGTTCCTAACTAACTTTCTAATGGCTAGTTCTTAACATCTATTTCCGGATAATGATGCATGGCTACTATTTATTCATCAGGATCGATATTGGAGTTAATGCTTACATTCCATATTTGAGAAGTTGGTTTGTGATGGTTGAGAAATTTTCTCAACGTCTCTCTCTAAAGTAGGAATAAGTTGGATCTCAGAAACTTTATTTAATAGAGTAATTTGAATGTAATCTGTGTGTGTGAGTGTTTACACATACACCATTTGTACATAATATATGAGTGTGTTTAGTCATTATGTGTTTTTTTAGTTGTTTTTAACATGGTATCAGAGCACGGGATCAGAGGCCTATGTGTTGTGCTGCGTTTATCCAGTAAAAGATCGTCTTCGCTGGAAGAAGTTCCATTCATGCTATGAGGTTGAAGCGGGGAATGAGTTTGTGTTTTTTTTTCTAGAACGTTGATGGAACTCTCGGTTTTATCAGTGGCTGTTGTCAGTATTTCTGTTTGTTTTGGTGAGAATTGTGGATAAAATATGGTGGGATCAGGTGACAGATGAAGAGTCGAATACTCTCTTCTTGACAGAGCTGACAATACATACGTTGACACAGTCTATCAGAAATCTAAAGTGCGCATTCACATTAGAACAGCCTGTGACAGAGAGAGGCCATCCAAGAATTTTTTTTAATGTGTTGTTCGGTGATCGTGCTCTTCTGTAGACCGTAAATATTTGGGTCCAAGCTACTGGTCGGAGGAAATGTCTCTGAGCACTTAATCACCAGAGGATTCACCCCCACAAGCGACTGGCATGTAAATTCTTGATCAGTCTTCCACGCAAGTTCATTGGCTTCCACTATTCCCTGCACAATTTGAAGGGGATTGGGCTTCTCGCGAAGGCTCTTCATGGAATTTAAAGGACTTTTGAAACTCCGAACATAGAGGTTTTTTCGATTTTTTCAAACATTTAGAATGTTGTTTCAAATAAATCCTCAATGGTAGGGGAAATCATGTTGGAAAAAGCTATGATGGTGTGAGCTCCGTATGAGGAAACCTCTCGTCCAGCGGAATGTAGTTCACATTTGGAAAACTAGCTCAGCTGTCATTCTTTAGATGGAAACCTTTTATCTTTCTGTGGTCTATGCATTTGTGTGTTGGGTGGATGGGTGTGTCTGCCAGGCATCATGATCAGCTGCGTGTTAAAAATTAGTATTATAAATTGTTTGTAAATTATGTGATGAATTTCAAAATAGATAAAAAGGTTATGTTGTAAAACTTATTCTACATACATTCTGTATCTAGACAGGTTCCCTAGATAAATGGCAAGTATAGTGGTTAGCACCCATGTATTTTGGTGGATGGGAGCTCGTCCATAGAATGACTAGGATTTCAGTGATTGCAATCAATTGTGTTTGAAGAGATCAAGTGGCAGTAAGGCTCAATATGGATGGTTGTCCAAATAGCATGGTAGTTGCGGATCTAGGGAAGGATCCCTCGTTAGTGGTAGACGTGGAGGTGGTCTCCTAATGAGGTTACACGACAGATTGGGATGTTGTCCAGTAATTGACTTCGGGAGGTCCTTGATTCGGGAGTTGAGGAAGCAAACTCGGGAATCCAACTTGCCAACTACACCTTTTCGAGGGTTATGAGGCAACTTGATGGAGCATCTACTGATAAGCTTGATTATTTTGTTATTTTCATGTAATGTAATCATTAAGGGGCAATGTTGGAGTTAATTCTTACATTTCATATTTGAGAAGTTGGTTTGTGATGGTTGAGAAGTTCTCTCAACCTCTCTCTCTAAAGTAGGAATAAGTTGGATCTCAGAAACTCTATTTAATAGAGTAATTTGAATGTAATCTATGTGTGTGAGTGTTTACACATACACCATTTGTACATAATATATGAGTGTGTTTATTAATTATGTGTTTTTTTAGTTGTTTTTAACAATCGATTTGTTTCCCCACCTTGTCAGATGAACCACATTAGCTGGTTCGAAACGTTAGCCAGATTCTTATTATGTGATTAATCCAAAAGACACTCATCTACATTTTGAATCCCAAAAGTCTTAGATTTACTAATCTAATTATATTTACTAACCAATTAACATAATTATTAACATCGCCAAATTTTCATAATATAAAATTGTGTTTATTAGTCTAGAGTTGGACTTATATATATATATATATATATATATATATATATATATATATATATATATATATATAGCAAATTAATGTTTCAAGTTTTGAATTTGAGCCTATGCAGTAATAAAATTAAATTAAGTATGAGAAGATACAAATCTAAATCAAAATATATTTAGTAAAAAATTATTACTAACCAAATATATTCACTAACCAATTAACCTTTTATTATTGACCAAATATATTTACTAATCTAAATATATTTATTAACCAATTAACATAATTATTAGCAGCGCCAAGTTTTCATAATATAAAATTGTGTTTATTAGTCGAGAATTTTACATATGTATATATATATATATAAAGAAAATGAATGTTTCAAGATTCGAATATGAGCATATGTTGTAAGAAAATATATTTACTAATATAAATATATTTAGTAACCAATTCACATAACTATTAGCATCACCAAATTTTCATAATATAGAAATTTTTTATTATTCACGAAATGGACTTATATATATATATATATTTAGATTTGTATCTTTTCATACTTAATTTATTTTTCTTACTACATATGCTCAAATTCAAATATTGAAACATTCATTATATATATATATATATATATATATATATATATATATATATATATATATATATATATATATATATATATATATATATATAATGAATGTTTCAATATTTGAATTTGAGCATATGTAGTAAGAAAAATAAATTAAGTATGAAAAGATACAAATCTAAATATATTCAGTAGAAAAAATATTACTAACCAAATATATTTACTAATCAATTAACCATTTATTAATAACTAAATATATTTACTAATCTAAATATATTTTTAGTGCCATGTTGTAGTTGACTGACATTGATATGACATTAACATTGATTTAGCCTTAAGGATCATACATTATTCTTTGAGGATATCGGGTTGGGGATCCCAATAGTTGACGCTACTATGAATAGATGTGATGGTTATGTTTGTTTCCTAGTTGAAATTATGATTGTGATAGCATCAAAGAATGTGTATGTTCTCTCTTGATATTATGATGATGATAGCATTGATGGATATGTATGTTCTCTATTCATATTATGGTGATGACAACATTGATGGATATGTATGTTCCATATTAATGTTCTCTATTGATATTATAATGACAACAACATTTATGGATATGTATGTTCTTTATTGATATTATTATGATGATAGCTTTTATGGATATGTATGTTTCGTGCTGATGTTATGATGATAATAGCTATGATGGATGTGTTCCTTATGTTAGCTACGTACATTAGTCCTGGATAATGATGAACAATGATGTGACTGACTAGGTCATGTTGATGATGGATAATGAGTAACACTATTAAACTTTGTTATTGATGATTACCAAGTTTGACAAGAAACCACCAGAGACACTTGCATGTGATGAGTTGACTACATCTGGTTTGATGCAAATGAATATTTTGTCTTTGAAATTTTAAGTTAAGTTTGAAACCTACTATATATATATATATATATATATATATATATATATTTAATGATATGTTAGTAGCTACAATATCAGTTTAGTTTCTTGGTTGAATGAGTCACACATGGGTGATGGAGTTGTACAGTTTGATGGAAATGCATAGGAGGGGTGTGACAGTGTCCCTAATTTCGCCCGCTAGCACACCCATCGTGACTTGGGTTGGAAGACTTGGAACACCTTCGCCTTGAAGATCACGATGTCGTAGCAGGTCCCAAATTTGGGTCACTCACAATAATTCTACTGGGGGGGTGTGCATCAAGGCATATTACTTAATCCCAAACACCATTAGTCTCACTATAGTGAGAAGCACAAGATATTATAGCGATCTCTATTGTTGCACCTATACTTTCACCTCATAGCCACTGGATGCTTGAAAGGGAAAGCGGTGTGACACCCATGGAAATTCAAGGGAAGTTCTTGAAGGGCACAACTGAATTGACACCCTTGGCATCACAAATAAATTGTTATGCATTCAACTTCCATGGAAGTCCTTAAAGGGCACGATTGACTTAGAACCCTTTAAATCACAAATAAACTGTTAGAATTGATACCCTTGGAACTTCAAAGGGAAGTTCTTAAAGGGCACGAATAACTTGGAACCCTTGGCATCATTAAAAAGAAGCTAATAAATATAATCAAGATATGAAAATCCTACAAATTCACATCAAGTGGTAAATGAGGTTAGAACCAAGATAATTAAGTCAAGAATAAAACTTGGGGTAAATAAATAATAGAAATAAATAAAAATATTGTATCTTGAGAACTCTACCCTTCCCATGTTGAAAATATTAGGTAGATAATGTACATTAGTAATTTAATTTGGTAAAAGGGGTAAAGAGGGACATATAGTTAATTATAAAAATTAATCTAAACTTAACTAAGAGAAGAGGGTGGTAAATTAAAATAAATATTAATAAATTAAAATGAAAAATTTAGAGAACCTCCATGTGGCAAGAGTCAGCATAAGTGTATCTATCTAAGAAGCAAAGTGAGTTAAATTAGGAGGTAGGCATGGGACCAAATCTAATACTAATCAATGTACTTCAGTAATGAACACAAATTAAGGAGTAGAAAAGGGGGATAAAGATACAACTTGGATAAGAAATAGCGAGTCATGTTGGGGTGAGGAAAAATATTATTTTTAAACTGAAATTTAAGAAAATAATTTCGGAGAGCCTTGGTGGGTGGGTGAATAATTAAACTTTTGGATTAATAAAAATAATTGATTGTGCATGAAGTGCCAAGTTCCACCTATGAAGCCTCCTATAAAATAAGGGACAAGCCATGGGAGAAGAAACTTTTTTCTTGCCCTATTGTTGGATGGATGATATTATGTCATTGTAAGTGAATATGAGTTATAGTTGATTTTGGTGAGGTAGAGGACATTAGAGAGGGACTCTTGAGCCAAGGAGGGCTCACCTCTATCAGCTAGCACACTTCTCCCATTGTACAACCCCATTGTAGCTCAAGGGCTCATGAGGAAGAAGAGTACCCAAGGAGTAGGATGAGAGGTAAACCAGTGGATCACTACACTCGATCAAAGAACATTAAAATTCACACTTGGAGGCAAATGATAGCAAGGGAGTGCAAGTAGCAGTAATGTCAAGATTGAATCTCGTCTTTAGGTGAACAGTACCTATGTTATTTATAATGTTCTGTTATATGATTTCATTGTGCCTATAGTTAATAGAATGTAAAATAGATTATATGTCTAATGTAGTGAAATTCATGGATGTTTGATGTAAGTGCTTTAATACTTGTGAGTTGCCAATTTTATCTGCTTATGGTTTTATTCCTAGTTTATCTCTTTGTTTAAAAAAAATAGCATAGGGTCGGTCGCTACAATATTTCCTAACCAATTAACATAACTATTAGCATCGCTAAGTTTTCATAATATAAAATTGTGTTTATTAGTCGATATTTTCATAATATAAAGCAAATGAATGTTCCAAGATTTAATAAGAAAAATAAATTAAGTATGAGAAGATATCAATATAAACCTAAATATATTTAGTAAAAAAATTATTACTAACAAAATATATTTATTAACGAATTAACCATTTATTACTAACCAATTAACATAACTATTAGCATTGACATGATATAAAAGTGTTTTTATTAGTCAAGAGTTGGATGTGTGTGTGTGTGTGTGTGTGTGTGTAGCAAATGAATGTTTCAAGATTTGAATCTGAGTGTATGCAGTAAGAAAAATAAATTATGAGAAGTTACAAATCTAAATCTAAATATATTTAATAAAAAAAGTATTACTAACCAAATATATTTACTAATTGAAATATATTTAATAACTAATTAACATAAATATTAGCATCGTAAAGTTCTCATGATATAAATTTGTGTTTATTAGTCGAGAGTTGGACTTATGTATATATATATAAAGCAAATAAATGTTTTAAGATTTGAATCTGAGTGTATGCATATGCAATAAGAAAAACCCTCAAGGACATGGGAAAACCCTTTTCATGTTTCTTTATTCATTGCATTCCATGATAATCATACATGCTACAATATGGTGAAATTAGGTAGTAATAGTAATCGTTTTTCTTCATTCTTGCCCATAAGAAGAGTTTTCTCATGTTGGCATACATTTCCTTTATGCCTAGATGTGCACAATAAAGTGCTCTATGGGCTACTTTGAGGATGGTATTTTGAATATCTCCATCTTTAGGGATATACATCCTTCCTTGGAATAGTAACAGTCCATCTTTCTCCCTTTCATACCCCTCAAACTTGGGTCTTCTTGGGTCTTTACTTTGAAGCATGGATCTTAATTTTAAATAACATATAACTCCCAAGAGATGTTATAGCACATGCTCCCTCAAATATACTTTAATGTGTATGAGGTAAAATATCCTTAGTCTCCTACTTAGATCATCTGCCACCCTTTTAATCTATGAAATTCAAAATTCATACTCACTTCAAAATTCACTACAACATCATTTATTGGCATGTAATTCCCTTCGAGTAAACAAGTATTTCAGACTTTGGTGATCACTTTTAAGCACGAAGCTTCTCCTTAAAAGGTAATGTCTCCATATTTTTAAAGATAGAACTATTGCAGCCAACTCTAAATCATGTGTGGCATAGAGTTCCTCATGAGGCTTTAACTTCCTTGATGCATACCCTATCACTCATTTGCCTTGCATTAATACTACACCTAATCCTTGCTTGGATGCATCAGGACGTATAATAAAGGCTTGTCCATGTCAGGTAATTGCAATATTGGTGCGCTAGTCAACAATGTTTTAAGCTTAGCGACTGCAATGTCGCATTCCTCATCCCACTCATATCTAACTCCTTTCCATTGTAGGGTTGTGATAGGTTTTATAATTTTTAGAATCCTTCTACAAACCTTCCATAGTATCTTACTAAACCCATAAAACTACACACTTCATGTGCATTTTTTGGTATCATCCAATCCATGATTTCTTTTACCCTCAGTCTCCATTGAAATCCCTTCACTATATATAATATGAACCAAGTAATGAATATATTTCTAAAATTGTAGAAATTATATACAATATGCACGTATGTATCCGTACTCTCCTTATCTCACAATATTTATCTTCTTGCAAAATACAGAATCCTTCCACTATAATTCTTACGGAAATTTAATCAACAATTGCAAAACACATGAAGCAATAAAAACACACATAACACAGTTGTTTAACGGGAAAGCCTGAAGCTGAAAACCCCAACTATCATATATTATGTATCATGGAGATCATGTAACAATCTCATACAAAGCTTAGTACATCAAGCTCTCAGTACAATAAATCGTCACACACTAACATAGAAGAAATCTGCAAATCCATGCACCAATCTCTGCCCTCCTGCTAGCCTGCCTCCACTGCACAATCCAAGATGATTACAAAGACCAATTCGATGTAATCCCACTCTCTTTGACTACCTTTTTATTATTGGAAACTCCAATGTATATATAGATGCAATTCATGCATCACTAGTAGTCACAACGGATAGTCCATCTTTCCCTTTCACCTATCTCCCCACTGGGTCTCCACTGGATCTGACATGCACTGTAGCTAACTGTTGTATTGTTCAGTTGATTAATGAGTTATTATTTGTGAATTAATTAAATAATTAATTCACTCCACTCTCACTAGTGTATCATTCAGTTAGACTAGATACAACTAGCTCAACTGAGTCTAACTGAGTTAAACTGAATACAACTCCATAACTACTCTTCCAACTGTGTCATAACTCTACCACTTGAGTTCTAACTGATTCCTCCATGCATTAGCTCCAGTAAACCCTTGGGAATTGCGTAATTGCCTCAATCCACTTATTTTACAAATCTGTTCATTGAAATTAAGTGCTCCAAGAGAATAAGTTGTTGTTTATTGTCTGATTATTATTAAGAGCTAATAATAATCGACATGCATCTATTTTTAGATCAGCGATCTATAAATAGACTTCGTCTAATCTTCTAAAAATAGAATCTCATCTATTTTTCACATTTTACCAACCATCTACAAATAGCCTCCTGCTACATATAGAATATGCTCACCATGTCTAAAAATAGACATACACCTAAAAATAGCCTGTGTGGCCCCCACCTAGTTTAGGTGATTATTTTCCAACTAGGATGAAGGATGATGTTTCAGGATACCTCCTTCACTGTTTCTTGTTGCAATATTCAACACTCCCTCTCAACAATAAAGGACTGTCTTTGCATGCGACATGAAACTCCATGCATTCACCCTGCAACTCTTGCTGCAACACTTCCGAAACTGAACAGCCTCCAAACAACTCAATCAGTCTAATGCATCTATCATCAAATTCTTTGACTTATTCTTAGCTACTGCACATGTCTTCAGGAACCACTGCATTGTTGAACTCTGCACCCATGCACTCTGCACTTTCTTTCAACTCTGAACCACACTCCAGTATCTGACACTGTCACTTTGATCTGCCTGCATCAATCCAACTGATCATGCTATTGCTGCTCTGTGGGCTCCTCATAGCCAGGTTCAATTCATGAGATCCACACCATCTCAATGAATCCTGCCCAAAAATTTCCTCTTGGGATAACTCATGCATGTCGCCCCACCTCTCACCTGGTGGTATAGCTGCATGCACTCCCTCTGCCCATTTGGCACGAAATTTCTCTGCATGAGTGGTTTCTCCCACTCTATGATCCTCATCTTGTGGCTACTCCACATCTCGAGGTTCACTCTTACCTGCATGAAAATCCAGCTCCCTCTCAAGCTTTAATTGCATGTCTTTCTTGCACTTCCCAACAGTAGGAAGCTCCGTAAAAATCCCATCTACATCAAATCTATAAATATTCTTCTCCATTTTTATTTTTCTGAGCTTGTCTTTAAGCGCCAACTTCCTCTGGTCGCTTCTACTTTGGAACAAATCTGTCAAAGCCTTCCACATAGCATATGGAGTGGCTTTCCCATTAAGTCTTGAGACAATATGGTCTCTCACACCTTCCAACAGAATCCTCCTCGTCCTTGCTACTTTCTTTTGCCATGCGTCCAGTACTGCAGCCTCCGCCGAAGTGGGCTTAGGAACATCTCTCTCGATGAATTCCTTCAAGCCATTATCTTCAAGCACTGCCTCCATCCTGTCCTTCCAAGCTATGTAGTTAGAGTTTCCCTCGAGTGCATACTCCAACCGCAACCCATTGAAAGACATTTCAATGTATACTCAACTGTCGCACCAAGAAACTCCTGTAGTGAATTCGAATTGTCCACTAGCACAAACTCACTTCACAATTGCAATCTTCAATCAACAATGCTCTGATACCATGTAGAAATTATATACAATATGCATGTATATATCCAGACTCTCTTGATCTCACAATATTTATCTTCTTGCAAAATACATAATCCTTCCACTATAATTCTTGCGGAAATTTAATCAACAATTGCAAAACACATGAAGCAATAAAAACACACATAACACAGTTGTTTAATGGGAAATCCTGAAGCTGAAAACCCCAACTATTATATATTATGTATCATGGAGATCATGTAACAATCTCATACAAAGCTTAGTAGATCAAGCTCTCAGTACAATCAATTGTTACACACTAACATAAAAGAAATCTGCAAATCCATGCACCAATCTCTGCCCTCCTACTAGCCTGCCTCCACTGCGCAATCCAAGCTGATTACAAAGACCAATTCGATGTAATCCCACTCTCCTTGACTACGTTATTATCACTGGAAACTCTAATGTATATATAGATGCAATTCATGCATCACTAGTAGTCACAACGGATAGTCCATCTTGCCCTTTCACCTATCTCCCCACTGGGTCTCCACTGGATCTGACATGCACTGTGGTTAACTGTTGTATTGTTCAGTTGATTAATGATTTATTATTTGTGAATTAATTAAATAATTAATTCACTCCACTCTCACGAGTGTATCATTCAGTTAGACTAGATACAACTAGCTCAACTGAGTCTAACTAAGTTAAACTGAATACAACTCCATAACTACTCTTCCAACTGTGCCATAACTCTACCACTTAAGTTCTAACTGAGTCCTCCATGCATTAGCTCCAGTAAACCCTTAGTAATTGCGTAATTGCCTCAGTCCACTGATTTTACAAATATTTTCACTGAAATTTAGTGCTCCAAGAGAATAATTTGTTGTTTATTGTCTTATTATTATTAAGAGATAATAATAATCGACATGCATCTATTTTTAGATCAACAATCTATAAATAGACTTTGCCCAATATTCTAAATATAGAATCTCATCTATTTTTCACATTTGACCAACCATCTACAAATAGCCTCCTGCTACATATAGAACATGTTCACCATGTCTGAAAATAGACATACACCTAAAAATAGCCTGTGTGGGCCCCACCTAGTTTAGGTGATTATTTTCCAACTAGGATCAAGGATGATGTTTCAGGATGCCTCCTTCACTATTTCTTGTTGCGATCTTCAACAAAAATAAATAGCACTTCGATAGTTTTTCATATAATTGGTACCCCCTTAGGCAAGATCACACTATCCATAAGTGTTCTTCATGCTCTTTTTCATTTTTTAAGTAGATGAGAATATCATCTAGGAATATTTGTACAAATCAATCAAGGTACTTATGGAAAACATTATTCATAAGATTCATGAATACTGCTAGTGCATTAGTCAACCCAAATGGAACCACTGTGAAGTCATAATTCCCAAAGTGTGTTCAAAATGCATTCCTAGGAATATCATTATCCCTAACTATTAATTGATGATAACTATACCATAGGTAAATTTTTGAAAAGAAAAATTACCCTTAATTGATGATACTTATTCTTTACTATAGCTCGATTTAAGTCTCAATAGTATATACATAGTCGCAAGGATCCATCCTTGTTCTTAACAAAAATTACAGGTGCACCTCAACGTGAAATACTAGGTTGGATGATTCCTAAGTCTAATAATTTTTTCAACTGCATTTGCAACTCTTGAAGTTATAGATCTATCATTCTATAGGGTTTTTTAGAGATTGTTTATACACCAAGTTTTAATCCTATTGTGAAATCAAGCTCCCTTTGAGGATGTAATCCTGGAAATTCCTTAGGAAAAATATATCATAATTTAAGAAATACTAGATATTGATCTAAGGATGGTCCCTTTTCCTTCCTTACTTCCCTCACTACATATAATTTACAACCTTTCCTTAGACAATGCTTCATTTGCAGGGTGGAAATGAAGAGTAAATACACCTTACTCTTAATACCCTAGATTTGGATTAGCTTCCCTTCATCATTTATGCAAAGATTTTTTTTTCATAGTAGTCCACCCAAGCTTGATGAGCTTCCAACCAATCCATCCCAATGATGAGGTCATAATTGCCTAGGGAAGTGACATATACTTTTAACTTAGTCAAACAAACCCCTATGGCAATCACACATTCCTCAACACTTGACTCTATTAAATATTGTTCCCCTGAAGCCATCTCGATATGTCTAAAATAATTTTGGTTGCATGCCGCCAACTCAGATTTCTCTAATGCATATGAAGAAATGAAAATATTAGTTGCACAAAAATCAAATAAGATTTTGAGTTTTATGTTGCTAATTGTACATGTTCACTCCATTATAGTTGACTGATGTTCTTCTTGGATATTATTAACTATTGCATAGATAATATGATTTCCTTTGGTATTTAATGATGGTGCTTTTCCTTCCCTATACACAGCACTTGTCGAATCCTCTGGGAAATCATGCTGGAAATAAGGTCCCCTGCATCTCCAACAATTGACCTATGGTTTAACCCTTATGCTATTCTATGAGTTTCTTGAAAAGGCTCTCTTCCTTCTCACATGTACTCCTTTGCTAAAATTTCCCCAAGAGTTCCACTGACTCACCTTAGATATTGATGAAGCCATATATATGCAATTTAACTTCCATTACATTCGTTGCTCCTACTCCCCTTGGAGTAAACCTATCACTATAAGGAGGTGGCCTCAAACTTCCTCCTTGGAAGAAGTTTCAGGGAGTCTTTTCCATAAATCTTGGTTGTGGGGGTCCTGTCACTCTAATTCCTCCTTTAACACCTACATTTTCCTCTACATAACAGTCACATTCAACTGCGTCTACAACTGACGATGGCCTTTGCATTATAACCATAACCCTGATTTGTGGGTTTATTCCATACACAAAATTATAAGCTCAGCATTCATCAGTATCTAGATAGGGAACATATTTTACGAGTGCCATAAATATCATCTCATATTCCTCCATTTTTTTGTTCCCCTGGATTAACACTTAAAAATCTCTTTCCTAATGCTCTTGAAAATAGGGTGGAAAGTACTTTGCGTAAAATATTTCCTCAAACAACTCCGATGGAACGTTGTCCAATGTGAGATGTAGTTATTTTTCTATATTTCCCTACCAAATTAAAGTGCTTCCTCTTAGATGGAATATATTGATCTTCATATTTGGTAGAGGCATGTTCCTTTAGCGCAAAATACCATGTCATTCCTTCCAACCATGCTTCATCACATTTTCTGGCTCACCCTCCTAAAAACTCTGGGAGCTTAATCTTCTGCAACTCCCTAGATATATCCTCATGAGGTAGTCTATGATTTTATCCCTTATATCCTTCTAGGTTTCTTGATCCAGGACAATCCCTAAAGACACAATTTTCAAAGTACCCAGATCTTAGCAATAATTATACCAAGTTATAGTGTTCTTCATTACGAACCCAACAATGTGAACGACACCTCAATCGGAGCCACTATGACCAATTTATTACCGTCAAAAGTTTGCAAGTTACAAAGGAAGGCGGGGCCCACTCTGCTTATGTGGCGACTGATTGGCCAATGTGCCATTGACACATGGAACTCCAACATTGGCCTTATAGCCTTGCATAAAAAAATAAAACAAAACAAAAACAAATACATTAAAAATATAATAACCAAAAATATTAAATTATAACAAAAAAAAGTTTATTACATATTATGGTCATAAAAATAATCATAAGTCATGGCCTATTAAAATTATTTGGGGGACAAACTATTAGAAGGGGTGTTAAAATGGCATGGAGGTTAAAACCATATATTATATGGTTACCATATATTCTAAGGTTATCCATATCAAATCAACGGATGGTATGGTCAAGCCATAAACTGGGTTGTAACAACGAATATATTAGTGGTTATTCCATAACGGTGTGTGTTAATCTATTGTATAACAATATGTAAAAGTGGTGAATTTTGTATTAACCATATATAACATATGGTGTAACGGCATGGCATCAACGGTTTTCACCATATGGTAGCGACCAATAAATAAACGAGTGGTCAACGATGGTGTCGATTTTGGCATGTGAACAAACAGTAGTGGTGGTCTAAAAAATGTTGTTTGTAAGTGTATATTATGGTACCCATATAACAATGACGCATAAATGGTGGAACATGTTATACAATTGAACCTCTATTCACTTATAGAAACAACCAGCTCCACGGGTTTGAACCCGCGACCCTTTTTTATTGCCAACGATTTAATGTTCACCCACCAGCCAACATGTAAGGTGGGCAGCTTTGTAAAGACCAATCTGTTATTTAATATTTAATTCTTCATTTCAATTGCGACGGGGGCAGAATCGGATGGGCCAGAGCATGAAACTCAGTGTAGGATAAATGGAACCGAGCGCATGGAACTCTGAGTGGAAAAACCTTGACACAGGGGTTCCAGGGGAGGAACCTTGATGCAGGGTATCTTTTTTTATGTTGAGAGGAATCTAAAATATTCCCTAGGGGTCCATAAGTGCCAATGTAAAAAAGGAGTCATGTTTATACCCAACTTTCACTATTTTTCGCCATGAATTTGATGGTGCAGTATGTTTTTCTATCTTGGTAGCCCATTTTCAGGTCATCTCCAGATTTTTAGGTATAAGGTGTAATTTTTTCATGTATTCATTTTGTTAGCACTTTGCTTATATCTTCGAAAGAGTCAAAATGTTCTGGGAAAAAATTGATCGTCTTACTTCACTAAACGACTTTGAAAGCTGTAAAAATAAGTATGCCACATGTTTTTTAAAGTAGTTTGGGTCAAAGGCATATTAAAAAAATTTATAAATGAGAATCATAAGTTTTTGGGTTTATCAAAAGTCTTCTCAAATGATAACTAAACACCAAAGTAAGTTTCATAGCAAAGGGAATTGTAGTTTTTGTTTTGGAAGTGCTATGAAAATATTGTTCAGTGTCTATAAGTGTGTTAAAAAAATATTTTCCGGTGCCTACAACAACCAGGGAAAATTTTAGGGGCTAATATTCGTAGATGGGCTAATTTTCCATGCTTTTTCAAAAAAAAAAGATTCGCCAATTCCCATTTTTTCTTAAAAATTATTCGCCCAAATTTTATAAGAAAAAAATATTTTACCTTACAAGTCGACAAAAAATTATAGGGACTATATAAAATCATTATAAGTTTGAATATTTTTGCTAAAATATCACCAAGAATTTTATAGTTTTCATATTATGGATTAGTAAGATTCGCCAAGGTTTCTAATATTTAAGATAAATTTCCATCCTTAAAATTTTCCCGGACAACAACACTATGTCTTTTCCCTGTTTTAGTCACCATGTTCAAGAGGATTTTTAGAGCAGTTGGAAATATTTTATTGAAAATCAAAAGATGTTTTGTTGGGAACAAACCCATTTTAAAAAATTCTCTCAGTTTTTAACTGAATAACATGATTTGAAGGATATGATGGAATCTTTTTAGCCCTTTTTTCCATACTTAAATATTTAATGATTTCTGTTTGACTTTGGGCGCATTTTCTGATAATTTCTTGATGAATTTCAAAAAGAAAAAATAGTTTTTTGTTGGGAATGGGATGATTTACAAAAACCTATTTCATTTTTGCAGCAGGCGTCATGGTTTGGAAGATCCAAATGCCTCTTTGAATCCGTTTTTTAGAAATTCGCCAGAATTATTCTTTTCTATTTTTAGAAAAAACACCCAATCAGCTTTCAATTGGAGAGCCACCTCATCAATTCAACTCGAGGATCAGATCTTATCTCCTTGATTACTTGATTTAGTAATCTAAATATGGATGAAGAGGCTTAAGATCCATTACTTTTGGATCTTGATCAAAATGTAATTTTCTATAAAGTTTTTTTATGAAAATGAACCAGAGGTTGGATTTTGATGAAAAGATAGCTATTGTCTGTGTGTTTTGAAAGCTTTATCAATTTTTAGTTTTCCAAGATCGGAATATTCTTGATCGTAAATGTAAATATTCATGTGTTGGTATTCCTTAGTCTGTTTTTTCTATGTGTTACATTATTTCCCTTCTCTATTATTCCATTTAAATGTACGTCTTCTGATATTTAAATGAAAGCAAATGTTACATAATTCATGATTCGGTGCTTTGTTTCATAAATTTAAATTTTTCCACTCCTTTACAAAGATAAATTAGGATTCATCTTCTATGCCCTATTGTAGTGGATTGTTTTTCTATTTTATTCTTTCAGCTACAACAATGAATTGAAATATCGAAGAAGTTCCATCTATCTTGCCTTTGTTAATCCATGATCATACAACTAGTATGTTAGTAAATTGCATTAATACCTAGCTTTTTTTACTCCATTTCCCAATGGACTTTTTCTCTTGTGCCCAACCGAATCCTTTTTCAACACCACTCAATTAAATACCTAACCAATGTTTTGAGTACACAGTTAGTTGTTGAAGTGACATTGACTAACTGAGTTGTAAGAGAGAGCCCTCTCAGGGTTGGAAGGGTTAGCCTCCAGCCTAAAAGCTTGGTTTAAAAGGTTACCATGAGAGTTTTCTCACAGAGCAAAGAAGAAATCTTGAGTGATAACATCTTGGCGCCATTGATGGGTAACGAAGGTCAAATATTCCCTAGGAGAACGAAAAAAATCTAGATCTAGACATTGACGGGAACAACAATCAGACACCATTAATTTGTACATCATTCACCTGCAGACTCCATTGTCAAACAATCCAAAGCCTCGAAACATGAATGGTGCCTCCATTATTCGATGAATCTAAAGCATAATTTCATATTCATTGGACTAATTAATCAAGATGACAAGGTATGCTCTAATGAGTCATGCACATATCCTAGGCTTTTAAAATCACATTTCATGCAAAGATTGGAAATCATATTTGACAAAATTTAGAGATCAAAATGATGATGATGATGCTCTTCATTTGATTAGATTTCATATGCATGTGAAAAATATTGGAGATAAATTGCATGAGGATTCTTTGATGAAAACATGTATGGTTTCTTTAGAGTAAAATGCAAAATATTGGTATGAAAAGTTTCCACCAGGTATCTTGTATTCGTTTGAAGATTTTCATTCAACATTTTATGAGCATTTTAAAGTGCATTATCCTTCTTTGTTATTGGTAAAAAATTGTTGTGCACATGCTGAAAGTTTCATTGAACATTTAGAAATAATTTATGGTGATGACGAGTTTATGGACGAAGAGATTCTATAGAGCATTGTATGAGAATTATTTCTAACATTAGGGAAAAAAAGTAGATACTAGCCACCATGAAACTCAGAAAAACTTCCAGCAAACAATATTTTTTCCCTTGGCTGAAAATAAGGAGATCATAACCTTAGTTTTGTAAACAACCATGATAATATAAAGCAGGTCCTTTCTCTTATGGTTGATAAGGAAATTCAACATTATTTTTAGATTTCAAATGATTAGGAAAGGGATGAGGATACCTAATCAATTTATTTTTCAGCTAATTTGTTTTGTGAAATTTTGTCTCATGAAGAAATTGGTGAAAATCAAAGTTTTAAAATTGCACGTGTGAAAAATATAAGCAGTGAAACCATTTATGAGGGTAGCTACTTAGAGTTATAAGGAAATATTGATGAAGAGCGAGATGTTTTAAACCCCTTAGATGGCATTGAATATGTTCACAATGTTACATCCTTTGAGTGAAAAATTTATAACTTTTAGACAAGTTAGATGAAATTTCTTCTCATGTTGAAGAAGAAATGAGTCAAGATATTAGTGGGAAGAAAATTTTATTTTCATTTGGGAATGACCAACTTGATGAAATAGAGCAATCCAAAATTAAACATCATGGTTGCCTTATTCTTTTTACCGATCAATAAGAGCTATTTGTTCATATTTTTGAAGACCCTTTTTCATTTTAGTTAGAATTGTCTGAGGATATCATTCTTACAATCTTCATGAACAAAGGAGACAGTTTCAGATGGCGGGGTGAGTTGCCATGTTTTCAATTTATTTTTATTTTTTTTTGTTTTTATTTTTTTCTATTGGGATAATTTGAATGCAAGTTTCAGTCAAATATCCATTTTCTTGACTAGATTCATTGGAAGCTTTATATTACATGAATCCAACAGTTGTTTTCATTTAGTTAAAATAGGATGGATTGTACATAAATAATCTTGCACAAAAAGCATTTTTTAAGTTTTCGGTAGTTTGGTTTGTTGTAGAAAGTTTTCAGTGTTTAGTATGGTTTTGTTGGAAATGTTGTCATTGATGGCAAAGGAGGCAGCAAAGACAGAGACAGACAAAGGAGGCAGCAAAGAAGAGAACAAAGGAAGCAAAGGAGACAAGCGGAAGAAGACTGTCGAAATGTAACAGTCAAACAGGAGAAGCAGCGAAATAAGCAACGACAGAGACAGAGAAAGAAGCACAGCAAAGGCAGAGGCAGATCCTAGACGGAAAACAACGAATACATAGGAAGAGATGAATAGAGGCAGAGCCGTTATCACTGCAGAGGCAGAGGCAGAGTCGTGGAGGCAGAGTCAGAGCCGTTATCACTGCAAAGGCAGAGGCAGAGTCGTGGAGGCAGAGTCAGAGTCGTTATCACAGCAGAGGCAGAGGCAGAGTCGTGGAGGCAGAGGTAGAGATGAAACGGTCAAGCAGGCCAGAGGTTACATAAAACTTATTCCGAGAATCGTAACCCAGGCAGAAGCGGAAGCTTATATATATATGCGCAGCATATAAAAAGGACCAAGCCTACAATACAAAGCATATGTATTATATGCTTGTGCGTTCGAAAACCTTATGTAAATTCTTGCATATAAACCAAAGGTAATACTCAAGTGGGACCACACATAAAATTACGAGAATCGCTACCCAGCTGGAGGATACATTAGAACTAAAGCGGAAGCATATATATATGTAGCGCTTTTTAAACAAATAACCAAAGTACCATAAGGTGGGACCCTCACCAAATCGCATCGGAGAAAGCAGCAAAACATGTAAACAAGAAGTTGCGATTGCGATTGAAGCCCGGACCCGATGGGCATATAAACAGCAATCCATATATATTTGAGTTTCGGTGAACAGTGACTGATCGCATCGAAAAAGGGTGGAGTATCGGAACATGCAACTGGGAGTTGCAATTGCGATCAATCGCAATCGGAAGCAGTCGAAGGATAAATATATCAATCGCATCGGGAATATTCAAGTTGCGATTAATCGCATCGGAGAAAAACTGTGCAGCAGAACATACCAATGAAATTTGCGATTACGATGAAAGTCCGGACCCGATGGATCAATGAACCATAATTGATATGTATTTAAATTCCGGCCTAATCGCATCGGTGCAGCGGAAGAATAAGGATTTCCTTTGTTAAAGAGCATCGACAGTTAAAAGAGAAATATAACATAAAAACATTAAAATGCCGAAGTATGGTCTGGTGGGACCCTCGCTCATCGCATCGGCGGAAATCAGACAACCAAAGGCACAAGAGGATCTTTGAATGTTGCGATTGCGATTGGAAAGTAAAATAAGGCGGAATGTCTTTGTAGTGTGGGCTCCATGTACAGGAAAAGGTTTAATGTATGTTTACACCAAGATTTAAGCCAAAGCTGATGAAAAGAAAAAGGGTAAGGCGGAGAGTATATATGAACCAATATATATATATGCAGTGTGGAGCCATCGCATCGGCACGAAAGCAGAGCAGTGGAACATACTAATGAAATTTGCGATTGCGATTAATCGGATCGCAACTATCGCAAAAGACCTAATCGCAATCAGAAATCTTTGGATGAAGCTCATCACAACGGAGAATAAGAAAATTTCGGATGGTGGGCCGAAAGGGAATTTTATATGTTAAACAGGCTTTTATAATTATGCCGAGAGCTGAAGTTGTGTTATGTATAAAAGGCGTTGTAGTTACACCACGGCAGTATACATACCAAAACGACATTTTATTATTGTGCCGAGAATCAATGGGCCTGATATAAAAATCACAGTTACATATATATGACAGATATTCGTTACTCTGTGACATTGAATGAGGAAACAAACAGAGCCAAAAGGGACAAAGACACAGTCAAAGAAAAGACAAATGTGCAGCGAGCCAAGAGGCTGAATAAGTGAGCTGGAGTTTTCATAGTGATTGAATGTAAATGATTTTGTTTTATATTTTTTGTGATGCAAAGGCAATTATCCAAAGGAAAAATAAAATCCCACTGTATCATTGAAATTTGTACATATTGTTATAATTTTAAAAATGAGTTGGAAAAAGGAATGAGAAGACAGAAGCCAAAGAGTCATGACTGTTCACTCCAAATTCCTTGTGAAATACAAACAGTCATGTGAGGAACTCTATATATAATATCAACTGGATATGCATAAGAGAGGTGAGAGAGAGTAAGAATAGAGAATGAAAGTATAGAAGATTGAGACAGAGGAGATAAGGAAGAGAGGAGCAAAAAGAGATGCTACAGAACAGAGTTGATATCTGAGGTAAATCAGCAAACACTTCTTGTGATAAATTGAGGAAGTTGGAGCTTCCCTATCAAGTTGAAGCTTGATAGCTGTCAGTTGTAGCTGACTGAGGTTGGAGCCTCCTGTAGGTTGGTGCCTGCAGAAAATTGAAGGGAGTTGGAGCTTGCCTTTGCATCACAACAATAATAAGATGTGGTTTTCTCCCTTTATGGGTTTCCACTTATATCTGCTGTCTCTATCTGTGTTGTCCATGTGCTGAAATGATTTACCAAATCTGCTTAATGTTTGTTGTTCTCATAATAAGTTTGATGTCACATTAATTTAATACTTTCTGCAACTTATTAAGATTGTTCATATACTAAAGTTGGTTATAAAAGTAAGCTGCAAATAAGCTGATGAAAAATTTAAAAAGCTCATGTATGTGTTAAACTGATTCACCCCCCCCCCCTCTCAGTTTAACTAAGAATTCAACAATTGGTATCAGAGCAGGTTCCTTTGTACCAGTTTAACAACTGAAAGGAGATTCTAGGTTCTCAGGATGGCTAGTAAAGAAGGATGCTCAACCAATAAAGCCCCTTTCTTTACAGGTGCAAATTATGCCTTTTGGAAAATCAGGATGAGGACATACATAATGTCTCTAGGAATAGAAGTTTGGGGTGTTGTGGAATTAGGATATGCCCCAAAGGCAACTGACTCAGAGAAAGAATCCAAACAAGATTTTGTAGCTAACGCAAAAGCCATGAATGCCATCTTGAATGGATTGTGTGAAGCAGAGTTTATCAAATTAATGCACAAAGACACTGCCAAAGAGATGTGGGATACTCTGGAGAACATCCATGAAGGAGACAAGAAAGTAAATACTGCCAAACTTCAAGTCTATAGAGCCCAATTTGAGAACTTAAAAATGAATGATGATGAAGACATTGACAGTTTCTTCCCAAAAGCTGCAGAAATTGTTAACAATATGAAAGCTCTTGGAGAGACCATGCCAGAAAGTATAATTTTGCAAAAGATTCTAAGATCTCTTCCATCCAGGTTTAATCCCAAGGTGTCTGCAATAGAAGAAACAACTGATTGGGAGACCTTGACCATGAACCAACTACTTGGAAATTTAACAACATACGAGATGAGGCTCCCACAGAAGAAGCCAAGTACGAGGGAGGCAGCCTTTAAAACAGAAAAGAAGAAAGAAGAAGAGGAAGACATATGCTCTTGCTCGGATGAAGAAGAGGCAAATTTTGTCAAGAAATTGGATAGAGGCTCAGGTAAATACAAAGGTAAACTTCCTTTCAAATGCTTTAACTGGGGAAGAGTGGGACACTATGCTACTAAGTGTCCTCACAAGAAATTAAGGAATTAGGCTCAAGAAACAGAGAAAAATACATCAAAAAACTGGCAGAAAGGAAAGAAGTTCAGCAGAAAATCCTTCTATGCTCAACAAGACAGCAGTGCATCTGAAGACTCAGATGAACCTTCAAGTGAAGAAGGAACCTCTGAATTTTTATTGATGGCCATAGAAGAACTTGAAGGTCTCCTGCTAGAAGATGAAGAAGAAGAAGGTGAAGTCGACCTTGAGGGGGAGCTAAGAAGTGCTCTGGAAGAGATTGATAGACTCAAGCTGAAATGAAGAAAACAAAAGGACATTCTCCTCAAGTATGTACGAGAAGAACATAATTCAGAAGTCCTTATGCAGCTAAAGATAGAGCTTGAAGAAGCCAAGAATATAGAGGACATGTTACTTAATCAAATAAAGGAGAAAACTCAAGAACAAGAGAAGTTGGAAGAAGAAGTAGTATGTCTCAGGAAGAAATTAGAAAATGCTCAAAGGAAAGTGGTTATAAATTCTTCTCAAACAACAAGCTCTAGTAATTTGAATGAAATTCTGGTTGCTCAAAGATCTCCTATGATAAAAACTGGAATAGGCTATGAAGGAGAATCAAGTAAAAGCAAAGAAAAGGAAAACAGAGAGATTATTTTTTTAAAAGCAAAGAAGGATGATGAAGCAGCTCAAATAATTCCTACAAAAGAAGAAACTTGTAAGGAGGGAGACAGAACCCAGAAAAATCCTCTAATAACAAAGAATGAAAGAAATACTCAAACAACAGAAAAATATTCATATACCCCTGAGTATGTCAAATCTGGAAGCCATCAAAGGAGATTCTTCCCTCCTATGAAAAATGCCACTTGTTATGCCTGCCACAAGCTGGGACACATTGTCGCATACTGTCATGCAAGGAGGAGTAATTTAAACCAGCAAAAGATGCAAACAGTGAAGAGACTGTCTCAAACAAACAAATGGAGAAAACAACCTTACATCAAGTATGCAAATAATTTATATGGTTATTGTTTTTATTGTAAGGAATTTGGCCATAAAATTATTGAATGTAGAAATTATGGACAAATAATAATGTTCAACACCTCAAGAAGGTTTATGAATCAAATAAATTTTGTTCATACTCACAATTCTGCAAAAACTATGATCAAATGTTGTATATGCAATCAAGTTGGACATATGCCTTCCAAATGTCCCCTGAAAGGATGTGATATCTCGCAAAAGATACCAAACAAAAGGATGCCTCCAGTGGAAAAAGAAGGAGAATAAGTGTGACCTGGCTCTAACTGCTCAAGATCTGAAAAGGGTTAACAGCCTGACAAAATAAAGCATATGACCGGAGACAGGGAGGAAAATTTATAATTTTGATGAAAAGAACCCGGGTAATGTTACTTTTGGCAATGATAAATCAGGAAAATTAAGGAAAGGCTCAGTCACCTTAGATAATGGGGAAAGAGATCAGACATTTTTATTGTAGATGGGTTGAAAGCAAATTTGCTTTATGTCACCAAAATAAAGACAAAGGTCACAAGTTTCGCAGGACCGTGAAGTCGATCGGCGTCTTGCAAGACTCGCTCAAAGGACTTCAAACAGAGCAATGTTACTCACTGAAAGAGTAAATATTAAGCAAAGGCTATCTTAGCAAACTTGAGGAGTCATGGTTATGGTAATAGGATTAAGATTTTCGCTCGATCACATCACTTCATCTAGCAAAATAAAGTGGCCGTAGACATGCTGTAAATAAAAAGCGTCTTCTAATATGCTTTACAAATCTTTAATAATCACAACAATACCCGTACATCATTTAAGGCCAAAGATGAGTTATCAAAAAGTAGACCACTCCAGCTTGTGCACATGGATCTGTGTGGACCTGCAAGAACTAAAACACCAAGTGGAGAATCCTACTTCATGCTGATAATAGATGATTTCTCCAGAATGACATGGGTTGCTTTTCTGAAGAATAAATCAGAAGCTCTGGACAAATTCAAAATATTATTATTATTATAGCACGTACAGATGCACGCCAAGCTGTTTTTCCGATCGACAAAAGGAGGAGAATTATCAACAGTGACTTTGCAGACCTATGCAATGAACATGGTATGAAGCACAATTTACTATTGGCAAAGAGATACCTCAATGTATCGATAGCAGACAGAGAAATATCCAGACAGCAATAGCCAGAAAGTACATGCAAGAGAGTAATATTCCTCAAACCTTCTGGGTAGAAGCAGTACACACAGTCGTGCATATTCTAAACAAAGCCCACTTAAGGCCAAGCAATGACAAGAATCCCTATGAACTATGGCATGGGAAACCAGCTTCAATTAAACATTTTAGAATCTTTGGAAGCAAGTGTTACATAAAGAATAATGATGAAAATCTTGGGAAAGTTGATGCAAGAGCAGATGAAGGGATTTTTCTAGGATATGCTTCCAAAAGTAAAGGGTACAGGGGCTACAACAAGACTCTTCGAAAAATAGTAAAAAGCATTGACGTGAGATTTGATGAAGAACTTCCAAACAATACAAGAGATACAGACTACTGCAGTCCATCAGACAACCATGAAGAAGAAAACCAAGATGATGAGGAAACAAGCAAGACAACAAAAGATACAGAGCTGAGTTCTAAAGCTCCCTTAATATATACTCAGAAGAACCATCCTGAAGATCAGATCATTGGAGACAAGAGAGAAGAGGTCCAAACTAGAAGGCAGCTAACTGAACAGATAGAAGAGGTATACATAGCCATGTTATCACAAATAGAGCCAAAGAGATTTGAAGAAGCCAGCAAGGACAAGTATTGGGTGAATGTTATGAATGAAGAATTGGACCAAATTGAGAAGAACAATACCTGGGAACTAGTTCCTAGACCCACTGAGAAAAATTTCATAGGCTCAAAATGGGTATTCAAAAATAAAATGAATGAGGAAGGACAGGTAATCAGGAATAAAGCCAGACTTGTCTACAAAGGATATTCACAAATCTAAGGACTTGATTACGATGAAACATTTGCCCCTATAGCCAGAATGGAAGCCATCGGAATGTTTTTGGCCTTCGCATGCTACCAAGACTTCAAGGTATATCACATGGATGTAAAATCTGCTTTTCTAAATGGAGATCTAGAAGAAGAAGTCTACATGGAACAACCAGAAGGTTTATCTTTAACAAACAAAGAAGACTATGTGTGCAGATTGAAGAAGGCTCTATATGTACTGAAACAGGCTCCTCGTGGTTGGTACTCAAGACTCGATAAATATTTGCAAAAACAAGGCTTTAAGATAGGTGGAGTAGAGAGCAATCTATACATAAAATCCCATGAAAATGAATTCCTGATTGTTGTAGTATATGTTGATGACATTATGTTTGGAAACGAGAGATGAACTAGCAAAAGGATTTGCTGAGGAAATGAAATCAAAGTTTGAAATGTCCATGATTGGAGAACTCAGTTTCTACTTCGGAATTCAAATTCAGCAACATAACACAGGTACATTCATCTCACAGGAAAAATACTTAAAAGAAATGTTGAAAAGTTCAAAATGGAGGACTGCAAGCCTGTGTCAACTCCCATGATCACAGGATGCAAGTTGTGTGTTGATGATGGATCTGCTGATATAGATCAAAAACTCTACAGATCCATGATAGGAAGTCTGTTGTATCTGATAGCATCAAGACCAGACATCATGCTAGCAGTAGGACTAGTGGCTAGATATCAAGCAGCACCTAAACAAAACCATCTTCTGGCAGTCAAAAGAATATTTAGATATCTACAAGGAACAGCACAGTATGGACTTTGGTATCCTAAACGCAAAAGCTTCACTTTGACAACATACATAGATGCAGATTGGGCCAGCTGTGTGGATGACAGGAAAAGCACAAGTGGAGGTGCTTTCTATCTAGGAGAAAGTCTAGTGGCATGGTTAAGCAAGAAACAAACATCTATCTCTCTGTCTACAGCAGAAGCAGAATATATAGCAGCAGCAGCATGTTGTACTCAAGTCATGTGGATGAAGCAAACCCTCCAAGACATGAAGGTAAGCATTGATGAACCTATCTCAATCAAATGTGATAATACAAGTGCTATAAGTATATCTAAAAATCCAGTGCTTCACTCAAAAACTAAACATATCCAAATCAAGTATCATTTCCTCCAAGAACAAGTGGCTCAGAAGATAGTAAAACTAGAGTATGTACCAACAAAAGAACAAACAGCAGATATATTTACCAAACCACTTGCTAGAGAACCATTTGAATATTTGAGAGACAGACTAGGGGTAGTATCTGTAGATGCTACTCTCTGATATGAAGAGAAAGCACAGTTTCAGGGGGAGAACAGAAACGAAAATATCATTCCAGGGGGAGATCAGCCAGCAAGGGAAGCATGATCCAGGTCCTCAGGATCAAAATACATCCAGCGTAAAAGAATCAATGAAAAAGGCTAAAGGGTCAGTATTTTAGATCTAATCCAAAGTTTGGAGCAGCAACGTACAAAGTCAGAAAATTTCAGAGAGAGGAAATGCACGAAATGTTGAAAAAGGATAAAAACACATGATCAAAGAATAGAATCTACACTAAGAATTCAAACCCCTTGCCATTGATGTCAAAGGGGGAGGAAGAGCAAGCAACAGGAGAAAGTATCCTAACAGGAAAACAGAGGAAGTGTATTGCCATCAATGCCAAAGGGGGAGACTGTTGGAAATGTTGTCATTGATGGCAAAGGAGGCAGCAAAGACAGAGACAGACAAAGGAGGCAGCAAAGAAGAGAACAAAGGAAGCAAAGGAGACAGGCGGAAGAAGATTGTCGAAATGTAACAGTCAAACAGCAGAAGCAGCGAAAGAAGCAACGACAAAGACAGAGAAAGAAGCACAACGAAGGCAGAGGCAGAGCCCAGCCGGAAAATAGAGAATACAGAGGAAGAGATGAATAGAGGAAGAGCCATTATCACTGCAGAGGAAAAGGCAGAGTCGTGGAGGCAGAGGCAGAGCCGTTATCATAGCAGAGGCAAAGGCAGAGTCGTGGAGGCAGAGGCAGCGAATATAGAGGTAGAGATGAAACGGTCAAGCAGGCGAGAGGTTACATAAACCTTATTCCGGGAATCGTAACCCAGGCGGAAGCGGAAGCTTATATATATATGTGCAGCATATAAAAAGGACCAAGGCTACAATACAAAGCATATGTATTATATGCTTGTGCATTCGAAAACCTTATGTAAATTCTTACATATCAACCAAAGGTAATACTCAAGTGGGACCACACATAAAATTCCGAGAATTGCTACCCAGCTAGAGGATACATTAGAACTGAAGCGGAAGCATATATATATGCAGCGCTTTATATAAGTGTAGCACTTTTTAAACAAATAACCAAAGTACCATAAGGTGGGACCCTCACCAAATCGCATCGGAGAAAGCAGCGGAACATGTAAACAAGAAGTTGTGATTGCGAATGAAGCCCGGACCTGATGGGAATATAAACAACAATCCATATATATTTGAGTTTCGGTGAACAGTGACTGATCGCATCAGAAAAGGGTGGAGTATCGGAACATGCAACTAGGAGTTGCGATTGCAATCAATCGCAATCGGAAGCAGTCGAAGGATAAATACATCAATCGCATCGGGAATATTCAAGTTGCGATTAATCGCATAGGAGAAAAACTGTGTAGTGGAACATACCAATGAAATTTGCGATTGCGATGAAAGTCCGGATCCGATGGATCAATGAACCATAATTGATATGTATTTAAATTTCGGCCTAATCGCATCGGTGCATCGGAAGAACAAGGATTTCCTTTGTTAAAGAGAATCGACAGTTAAAAGAGAAATATAACATAAAAACATTGAAATGCCGAAGTATGGTCTGGTGGGACCCTCGCTCATCGCATCGACGAAAATCAGACGACCAAAGGCACAAGAGGATCTCTGATTGCGATTGGAAAGTAAAATAAGGCGGAATGTCTTTGTAGTGTGGGCTCCATGTATAGGAAAAGGTTTAATGTATGTTTACACCAAGATTTAAGCCAAAGCTGATGAAAAGAAAAAGGGTAAGGCGGAGAGTATATATGAACCAATATATATATATATATATATATATATATATATATGCATGCAGTGTGGAGCCATCGCATCGGCACGAAAGCAGAGCAGTGGAACATACCAATGAAATTTGCGATTGCGATTAATCGCATCGCAACAGAGAATAAGAAAAGTTCGGATGGTGGGCCCGAAAGGGCATTTTATATGTTAAACAGGCTTTTATTATTATGCCGAGAGCTGAAGTTGTGTTATGTATAAAAGGCGTTGTAGTTACACCACGGTAGTATACATACCAAAACGACATTTTATTATTGTGCTGAGAATCAATGGGCCTGATATAAAAAGCACAGTTACATATATATGACAGATAGTCGTTACTCTGTGACATTGAATGAGGAAACAAACAGAGCCGAAAGGGACAAAGACACAGTCAAAGAAAAGACAAATGCGCAGCGAGCCAAGAGGTTGAATAAGTGAGCTAGAGTTTTCATAGTGATTGAATGTAAATGATTTTGTTTTATATTGTTTTTGATGCAAAGGCAAGTATCCAAAGGAAAAATAAAATCCCACTGTATCATTGAAATTTGTACATATTGTTATAATTTTAAAAATGAGTTGGAAAAAGGAATGAGAAGACAGAAGCCAAAGAGTCATGACTGTTCACTCCAAATTCCTTGTGAAATACAAACAGTCATGTGAGGAACTCTATATATAATATCAACTGGATATGCATAAGAGAGGTTAGAGAGAGTAAGAATAGAGAATGAAAAGTATAGAAGATTGAGGCAGAGAAGATAAGGAAGAGAGGAGCAGAAAGAGATGCTACAGAACAGAGCTGATATCTGAGGTAAATCAGCAAACACTTCTTGTGATAAATTGAGGAAGTTGGAGCTTCCCTATCAAGTTGAAGCTTGATAGCTGTCAGTTGTAGCTAACTGAGGTTGGAGCCTCCTGTAGGTTGGTGCCTGCAGAAAATTGAAGGGAGTTGGAGCTTCCTTGCAAGTTGCAGCTTGCAGAATTGAGGTTGGAGCCTCCTGTGGGTTGGTGCCTGCAAAAAAACAGTGGTGAGAGGGAGTTGGAGCTTGCCTTTGCATCACAACAATAATAAGATGTGGTTTTCTCCCTTTATGGGTTTCCACTTATATATGTTGTCTCTATCTGTGTTGCCTGTGTGCTGAGATGATTTATCAAATCTGCTTAATGTTTACTGCTCTCATAATAAGTTTAATGTTACTTTAATTTAATACTTGCTACAACATATTAAGATTGTTCATATACTAAGGTTGAATACAAAAGTAAGTTGTAAATAAGCTGATGAAAATTTAAAAAGCTCATGTATGTATTGAACTGATTCACCCCCCCCCACCCTCTCAGTTCAACTAAGAATTCAACAGGCCCTTTCAAGAGGAAAATCAAGATCAAGAAGGAGATAGTTATCTTCAAAGAATCTAAAGTTATCTCGTGTTGAAGTCAAATAAAAATTATTGAAGCCTTCATCAAATCACCATCATTTTGTTGAAGTCATTATCAAGCCATCCATGATCTTCATCGTCATCAAAGAAGATGTTGATGGAGGAAGAAAAGCATCCACTTCAAGTAAGTATCTTTATGACTTCATCTGAATCTGTCAAAATGTACTTTTGCAAAGAGATCAACAAATTGGTTGGGGTTTCAAACTTTCTTGAATGGAAGAAAAGGACAGATCTAAATCTTATTGAGAATGAAGTCATGGACCATATTAAAGGGTTATCAACTCTACATTCAAAAGAAGATGCCCAAGCTCATTCCAAATTCATGAAGCGATACAGAAGAGCCCAGAGAATTATTATAGAATCCAGAAAAGGACTCTCTCATCCCCTATGTATCAAAACTAGAAACTTTAAAAGAAATATATGACAAATTGGTGGAGCTATTCTCGGTGAGTACTGCAGAGGAAGTAATATCTCTGAGACAAGAACTATACAAATTGAAGTTTTCAAGAGAGGAAATAATAACTTCATATTTTATGAAGATTTCTGAGATGCGAGATCAACTATAAGAATTAGGAGAAGTGATGTCTAATAGAGAAATGACTATAGTGGTGTTGAATGCTCTACTGGAGGGATGGGGAAATTTCACTTCAATTATCTATGGGAAGAAATAAGACACACCATTCCAAGAACTATGGTCTCTATGTAAGATAGAGGAAACCAATTTGAAATCAAAATTTGATATAGGATCAAATGAAGATAATCAAGCCTATGCTACCATGTCGAGAAGAAAGGGTAAATTTGGTAAATTTGGTCCCCAGAAGAAAAGGAGAAACATGGATAAGATACGATGCTATGGATGTAATGAACTTTGGCACTATAAGAAATATTTTCCCAAACCTAATAAGTACAAGAGGAAAAAGGAAGAAACTCATGTCACTGGAAAAATGGAAGAACTAGATTCAAATAAACCTAAGAAAGAAGAAGTGAAAGATATCTACTATGATTGAGATCATGTTCGTCTTTAATAGGTATCTGTTAGTTGTAAAATAGTATGTTAGTAAGCATTGTATATTAGATAGATGCAACACTTTAAAATTTGATGGAAGAATTGAAGGAGGAGCACTTATTATAGGAGGATGTCTTAAAAAAAATTATGACAACAATGCTATGAAATAAGTGGCTCCTGGAAACCTCACTGAAAATAATATCTATAGAAGGAAGTCATATAGATCAAGGTTCAACATTCATTAATCAATATGGAAATAGGTGCTGACATTTTCTAATGGAGTCCTCTTTGGATTCACTAGTTCGAAAAAATAGAAAAAGGTTTCATCAAGAATTCTAACTTGCAGAATTCATGGATTAGGATATGGTGTCATATTAATGAAGCAGGTCAAGGGAATGAAACTTTTAATTCTAAGGAAAAATACAGAAGGTTGAATCAAAAATAAATGATAAGAGGTGCCCACAAGAAAAAGAGAGCACCCAAATACAAAACAATCTATGTCTGTAACATGTCGGGTGAGACAAATTCTCCTGGGATGGAGGAATACATGGGCTCTGATCAGAATGTTTCTTTACATCCTCTCGATGGTGATATTTCTCAGCCCCTTAGAGAGAAAGACCTGGTGGATGTGTTTCCCCCATGATTATTATTTATATGAATATCTGGGCACTGGGAGCGCCCCACAAGCTCTTCTCCCTCCGCGTTTTGATCTGCTTGCACAATCCCTCCTTCATCCTTCTACAAGAAACCATGATCCCTCGGAACAAGACCTGGGATATTATCATTACATTATGCCCTAATTGGTTTGTGTGTGCCACCAATGCATATTCTCTAGGGGCATGTGTGTTTTCTGGAATCCTTGACTCATCTCATTGAAGGCATACATGTCGTGTGCAGGGATACTGCTATCGGGACAGCAGTCAGGCTCTTCCTGTCGTCTCTGCATTTTGAACTCATATGTGCCATACTCTGATAGAAGATGTTACTGGGATCATATTTTGGCCTTCGGCCTGCTAGGAATTTGTCACTTATCATTGTTGGGGACCGCAACTTTACTCTGGGATCTAACTATATTTGGGGTGAGAAATCTCGCCCGGATAAATTGTCCCAATACTTTCTAGATTTTATGGACTCTCATGCCCTTTCTGATGTTTTCCCACGCCCCTTGACTCCTACCTGACGGAATGGACAGACCGACACCTATGATATTTCGAAACGACTCAACCTTTTTCTCATTATTCATTTGCTCTACAATGAAGTGTGTTTAAAAGTGAAACTAGGTTTGGTATTCAGAATGACTTCTAATTATGAATTTATGTAATGAATAATACAAAGATAATAAAATGATTTTTTTAATTCTTGCCTCATGGGTTTCATGAGCGAGTTTTTATTATAGGTCAAAGAATTCTTCTTGATGTATTTAGGAGTTTGTCATCTTGTCATAAATATAATTTAGAGTCATGTATATGAAGTGATGTTACACTTTTGTAAAGGACAAATATTGATGTAAATATATGCTCCAAGACCTTGTCACTTAGCTCTTTGAAGTCGGCTCAAAATATGTTGAAGATCCTCCCTTGATGAATTCGGCTCACACCTAGGTAGACATGTTGGCCTAGAGGTGGAAAACATTCCCTATATATAGAGGGACTACTGTTGGAAAGTGTAACTAGGATCGGTCTTCATATTGACTATGTAATTATGTATTTATGTAATGAAGAAGACAAAGATAATAAAATATATTTTCGGTATGCTTGCTTCATGGGTTTCATGAGAAAGGTTTAATTATAGGTCAAAAGACTTCTTCTTGATGTCTTTTGGGGCTTTTTCATCTTGTCATAAATGTACTAATTAAGAGTCATGTTTATGAAGAGTCAATTCACACTTGTATGCATCAAGACCTTTCCAAATTAAGCTTGAAGACATGGCACAAATGATGCTCAAGATCAGCATTGGAACACCCTTCAAGTCAACCTTCAATAAGCTCTACAATTCGACCTATAAATCAGTGTTCAAATCGGTCTCATTACACATGGACGGGTCAGCTCAATTGCAGGTTTAATCAACTATCTATACCCTATATATACTACGTAGAAAAATAGAGACAGACACTCATATTCCTCTGTGATTTTCGAATAGAATTTCAGATAAAGACTGCAAATCACAAACCGAAGTAATAAAGGAGACATGATATAATATATATTTGCAAAGTTTACAAGGTATGGTATTTGCAGATATATGACTGTGTCAAGGTGCGGATAGCTGACTGTGTCAAGGTGCAGATAGTTGACTGTGGTCAAGTTTGAAGGAGGGCTATATTGAAGTGTGAAATAAGACTGTGTTAAATTATTGGAAGAGGGTTGTGTTAAAGTGGTTACAAGACATCGTTAAGATATATGCTCAACAAGGAATGGTATCATAGGGTGGAACCTACATTGGAAGGAATCAAGACAAGTGTGAAAATTCAGTAAGGTTAAAGTGAGAGCTCAAGGTAATACAATCCATGACACATTTCTGATATCACAAGTATCTCATACAACCCGAGAAGGAAGAATACAAGTAGAGACTGATTTCTCTAGTCTTGGTGAAAAAAGGTGAAATATCAGTGCAGGACGGTGCAGGAAAGAAGGAACAGGTCAAGGAGTCAATGAAAAAGCAGTGACAAGGACTTTGGGGCATACAAGGGTCAAGGGTCTGTGTCATGGTCATCGTACTTATCATCTGAAAGTCTATAAGAAGAATTTCTTGTGGGTTTTCCTCTCCAAGAGGGAGAGGTTTTGGCCCTGGCTTGAAAATCCTAAATCTGTGTCTCTTGTGTTTTTGGTAATTGACTTGATGAAAGACTTAATAAGTTAAGAATAAATGCATACGTAAAAGAAGTAAGTTCACAAGGAATTATCAAGAAGAGAATTTGAATTAATCACTACCCTACCAAACTCTTAGCATGGTATCAGAGCTAAGGTGCTGAAATAAAGGGCTACTTGACAAGGAGGAACTCAAGGAAGAAAGGATCAAATTCAAGGTCAAAGTTTGCGTTCAAAGGTCAAATTAGTTTGCAAGGAAGATTCTTCAATATCATTCAAAGGAATATTCTTCAATATCATTCAAAGTATCCTCTTATCAAGCAAATAATCTTTTCCATCAAAGATTTATGACATTGAATACAATGTTGGAAGGCACATCATCAAGTTCCATCCTTCAATATCCAACGCCTTTGAATACATCATCATTTTTAAGGCATCCTCTAGCATTAAGAATCCAATATCTACATTGGAGAATTCAGTCTAAGAGGGAGTTCCTACCTCTGTCTTCATCATCTTCAAGGAAGTTGCTAGAAGGAGGAAGTCACCCTATTCAAGTAAGTATCTATGAACTTATCTTAATCTGTCAAAATGACTCATTGCAAAGAGAACAACAAATTGGTTGGGTCATCAAACTTTAGTGCATGGAAGAAGAGGCCAAATTTGAATCTAACCGAAGATGAATTTATGGGCTACATCAAAGGATCCGCAGTTCAACGCTCAAAAGAAGATTCTCTAGCTCATTCCAAGAAAATAAAAGGAGAAATCAGAGCCCAGAGGATTCTCATAGAATCCATTAAGGACTCTCTCATACCCTATGTATCAAAACTGGAAATTGCAAAAGAAATATATGAGAAATTGGTGGAACTATTCTCTGTGAGTACTGCAGGAGAAGCAATATCTTTGAGACAAGAACTTTACAAAATGAAATTGTCAAGAGAGGAAGGAATCAATTCATATTTTATGAGGATTTATGAAATAAAATACCAACTGCAGGAATTGGGAGAAGTAATGTCTGATAATGACATGACTACAGTGGTGCTGAATGCTCTTCCAGAAGAATGGGGAAACTTCAAGCTTATACAGGAAGAAAGAAGCAACACCATTCCACGATCTATGGTCTCTATGTAAAATAGAGGAAACAAGATTGAAATCCAAATCTGATACAGGATCAAGTGAAGGGAATCAAACCTTTGGAGCCATGTCCAGGAAGAAAGGAAGATTCGGTAAATTTGGTCCTCAGAATAAAAGGAGAAATATGGACAAAGTATGATGCTTTGGATGTAATGAACTTGGGAATTATAAAAGGGATTTTCCTAAATCTGGGAAGGACAAGGGGGAAAAGGAAGAAGCCCATCTCATAGATGAAAGGAAGAACCTGAAGCAAATAAATATAAGAAAGAAGAACCGAAAGATCTCTATTATGATTGAGATCATATTCCTCTTTAAGTGATTTATGTTTGTTGTAATATAGTATGATAGGAAGTAATGTATATTAATAGCATCATGATAGAATCATGGAAGAAGAACTTGAAGAAGTAGCTCCTGGAAACCTCACTGATAACAACATTGATGGAAGGCAGTCATCAAGTTCAAGGGTCATCATTCAATAATCAATATGGAAACAAGTGCTGACATTTTCTAATGGATTTCTCTATTGATTCACTGGTTAGAAATAAAGCAAAAGGTTTTCATCGAGAATTCTATATTACAAAATTCTAGGATTAGGATATGATGACATAATGATGAAGCGGGTCAAGGGAATGAAGTTATTCATTATAGTAAAATTGTTGCAGGATGACTCAAAAGAAAAAGGATGAGGTATATATACATATATATATATATATATATATATATATATATATATATATATATATGTTGACACTGGATGTTGTGATGTCATGTCATGTGGTTGCAGGTGATGAACTTCTATCTTTAGAAGTATGATCTATTGAAGGAATATCTCCTCTAGTGCACAGGTTTTCACTAAAAAATGAAATTAAATATGTCCTCATATGGAATATGAGGTGGTTGTATACATACACAAAACTGGATACTGGAAGATCCTGGGGATGAATTTTTGTGGAGAAAGAATGGAATAGATCATAAAGTGCAACCATGTAAAGAGGTGGTTATCATCCAGAAGTCAAGAAGATGTGACTAGGAGATCTCTTGGGAAGATATGTGGACTCTGATAGAAGTATGGTAAAGAAGAAGACCCTTGACAATAGATATCTTTAGGAAATGTGTCAATCTGAATAAAGGATGTTGATGCCTACAGGAATATGTCACGGTGAAATATCATCAGTAAGGTAACTTTTGATTTAAAATTTCTTATGTATATGTTTATCTGGAAAATTTTATGCAGGGTTTCCAATCATGTGGAAGGATGTAAGATCCTTGGGATATGGTTCGAAGGAAAGAAACATGGCATAAATATGGACCAGAAAAGAAAGACTGATGAATCACTTTCAGGTGGATGACATGACTCATGGATGAAAGTGATGGATGATGTGTGCCCTATGAAGTCAAAAGTTGAAGATTCCTCAATATCAAAATCCATGACATTGAGGGGAGGAATTATTCATGAGGAGCTGGTGTCTCACCATTGCTGTTGCAAGTCCCTGGTTAAGAGGGAGCCTGGTGGTAAGTTTCTTACTTGGTAGAAACTTGAAGTATGTCCTTCTTGAGTTAAGAGGCAGTGGCGTATATGATTATCTAATTCATGTGTCATGCACTAGACCAGGACTAAGAGTCGTAAGTCTTAGTGAAGGCCATGAGGAGAGAATGGATAGACACATCATTCTAGTCTTCAACTAGAAGACATAATGGAGGATTGGGTAAAATATAGCATCTGATACTCTTTGAGAATGAGATAGGGCATTCAAGACAAGAGTAGTCGGGGACCGATACTTTGAGGGTTGGTTACCCGAGAAAATAATAGTCCAAGAAGGTCATACTCTAGGAACACCTGGGTGGAGTATGTACCTTGGAGATACAATGATGATGCAGGAAAGAAGGATCATCTCAAGGATTCAATGAAAAAACAGTGACAAGGTCTTGGAGGCATACAAGGGTCAAGGTTCTGTGTCATGGGCATGGTACTTGTCATCTAAAATTCTATAAGAAGAATTTCTTGTGGGTTTTCCTCTCCAAGAGGGAGAGTTTTTGGCCCTCGCTTGAAAAGCCTAAATCTAGCTGGTTCGAAATGCGTCGACGAAATTTTCTTTGATGTGATTTTCAATGAAATATTTAATATCACTGTTATGGATCAGAGAAGCCAAATTCCTAAAAAAGCCTAAATCTGTGTCTCTTGTGTTTTTGGTAATTGACTTGATGAAAGACTTAAGAATCTAAGAATAAAATATAAAAGTAAAACAAGTAATCTCACGAGTAATTATCAAGAAGAGAATTTGAATTAATCACTGCCCTACCAAATTCTCAACAACTACAGCCTCATTTGGACAAGCAATTCGGATCAAGGTATGTAATAGAAGTTCAAACAATTTTGTAATAATAAGTGTGAGAAAAGGACTGGGATTGAAGCGAATTTTAGAGGTTGATCTACGAAGGAAATAAGGGTATACTTACCCTTCAGTATTGGGCTATCCTACCTCGCATATTTCAGGGAGGCCGAGAGTCATCACGGCAAGGGATCAACCTACAACTAGAAGTGTGGATTACAGTGCGAAGAAAGGTAAGGGTATTACAACAATAATAAAGGACTATAAGGTGTACGAAGGTGTGTAAAGGATCTCTCTCTGTTTTGGTCTAAGTCTGCACCTATACTCCTATCATCTCAGCAAAGGCCGACGGTTATTTCAATGTTCACGCAATTTGGTTTCAGGGTTGTCAAAAGAAAGAAAGGTGTTGGTAGGAGGCCAGAAGGAGGATATTCTTGGAGGTCGAGGTCACATCAAAGGAGGAATGAAAGGAAGCATATTGTTCAGGGATGCTAAACCATGGACCAAATCTCTCTAGTATTGGTGCAGTACAGTGCAGAAAGAAAAATCAACACAAGGAGCCTAGAAGAGAAGGTGACAAGGACCTTGGAAGCATACTAGTGTCACAGGGGTTTTTCATGGTCTTGGTACTTGTCAGTTGAATATCTATAAGAATAATTTTGATTGGTTTTTCCTCTCCAAGAGGGAGAGGTTTCGGGCCCTGGCTTGCAAAGCCTAAACATTGTGTCTCTTGTGCTTTTGATAGTTGACTTGATGAAAGACATAATATTTTAAAAAATATAAGATCTAAGTGAAAGAAGCATAATGAAATCACAAATAATTATAAAAAAGAGAAATTTTAATTAAATCCCTAATTTCTCAACATGGTATCATATCTAAGGTGTTGAAGACAACACAGAGAATTTTAGCGAGAAGACACAAAGATCAAGCTACGAAATGAAGGTTAAAAGTCAATTTTCAAGAAATAATTAAGAGAAGGGATCTACATTGAAAAGACATCCAAGGAAGAAAACCCTCATTCAAGGATAAGTTTTCAAGGAGTTGGTGAAACCCTCAAGCCATCTCAAGAATACCAAAGACCTTACTTAAAGGACTTAAAAATCAAGGTACTTTCAAGAGGAAAAGCAAGATCAAGAAGGAGATAGTTATCTTCAAATAATCTAAAGTTATCTCGTGTTGAAGTCAAATAAACATTATTGAAGTGTTCATAAAATCACCATCAATTTGTTGAATTCATCATCAAGCCATCCATTATCTTCATCATCATCAAAGAAGAAGCTTATGGAGGAAGAAAAGCATCCACTTCAAGTATGTATCTTTATGACTTCATTTGAATATGTCAAAATGTATTTTTGCAAAGAGAGCAAAAAATTGGTTGGGGTTTCAAACTTTCTTGAATGGAAGAAAAGGATAGATCTAAATCTTATTGAGAATGAATTCATGGACCATATCAAAGGGTCATCAACTCTACCTTAAAAATAATATGCCCAAGCTCATTCCAAATTCATGAAGGGACTCTCATCCCCTATGTATCAAAACTAGAAACTTTAAAAGAAATATATGACAAATTGGTGGAGCTATTCTCGGTGAGTACTGCAGAGGAATTAATATCTCTGAGACAAGAACTATACAAATTGAAGTTGTCAAGAGAGGAAAGAATAACTTTATATTTTATGAAGATTTCTGAGATGCGAGATCAAATATAGGAATTAGGAGAAGTGATGTATGATAGAGAAATGACTATAGTGGTGTTGAATACTCTACCGAAGGGATAGAGAGATTTCACTTCAAGTATCTATGGGAAGAAAGAAGACACACCATTCCAAGAACTACGGTCTCTATGTAAGATAGAGGAAACCAAGTTGAAAGCAAAAATTGATATAGGATCAAATGAAGATAAACAAGCCTATGTTTCCATGTCAAGAAGAAAGGGAAAATTTGGTAAATTTGGTCCTCAGAAGAAAAGGAGAAACATGGATAAGATACGATGCTATGGATGTAATGAAATTTGGCACTATAAGAAATATTTTCCCAAACCTAATAAGGACAAGAGGAAAAAGGAAGAATCTCGTGTCACTAGAGAAATGGAAGAACCAGATTCAAATAAACCTAAGAAAGAAGAACTGAAAGATATCTACTATGATTGAGATCATCTTCCTCTTTAATAGGTATATGTTAGTTGTAAAATATTATGTTAGGAAGCATTTTATATTAGATAGATGCAACACTTTAAAATTTGATGGAAGCATTGATGGATCACTCATCATAGGAGGATGTCTGAAACAAATTTATGACAACAATGCTATGAAATAAGTGGCTCCTGGAAACCTCACTGAAAATAATATCTATAGAAGGCAGTCATATAGATCAAGGTTCAACATTCATTAATCAATATGGAAATAGGTGTTGATGTTTTCTAATGGAGTCCTATTTGGATTCACTAGTTCTAAAGAAAGCAAAAGGTTTCATCAAGAATTCTAACTTGCAGAATTCTGGGATTAGGATATGATTTCATATTGATGAAGCAGGTCAAGGGAATGAAACTTTTAATTCTAAGGAAAACTATTGAAGGTTGAATCAAAAAGAAAGGAGATGAGTTACATGTATATTTACGCTTACACTGGATGCTATGAATCCATGTCATATTGTTATAGGTAGTATACTTCTATATTTAGAAGTATGATAAAAGGAAAATAAAATCTTCTCTGATGCACAGGTTGTGAAAAGGCATGATCCACACCAGATGAAATCAACACAATATCTCCTCATATGAATATGAGGTGGTTGTACACAATCAAGGAAATGCATACTGAATCTCCTGGGAATGAAATATTCTTGTGTGGAGAAAGAAAGGAAGAAATCGTAAGAAAAGAAACCATGATAAGAGGCAGTCAACATCCAAGGAAACCAAGAAGACTTGACTAGAAAAATATCCTGGGAAGATACGTAGACTCTGATAGAATTCTGGTAAATATGGAGACCTTTGAAAATACATATCTTTAGAAGATGTGTCAATCTGTATGAAGAATGTTGATACCTACAAGAATATGTCATAGTGAAAGATCATCACTAAGGTAAATTTTTATTTAAGTGTTCATATTTGTAATTGAATAATATTTGGATGAGTTTGTGCAGGGCCACCAAAGGCAAGTATATGTCTTCCACAGTTGATAACCATATGGGAAGATGGAATATCCTTGGAAGAAATATGGTTCGGAGGAAAGCATCATGACATGAAGCTAGACCATATGAGAAGATTGATGGATCACTTTCTGATAAAATACATTACTTGTGGATGAAAGTGATGGATGATATATGCCCTGTGAAGAGATCCCAAAGATGATTACTCCTCAACAACGAAGAAATTCATGACATCGAAGAAAGGAGTTCTTCATGAGCAGCTAGGTGTTTCATCATAGTTGTTGCAAGTCCCTGATTAAGAGGGAGCCTAGTAATAGGTTTCTTACTTGGAAGAAACTTGGTAATTCCTAAGCCGAGAGGGAGCTTAGGTACATTCCTTGTATATGAATGAGTACTTTCCCTTGTGGAATATGTCCTCCCTAGTTGACAGGGAGAGATAGACACATCATTATGGTCTTCACTTGGGAACACAGAATGGAGGATTGGGTAATCATATGGCATCAGTTACTCTTTGAGGATGTATTAGGGCATCCAAGATAAGAGTAGTCGTGGAAGGAACAATATTCTTTGAGGACTGGAAATCCAAGAAAAGAATAGTTCTGGACATACCCTCAGTGAACCCGGGTGGGGTATGATCCAAGAGAGACAATGATGTATATGCATATTCATCATTTGTCTCGCAAGCATTTGAGCTCAAATATCTCATGGAGAGATGGAGTTTTTATTCAAGGCCTTGCACTATGACAATGTTGGTTGATATGATGCTATACAAATAGGATTGCCAATATGATTCTTCTTATGAGATTCTTTAGATTGAGAGTGATCGTGTACCATTATGAATACCTCCCTATTTAAGAGGGAGTGTTGAAAAGTGTAACTAGGTTCGGTCTTCATAATGACTTGTAATTATGAATTTATGTAAGGAAGAAGATAGATAATAAAATGTATTTTGTAATGCTTGCCTCATGGGTTTCATGAGCAAGGGTTTTTTATTATAGGTCAAATACTTCTCCTTGATGTCTTTAGGAGTTTGTCATCTTGTCATAAATATAATTTAGAGTCATGTATATGAAGTGATGTTACACCTGTCTAAAGGACAATTACTGATGTAAATATGTGCTCCAAGACCTTGTCACTTAGCTCCTTGAATTCGGCTCAAAATATTTTCAAGAACCTCCCTTGATGAAGTCGGATCATACTCAGGTAGACATGTTGGCCTAGAGGTGGAAAAAAGTCCCTATATATAGAGGGAATGTGACCTCATTTGGACAAGAAATTTGGATCAAGGTCTGTAATATAAGTTCGAACAAGCTCTGTAATAATAAGTGTGATAAAATGATTGTGAATGAAGTGAAGTTTGAAGGTTGATCTACGAAGGAAAGAAGGGTATACTTACCCTTAAGTATTGGGCTATCCTACCTCGCATATTTTAGGTAGGCCGAGAGTCATAACAGCAAGGGATAAACCTACAACTAGAAGTGTGGATTATAGGTCGAAGAATGGCGAGTGTATTATAGCAAGAATAAAGGACTACAAGGTGTAGGAAGGTGTCTAAAGGATCTCTTTCTGTTTCAGTTTAAGTCTACACCTATACTCATATCATCTCAACAAAGGTCGAGGTTTATTTCAGTGTTCACATAGTTTGGTCTCAGGGATGTCAAAATAAATAAAGGTGTTGGAAGGAGGATAGAAGGAGGAGATTCTTGGAGGTCGAGGTCACATCAAAGGAGGAACAAAAGGAAGCATATTATTCAGGGATGCTAAAATAGGGACCGAGTCTCTCTAGTATTGGTGCAGTACAGTGCAGAAATAAAAATCAACACAAGGAGCCTGGAAGAGCAAGTGACAAGGATCTTGGAAGCATACTAGTGTCAAGGGTATTTGTCATGGTCTTGGTACTCGTCAATTGAAGATCTATAAGAAGAATTTTGATTGGGTTTTCCTCTCCAAGAGGGAGAGGTTTTGGCCCTGGTTTGCAAAGCCTAAACATTGTGTCTCTTGTGCTTTTTATAATTGAATTGATGAAATACATAGTAATCTAACAAAGATAAGATCTAATGAAATAAGCATAACGAAATCACAAGTAATTATAAATAAGAGAAATATTAATAAAAGCCCTAATTTCTCAACAAAGTGGTGTGCATATCATCTTCTATTATTCCCTCTTATATTTCTGATCATATGTCGATTTTCCTGACTTGGGAATCCATGGGTGCTCGTCGACACTATCTGTTTAAATTCAATTCTCAATGGTTGCAATCGAAGGACTTTGGTGAGTTGGTTAACAGGGTTTGGTCCAACTACCCAACCCTTGTTGTTATAAGGTTGTCATTGATGTCAATATGAGGATCAATATTCTTGTAAAGACCTAAAAACCTTAAGGGAAAACCTTTGCAGTGATATCATGCAGACCTCGTATGAAGAGGTCCTTGCCCATGATGACAAGTCCCTCTTGGTTAATAAGGATGCCATTAATGATGATGTGCTTACTCTTGATAAAGAAGCCTGGAACCAACATGATGTCAAGATGGCCAATATTCTTAAGGTGCCAAGTGTCAATCATGTACCTTGTTTGGTAACCTAGAAGACTACACTTGATGATGTCATTCGATGAAGGTCTTGATGACATGGTTGGAAACTATATGATGACATGGAGGACCATTTGATGACATGGAAAATGATTTGGGACATGACATGAAGGACTTGAAGAACACTTGATGGCATATGATGACATTATTGGAAGATCTCATTTAATGATCTAGATGGTGGTTGGAAAACTCTTTGAAGCTCTCCAAATGGAAAATTATGGGTTAACTATAATGATGAACTTGTTGGATACTTGAATGATGACACTCATAATAATATTATTGGTGCAAAAAATGGAGAAGCCATCAATAACCACATGCTGTCCCAAACACTCATTCTGTCCCAAATATTTTCTGCACAGAATTTCAAGGCCAGTCTCATTAAAAAATAATTTTCCCTACCCTAGAGGAAGCTTCTCAATTTGAATCTTGTACCCTCTTTTAGGGCATAATTTTTCCTTTCTAATGAGCCCTTACACGCCCAAAAACTCCAAATAGTTTGTGAGATAATGAATTTTTAAGATAGAAAAATATAATTTTCTCCCCAGTCGACCTATGCTCAGTTATTCATGTCGGCCTGCATCCATAAATATGTGTCCCTTCATCTTGACGTCAAACTCATATAAAAAGGAGGTTCGAACTGTCCATTTGCAAAAAGAAATTTCGGTGATTCCACAGAGATATATTTAAGACACCAAAGAGAGAAGCTTAAGGACAAAAGAAGGAGTTATTCTGTAATTTGTTTGGGATTAAAGATCAATAAACTACAGAAAATTAATTGGAGGTTGAGGAGGATTTGAAAACCTTTTGTTTGGGATAATTCTTCTTACAGTGGTGCATTGTCACCTTCAGCGACTCGGATTGCAGATTTTTTTGTAGCTCACTAAACTCTAATCAGTGACATATCTCTCTGCGTTTTCAGTGTGGCATCTCCCTGCGGATTGTAGAAGTAACACTACAAATATGTGGAGAAACTACAGGACAGCAGACTTTGATACCTTTCATTACCTCTGACCTGAAATTGTTTGACCCACAGCAAGCTGTTATTTAAAGCTTGAAACTTGTGTTTATAGTCTCGGACAGGGTCATTATTCTTGTGATATACCTTCCATACCTCAAACTGTCCTCATAAACTGAAGCTCAGACAGGTGCAGAGCTGCAATTCAGCTGCTCCTTTGAAACAGAATTAAATCTGCAACTTAGCCTTATTTTCAGAATTCGAACCTATTACCTTATTGAATATTTCAAGCCTGTCCTTTGTGTTCGAACCTGGTTGATTAGTTGAATAAAAGTGCAGCATTGTAGTTATGCAATAGAAATGGATTTGGAACTAAGGAAGAAAAGAAGATAGTAACTGTGGCATTTGCAGACATTGATTGCAGACCTTGAATTTGGACCAGCCCACCTTGAGTAGCAAATCTTTAAACATGAAGAAAACATTTTTGGCAGTATTTTCAGTGGTTGGTTGGGTCTATTGATTGTGACCTGGATATGGTCTAAAAATAAGACCTATTAAGGTGACAAGTAGTTGTTCTAAAAGATCCAAGATCCTTTATTTGCAAACTACTGAAAAGCATTTGAAAACAATACTCTTGAAGAGCCCTTGGAGAATTGAAGATTTTGTTGAGTCTTGTTGAAAAGCACTAATGGCCTAACAAATTTTGAAGCACCTATTGAAGAACTTGTGAAGAAATACTTTGTTGGGCAAGTAAAGTGAAGACTCCCCTGAGAAGTTCTTGAATAAGTCCTTGAAGAAGTTTGGAGCAAGTGCAGAACTTGGGCTACCTATTGAAGACATCTTGAAGGCACCCCTAGAGATCATGATACATCACTAATGTCATCATGAAGTAAACTTGGAGAAATTGTTTGGGTATGATGAAGAGCAGTGGTGACACCTTCTAAGAAGAGAAGGTTGTCATTGATGATGTGACGTGAAGACTAAGTGTGACAGGGCTCGTTGAAGAAGACTTTGGGAGTCATGAAGAATAACCAAAGATATTTTGACGAAGTGAAGTTGCAGGTTGGAGCCCAAGAGGTTGGAGCCTAATAGAAACAAGGTTGGTGCCTTGGAAAATAGGGTTGGAGCCCTAGAGGATTGGAGTCCTCAAGAAACCAGGTCGGAGCCTGTCTGAGAGATAGGTTGGAGCCCTAGAGGTTGGTGCCTCAAATTGACAAGGTTGGAGCCTTGGAAAGACCAAGTTGGTGTTTGGCACAATACAGGTTGGAGCTTGGAAGATTGGATTATTCATCTAGGTTTGGTGCCCTATATCATTATTGTACTCTACTAATTGTAAAGAAGAAATTAATAAAAGTATCTATTCCATCATTGTTCATCTTGTGTTCTAAATATAAGTGATCTAACTGGTAAAATTAACAATTGAAAAGAAATATTGATTCACCCCCCTCTTAGTATTTCCAACAACCCTCCCCAATTCGGGTTGTTTATATTATCTACATGAGAAGTTATCAACATTGAAAAAGGAGGTCACTCATTGGGCCGGAGAAAAAAAAACTATCAGAGATTCGTGAACTGTTGGATATTAAGGATTGCCTTCGATTATACAGTGACCCCTCAAATCCACTATATTTCTTAAAATGATACAAACATACTATTTTGGATATAGAGGAGAAAATGTGGAACATCCTCTTGTCACAGGAGGTTTCCATCAGACTTAAAAGGCATGCCACTTGGATGGCATTGGGTGATCGAAATACGTAATTTTTTCATCTACAGGCCAATCTAAGGAAACAGACAAATGTCATCCGTGACATATGTAACAGTAACGGACAATTTGTTGAGTCTCAATCAGAGTTGGAATTTGAGGTGATTAAACACTTTAGCAACACCTTTAGGGAACATAATTTGGATTTCTCAACACAAAACAAATGTTTGGAACACTTACCCAACATATTCTTGAGGGAGGATAATGATTATCTGGGTCGTCCTATTACAAAAGAGGAACACTTGGAGGTATTGAAGGGATGCTCCAAGGAAAAAAGTTTGGGACCTGATGGATGGGGGGTGGAACTCTACATACACTTCTATGAACTTATGTCATTAGATATACTCATTGCTGTTGAGGAGACCCGCATCCTTGGATTTATCCCAGGGGCCATCAATTTTGGGTTCATTTCTCTCATCTCAAAGAAATCTCTTCCTCTATCGTTTGCATACTTTCTCCCTATCTCATTATACAACTCAATTTATAAGATGATCTCTAAACTAATAGCTTACAAGATGAAAGGGATTATTTCCAAACACATTTCACTTGAACAGTTCGGATTTTTAGAAGGGACACTGATTCAGGAAGCCATCAACATCACTTAGGAACTTGTGCATTCGATCAAGACACATAAACTCAATGCCTACTTATTAAAGGTATATTTTCACAAGGCCATTGACTATGTTGATTGGGATTTCTTAAAATTGGTTCTCTTAAAAATCGGACTTAGTCCACAAAAAACTTTGTGGATTATGGCTTGCATCACCACGACAAACTTCGTAGTTATCATTAATGGATTGTTGACAAAGTTCTTCTGGGCCTCCAGAGAATTGAGGCAGGGTTGTGTTATATCTCCACTCCTCTTCCTCCTAGTCATGGACTGTTTGAGTCAAATGATGAGGGTCGCTTAGGAACGGGGTCGTATTCTAGGCATCAACATTTCCAACCACTGCTCAATCACCTATTTGATGTTCGTATATGACCTCTTATTTGGGGGCGTAGCCAAACTAGAGGAATGGTTCTGCATACACAGTATCATGCGCTCATTCAGTGCAACCTCGGGATTAAACATGAACTGTGCCAAATCTTTCCTCATCCATGGAGACTGTGATGCGAATATTATCCGAGAGATTTGCAACATTTTCGAGATCGGATCCTCTCCTCTTGCACTCAGGTTCGTGTACCTTGGATTCTAAATAAAACCCAATAAATATCTTGTTCAAGATTGGGACTCGCTCACAGATCGTTTTTCAAATCGTCTATGCGGGTGAAAGCATCGTTGGTTAACTTTGGGAGGTAGACTTTCCCTAATTAAATCTGTGTTTCAAAATATTGTGGTCTATTGGATGCACCTATTCCAATTACCCAAGGTGGTTATATGCAATCTTGAATCTATCATGGCCAAATTTATGTGGTCAAGTTCCCTAAATGAGGACAAAATTCACCTTGTCTGGTGGAAGGCCATCTCTAGGCTGATTAAAGATGGAGGATGGGGCATCATCAATACACACAACTTCAATATAGCTCTGATCATCAAAAATAGTTGGAGGGCTATGACTGAAGATGGAATTTGGTCACATATTGTCTGGAATAAATATATTTTCGGGCAACCCTTTACTCAGTGGCTAAGTGGTGGTGCTAGAGCCCTACCAAGCTCTTCGAACATTTGGAGATGTATGCGGTCAAATCTACATTGGTTTCTACCCTTTTTGTGTTGGGAAGCCAAGAACGGTAGTGTTAGAAATTATATATTACAGAGCAATGGAACACATAAAAACATGCGGAAATACCAACACAAAAAACATATAAAACAAGAGAGACACAAATATATGTGGTTCACCCAACTTGGGCTACGTCCACAGAGAAACAGTCAGTCCTTCCTTCATATTATCCAGCAAAATGAAGAGACACAACCTACATCAGATCTGTTGCAATATCCTCTACTCTGTCACACAGTCCCCCTTTCTCTTTCTTGCTCATAATACACACACCACACACAGCCACAATAACATTCCCTCATACGAAATAGGGGTTGGATTCTAGGGAAAAAACCCTAAATTAAACATAACTTCTACAATCAGATCATCCACCTAATGAATGGCCCAGATTGACTACGAAATTACAATATTTTACAAGGCAATTTTAAATCTATTTTTAGCTTCGGGGGCATTGCCCCCGAACCCACGCGTGGAGGGATGTATAGTCTTCATGGGGTATACATATAGCTTAAACAAAGACCTCTAAATCAGGATGATAATCAGGCTCCACACCCAACAATCTCCCACTTGGAGACTAATTGTAGCAACTCCACCATTGCTTCATTTGTTGGACAATGACTCCACTTTGAACCTGGTTGTTTCTCATTTTCATGATCATACTTGAAGACCAATTGAAATTGAGAAAAATCTTAGTTTATCCCTGGTTAAAACTTTTGTTAACATATCTGCAGTATTTTGGCTAGTGTGTATCTTTTCCAGCTTCAACTGTCCATCTTCCAACATTGACCGTATGAAATGGTACTTGAGCTATATGTGTTTAGCCTTGGAATGAAATGTTGATTTCTTTGCGAGATGAATGGCACTTGGGTTATCACTGTATAACCTACCCATATCCTACTTCTTACCCAATTCATCCATAAACCTTTGTAACCAAATCATTTCTTTACTATCCTCTGTAGCTGCAACATATTATGCTACCGTTGTTGAAAGTGCAACACTTTGCATTTTCGAAACCCAACTGACAGATGTTCCATCTATAGTAAATACATACCCTGTAGTGCTCCTCATGTTATCTCTGTCACATACCATATCTGCATCAACATATCCCTGTAGAGAAATGTTTGAACCACCAAAGCATTGTTGGGTGTGGAGCCTGATTATCTTGTTTATTTTGTATCACAGCGTTGGACCCTTGTACCTTAATGGGGCGACAACGTCGCCCGTAATTAAACGCTACCTGGGGGGTCCAGGGGGGGGCGGTTGCGACTTTATGAAGCCCCCCTCCGGCGGGGGGTTTTGAGGGCAGCGCCCCCGAAGCTAAAAACAGATGTAAAATTGCCTTGTAAAAGTATAGTAATTTCTAGTCAATCTAGGCCGTTCATTAGGCAGATGATCTGATGGTAAAGCGCCCCCGAAGCTAAAAATAGATGTAAAATTGCCTTGTAAAAGTATAGTAATTTCTAGTCAATCTGAGTCGTTCATTAGGCAGATGATCTGACGGTAGAAGTTATGTTTAGGGTTTTTTTCCCTAGAAGGCAACCCCTCGCTTTGTATGAGGGTATTGTATTGCGGCTATGTATTGTATCTGTATTCTCAAAGCGAGAAATAGATAGGGAGACTGTGAGAGAGAACAAATGATATTACAGCGGATCTGCTGTAGGTTGCGTCTCTTCATTTTGCTGGATAATAGAAAGGAAGGACTGGTTGTTCAGGGTGGACGTAGCCCAAACTGGGTGCACCACGTATATCTGTGTCTATTTGGTTTTATGTGTTTTGTGTGCTTGTGTTTTCCGCATATTTTATGTGTTTCATTGCTCTATAGTATATATAATTTTCTAACAACTGGTATTAGAGCCGAAGGTCTATTTGGCTGATAAAATCGCAGGAAAAAAGGGTTCCTGGTTCGAGTGGGAGTAATGGCGGAAGATGGTAAGTTTAGGGTCGAAAAATTTAACAGCCAAAACTTCCCACTGTGGAAGATGCAAATGGAAGATTATATGTATCAGAAAGATCTATACCTACCATTGAGCGGAAAAACAAAGAATCTGACGGCTATGACAAATGCAGAATGGGAGATTCTCGATAGAAAGGCACTCGGAACAGTACGGTTGTGCCTCGTGGCGT